>OX359245.1:39115288-39739233 GCA_947179485.1 Allacma fusca
GGAAAAGTGAAAAATGAAAAAATCCAAAATCATACACATGGGAAAAAATTAACAATAATAATTATTATTATCAATATTGCCACTATAACATGTGTGAACTACAATGTCGTGTGTTCTTGGTAATGAGAATGGTATTGAGAAAGTATTTTAAATATTGATAATTTTTTGCTGAATTGACAGAGAAAAGAAATTCTAATTGCAGGGTGTTTTGTATAAGTTATAAGCTAAATTTTTAGTTTTTGTACTGTATATGTTCAATTAGCAATTAATGTGTAGGAATTTTTAAAATAGAATGTACATAATTATGAATAAACTACGTACAAAAATGAAAAAATTGGCTCTTTGTAATAAAATCATGTATTTCATTCTATAATAGTTCTTCTCTACATTTGAGTTAAATTTACTTCTCTGGCAATTAAGCAACAAAATATGGGTTTAATTTTCCCTAGCACAGAAACAACTTGACAGGTCGTTCCGAAGGCCTAAAAATAAACAAATTCGCTTATTTGGGCTTATTTTGTCTATTAACACTTAAGAACTTTAATTATTATTGTGTGGATGATTACTAATTATTGATAATTTTGTGCATGGAAATTTTTCTTATCTAGCAAGTTGTTTCAAATTTTATTTGGCAAGTAATTACTTGTGATCAACAGCACCAAACTTGTTAACCCATAAATCAAAACTGTGGTATTTAGGCATATTCACTGTCATTTTTCAATTGTTAAGTCTCCGCATATGAGTATGTACTTTGGGGAAAATATTCTAATGCAGTTTAAATTCCACTTTGCGCAACGATCTGCACGTTCATATCTGCTCGCAATTATTTGAAAATGGAGGTATGTATAAGGGGGTAAATTTCCACAAACAAATTTGGTAGTGACGAAGTTAGATATGTATGGTTAACTCAATTTTGCAATTATACCAAATGATCAAGTATTTTATGGAAACAATGTTGAACTGCCTCTTCTTCAAACTCCTATTATATGTAATAAATATGACAGTTATTAGTTTATTAGTATGATTTGACAATTTGAAAACGTTGTTATTATTCGTAGCCACAGATGAAGCCTAATAACGGTCCGAAAGTGGACCAATATCAACTATTTCAATAATTACACCATGTCCAATATATAAATTCTCCAATCTACCCAGGATTTAGTGGGAGATGGAACTTAGACCCAAAAACATGAATCAGAGCTCCCAGATAGAACTTCACTGTAGTGGAGATTAAAGTAAGGTTAATATATATTTTTTGACAGGGACTAAAATGCTCACTAAACATGATCTCCGTTGGAGTTTTCGGGCCATACGACTATTTTCATCCCTGAAATTTTATCCCGTATGCCTCGACTCCAATAGTGGGCTGACTCGAACGAAAAAATTAAGCTTTAGTAGTTTAATTTATTGGCTTCAACTCCTGCTCTGGACCACACATACCAGTTTTTTATTCTACAAAGTTGTGGAGATGTTCCTGAACAAGACCAAATTGGTAGACATGGCATGTCCATTGGCATGCGTCGGACTCTCACTTGTGTTGAGCATAATACACACATTCGTATTTTTTAAACATGAGATATTCTACGAAAACTTTTTCAACTCAACTGTGAACTTTGTTTCAGGTCAGGCCAGGAATTATTCTTGCAAAACTGTATAGGAATATTAACAAGGCTGAAAAGTCTCCAAAATCTCCCGTATTTTTGTTTCCAGGAGCTGTCTCATCATCAGCTGCTCATCAAAAAATCTACGATAGATCCTATCAGGAATTGTTGACCATGTACAACGCCCCACTCCTTCTTGGAATACCAGGAGTTCACATGATAATATTCCTGATCATCCCAAATGGTCCGAATTTCCTCTACCAATACATCCCACATCCTCACAAAGCTCTGTCGACTCTGGTCCTATGTGCAGTCTTCGAGTTTTATGTTCTGACTCTTTGGCTCAGCATTGGAGTTCTATTTGTATTCATCCTCATGCTCTGTTTTTATACGGTCATTCAAAAAATTGACGGAGGGTTGGAAATGATCAGGTAAACAAAACAGAAATCACATCGTATACTATGCACTGCATACATTTAATTATGTCACCATGTGAATTGTTTCCTTCAAAAATTGCCCTGGTTTTTTTCCTCATTTAACTCAGAGTGTTCCTTTAATAATAGGGAGTGTAAGGTTAAAAATTTTGGTGATGCAACGACCCTGATGAAAGTATACAAAAACCTCCGGAACATCCAGTTGCTCCTGCAGGAATTTAATAACGCCAGTGAATACATGATTTTTGCCGGCAAGATGATCTTACTGTACGAGTCTATTTTTCTCGGGTTTGCTGGGATACACTTGTTGTCAGAGCATATGCTGCTGGGGATTATGTTCTCAATCCTGACCATTGTCCCGACCGTAACATACCTTTCACTCTTTGGTCGAGCGTTTAGAATCCCATGTAAAATGCAGGAGCTGAAAGGGGCAATGAAAGAATCGGCTGGTCAGTATCTGAGGGGTTTCGAAAAAGGGCTGATGATGAAAAGCATTGGTTCTATTCGTTGTGTCGGGATCCGGTCCGGACAGTTTAATTACATTGAGCGAGCCTCTGCGCTTCTGTTCATTGACTTTGTGACTCAAACCATTGTCCAGTTGTTACTCACTGCTAAATAGTAGTTGCTACGTATAAATATTTAATTTCATTAATTTGTAATAATTATAAAATGCAATCATATAAGTTAAAAATTATCTGTAATAATTAAATCTGGGGAGTAAGAATTTAGCGTATGTTTTCTTATCTTTGGTTTTACAGCTCATTTCTTGTAAATTTATTAATCATTTCAAAAGTCCATTCCGGCTGATCCTGTGCAACCAAATGACCAGAGTTCCGCATTACAAGGAAATTCAAATTAGCGACAGTTTTTTTGTACCCTGCTACAGAGTTATTTGATCCCGCTCTCCAGGTCTCCCTAACAGCCTTTGAGTACTCATCGGAGAGTTTCCATTTCAAAGAATTTATAAAATTGTTGACGGTCGTGTAAGGAATAATGGCGTCAAACTGGGAGGCATAAACTAGTATTTTATAGTCCCAATTGAGTAAATCAATAAATTTCGGCTTTATAGACTGGTAAATATCCTCATGCATTAAGTTGTACACTTTGGGGTTGAACTTGTAAAATTTCTGAGTGCCGACATGCAAGGCTGAGCGAATTGCATCTTGTCTCAAGAATGGAATGAAGTATCGATTACCCACAGGCTCTTTCTCCATCAAGATGTTCAGATTATATTTCAAACCCGTGACTCGCTCAAAATGGGATATTCCAGATGGCGTGGGGTAGCCCACAATCAAAGACTCCAACACCTGGAATCCAAAGGAACAGTTCGAACATTGAAATTTTAAGGAAAGAATTATCTACCAAAATGTAGAATTATTATTGCAATATTGCAATAATAGAGAGTAAACTCTTACAACAAAAGCCTGGCTCCAGTTCCCAGTATTGATCAAATCTAATGTAAGTGCTTCCTGCTCCTCAAAATATGTCTTCTGGGACTCATCAATGAGGCCAAATTGGTAGTAGAAATCAGCAAAATTGAGCTGGCTGGCTGGATCGAAAAACCCAGAGCCTACACTTATTCCTTTTAAGTTGATTCTCACTTTTGGGGAGTCTTGATTTCCTTCATGGATCCGGTGAGCCAGGGCTGGGGCATGTTTACCTTTAAATTTGACAAAGACTAGATACTAGTAATTTTGTCCTCAAAAATTATAAAATATTCACGGTACAATATTCCCAACAAGGGTAACAGTTCAGTACCAGCGTAGGATTGTCCAGCCACATAAAATTCCTGAGATTGATACTCAGGGAAGATTAAAAAGAACTCAGTTAATCCTGAATATAAATCCCTTACGACATCCTCAATGAAGCGTGGGTAGCCTTCTTCATTTTCCGTGAAGCTGAATCCTTTTGAAAAAATTATAACACAAGCACCCTTGAAACGTCCGAAATCTGACTGTACCAATGAATTTGTTACAGAGAATTATAGGGTATTGAAATTGTTGGGTATACCAGAACGTTCTGGCTTATGTAAACGTAAAATGAACTTCTCCATCCAGTAAATATGCATATACACCCCTGTTGAATTCTGATTTAGAATTAACTAAGTGTTTAGGATACGATAATGTTGGATTGATTGTAATTAATTTATTGGCATTACCAAACATTCATTTTATTTTAAGAAATTGTAGATTAGTGAATAGAATGACTTCCTAATCCTACGACATTGCATTGTTAACATTGCAACTAACTAATTTGAGTTAGTCGCTCAGAGACCACCACAGAGTTCAGACGTAATCTTCGGTCATACTTCTTGTATTCTCATTTTCCTCAATTATTAAGATTGTTCTCGTATTAAAGTATATAGTTCAGAATCCTTCTGCTATCTCACCCTGGGTTCATTGTTACATTTCACCCTGGGTCACATTCTGGTATCTCACCCTGTCTGTGTGTAAGCATCTTACCCTGCCTGGGTCGTACGCATCTCACCCTGCTTGGTCCGTATCTCACCCTGCCTGATCTTACACATCTCACCCTGCAGTTGTCGTAAGCTTCTCACCCCACCGCCTGAGTATTGCATTCGTGTAGCTAGAACTGAAACCTCAACATTTCATTGGTCCTTCGAACCGGATATCGGTAACTCTTTTCCGGAAAACAAATTCTCGTTGCTAAGGGTTTCCAGCTGGTATTATGGACGCGTTACTTTCAAGGCGGAAGTTATTGAAGACAAAGCTGACTCGGGTCAAGTCTAAGTTAGATAAGCATGTTCAATTGCCAATGAATTTACAAACAGCTAAAGTTTATGATGAGCATATCCAAGAACTATGGGTTGAGAATAATGCACTTTTTAACGAAATTATGTCAAATTGTCCGGAAGATGAAGATGATGATTATTCATCGCAATGTTGTGAATTGTCTGAGCGATTCATTGATGTTAAGGTGCAGATGCGGTTTATCTTGGACGAGTTAAATCGATCTCCACAAGAATCAAGTAGACGGCACTCAAGAGGGTCATTTACTCCAAATGCACAGAATGTTCAATCGGAGCCTAACCTGAAGCTGCCGAAGTTGAATATTCCAACTTTCAATGGAAGTATGTTAGATTGGACATCATTCCATGACCTGTATACATCCAGTATACACAATCATCCCACCCTGAAGGGATCGCAGAAGTTACAGTATTTGAAGAGCGCACTGTCAGGAGATGCTGCAGCAGTCTTGGAGTCATTTCAAATTTCTGATGCCAATTATGCCGAAGCTTGGGACACTTTGCGGAAGCGTTACCAAAACTTGCGGGAGTTGGTTAAGTCGCAGCTTTCCAGTCTCCTGGAAATGCCAGTGTTGAAGTCGGAGTCGGGGACTGAATTAAGAAGATTGGTGGACACAGTGGTCCGGGCTCTGAAAGCATTGAAAAGGCCGATTGCAGATGATAGCGATCTAGCAATGCATATCATCAGTACAAGATTGGATACGGAAACAATTAAGCTTTGGGAGACAAAGATTGGCCGGGATCGGGTTCCAACCTTGACAGAGCTTCTGGAGTTTCTTGATGATCGGGCCTCTATTCTGAGTTCATCTGAATCAGGGAAGATCAATTCTAAGTCATCATCACTGAATACGGGATTCAGTAACAAAAAGGCAGCCGTTCATGCAACAACGTCTGATAACACATGCAAGATGTGTGAGCAAGGAAATCACCCTATCTTCAGTTGCAAGGGGTTTATAGATCTGACAGTGACAGAGCGAAGAAATAAAGTCAAACAGTTCTCACTCTGTTTCAACTGTCTACGTGTGGGTCACAGCGCGCAGAAATGCTATTCCAAAAGCACTTGTAAGAAGTGTGAGGGTAAGCATCATTCATTATTGCATATAGAATCACCTACAGCAACCGTGAAGAGTGAGGGTGAGACGGGGTCAGTACATGCAGCACATAAGATGAGTGGGACCAAACGAGCATTACTAGCAACGGTGTTAGTTAATGTTACCGATGCAGTGGGTCAAATTCAGACATACCGAGCCTTACTAGATCCTGGAGCAGATGTCAGTTGCGTTTTGGAGAAATGCGTGCAGCTCTTAGGAATTAGAAGACGGAATGTAGATGTGGAGTTCTCAGGAATTGGTGCGAGTTCAGTTGGCAGGGCAAGAGGCGAAGTAAAGCTTTCCGTAAGTTCTCGATGCGATGCAGATTATCATATCGATGTAGATGCATATGTGTTTCATCGTGTCACCGGAGATTTGCCAAAGATTCCATGCAAGACAGATGAGATCTCACCCTACATGAAATTGCCACTAGCGGATCCGGAATTCTTTAAAACCGGAGCTATTGACATCCTACTAGGGGCTGATGTATTTTTTGATTCGCTTCGCTCAGGTCAGATGAGACTTGGGGAAAATCTACCAGTAGCTCATGAAACTACATGGGGATGGATTGTTCGTGGAATTTGTCCGTCACAGGGATTATCTTCCGCAACAGTGAATCATGTCCGATGCGATGAGGCAAAGTTGGACAACATGTTGGCTAAGTTCTGGGCGGTGGAGGACGTTCTACCCCATAAGGAGATACTTACTGCCGAGGAAAAGCAATGCGAGGTTCAATTCATGGAAACAACTACCCGGGATGAGAAGGGTAGATTTGTTGTGGATCTTCCATTCAAATTGAATCATCCAAGGCTTGTGGCGTCACGAGATATTGCAGTTAAACGGTTAATGCAAATGGAACGGGTGATAGCACGCAAGCCTGAAGTACAACAGAAGTACATTGAGTTTATGAATGAATATAAGTCTCTAGGTCATATGGAGCTGGTCTCACCTTTGGACCTTATGAAAGCGGACTCAGAGGTTTGTTACATTCCACACCATGCAATAGTTACCTCGCTGTTTAGAGTGGTTTTCGATGCATCATCCAAGACTTCAAGTGGGTTCTCTCTGAACGATGCACTAATGACGGGACCGAAGCTTCAAGACGACCTTTTTGTCATTTTGGTGAGATTCCGGATGTTTTTGGTACCTTTTACTGCGGATATAGTGAAGATGTTTAGGCAGATTTGGATTACACCAAAACATCGCGATTTCCAGCGTATTGTGTGGCGAGATTCACCGGACAGACCAATAGAGGATTTTCGTCTCACCACAGTTACATATGGTACGTCATCAGCGCCATATTTATCAAAGCGGTGTTTGCAATTACTTTCAGAAGTCAGTACGGGTAGTCACCCACAGGCTAGCATAGCAGTTGGACGTGACTATTACATGGATGACCTTATGACGGGTGAGATGGACATTGCGAAAGCCAAGATTCTTCAGAAGGAGTGTCTCACCCTCATGAATGGTGCTGGCATGGAACTTCGGAAGTGGTCATCTTGCAGCGAAGAATTATTGGAGCAATAGATCCACCGATGCGAGCGATGCAAACACCCTTTCGCATTGATGAAGATGACGTCATTAAGACATTAAGCCTACATTGGCTCCCGGGACCTGATATGTTTTGGTTCAAGGTAACGTTACCACCAAACCGAAGCATTATCACAAAGCGCAGTATTTGTTCGGACATAGCAAGATTTTTTGATCCATTGGGACTACTTGGACCGGTTACTATTGTCGGCAAAATAATGATGCAAAAGCTATGGGCAATCAAGCAAGACTGGGACGATCCAGTTCCGAATGATATCCTAACAGATTGGTTGAAGTAACGAGAATCGTTACCTGATCTCGAAAGTATTAAATTACCACGTTGTATTAAATCAGTCGATGCGGTTTATGATTTAGTTGGGTTTTCCGATGCATCAGAATCAGCTATTGCAGCCACTGTGTATTTAAGGTCATTGGATCAAGATGGTAATTTCAGGGTGAGATTGATTGCTGCTAAAACCAAGGTAGCACCACTGCAGCAAAAATCATTGCCACGTCTGGAGCTTTATGGAGCTGTCCTGTTAGCAAACTTGCTGAAGACGGTTTCTGATGCTTTCATCAAACCACCTCGGGCTACTTATGCGTTTACGGATTCGACCGTGGTATTGGCCTGGTTGAAGGAGCATCCCAAACATTGGGATACATATGTGGCGAATCGTGTGTCAGCTATACAGGACATTTTAGCGTATGAATTCTGGCACCATGTACCAGGGACGATTAACCCAGCAGACTGTGCTTCACGTGGAATTTTGCCATCTGAACTTGTACATCTCACCCTGTGGTGGGATGGTCCAGGATACCTGAAGGATCATCATTATGAGTTTTTCAAGTCAAGGATTATACCGGAAGACACATTATTGGAGAAGAGGAAAAAGTCAATGATGGTGAACCACGTCCATGCAGATATCACCATACTACATAAATTCTCATCTCTAACCAAATTACAACGGGTAACGGCATACTGTTTTCGATTTCTGGCTAATGCGAAACAGAAGGAGGCAAGGAATTTCGCTGTTCTGACATCACAGGAAATTCTTAATGCACTTCATCGATGGGTGCTCATTGTGCAACGTAGCACTTTTGTGGAGGAATTGCAGCTCCTAGCTGAGAAAAAACCCATATCGGTGAAGAGTAAGCTGAGAAGTCTTAACCCATTCTTAGATCAGGACGGACTTCTCAGGGTGGGAGGACGTCTGGAACATGCCAACATGGCAGAAGGCAGGAAGCATCCCATCATATTACCAAGGAGCCACGTATTGAAAACTCTCATAATTAATCATGAGCATGCTAATAATTTACATGGAGGCAGTCAGTTGGTTTTAGCAAGCATGCAGAGGAGGTTTTGGGTAGTGAATGGACGTGATGCTGTGCGCAGAGAAATTCGCAAGTGTGTGAGATGCTATAGATTTCGGGCTGAAACAGCAACGCAGATGATGGCGGATCTACCCTCAGTTCGTGTGACTCAAACGAGAGCATTTCGGAAGGTGGGAGTGGACTTCGCAGGACCATTGACACTACGGAAAGGGAAGGGGGTCGTAAGGCAAAAGGGTTACATTGCCATATTTATTTGTATGGTAACACGCGCAGTTCATTTGGAAGTTGTGACGAGTCTGTCAACCCATGCATTCATAGCGGTACTCAAGCGTTTCACCTCACGCCGTGGGGTTCCAAGCGATATATATTCAGATTGTGGAAGGACATTCATAGGGGCGAACAAAGAATTGGGGAAATTCTGGAGATCCGGTGAAGCCATGGAAGAAATTGGGAAATTCATGACAACCAAACAAAGCTGTTGGCATTACAACCCACCAGGAAGTCCACACTTTGGCGGACTTTGGGAAGCCGGGATTCGTTCGGTGAAATTCCATTTACATCGCACCTTGGGCAATGTCATTTTTAATTACGAAGACATGTCCACGATGATGTCCCAGATTGAAGCTTGCCTCAATTCTAGACCTCTCACCCAGATTTCGTCGGATCCAAGTGATCTCACCACTCTCACCCCAGGACATTTCCTGGTTGGTGAGGCATTAACCGCGATACCGGAATCCGGTTATGAGGAAGTTCCGATGAACCAACTCAACAAGTGGAAGCGTATGCAGCGTCTCTCCCAGCACTTTTGGAATCGGTGGAGCAGAGAGTTTCTGTCGATGCTTCAGCAGAGACCAAAATGGTTAGGTCCGAAGAAGGACTTGGAACTTGGAGACCTGGTACTGGTAAAGGACGAACGATTACCACCACTAAAATGGAAGCTAGCCCGCATCATGGCGAAACACCCGGACCAGATGGGCTTACTAGGGTGTACACTATCAAGACATCCGAGGGATTGTTTAAACGGCCTCTGGTAAAATTGTGCCCGCTTCCCATCGAATCAACCCAGGAGTAGTAGATTGAAATAATATTTCAATGGGGGCGGAATGTTGAATTCTGATTTAGAATTAACTAAGTGTTTAGGATACGATAATGTTGGATTGATTGTAATTAATTTATTGGCATTACCAAACATTCATTTTATTTTAAGAAATTGTAGATTAGTGAATAGAATGACTTCCTAATCCTACGACATTGCATTGTTAACATTGCAACTAACTAATTTGAGTTAGTCGCTCAGAGACCACCACAGAGTTCAGACGTAATCTTCGGTCATACTTCTTGTATTCTCATTTTCCTCAATTATTAAGATTGTTCTCGTATTAAAGTATATAGTTCAGAATCCTTCTGCTATCTCACCCTGGGTTCATTGTTACATTTCACCCTGGGTCACATTCTGGTATCTCACCCTGTCTGTGTGTAAGCATCTTACCCTGCCTGGGTCGTACGCATCTCACCCTGCTTGGTCCGTATCTCACCCTGCCTTGTCATACACATCTCACCCTGCTTGGTCCGTATCTCACCCTGCCTTGTCATACACATCTCACCCTGCTTGTGCCGTATCTCACCCTGCCTTGTCATACACATCTCACCCTGCTTGTGCCGCATCTCACCCTGCCTGATCTTACACATCTCACCCTGCAGTTGTCGTAAGCTTCTCACCCCACCGCCTGAGTATTGCATTCGTGTAGCTAGAACTGAAACCTCAACATTTCAACCCCTATTCATGTATTTTTATTGCTGATGCGCGATCAGAAACATGCTTTCTCTTCAAATTGCAACCCATACAGTAATTTTTTGTCTACATATATCAACTAAACAAACAATATTTGGGGACCTGTGTGGAGGATGTACATTGATTTTTACTCCAATCATTTTTCCAGTAATTAGGGCCGAATATATTTTTATTCTGCACATCAATCATGTTATGATTGAAATTGATTTTCATAGAGGGAGATAAATTATATCGCTGCGCTCCTATACATCTGGATATTCTGAATCTCAATTAGTGATCAAAATCCAGCTTAGCCGTGAAACTGCCCAAAATTAGTGCCTTTTCAAAAGCTACCCTTGTGCCCAAAATCGGGCATGTGGGCAGGCATTTTCAGCTTGGCGGGCAAATACTGCAGGGCATTTTCAATCGACATACCCTACTTCTACCCAGATACTTTGCTTTGTCCAACTCTAAACCCAGAAAATCGGGAAGTCCGATTCTCACCTGGACAATCAATCCCCCCTGGGCTGTAAATCGGCGGGGGCCAAATTATGTCTTTTAGAACATAAGGTAAATCTTGTCGATGAAAATTTAAAAAAAATCACAAGACTAATTTACCTACCCCGGGATTCGAACCTGGTACATAGATATAGTAGTATGTATAGAGCCCCAATGCTTTGTGTATGCACATTTATCTTACATAGTAATGGTGGATATCGGCAAAAGTTCTTCTATTTCAGAATTTTGCGGGGCTTATAGGAACTACCGGAATTCATTATCAAGTTGGGCATCAATTCCGAAATAGGTGAGGAACGATTACAATTTATTTTGTAATACTGAATTAATTAAGTTGGTAATTAAACGGTAAACTTTAACAAAATCAGGCGGTGAGGACATTTTGTCCTCACGTTGGGTATGCCAGAGTTATCCAGTGTTTGGATACAAACAAAATAATTGTAGGCAAAAATCTTGCAATGATTTCTCCACAGGTCAAATTATTTCATTCCAGCCAAAAATTAATTATATAATAAAAATGTATAAATAAAAATTGGCCCTGGAACCTTATGTATTGTTTAGTGATGTCTTATTTAGGGCATTTTCATAATGTAAACCAGTATTGCAATGTATTTAGATGCATGTTCCTAATAGGAGCATACCGTTATAAGAGCGCTTTTGGAAGAGCTGCCCGTATAGCGAGAGTGCACTGTACAGTAATTAGTATGATTTGCCAATTTGAAAACGTTGTTATTATTCGTAGCCACAGATGAAGCCTAATAACGGTCCGAAAGTGGACCAATATCAACTATTTCAATAATTAC
Source organism: Allacma fusca (assembly GCA_947179485.1). NCBI lineage: Eukaryota > Metazoa > Arthropoda > Collembola > Symphypleona > Sminthuridae > Allacma > Allacma fusca. Next base: position 39,127,134 of record OX359245.1, read on the forward strand.
ACCATGTCCAATATATAAATTCTCCAATCTACCCAGGATTTAGTGGGAGATGGAACTTAGACCCAAAAACATAAATCAGGAGCTCCCAGATAGAATTCCACTGTATTGGAGATCAGGTTAAGGTTAAGATATATTTTTGCAAGGACTAAAATGCTCACTAAACATGATCTCCGTTGGAGTTTTCGGGCCATACGACTATTTTCATCCCTGAAATTTTATCCCGTATGCCTCGACTCCAATAGTGGGCTGACTCGAACGAAAAAATTAAGCTTTAGTAGTTTAATTTATTGGCTTCAACTCCTGCTCTGGACCACACATACCAGTTTTTTATTCTACAAAGTTGTGGAGATGTTCCTGAACAAGACCAAATTGGTAGACATGGCATGTCCATTGGCATGCGTCGGACTCTCACTTGTGTTGAGCATAATACACACATTCGTATTTTTTAAACATGAGATATTCTACGTAAACTTTTTCAACTCAACTGTGAACTTTATTTCAGGTCAGGCCAGGAATTATTCTTGCAAAACTGTATAGGAATATTAACAAGGCTGAAAAGTTTCCAAAATCTCTCGTATTTTTGTTTCCAGGAGCTGACTCATCATCAGCTGCTCATCAAAAAATCTACGAGAGATCCTATCAGGAATTGTTGGCTATGTACAACGCCCCACTCATTCTTGGAATCCCAGTAGTTCACGTTATGATATTCCTGATCATCCCAAATGGTCCGAATTTCCTCTACCAATACATCCCACATCCTCACAGAGCTCTGTTGACTCTGGTCCTATGTGCAGTCTTCGAGTTTTATGTTCTAACTCTTTGGCTCAGCATTGGAGTTCTATTTGTATTCATCCTCATGCTCTGTTTTTATACGGTCATTCAAAAAATTGACGGAGGGATGGAAATGATCAGGTAAACAAAATAGAAATCACATCGTATACTATGCACTGCATACATTTAATTATGTCACCATGTGAATTGTTTCCTTAAAAAATTGTCTTGGTGTTTTTTCCTCATTTAACTCAGAGTGTTCCTTTAATAATAGGGACTGTAAGGTTAAACATTTTGGTGAAGCAACGACCCTGATGAAAGTATACAAAAACCTCCGGAACATCCAGTTGCTCCTGCAGGAATTTAATAACTCCAGTGAATACATGATTTTTGGTGAGAAGATGCTCTTACTGTACGAGTCTATTTTTCTCGGCTCTGCTGGGATACACTTGCTGTCCGAGCATATAGTGCTGGGGATTATGTTCTCAATCCTGACCATCGTCCCGACCTTAACATACCTTTCAATCTTTGGCCGAGCGTTTAGAATCCCATGTAAAATGCAGGAGCTGAAAGGGGCAATGAAAGAATCGGCTGGTCAGTATCTGAGGGGTTTCGAAAAAGGGATGGTGATGAAAAGCATTGATTCTATTCGTTGTGTCGGGATCCGGTCCGGACAGTTTAATTACATTGAGCGAGTCTCTGCACTTCTGTTCATTGACTTTGTGACTCGAACCATTGTCCAGTTGTTACTTACTGCTTAATAGTTGCTATAAATATTTAATTTCATTAATTTGTATAAATTATAAAATGCAATCATATACGTAAAAAATTCTCTCTAATTAAATCTGGGGAGGAAGAATTTAGCACACGTTTTCGGATCTTTGATTTTACAGCTCATTTCTTGTAAATTTATTAAGCATTTCAAAAGTCCATTCCGGCTGATCCTGTGCAACCAAATGACCAGAGTTCCGTATTACAAGGAAATTTAAATTAGCGACAGTTTTTTTGTAACCCGCTACAGAGTTATTTGATCCCACTCTCCAGGTCTCCCTAACAGCCTTTGAGTACTCATCGGAGAGTTTCCATTTCAAGGAATTTATAAAATTGTTGACGGTCGTGTAAGGAATAATAGCGTCAAACTGGGAGGCATAAACTAGTATTTTATAGTCCCAATTGAGTAAATCAATAAATTTCGGCTTTATAGACTGGTAAATATCCTCATGCATTAAGTTGTACACTTTGGGGTTGAACTTGTAAAATTTCTGAGTGCCGACATGCAAGGCTGAGCGAATTGCATCTTGTCTCAAGAATGGAATAAAGTATCGATTACCCACAGGCTCCTTCTCCATCAAGATGTTCAGATTATATTTCAAACCCGTGACTCGCTCAAAATGGGATATTCCAGATGGCGTGGGGTAGCCCACAATTAAAGACTCCAAGACCTGGAATCCAAAGGAACAGTTCGAACAGAGAAAGTTTAAGCAAAGAATTATTTACAAAATTGCAGAATTATTATTACAATGTTATTACAAAAAGTAAACTTACAACAAAAGCCTGGCTCCAGTTCCCAGTATTGATCAAATCTAATGTAAGTGCTTCCTGCTCCTCAAAATATGTCTTCTGGGACTCATCAATGAGACCAATTTGGTAGTAGAAATCAGCAAAATTGAGCTGGCTGGCTGGATCGAAAAATCCAGAGCCAACACTTATTCCTTTCAAGTTGATCTTCACTTTTGGGGAGTCTTGATTTCCTTCATGGATCCGATGAGCCAGGGCTGGGGCATACTTACCTTTAAGTTTGACAGAGATTAGATATTAGAAATTTTTTCCTGAATTAAAATATTCACGGTACAATATCCCCAACAATGGTATATAACAGTGCAGTACCAGCGTAAGATTGTCCAGCCACATAAAATTCCTGAGACTGATACTCAGGGAAGATTAAAAAGAACTGAGTTAGTCCTGAATATAAATCCCTTACGACATCCTCAATGAAGCGTGGATAGCCATCTTCATTTTCCGTGAAGCTGAAGCCTATTGAAAAAATTATCATATTAATTGCTTCTTTTATTTCCTCCAGATGTTAAAATACACGCTATCAAGTCCACTCTTATTACACAAGCACCCTTGAAACGTCCGAAATCTGACTGTACCAATGAATTTGTTACAGAGAATTTTAGGGTAGTTCTTATAAAAAAGTGCACTGTACAGGAAATAGTATAGGCTTTGTCAACCTGCTCCAACAGGGCTATCCATGTATATTATAGAATGTGTTGACACCCAGGAAACATCTCTACTTCTTAGTTTCATAGTTTCATCAAGGTAGTACGGACCATGCTCATTGAAAAATGCGACCAAGGAAGTGGTTCCAGGACCTCCGTTGAGCCACAGAAGAACAGGTGCGTTTTCCTTATCCTCCTATGTCAAATCAAAAATCAAAACAATACTACACTCTGAATTTTCGACTGGAATAATTTATACGGCATAACAAAAATATTCGTAAATTACACACAATAAGTTAAGCCCTTGTAAGAGTAATACATTTGGACGTACTGTAATTTACCCCAATAAAGTATCTACTTTAAAAAAATAAATGTGGGGACGTTAATCCTTTAAGAGGACCTTTAAACAAGGGGACTAAATTTATGAATCCTAAACTCTTTTATAAAGATAGATGTCTCTGTTTGCAGAGGGTTTCGAAGGGATGGAGCTTCAATTAAAAATATGTCTCACCACAGCTGGGACGAACCAGAAGAACAAATTAGAGTTGAATGTGGAATTAACTGTCAGGAAGCCACTGTAGCTCTCCGTAATGTTATTGGGAACATCCTCACCTTCAGATTTGCTAAAAACAAACAGGTCCTGCACTCGTGCTAAATTTTTAGCATCGTTCAGTTTTTGGCTGGTAATAAACGGTGTCAGAAATAGGGCTTCTTCATTGGTCACATTAGTTAAGGATTTTAACCTCCGGGTTCTAATAGTTTTAGTGACATTGCCCGCTTCAAAATTATCCGTCCAGAGTATCAAGAGAAGCACAAATGTACTGATTAGATTCACTTGAGTTATTCCCACCATACTCACACTGCAAGAATTAAATTGTCAATTGAGGGCTGAGTAGAATAAAGGGGTTACTTTAAAATAGTGGCTTTGCCTCCAAAGAAAATTGATAAAACTGTAATATTACTGATATAATTTTTTTTTAAAAAAAGGCTCCCACTAAAAACTTAGAACATAGTTGTACTAAATTATAGCCTCGTTTAAAATCCGGAACTTGTTGGTTGTTTTCGGTAATTACTTATTAAAGTGACACACACGTTATTCCTGTGATGTTATTCCGTAATTTGTGGAGCCTGACTAATTTTAAGTAAAGCTCTTTATAACATTCCCTCAAGCTCCTCAGCATTCCTACCTTCCTATGCTATAAGCATTAGGGTGACACATTACTATTCGAAAGGAAAAAGGTTACGGATACATAAATTACTTGGAAGTAATTATTACGTAATGGATGATCTCAGAGACTTTTGAGTTTATTTTCCCTTTACAAGCCCATAGCATACATATGTATTGGTGCGTGTATGCATTTAGGTGTGTACGTACTATATATAACAGCCAGCGCACGTTTTGCTTAATGCATACAAGGACTTGGAGTGAACGAAAGTCATTAATTCTGCCTAGATTAATGCCTACTTAGCAAAGGTAGTTAGAGTGAATTGTCAAGTGGATGCTGAAAGTATTGCAGGAACATGCTAATTACAAATTAATTTTAATGGAAGCCGAGAATAATCAGGATGCTCCTGGGCTTTCTCCGGATTAGTCAAGAGGGACAAGAAGTTGTCCAAATGTATATATAAGCACCAGTATAATGTATCATTTACATTTCCTGCCCGCGACAAGCCCTATGTATTTAAATCTAAACTTTTCCTATTACACATATCACATGTGCTTACCATAATATACTAGAATTATTGCAGTTGATCCTATTTGTAAAAGAGCCCTACAAAAGGAATATTTGACACTGGTTTTGGCATCCTCGTATAAGGAGAAACATTTATAGCGTGGCAAACGCCAGCAAATCTTTTTACCCCAATTGAAAAATGCTACTCTATGTTCGAATTGTCATTGTAAGGGGGTCTCTCGGACTTAGAGAGAGACAGTGGTCTGACGCAATTGTTGTACTTGGGAACACCATATGCTAATATCCAATGTTACTGTACACTGAATTCTAATTCTGTTGTTTAATGAGCTAGCACCGGTTTACTCCACAATTTGTAGCTTCTAATAATTGTAATTAAGTATACTAGTGGGTTCCTCTCCGTAACAACTCCTGGACGTGTATATACTAGCTCTTTGGAGTAATTACTTCAGTTAATTTTTGCTTGTAAAAATATCTAAATTACAGGTTGAAATTCTGTTTATAAAAATTTCACAAACCACAGTCCTGCTTTCCATTTTAATCAATAGAATGGATTAAAACGTTTCGTTTATTTAAATTGTATGGTTCCTTTTTTCATATCAGCAGGAGTTCTGCATAAAATATTTCCTTCCCGTATTATATTACAGAAAATGTGAAAACTCATCCAAATGAAAAACGGTTGAGATTTCTTATGCAGAAAAGCATGTGTGTTCTTTATAATTATTACAGAATAATTTATCATAATTCGACCGAAAGACGTTTTCGCGTCCTATAATTACATACAAAGTAACAATAGATTTTGCTCATGTTGCACGCCATGGACAAATATGCCCCCTGGAGGGTGGCGATATAACCTCTGCTTGAAAGGAATTTTTTTCTGAAACTATTTTTCTATGCTTATTACTACTTGCACTACTACCTTGTAGTTTATTTACAAGTAACCCTCACCTTATGCAGACTTCCAGGTTTTTATAGATGACCAATTTAAGGAATTTCATTCATTGCATACGTTTTATGATTTTTAGTTGTCTTGTATTTCGGAGGGAAACGAAATGCATAGGGATGTTTTTCAACCAATTGTCATTTAAACCCTTTGCTTGTATCTGGTTGCTGTACAGTAGCAATGAATATATTGTTGATGGACGTTTTTTTTATGTAAATTTAACTTAAGAAAAATTACAAATTCAAGACACTGAGACCCGTTTCGGCCATTTTTCAGTACATTAAACTCACCGGGATCTCCGGAACCAGATAAATTTGCAGACATTTTCATGTTACATTTAGTGAACATTTAAACCTTCCCCTTCAAATTGCTCACAGTAGAACCTGGTTTGTCCCGGGTTCGGACCGAACAGTAAGCACCACTTACGTGTACGGAGTAGCCCGGACAATTGCACAAAACCCATTGCAAGCGTTGTCTTGTCTTCCATGGTCAATGGATACCATTGACTTGTTACCCACAATTTAATTAGCCTATAAAACCCAATCCGAAAAAACGCCAAGTAATAGAACGTCGATAGTATCCAAATTGAGATACTCGTTCCACTCACTGAAACTTCAGGGCGATCAGTAACGAAATTCCATTGACTGGGGAGACACGACTTATAATGGCACCATAAGATGCTCTTTTTTGAAATATCAAATCGCTAACGGCCCGAAAAGAATCATTGCATCTTTTTTAATGAGAAGTACGTTTAATGTTACCTACTCTTGAAGGGAAACGAGCACATTGAGAATTGTTTCTACCTTGAATCTTTTGAATTTAGCATTATTCAAGCTAATCGCAAATGATTCGAACATTTGATTATATGCATAAATGTGTAACTACTTGAATTCTGAAACCAGATGAACGCGTGCAGCTCAATGTAATTACACATAATTGAAAATCACTTCAAACCATTTGAATTACTCACATTGAATCCATTTTCTGTACTAACGTCACAAAATTGATTTCATTCCGTCCATCCAAGACCACTCGATACGGTGACCAAAAATATAAGTTATCAGGAATATTTTGGAAAGCGTTGGAAACATGGAATCTTTACACAGATCAATGCGAACTATTTTAAGATGCTTTGTGTGGACGACTGGAAAATGAAGGGTAAAACTGGACTTCAAGTTTGGAGAAATTCAGCTCTCGGAAAAAATCTAGTGTTCCCATTTAAACATGAGCTATCCAGCATTCGTAAAAATATCGCAGAGCAAATTCGTTATAATCGCTTTATCAGCGCTTCAAGTCAAAATGTATGATCTAGGGTAATATTTTCCCATTTTGAAATGTGTAACCTTTTTAAAATTATTTATAAACCTGGACTTATGGATATAATTACACAGTTAGGATTATTCTTTATTATTACAAATTATAAATATTTTCATGATTAATAAAATTATTACTCAATTTTTTTCCGGAAACTGGTTGAACATATAACCTTTCACTGTAACCTTATATATTATGGACACTATTTTCAATGCAAGGACCTACTTGACAGGTCGTTGCGGAGACCAAGAATTCCTTGCATCGAAAAATATTGTATCTTTTAACTTTCCAAAAGTCTCAGCATTTTCAAAACAACCCATGATATTATTACCTTGCTGTTATATTGAAATGTTTTGATTAACTTGTAAATTTTGAAATAAAATTAGCTCGTACTTGGGGGAAGTAATATTTATTTACCTTCTAGTCCAGGGAAGAAAAATTACTTGTACTATCCTGTTCATTTAATCTGCTTCGCCACTATCGATCAATACGTCAAGCTTCAAGCCATATCACCAAGAGTTAATACTGAATGGTTTGATGAATGTCTGCATTATCCAATACTTTGTGTATATACATACGTCATATTTACACTGGAACGTGTGTTCCTGGAGTGATAGTATTGTGTTATTGGAATTTCGGCTATATATCGTCCATCAATATACTTTTACCTAATTACATAAATAATCTGTTCTATCGTGCTCCTATGTTAATATTTTGGTATTCAAAACTGGTAATAAACTGAATTTTAATCTGGGAAATGTGACATGCTCTGGTATTTCATTCATAAGGAAACTAAATTATTTAAATAATTCTAAACAATAGATACAAACAATAATGACTCACATGAGCTTGATAGCTTCAAGAATCGGAGGATGAATTGCTTTGTGTAAATATATTTAGATACATGAGATAGCAAAATATTGAAAACTATCGCAAATAATACTTATTTATCCAAATGAGTTAAGGCAAATCGTACTTCTATTTTAATGATCATTTTCAATGAAAATTGTCCGTAATTAGTACATAATTATTTGGGATGTGCCGTCATGATGACGTCATCCAAAAATCTATGAAATTATAACTGGCTGACTAAACAGCTATAACAATTAATCGCCATTATTTGCCTCGCTTTTTATATCGTGATATATGAAATGGGTAAAATCCTAAAGGTTAATTTTAATCGGATGAGGGTCAATAATTCGGTGGATAATTGTTTATTTTTTAATTTTTAGCTTGTTTCACCTCAAAAATTTTGAAAATGGACTTGCACCTGTTTGCATCTCTACATACATATATGGTAAACTGTTGTTATATGTTATATAAAATTAACTGGGGTTGTCATTGATTGTAACGGCTGAGGCTATACTGTATCGACCAATAAAAACCTTTGGATTTGTGCAAATTGGATATTACGCCTGTAAAAAAACATGTTATTATTATTGCATGCATTTATTTCCATATCGGTAAAGTCGATGTTTTTAATATAGCTTGAACACAGTAACAGCAATAGGAACTTGTAACTAAATAGTCGTGTATTTATATACATACATACATATATGAGAACGATTAATAGTATATTTTGGAGAGATTGGAAAAACTCAACGTAGCAAACATTAAAATTAAATTATTTTTAAAGCAGTTCTAGGAAGGCAAAGATATCGATTAATTTGCATATTGTTGCTTGGACATCTCACAGTCACTACGTATAGCGTTCTGCTTATTGTTAAGTTCATTGCTTTCAATTTTACTTAATAATAATAATACTGTAGCGTCCTCCCTTAACTCATTGGCACTCCGTTGCAGCAGTCAAGCAATTTTTAAATCATTTCAACAAGTAGAAGTACCTATATAGAAGCTTCATTTGCGTAATTGTATATAATAATTATATATTAGTACTAGATGTAAAAAGTGAACTGTGGTGAATTGTGTATATACATTATTTATGTATGTTTGGAATCGAGTATATTTTAATTTTAAAATGTAGCACAATTTTTTCAAAAATTTACTGCCCATGTTCTATTCCATGTATGGACAATCTACTATTTATTTTTCCATTTCATCAAAGAACTGGGTCAATCGATTGGCTTCACGAACACCAGTGTCATAAGCTCCATGAACTGTAGCGTAATAGCAGCTATGAGTTGCTTCCCCCGCAAAACAAAGTAGCTATTTCAAAAAATTCAGAATTTTTTAAAAATCAACAAATCCATAATACATAAAAAAAAATTATTGTGAACTGTTCATTGTAAATAAGAACCCCTTGAGAAGGAACAGGAATTGGTTCGGCCAGGTCCTTGGCCCAAACATCGTTCTCCTCGGACTGAACACTCCTAAAGCTGTAACATCCTCGGAATAGAGGGTCATTGAACCACTTCGTCATGCTAACAGTCGGTTTAGGAATATTATCCTTATTCATAAATCTCCTTAAAATTTTATGAACCATTTCGGAAACTTCCTCAATGTCAACCTTCTCCATCTCCCGGGCTTGCTCCCCCGTAATCCAGGCCGTTAAGGTCCGTGGACAGGATTTGAAGGTATAAAAGCCCAAGATGCTTGTGGCCCATTTTGGAAACTGAGAATTATTTCAAAAAATACTTATTCATAAATACATATTACATTTCAGTATTTACATTTTCTTCTATAGTTTGTCCATAAAATTGTCCTCGCCTCTTCCCGATCTTCATCCATCCACAATAGGTTCAAGCCCAGCCACTCCGCATCCCACCATGTTGCTTCGAACTTACAGTGGATTTTGTTGACTGTGCCGAAGCCTAAATTCTGAAAATTAAAAGTTTTTATTACCATTTTAAAAATAAATTTTAAGGGTGAGGCTTAATTTATCAATGGTAATTTACTTCGATGGTCTGAACTTTCCCTGCTGGAAGCTCGGGTTGGAAGAGCGTCCCATGAACTGATTTAAGAACGCCCAATGACACAGCGACGATCACAGCGTCCGCCTCATAGATAGTGCCATCTTCGGTCCGGGTCACTATAGGCTTTATAATAGATATACATATGTAGGAGAAGTTAACTTCTCGAAATTGTAACTGGTTCATGTTGATTAGGGACACCCATTTTAAAGCTAACCGAATAGCTGCTTATTACCCCCATGCGTTGATTTTTAGGGCAGCGCAGCACCCTCTAGCGATTGTATTTTTTTTCAATTTCTTTTTTAAAAACTTATTAACCCGTTATTCGATTTGGTTCAAACTTGATATACTTTGTCTCTATGCGTAAAGCCTAGAGGGTTTAGAAGAGTAGCTCAACCAGCTGAACTGCTTCCTAGTTACCCGGGAAACTTCGAACTGGTTTTTACCAAAATTTTCGAGCTGCCTCTTCGAAGTAACGCCTTCAAGGGTGTCATAAATCGTTATAAAGCGATCATTTTTACTTACTTTTTGACTGTAGTTAATCTCGGTTACTTTACTGTTCAGTTTGACCCAGCTTGGGAGGTCACTCACTGAAGGGTTTTCGTTCTGAAGGGAAACAAGGAATTTAAATAATGAAAAAGCATTTGTGCTCAATTCCGTTCAGCTATATAAATATTTTTGCAATTTATTCCTGAGAAATCAAAAAATTGAGGAAAATTTACCAAAATAATATTTATAAGGGTCTGGTACCCTTGCGTCCAGAAAATGGTGGGACAACCAGGGCAGGTTTTATACTCCATCGTCCCTCGGACGGACAACTCGTGCCATGAGTCTGGTGCGTCCACGCTCATCTGGTCAATTAGGACGTTGACCATGTAAAGCCCAATATTAATTTATTAAAAATCCAAGTAATACAAAAACTACTTTTAAAGATTTTTAATATTTGTTTATAATTCCGATGATAATTTTATATCTACGTTGTATATCCACAGTACTTGTAGAAATTCACATAAGCGTACATTACATACGATTGTACCTGCAATTTTTCCAGCCATTCGATAAAGGCCTTCATACGTGCATCTTGACTTAACAGGTCTGCTTTTATTTTATTGAGAAACCAGTTTCCAAATGAAATATCCTTACAATCCTTTTCGGATGGACCTTCCCCCATGACTTTGTACAGCTCAAAGCATTTTTTAAGGACGTCGGGGGGAAAGCCTTTCCCGGAGCTGGTTCCAAAGTCGCTGTTTGTCTTTTAAAAGTGAAACACATTATTATATTATACCATTATTTTCGACAATAAACTGGAAATAACAGGAATGTTACACAAAAATGTACTTGATTTGAAACAGAATTAAATGTAACCCCTAAAATGCAAGATGCATTTTAAAAGAAATCCCAAGTAAATTAGATCTTCGTAACATCAACAAATGAGCCTCTTGGCAATTTCTATAACGCTGTTACCTTATTTTATAGGACTTTTAAAAAATGTAAAGTCGCACTTTTGAAGTGTTGCAATTTTAAAATCTTTTAAAAGATTAGACTTAAATAAATTAAAGACCTCCATTAGCTCCAAAAATGGGTTATCCTCCGTCAGACCCTCCCCGTAAGACTTGGCAAGATTGTAAATGCTCCCTTCCCCATGAATACATTGAGCTCCCAACTCCACAGTCTCAGTCTGTCCTGCAAACTCTATTTACCAGGGAAAGCACAAAAAATAAAGTTAAATAAATTTAAATTTTGAAGTTAATTTTTCGTTTGATTTATAATAATTCCATTGAAATAGCAAAAGTAATTATAATTATGACTGATTTCTATTCCACCTTCTTTAACAGTGTGAACTCGTCCTCCGACCCTGTCCGAACCTTCAAGTAACACAACAGTAAAATTGCTATTCTGGGCCAGACGACTCGCAGCAGTTAAGCCGGCAATCCCTCCACCCACCACAATAACACTCTTTGCCATTATTGCTTTTATTTTAATAGAAACTTGATGTAATAACAATTAAAATCTATCTGTTTATATATACCCTAGCTTTCAAAACTGTTCGATTCGCTAAATACTAATAGCAACTCTGTGTGGACCCCCAACGGGGAAGACAAGTCCAGTCTTAAAAAAATCAAAGGTTGATTAGGATGTCAAAGAGTGAGTCTGTAACTTTTGGGACCCCTCAGAAATATATGTGCTCTTAAATGTGCTGAGTGAAAATACCCGGGTATTCTATTCTGGAAGAGTGCAGTCGGCAAAAAGCGGGAAGTAAAAAATGATCTCAGTAGTCGACGCATATCTATATACAAAGCTGACGACGCCAGTAATTTCCGTTCAAGTCTCACATCTCTATACTTACAAGACATCTGGGAAATATAGAAAGGGATTGCAAGCGTTAGGTATATGTAACTCGGACTGTCAAAATGTATGATGATATTGATCTGTCAATTTCGTAGAAGTTTCCATTTGGCCTGGGAATATATATTGAGAGAAGGAAATGTAATAATATGGGAACGTTGACTGTCTGTAGACGGCTGGGACTTCCTGCATTCATTTGTCAAGATGCTTACATTCTAGTGTGAAGTGCATTCTTGCTATGAAATACTCTCTTGTAGAGCAATTTATCCTTTGAGGAATGATTTCAGACTTGGGCAGAGCCACCTCTAAGACAATATCAAATTTTGTCTACTGTATATGAGCGTACAATTGTTTGAGGGAAATTTGGCTGATCTTATCACTGTTTGTAGACATCCAGGGGCATGTAAAGCATAAAGGAATTGACTATGGGAAATCAATGAAGGAATAACATTCTCTTAATTATATAACGTCAAATTAAGGATTTATTGACCATTTTTTATTTTAATAGAGCTTTCAATAATAATCATTATTTTTTTAAATTATTTATGAACCCACTCTATGCATTTAACCAAGTATTAAACAATTTTAATGGATAGGAAAGACATTTCAAGCCCTTGACACTTCAGATTATAAGAAGCTCACCAGATTTTTGAAACCCTATCTTATTGTAACCCTTGCTATTGAAAAATTGTAAGTAGATATTCACTGCTTGTGATGGGAAGATATATAGGCAGTATAAACTATAGATGCTATTTTAACCACTAGCATTCCAATAAATTCCACTTGGTTGAAATCATAGTAAGTAGATACTTTATTATACTTTTATACCTTCCACTTTTGATTAATTACTTCTTGAGATTGGCTACGCATGGATGGTATAATGTAACTCATTAGTCAAGAGATTCAGATTTTTTTCAGAGGAAATTGAAAGGAGGATTTAATAATCGTCTTCCTCATCCCCACCCCCAAGTTGTCCCAGATTTTCTAGAAGTGTCATGGCCCGTCGTGCTCCTTGGAATAAATCCGGGAGGAAACGAACCACTTGAGTCAAGTTCAATTTCCCAGCGTCAAAGTTATTCAGAATTTCTCGGACGGCCCCTCTAAAAAACCGGGGTTGCTTGTCCTTGATGTAGGGCTCAGCATCAATTGCTGCACTTATGACTTCCTCCTCCAATCTGTACAGCTCATCGTCATCTGTGTAAAAGTCATCCACAGTTGGGTTCTCTGTTGTTGTTCGGTTCCGATTACGAAGCATGTATTTTAATGAGCGTTTCGTGGTGGTTGGGATCGTGGCGGGTTCTTCAGTAGTTGTTGTTTTTCTCTGAATTTTCTTTTTAGGTGGGGTTGTTGCAGGTGCTGAGGTTGTTGTGGTTTTTGCATCGGAGCCGGTCAGTAGCTTAAATAAGCCCTCAACTTGACCCCTGAGAGCGACAGGAGCCAGAGTGAAAGTTCGGTCAATAACTCTGGAGATGTTCAGACCTCCATGAAAAATAGCACTGAGGATTTGAGCCACTTGGGGTAGTATCGTAGGATTGAGTGTCACATCTTCTTCGTCATCTTCCTGCCTCCCGAAAAGTTCCCGACCGTTGTCTGCAGCGACTAGTGTAAAAAACTGGGAAATAAAAAAACAAATTTACAGACAGTTCAATAAAAATATATTGTAGTGTCCTCTCAAATCATTTAATACAAATGGATAGAGATGTAATCATTGAAATGCCTTAAGGTTCTTGGATAGTATTCGTAAATATTTTTTTGTGTGATTATAGTTACTATATAGGACGCTCTGAATTAGTCATATTTTTACTTTAATTAAATTCTTTTCCAAAACTTGTGCAACTTGTGCTCGGGCTCCATCTGCCAAGACCTGTTCCTCTGGGGTTAAAATCCTCGGTTGACGGATAGAGTCCGTGATTGCCTGTGAATTCTTTGACAGAAAAATTACTGTTAATTATACGTAATTACATAGTTAAATATCTACAGGTAGTACAAAAATTCATGGATGCATTTTTAGATAAAATAAAAATTGTTCCGCCCAAAAAAAAAAATATTTAAGCTAGGACGAGTCTTACATGTTGAGCTATAAATAAAAATATAGTGACACTGGCGCTAGTGACTAATAAATTTGCCATATTGTTTCAATAAAATTAGAGTGACCCACTCATTCGTAAATCCTTTTTCTTAAGGAATACAGCCCTCTTGGATAAAAAACATTCACTCAAGAATGACACAAGCGGGAAGGTATTTATAACTGGGAAGGACAAAGTTTCTAGGTTACCTCAATAGTTTCACGTTATTGTGTGCTAATTTTGCATCTGGAGATCTGGAGGTGGTTCCTAGTTATGGTAATTATCCATGAAATAATAAACAATGATCAATTACCCTTCTCATTTAATATTTAAGCAAGCTATGCATATATGCGCTCTGGCGTCAATTGAATAATCCCCTAGTTCGTTCATTCAACTTCACCCTGGAAGCTCAGAATTTCGAGTCTGTGGGTCATTACTGTAGATTGTTTTTCTCGCTGTTGCTGTTTGCATGATGCAACTTATTGCATCAATTATTTTTTTAACACATAAACTATGAAATATTTATTTTTAACTCGTAGATAGATACAGCAGATTTGTCTGTACGTCTATTCTTGTAAACGTAAATAACTCGTAATCAGAGGTGTGGAAAATATTTAAAAAATACAGTTTATTGCAGAAACCTTAAAATACAAAATACAAATATAATAATTGCAGAAACCTTAATACCCAAAATGCAAATATGATCATTCCAGAAGCCTTAAAGTAGAAACTTAAATTACAAATATCAGGAGTAACTTAGTCAAGTTACAAAATAGAATACTGGAACAAACTTGAATACAAAATAAAATATCTGGAATAGTTTTTGCAACATACAAAATAAAAAACTTGGGGGGAAAATGTGTAAATACCTACGAATCATTCCCAGATCTTTAAATAAGTTAAAGTAAAGTCTTCTGGATAATTTAGTCAAAATTCGATATCCAGAAACCATAAATTATTTAGTCGAGGTAAGGTAGCATGCACAGGAGTAGAGTTTAAGAGTTGTGCCAGATCAAAGTATCTTAACATGATCCTACATAAATACCGAGTAATTTTCATTATAACGAATAATATACCTGATTAATTTATGTTGGTCACGTAACTAATTTAACGAAATTGATAGCCCTAACATTAAATCTGTATGTACTAATTCAATAAGAAAGTACTTCAAACCAGCCGAAAAATGTAAAGCATTGGTATCAAAATGTTTCAAACTGGCATTTGAACTTTTAAAATGTTCATTCGGACAAGCGTAACAGATGACCTTGACAGTTGCCGAAGCTATGTATTTTGAAATTGCATTTTGTATTTAAAATATGTAGTGGGCATACGTTATAAGATAAATAAATAAATTTTAGCATGTAAATTCTTATAGGATAGCGTACTTTTGGCAGATCTCCGTACTTACCATCCACTGGGTAATAATTTATTGTTGATATAACGACGGAGTCGTTTTCAAGAGAAAGAGTCGACTATTAAGCAGTACCATATTTATTTATTTTTTATTCATGCTAAGAACGGTACTGGAGGATAATCCAATTGATTCATTTCCATTATAACGGTAAATACTTGGCCTCCAACCTTGTACCATGATACCGTTACATGTGTTCATGTGGCATTAATGTTTACAGTATCTATATAATCTCCTCATAAATAGAAGACCTCTTCTTAAGAGCATTACCCATAGTCCATAAGTACACGGGGAAATAAATATGCTTAGCCCTCTCCGTGTTTACATTTATTTTCTCGTCTCACAAACGCATAAACACATGTAATTACATACTAACATGGTCACCGTCAAAAATGTTCCTCCTTTTATGGTTGCTCCCACATAAAAAATTCTACGATCATTTTTCCCTGTTTAGAGCAACATTCATCTCTCTACATCTATTGTTCGTTGTTACAAGTAAAGTTGTAAGGATTTTTACAAAACAAATTCCCTCAAAATAAAATAACAAAAAAAATTGTTCGTTGTTATGCCTTGTTTATAGTCGCTTTGATTTTTCATTGACTTTTCACTCACCAATTATTTTCACGCAACTTTCATGAAGTTATAATTCCAATGTTTTATAGTTCGAACGATTCACGCGCGAAAGCGGAGCTAATATTTTCGTTCGTTTTCACTGCATTTTTACTCACGGAAAACTAGAAACCTCCAATGGTTAAGTTTTAAGTCAGTGATCTTTGACCGGTCATAAAAATGGCAGCCGTGAATAAACGTAAACTACCGAAATTTCTTCTTGCATGGAAGATAAAATAAATAATAATAATGAGCATTTGCAACAATCAGTACATTTTTGTGATCAGGATATTGTTTTCTTTACTTCTATTAATTTTTGATCATACTCAGCTTAACTGGCCCTAGCAGTCCTTTTTCGTGACATTTTGATACAAAATTATGGAACGCACACTAGTTTTGGACTTTTCATTCTACTTTCACGTTGCCAAAAGTTGAGCAGTTTCAACTTTGATAAAACTGAAAAGCGTGTGAAAATTATTACGGCTCTGGGAACTATAAACGCGCGGAAATCATGAAACTGTCGTGAAATGATTGCCGCGTGAAACTTGAATGAAAAAAGTTTCACGTAAGCGACTATAAATGTGAACCATACGTGAAAACGTGCGAATCATTGAGTGAAATGAAAAAAAAATATCGACTATAAACCCAGCATTACAAGTAAAGCTGTACTGATTTTTACAAAACAAAATCATCACTGAACAAAGTCCCTCTTAAAACAATGTCAAATTTTGAAGCATGCATTGCAAAAATTTGATTCTCCTATATTAGCTCCTGTAAAACTAAATTTCAGTATTGAATACAGACTGACCTCGTATAATAAAATGTGATCAGCTTTTCCTGAACTGTCGTAATAATTTGAAAGAAATATTTTTTGGGATAAAATCAGCAAAGTGGGGCTGAATCGAAATGCTTTTAAAGTTATTAAACTCACATCCTGGTTAGGGTTCAAATGACCACTTAGGAAGTGATATTACCGCTTATTCCTTCCTGGCCTAACTATTCCACTTACACAGTGTCGGGGTGAAAATAGATACTTAAATACAAAAACCCATCTTTATCGTATGAATTCACGGAGCAATTTCCAAATGGAGAGTTATTTATAGATCGTGATAAAGGAGAAGCAAATTTTAATGTCAATATCCTTTAGAGTCGGCATCACATAAGGCACCTATGCTGACAAGCAGTAAGTACTCTGATTGTGAGTTAGAATCATTTCCAAAGGAAATTTCTCAGTATTTTGTCACGTGTAAATAATTACGTGACAGTTTGAAACAACACACCCGTTCATAGCCCATTCATTATGTCATAAACCACAAGCGTCGGGGTTCCAGAGCATTATATCATACTTTAGAGATATATAAGTTCATGCAGTGAGGTAGTCAGCGGTTAAAAACACACGTAGATATGTACATATGTGTATAATCGAATAGAAACTCAAGCTTCGACTATGACTTCCAGTCCTCTCATACTCTGAAATTCAATGCTACTAACAATAAAGTTGAGGCAATAGAAGCTCTCCACTCCTTTATTCCTTTGCTCGGCAAAATGATTCGGATTCCCGAACAACCCCCGAACCCAAAACCTGACGTCAGTCCTCATGCCATATCCCCAATCACCCAAAAGAGACGGAACTTGGAGTGCTTCTGACGTTTGGCAAAACCGGCGGATATTTGACTCACTTGATTTTAACTAGAAATTGCTACAAAATCCATCACATTTTTCCTCCCATACTCAGTCACAAAAACCTCATTCCAAAAGATTTTACAGTTACGGTTGTCAAACCTTCAATAGCTACATACAGATACTTCCTCAACATTTAACCTCCAAGCACAATTCACATACGGTAACTTTGGAAGCGAAAAATCGATTCCTGGAGTGAGTCCTTACCTTGACCTTGGAAACAAAATTTTTGCAAAGGATTTTCGCGCGAATTCATATCCAAGTGTGACAACCTCTTAGAACCGCTTTACAGAGCTGTCTTGTCGCAGGTTGTACTGGGATTATAACTGTCAGGGTTTGCAATAAGCAATATTTGGGCAAAAATGGGCATCAAAGTTAAAGTCCATAGCGAAAATGTGGATTACTTTGAGGACATGATTTCCTCGAAGTTTACTTACGAAACAACAAGGGTAGTTTCGCAAGCAAACGGGCATTACCAGGTGAGAAATTTTTTCCGGAAAATTTTGTGCTTGATTTTGGGTAATACCAAATTTTATTGCTATATTTTAGTTTCAAATTACAATATTAGAGTATTTCAATGGAAATTATTTCCTGGGCAATTTTTTTATTATTATTTAATTTCAGGATTTATTTCAATTTTATTGGTATTTTGTAGGTGCATCCAGAAAAGCTGGATATGCAGATCAAAACCAAGACCAAAGTGCCCCGGGTGGGCTTCATGATTGTTGGTTGGGGTGGGAATAATGGGACCACTTTCACGGGCATGATTTTGGCAAACAAGCACAACTTGACTTGGAATACGAAGCGTGGGGCTCAGAAATCGGATTTCTTGGGGTCAATTGCCCAGTCCGGGACATTCCCAATTGGGAGGGATGCTTCCGGGAATGAAATCTTTGTTCCTGTTAAGGACCTCATCCCATTGGTGGATCCTCTTCAAGTTGAGCTGGACGGTTGGGATATCTCTTCCATGAATTTGGGAGATGGCCTGGAGAGGGCAGCAGTGTTTGAGTATGAACTTCAGCAGAAGCTGAAGCCACTCATGAAGCAGTACATTCCCAGAAAAGCTGCGTTCTCTCAGGATTTCATCGCGGCAAACCAAGCGGACAGGGCGGATAACATTATGGGCGGAGCAAAATCTGAACAATTACAGCAGGTAAGGGATTAGTCGATTTTATTTGAGATAGATGGCGTATAAGATAATAATTCTTGGAGGAAATTCAAAGAACAAGTGTTCATTCCATGTAGATCCGGAATGACATCCGGGATTTTAAAACATCAAAAAAACTGGATACGATCATTGTCATGTGGGCGGGGAATACTGAAAGATTTGCGGAAATCATTCCTGGACTGAATGATACTTGGGAAACGTTGGAAGCTTCCATTAATAAAAACGCTTCGGAGGTGGCGCCATCCAGTTTGTATGCAGCAGCTTCAATATTAGAGAACGTATGGACCTTTTTTGTAACAAATTTTAATATAAAAAATTGTGTAATAGTGTTTTTTAAATATGGAGAGAATAATTTCCCCATAAAATTTATCTCTCAAGCATAATTATCTATACATGGAAAGAATATGATTACAGTGCGCGTTCATAAATGGCTCCCCCCAAAATACGCTGGTACCAGGGCTGATGGAGTTGGCAGAATCCAGAGGAGTTCCTATTGCAGGGGATGACTTCAAAACGGGTCAGACGAAGCTTAAATCAGTATTAGTGGATTACATTGTCGGCGCAGGCCTGAGGCCGGAGTCGATAGTGTCATATAATCATTTGGGGAACAATGATGGGAAAAATCTCTCTGCTCCACAAACATTCCGATCGAAGGAAATTAGCAAGCGGGGTGTGGTTGAGGACATGGTCGCTTCAAATAGCGCCATTTATGCCGAAGGTACTGTTTCCTTTTGCAAATAAATCCTTGAAAGATCTCTGATTTAAGAAATTCTTCGGAACGCATCGGATTTTTCTTAAAAAAGTTTCGATGCTTTATTTTTTTGGAATATTACCCACACTACAGGAATAACCGGCCCGGACCACCTCGTAGTTATCAAGTACGTCCCTTATGTAGGGGATAGCAAACGGGCTATGGATGAGTACGTCTCTGCAATTGCCATGGGCGGAACCAACACTTTGGTCATTCACAATACCTGTGAGGATTCCCTTCTGGCCGCACCCATCATGCTGGACCTATTTATTTTCATGGAGCTATTCCAACGGATGACATTCCAAGTGGAGGACAAAATTATTCCCCTCCCCCTGGGAGCAATTTTGGGCTACTGGCTCAAAGCCCCCATTACCCAACATACGAATTCCTTGACGAGGCAGCGTTCCTGCATCGAGAACATCATTCGAGCTTCATTGTCATTATCCCCAAATAGTCACATGTACTTGCCCGAGGCAACAGCCCTTCTGTCCAGTATGGAATCCTCCGTGAGTTCGGCCATCGGATTTGGTACCAAGATAAACGGACACACTTACCTCGATGGTCAAGTGAATGGGAACGGTGTCAGGAATGGCAACTAATAATTTAATTTCCTTTGACAGGAGCCTCAAGAATTATATTTCAATATATGGTCTTACAAGGGCACATAGTTTATAATGGAATTTTTGGCTGGTAATGCAAATAAATCTATATTTGGGGTCAAAAGTTGGATTTAGAAACAGGTCACTAATTTATACTCTTGCATTGCATGTTACATATAAATGCATTTTTGTTTTTAAAAGGATAGTCTATAGTTTTGCATTGAAATATCAACATTTAAAAGGTTTTGAACTACGCAGAATAATTTCTCTGGAAAAGTTCTCTCTTGGATGGTTAACCATGGAATTTGTAGCGGATAAATTGTCTTCTTAAAAGTTCAAGGCAAGGGTTTGGATGTGAAGAATCGAATCAACCGATTGGCTTCTCTAATTCCTGTATCATGTGCCCCATGAACAGTGGAGTAAAATGAACTGTGAGTAGCTTCGCCAGCAAAGCACACCATCTAATAATAATTATTTATCAACAAAATAAAAATTATTGGGATTCCTTGTCGAACAAAAATTCTTTCAAATAATTATTTTTAAAGATGTTAAAACATCAACTCACTGTATCATTTTCAAGGGTAATCGGCTCAGCGAGGTCTTTTGCCCAAACATCTTGCTCTTCAGATTGGACACTCCTGAAACTATAACTACCTCGGAAGAGGGGGTCAGTGAACCATTTGGTCACAGTAACCTTTGGTTGAGGAATTTTGTCATTTTTCATAAATCTCCTTAAAATCTTATGGATCATTCCCTCAATTTCCTTATTATCGATGCTCTCGATCTCCCGAGCCATCTCACCAGTAATCCAGCCTGTGAGGGTGTGTGGACAAGTTTTGGAGGTATAGAAGCCCAACATATTTGTGGCCCATTTTGGAAACTAGGATATACAACCATAATAATTGTTTTTAAATTATTGAAAATTAAATTTCGACAGTAAGTTTCCATGTTATTGTAAGGGTCTGTTAAGTCTCACTTCCATTGAGTCCTCCTCCACCCACAATAAATTCAATCCGACCCAATTGGGATCCCACCAGATCTGTTGGAACTTACAGTGGATTTTGTTGACGGTCCCGAAACCTAAATTCTGATTAGAAATTGTAAACAATTACGTTAGTACAACAAATATAAGTTTCATACATGACCATTTGAAAGCAACGTGTATTTTATTGCGGGATCAGGACATTACTTCAATAGTCCGAACTTTCACAGGCGGCAACGGGGGTTGAAATAACTTCCCATGATCAGATTTTAGAACGCCTAATGACACAGCTACGATCACAGCATCAGCCTCAAAGATGGTCCCATCTTTCGTTTTTGTTATGATGGGCTAATTTGTTCAAATTCGGAATTAAAATAAGCAATGGGTTGACAATGAGATGTAGTGTGCTGGTAATACTGTAATTGTAAGTAATGATTATACTTGGTAATGATTTTTCCCTTACATTGTTCGAATAGTCAATCTGAGTTACTTGACTGTTCAGTTTTATCCAAGTTGGAAGGTCATTGGCTGTGGGACTCTCGTTCTAAATACAAATAAAAGGTCAAATTAAATAGACATCACACTAAATATAAACCAAATGAATAAAACTATACATGAGCATGTTGACAGAGTCATAGTAGAAAGAAGGTACAGGATTTTGAAAGCATTACCAAAATAATGTTAATGAGGGTCTGGTATCCCTGGGTCCATAAAATGGTTGGACAACCTGGACAATTGGCGTACACGAGCTGCCCTCGAACTGAGGATTCGTACCAGGAATCCGCTGCGTCTATGCTTGTCTGCCAAATAAAAATAATATGCAATGTTAAAAATATTAAAATAAAAAAATTAAACAAAAAAAAAAGAGTGGGTGGAAGGATTATCTTCAGAGGGAAAATTACCTGGAGTCTTTCCAGCCAATGAATGAAAGCTGTCACATGAACGTCCTGAGGTAACTCTTTTGCTTTTATTTTCTTCAGGAACCAGTTCCCAAAGGAAATGTCGCTCGAGTCCTCCTCCGACGGACCTTCCCTCAATGTCTTGAATAACTCTAGATATGTCTTCAGTAACGCTGGCGACGTTACTCCTTTCCCGGAACTCGTTCCAAAGTCAGTATTTGACTGCAAAAAAAAATTAAAACCGTAAAAACATTTATTATAATTATTTTATGTATTCACAGCTATGCATGTAGAGTGCATTCTCTCTATCAGATATTCCCATACTCATATAAGAGCATATGTTAACATTGAGAGCAAACACGTATGTAATGTTTTGTATGTTTGAGTAAATGAAAAAAAATACAATCGGTTCTCATAGAATTACAGTAGCTTTAGCTGTTTATAATTTTTACGGTAAATGAATTCCATTTTATTTCATTTAATGCAAACAACAAAGCAAAGTTACGGGATTAATTAAGTACATAAACGTGCACATGTATAGGATATTTTAAACATGATTATAAAACTACTGGATTTGTTAGTTTAATTTATTTTAGCTTTGTGTACCCGCTGTATGGAAGCTACAATAACAAAATTCGGGGTGAAATAAAACGAGATCTAATAATCAACGGCACGATGTAACAAAAGACTCCCTGAAACTACCGAGAAAAATGTAGAGTTTCTCAACTGGCAAACAAAAACAAATTAGAAGTTGAATAACAAAACACTACCTCTTAACAACAATAAATGGTGTAAGAAATAAACTCCCGGCAAGCTACTACATAGGAATAATGGTGTTATTTTCACAACAATAAGTGAACAACACAAGGCGAACAGAAAACAAACCTCTGAGGTGAGCAAATCTAATGATGAAATACAAAACAATCGCAGCTCAACAACAATAAAGCCTGAGGAAGCACGAATACAAAATATAACAATAATTACAAAATGTGAACTCAACAAGTCCCAAATGAATTCTCAGCTGAACAACAACAAAACCAAATCTTAACCGAATAACTTAAAACATAATCTCAACCTAACAAGAAATCAAAATCTCAAATGAGCAATACAAAAGTAAATCACAACTTAACAACAGGAAATGAAAATCTAGACTGAATAATTATAGAAAATCTTAACTCAATAACAATAACAAAATGTCAACTTAAAAACAACACAAAATGTCAGCGGAATAACAACACAAAATGTCAACTGCATAATAACACAAAAAGTCAACTCAAAAACAACACAAAATCTCAACTCACAAACAACGCAAAATCTTAGCTGAACAACAACACAAAATCTCAACTGAACAAAAACAAAATCTCACCCGAACATAAACAAAAACTCAACTGAACAACAAAAACAAAATCTCAACTGAACAACAAAAACAAAATCTCAACTGAACAACAAAAACAAAATCTCAACTGAACAACAAAAACAAAATCTCAACTGAACAACAAAAACAAAATCTCAACTGAACAACAAAAACAAAATCTCAACTGAACAACAAAAACAAAAACTCAACTGAACAACAAAAACAAAATCTCAACTGAACAACAAAAACAAAATCTCAACTGAACAACAAAAACAAAATCTCAACTGAACAACAAAAACAAAATCTCAACTGAACAACAAAAACAAAATCTCAACTGAACAACAAAAACAAAATCTCAACTGAACAACAAAAACAAAATCTCAACTGAACAACAAAAACAGAATCTCAACTGAACATCAACAATACAGATTCTCAAATAAACAACATCAACAAATCTCTTTGTCAGCTGAACAAGAACAACTAAAATTTTTCTTTGTAAGCTGAACTAAAAGTCTTCGTCAGCTGAACAATAAAGAAGACTCAGTCAACTGTGGTACAAAAAACAATAAATAAAAAATACCAGCTGAACAACACCAAAGCAAAAAACCGGCCAAAAGGGTTTATTTTGGTGTTGAAGTTGAACAACATAAACAAATCTTACCTTAACAACGTCAATTCAAAACTTCTGAACAACATCAAAACAAAATCTCAATCGAACAACATTAAAACAGAAGCTGAGTTGAACAACACAAAAACAAAATCTCAATCGAACAATACAAAAACAAAATCTCAATCGAAAAATACAAAAACAAAATCTCAATCGAACAACATTAAAACAGGAGCTGAGTTGAACAACACAAAAACAAAATCTCAATCGAACAACATTAAAACAGAAGCTGAGTTGAACAACACAGAAACAAAATCTCAATCGAACAACATTAAAACAGGAGCTGAGTTGTACAACACAAAAACAAAATCTCAATCGAACAACATTAAAACAGGAGCTGAGTTGAACAACACAAAAACAAAATCTCAATCGAACAACATTAAAACAGAAGCTGAGTTGAACAACACAAAAACAAAATCTCAATCGAAAAATACAAAAACAAAATCTCAGTCTAACATCAAAACAAAACCCCAGTTTAAGAACAATAAATCCCAAACATCTTAGCGGCCAATGCAAAATACAACCTAAAAAGCAACTTACTCTGTGGCATCCATACATCAACATCAAAATATACTTTTACATTGTAGCCTCACCGAAAAATCTCAAAAGAACAACCCAGATCTAAAAATGTACAGCATCCATACTGTTGTTCCCATCCCCGAACAGAACAACCCCACAACTTTACAGCACTATATAACACACTACTATTAAAGTACCTCCATCATATCCAAGAAGGGATCGTCCTCCAGAAGACCCTCCCCGAAGGACTTGGCCAGTGTGAAAGTGCTACCTTCCCCATGCACCCATTGAGCTCCCCTCTCCACAGTCTCAGTCTGACCCGCGAACTCTTCGAAACAACATACATAAAAAACAGAGCTGATAATTTCTCCTACTTCAATCAATCTGTTCAAAGTTCAATTATCCTTCACATCTGCTCTTCATATTTTTTTAACTCTTGACAATTATTACGAAAAATAGTCTTACCATCTTTAACAGTATAAACTCTCCCCCCGATTCTATTTGAAGCCTCAAGTAACATCACATTAAAATTACTACTTTGGGCCAGTCGACTTGCAGCAGTTAAACCGGCAATGCCACCGCCAACCACAATCACATTCTTTACCATCGTAAGTGCCTTAATTTTGACGAAATATTATTTACCACAATAATTTAAATATCTTTATAACAAATCTAACAATTATTATTTTGTAACTTTCCAGGAGCACCAAAATCCCTATTTAACGTAACGTAACGTCGAAGCGAAGAGCATGTAATAATCCGTCCCTGGGACTCCAACTATGAGACTACGCCGTTCGTATCAAATATCAAAGGCTTAAATGTGATTCCTTGTTCCTGACGTGTGAAGTCAAGTGATAAAACAAAAGATTTATGTGCGAATGTCAAATGTGTATAGATGTAAATCTTATGTAAGGCGCATATCAAACAGGTTTTTATGTAGAGTTTGTCAATTATAGACGATTGAGTCTAAACAAATCCCAGACGTGTTTAGACTGTTCCTTTCTATTGTATAAGTCAAATTACGTGTATGTATGTTTGTGTGTGTGTAGCTTCAAGGTAAATGTGTAGTTTTAATTATTTGTAGTATTAGAGGACCTGCCTTTATCTCTATAAATTAATTTATGGGACTATTATTTCATTATCAGGATATTAATTCCATGATGGTATATAGTTAAATGTTAAATAATATAAGTAAAGTTTCGTGAAGACCCTGGATGATAGAGATACTTGTGCTTACTCCTACAACGATGGCTCGGAGTGAGTGAAAAGACCCGGGGATTCTAATCTGGAGGAGTGGATCCGCCAAAGCGGGAGATTAAAATGTTACGGGCAGTTTTTTTGAAGAGTGGACATCCGAGCCGGAGGCTTCTGAGGGCAGTAATGAGTGATGATATTACTGCATTGTTGGTGGGCTTTGGGAGATTCAACCTGAACCGGAGGAGATTGTCCGTGATTTGTGATGAGGATGATGGGATTGTCAAGCAAAGGAGGTCGGAGTTGAGTGAGGATTTGAGGAATGTTGTGGAGTACAAACGGAAGGGGATGAGGGTCTCCCCCATTATTGTGGAGGTGATTGATGTTGAAATTAATTGTGTCAGTAGGGATTTAATAATTAGAGAGGTAATTGGATTGTTATAAGATATTGGAGACAGTTCTTTAGATTTTTGGTTTCATTTACAGAAATCCATTAAGGACTTGTGCATGACTTATAATGATGCCGAACCTGAGGACAAGTTCAAGTTCTTGGAAGACTTGGCTCGGAACTTCGCAACAGATAAAGGCAGTGTGAATGAAGCTGCGAGTTCCCTGTTGTCTTGTGATGATGTAAGACAATTTCCATATAGTACCCAAAAAATATGTAAAAATTTCTTATATGATGAACTAGCAAGGTACATACTTTAAACAAGTCATGACTGGAATTGAATTGAATAGTGATTAATTGGACAGGATAAAGATCGCTTCAAGCTAGAGGAGCAGTTGCGGAGTTGCCTAATCCCTGATTATCATTGGGTATTTCTCCAAATTGGCAAGTTGGATAATGGGGTGAAGTTCCTTGTGGATTTAAGAAGTGATATTATTGTAAGGCAGTCTTTCAAGGTGATATTGTATGCACATTTTTAGGAGGTTGAATTTTAAAAAAATGCTTTTTGTTTTTATGTGTGTAGGATTTATCTCGCAATAACAAGTCTGAAAATATTCGCACAATGAATGATAACTTACGGGAGCTTATTAGCTTGTGGTTTGCAATAGGATTTCTGAGACTGGAAAGGGTTACTTGGGGGTCGTCGTGCGATATGCTACAGAAGGTAAATAATAATTATTGCTATTATTGTAACTCTGTGGTTTCTTGTTACTCGGTGCAATTAGGCGGCAATTTACAATACGTCAAATATACCGAATATTTTATAATACACGAAATACTAGTTACAATAATGCTTTCTTGTTTCAGTTCTACATTTCTGAATAATGTCAAGAATGTAAAAGATTCCATAGTATAATTTTTTTTGTTTCGGCAAATGCGTCTCGATCGGTTGTATTGTTTATTATGTATATTGGGGGAGAGGGGAGTGAAAATATTCAATTTAAATGTAATATTCACTCTTTTCTTACGTCATTTTTGCAAGCAAATCACAATATCGTTTCTATAATAAAGTTTGGTCCTCTGAAGTTGTCAATTTAAAGACTTTATTGTTTATTTATATAGATTTCAGAGTATGAAGCCGTTCATCCTATGAGAAACTGGTCAGACCTTAAGCGCAGAGTGGGTCCTTATCGAAGATGCTTTGTTTTTACTCATGGTAGCATGCCCAGGGAACCTGTGGTAGTTTTGCATGTCTTCCTGACTCAGAGTATTCCTGGGAAGATAGCTACTATTGTCAAGTCTTCGCAAATGATGTCAAGTTAGTGTGCATTCATTCATTATGAAACACAATGTACGTAGAAATTAACAGGAACGTAAAATGAGCTAGAGGTGGTATTTGATGTTTTTACACGTTACAGTTGACAGCAATAATGACGTGGAACATACGGTTGAAGATGCAAACCTGTGTGATACGGCAATATTTTATTCTATAACCTCTACTCAGAAAGGATTATTGGTTTGTAAAATCTATCATGAAACTTTATAATTATATTGTACATTTATTTTGAAAATTTACTAGGTAAGTGATCGTCCAAGTGAATAATTTCGTTTTTATTTGTATGTATATGCAGGGAATAGAACTCGGAAATTTCTTAATCAAATGTGTAGTCAAAGAACTAAAATCGGAATTTCCTAAAATGAAAAGGTTTTCTAGTCTCTCACCGATTCCAGGTTTTAAAAAGTGGCTAATTTCGAGCATTTGTAATGGTAAGCTTGTTTTGGTGCACTATTGACTTTGGAAGGTTTAAATTAGCATGAATTAATATGAATGAATGGTTTTATCTGTAGGAACAAAAGTATTGACTCAAGAAGAAGAGGATGAACTACAAGAACTTTTAAAGGTGTCAGCAGCAGATATAAATCCGAAATTTTTAAATATTCTGGAAACTGACGAGTACTCTACGAACGAAGTACTACGCCAAAAGATGGAGAAAGTTTTAATGAGATTATGTGCTACGTATTTGGCTGTGATTAAGAGGGGTGGGTATGCTTACGACCCTGTTGGTAAGTTGTACTGTGCTCGATTTCCGTGATTTATGAATGTTATTTGTTTTGGTGCAATAGATAAATTATCTTAAAACTTTGTCTTCATTAGCCCACTTCCACCTGAAAAATGGCGCTGTAATGTGGAGAATAAATTGGCTTGCAGATTTATCGCCAAAAGGACTGAGTCAGTCTTGCGGTATTATGGTGAATTATAGGTCAGTCATGTTTTAAATTACCTGTTGGACTTTTTAAATATTTTTGTGTGTATACTACGCTAAAATGTAAAGCAGAAAAGTTTTATAATGTACTTTATGAGTTAAATTGTTTTTTACAGGTATTTTATTGAAGAATGTGACACAAATAGCCAGCAATATGTGGCAGACCAGCACATAAATACATCTGAATCTGTTCAGAATTTATTAAAGTAAGTGTTCATTACTTGTAGCAACACATCGAGAGATAAACCAACCCTGCCGGAAATATTTTACTGACAAGAATACAAGGATTAGTTAGAGTATATAGTGCATGGAATTTTTACAAAACTTATGTTAACCTTACAGTAACTTTTCAGTGCTGCAATAGGAAATTGAGCTGTGAGTTGTCACCCCAATATTACGTACCAATTTTGCCTAGAACATCGTTTAATGTGCTAATGAGCAGTAATGTCAAATTAGTTTTATGTATCGTTACCAGAAAGAGAATGTTAAATTATTTTTTATTTTCTACACCTGCCATGTTTTCAGATTAAATACGAAAGTAACATTATTTAATATGCAATGTTTTGCGTAATTATGTATGCATATTTGTTGTCATATGGTTCTAAAACTTCAAGTAAAAAGCAAGAATAAGATTTGTCTCATGACCCAATAGGAGATTATTGTCCTAATTTAAGTAGACAAGTGAAAACAAATCGTTTACATATCTAATGATGTATTATATTCTTAATTTTATTTATAAATAGTAGACTATTTTACACTAGTCATCTCTGGAGATTGATACCCACCACAATTGTACACCTAAAAGTGTTGTGTTGCTAGTACATCGTAGAAGTGTTAGCTTTAAGTAACTTACTAATTACTTATCCATAGATGTTATGAAGACACTACCATCTTATAATTACAAGTTACGCATATTTATTATGCATATTGTTAGTTCTACAACCGAATTATTTTGGTGCTATATTTGATCATTTTCTGTTCAACAGCAGAAAAAATATTTAAACAAATCCAAATTGTCATTATATAATTATTCAAGAGCAGATCGCTGTTTCCAGGTTCAATTAATGAGTCCTGTGTGGCTGATGGGTTTTGCGCATAAGATGCTGATATGATAAACCTCTTGAATTGTATCTCTCGAATTTTTTGATTCAATAATTACTAAATTTCAATTTCGCAGTTTATGAATCAGTGAGGAAAGTCTATGCGTTTTCGAATTAAAATGTGAACATTTGATTTAGTTTGACGATAAAATAAAACAAATATTTTTATTTAAAGCATATATATTTTTGGTATTCTTAAGCGTTTTTACATTCCATTACTTACGATGGGATTACAGGTACTGATAGTTGTAATGGAACTAATACATTCTCTTTGGTGGCTGCTTTATCTGTGCCAAAGCAGCCACAGATGAGTCATTGTAAACAGGCAAGTCATCCAGACGGACTAAAGCACGTCCCGAAAATGACATTGCACGATTATTTTTCCTCTCTTGCTTTGACAGAAAATGGACCGCAATTGCTAGTCCGGATGGGAAGTCAATACAGTCTGGCTCTGAAAGGCATTACAATTATGAATTTTTCCTTCACCCATTTTTATTCCCCAAAAGAAAAATTTGAAAAATTAACCATTTACCTTTCTTCACTTCAAACTTCTTCGTTACAGGATTTTTTTCAGTGTAGGATGAGTCTACAAAAAAAAACATCATCCCATAAATATTTTTTCCCCATTTAAAAAAGAGGCTACAATTGGTGACTGGCAAATTAATTTCCTCACCTTTCTTCACTTCTTCTAACATTTCCTCGAGTTCTTCCGGATCATAAATTGGGCTCAAATCTGCAATTATATTCCTCATACAAGCCAGAGGTATGGCCCCAGTACCTCTCTTATCATTTGCCTTGAACATGCGCTCCAACACTAAAGAGTAATCATAATTAAAAATAATTACAAAATGTTAATTTCATTTTAAACCAATTCATTTCTAACGCTTTAATTTAAAACATGAGCTTCTCTTACACTGCCTAGATTCCCGGCGGATTTTGTCCTCCTATTGAAAAATCACACACAAGAAAATGTTACTAAATATTTTAGAAACTGTAAATTGTCAAGCCCAGCCCCGAGTCATGAGGCGTATGATAAGGGAGACAATGTAAATTGAAAAATATCCAACTGGCAGATTTACGAGTGCTATCAACAAGTAAGTAATTCTCTTTTTCCCTTATACTCAAATGTTAATATGCCCTCAAATAAATGTACATGTATGTATATCCCATTGGGAAGATACACTGTTCCGCTAGGACGATTTAATATAATCTCGCAATTCTACCTCCAATGTAGTGCTTACACTATCCTTCCCTTTGGAATCCCTCCTTCTTTCCCGTGAATAATTTATTGTCCTTCTCACATCCTCAGGAAAGATACTAAGTTTGTTATGACTCCCAAAATAAAAACAATGCCTCTGTCACAAGTAGTTAGCAAATTATTTCACGGGAAAGCGTTCCCAGCACAGCAAATACCTAAATACTGTGAACGTTCCTTTCACGCCCTTTACTTTCTGATCTCCCTTCAACTTTAATTCTCCATGCTGCTAACAATAAGTTCTATTATTCTTGCTCTTCCAAAAAACTCCGGAACAAAAAAAATTATAGTGCCCTTCAGAAATTGAACTTGAAAATAATTCTTAAATTAAACCCAAATTCAAAAGCTAATACTGCAAGTGTATGCAAATACCTTCAGGAAAAAAATTTACTCTCAGATTTAAATTGCACAATAAGTAATTACAGGTACAAAATTCTATAAATTATGTAACCCGTTTTTCTTCTTATTCCCCAAAAAATGTGTTTCACTTTGCCCCAAATCTAACAAAATCCCTCCTACGATCACCCCTGGAATATATTTTTGCAGTTCTAATTAACACTAACTGACGTCAAAAGAAATTATATTAAATTCCCCAAAAAAATGTGTTTCACTTTGCCCCAAATCTAACAAAATCCCTCCTACGATCACCCCTGGAATATATTTTTGCAGTTCTAATTAACACTAACTGACTTCAAAAGAAATTATATTAAATTGTACCTAAAATATTATTTCGTTAAAATATTTATACTCGTAATAATAAAGTATTGGTTTAATACTGGTAATTATTACAGTAATAAAATAAAATTTACCATTTGTATAAAGTTGAGAGAGAAAGAGCAAAGCGAAGGAGTTTATTTCAAATAGAATTGGGTAGTATCAATTTGACTGGGGAAATTTCCAACCGAATAAAATGAAACTGAATTGGAACTTGTATTTTTTAAAAAATTTTGCACAAATCCTATTGTGAATTTTATTGGAGATCTTTAACCACCAACCCTTTAAAGAAATGTTTTCAGCTCCAACTGAGACTCCGAACTACCGAAACTTCCACATTTCCTCCGGTATATATACTCCGGACCAGGATTTATGTATCTGATTTGTTTGAGGTATGTAATATGCTGAAAGGTTACTCAATATTAACCAGCGTCTCTAGATCTGAATTCAGAAGATATGGAGTTTTTAGGGTACCGGGACGGGACAGAAAATAATATCCATGAGATCCTTTGGAAAGAAATAGCGGGTCGGGTTCTCTCTTTCAATCTCGCCCTTGTACTTGTCGTGTCTTCGTGATTCGTGATCATCACCCCTCAAGACTGTATACCCCTCCTTATGCTATTGGGACACGCTGGGATTGGAATTCAGGCTTGGGAATTAATATCAAAGTTTAAAAGAATTACATGTAATGTACCTACCTATAATTATTTATACAAATACTGATACTCTGTCTTGAATATACATATGTACCTACATATGAAAACATGGGCAAATAGTACACATTCATACATAAGGTCACAGGGAAAAAATGAAATTGAAGTCCGCAGCTTCTATTTCCATGTAATCGGATGGCAGCAAGGAGTCTCATAATTCACCCGCTTTTTCACATTGAGAAAGATAAGGCTCATTTGGTCCGGGAATAAAACACCCGTCTAAAAATAATCTCTCATTGTTCGAATTCCTCTATATATGTATCTTTATCCCATCTCAACTTTTTACTCCTTGTTCATCCCGTCCAATTCTTTGTCCTTCAATGTAAACCTCCGGCCTTTCAGTCCCTTTGATGTAAATTATAGCGACAGGAATGATTTACAAACTCTCCAAACTATTCAGTCTCAAGTTACAAAATAAACTTGCAATTATAATTTATTTGACCTCCCCCGGAGTTGCAGAGACGTAAAATTCGAAAATAATTCCAACAAAATAAAATTATTAGTCTTAAGGAAGATCAGTATAGTGTCCTTATTTTAATTTTGTTTAGATCTTGAAAAAAATGTGAATGTGTATTTTTACAGTGTGTGTACTATTTTTGCTATGGAAATTAATTTAAAAATAAGTACATTGTAGTGTCATAATTATTACTACTTCATTATTTCTACTTAAAATACAAGCAAACGTTTAATAGTCCATTGCTCCCAGAGATTTATTTTTATTGTGACAGACACTAGCAGAAGCCTCGAGGTTGGTTGATTTATTCAAAAATAATAAAACACATGTTGACATATGACAGGGATTGCATCCCAAGTGTCAACTTGTCATTTCTCATGCTGCATAACCACTGCAGGAATCCCAACTGTCAGAAAAGCTAGTACTTTCTTTGCGACAGTAGACAATATCATAGCTTAGCGTTCACTTTGTGTATAAGATCAGGCCTGGTTAGGGTTAAAATTTGACTCTTATCCATGGATGCTCCTCTAAGGAGACAAATATTCACATTCTGACCAACGAGCTTATGTAAGGATGTAGCAATGGAAGGAATTAAAAACTGATGTAGATATCTGTAATAGCCTGGGAAATTATTAAAGAGTAAAAGTACACTGGAAAAATTTGATGAATACGACATGAACTTTATTCGTGCGTATTTGGAATGTCCAATTATTTTTTTATTTTCAATTCGTATACGTTTCCGTTTGATTGGGGAAATATGCATCGTTAATATCTATTTATTATTAAATACAGGATTATGAAGAGATGCTTAAATATAACATCTGCAATATTATATTACATGCAGGAAACTATCTCAAGATCAAGACACAATTTTTACAAGGAAATAATAATTATTCCTGAAATCAAAACATCATTAGCATGCCCTGCCACCCTGAACCAAGGAAGGTTCAAATGAGGAACATACTTCCCGTAATTATATCATTTGCCTCAATTACATTAATTTAATAGGATTTTAGCCTCTGATTTATTTTTATTTTCTCATCCTCCACAAAGCTCCGATGAATACTTACACCCTCAAAAATTCTACATAATAAAGTCC
Organism: Allacma fusca; assembly: GCA_947179485.1. Lineage (NCBI taxonomy): Eukaryota > Metazoa > Arthropoda > Collembola > Symphypleona > Sminthuridae > Allacma > Allacma fusca. The sequence continues at coordinate 39,161,177 of OX359245.1, forward strand.
TCACTCTATAGTGCTTTACTGTAAATCAACAATGCCCAATGAGCAGCTATACTTAAGCATTAATGTATAATCACTATACATGAAATGGGAATGAAACAGTTGTAATATATTGTACAGAATTACTTTTATAATCAATTACTTGTTATTTTTATGTCCACGTAGATATGTAATTAATTACGCTCAAGATCAGAAATGTTTTTGCGTCATCTTCCAACCCTTCCCGCTGAGGACGGAGCAATTAAAAACGAATGGTTATAAATATCTACATACTAGGGATGTTAAGTATCATAAAGAATCCCAGCTTGGAATGTGCTCAACGAACAAATCCTAAGAATCTTGGCTCTTCCAGCATTAGCCCTTTTTTTTTTTGCTAAAGCAAGAGTAACTGATCATTCTTCCCTTGTTTTCACTGGAACTAATGCAGGACTTGAAGACCTTGATTTCATATTTCCCTTGATTTATTCTTTTATTAAATTCCCATGGCTTATTCCTTTGGACATGCTAATAATATGACTGTTCCCAGGATTTGAATACTTTCCAGATTCCAGGACAGACGTCCGAGTAGTAATTATTTCTGAGATTTGTGTTAGAATTTCTAGAGCAAAAATGTTTGAATTATTTTTTTGGATTGTTTTATGTAGATACATAATTGTCTCGACCTTATTTCAATAGTGCCAAGTATGTGGACAATAATAAATAAGTTGTATTGGAAACGTGGATAAAAAAACATCGATTCAATTGAGAATTGATTGAGCCGGAGCCTCCGTTTCAGAATATAAATTCTGGATGGGAGTCTCCAAATAAAATCCTGCCAGGAAAAAAGCTCGTTGTAGAGAATGCAAAAAAGAACAAGAGAATTATTTATTAGACTGCAAATATGTATGTAGCTTGTGGGGTAAGGATTTCTTCATTTATCAAATGTCCGGGTGTCTAGCACTTTATCATTTTTATGGTCCGTCACCTTCAAATGTAATGAGAGGAAAAAACAGGACCTGCTCAAGAAGACTTCCTTTGCTCGTTTGTCAATGTACTTTCCCCGAGCCTCTATATAGGCTCCACTATATGTAAATAGTACTATATGTAAATTAAGTTACATTGAGCAAGATCCTTGTAGTCGGTGCATTGTGTGTAATGTGATGCGGGGATGGGAAACAATGGGAAGTATTCGGGGAACATAAGTCATGCAATCAGAGATAGAATAATAGAAGATATAGGACCTTGATCAAAATAGTATCAAGTTTATTATTTTTTGTGTGGAGCGGGTCCGGAGTGTCATTCTAATTAATTTCAACTGAACATAGTTCCTTCTTGTCTCCTTCAAATTACTCATCTCCTTGGATTCTGACTCTACTTCAAGATCCCGCACATTTTACCCTTGTGTCTACATTGTCCTGAATTTGTATGTGTCACACTGGACCAGATCGACAATCAACATTGTATAAATACTTACCCGAATGAAATGTCATAATTAGCACGTGTTATAACGAAAGTACGCAATTTATTGGATCAAGTCCTAACTTGGAATGACAGGTTCAGTCAGAGTCAGCAGTCGACAGGCTCCGCAGCACATTTAACATTAATTAAATGCTCATAGTAATTATTACATTTGGTGATTTGGGATTTCTCAAAATAATAACTGTAGTAAATAGTAATATTGACAATTATTTTCAGTCATTTCACAGTTTATATGATAATAATTATTTTTAGTAACAATAATAATCTTCATAAATAATCTTTATCACGAGGGGAAAGCGTGGCGTGTATAGCAAATGGGCCAAACAATTTTCCCTCTTCTGCTATGATTTGGAAATAAAAGAAAACATTTCGAAACTTTCTTTGACCTGAAAAATACAAGATTTCGAAACATTCTTTGGCCTAAAAACACAAATTTTCTAAACATTCTTTGACCTGAAAAATACAAAATTTTGACACTTTCTTTGACCTGAAAAATATAAAATTATTCAACCATTACCCAAAAAGTAAGGACTAAAAATTGAGCATTTAATTACATGAGGGTAGAGGAAATTTTAGCAACCCAAAAATAGTGAAAGCACGGAGTCAGAACTATTTGCCAGAGTTATTAAAACTGCAAAAATAAATTGGCTCCAAAAATTTAGAAGCAAAAAGAACTATTTGAAAAATTAGTATGCTAAAATGAGTACCTAACTACATGCGAAAAAAAACTTAAGAAGAAAAATCAGTTCCGGAGTGAAAGGAGAAACTCTTGGTTCCAATTAAAGAGCATCATAAATAGTATAAATGGAGCTTGTTAATCCTGTCCGAGATAAGATTTTATTTTTAAAAAATGGCTCTGAACAAATCTCCCCTTTTGTTCCACCGCAGGAGATATTTCCATGTCAGTGGAAGTATACGCAGATATAAGGTACTCAATGAGAATAAAATGAGTAAGTACCTCCAAAATTTCATTAAATTTATTATTAATGCTTGAACATTTGGAAAGGAACGGTGAAAGGCTCAAGGTTACTTTAACATGAAATGATAATGTCGTATGAAGAAGCTTCTTCACTCTCAAGTATTTTGTGCATGCAGTGCCTGATGATACGCTGCCCAATTTTTTATTCCACTCATTCCTAGATCATGTTTCTACTTTTGAATCAATCAAGTTGATTACCATTAAAATTTGAAACAGAAAAGAAACGACTTTTTACCCAAGCCGAAAAAGAAAGCATTCTCTGGTATTTCCCGCGGTAATTCCATGTTATGTATTCAGCTCTTTTATTTGTAAGACTCAAGTTATTTTTATTGGGTACGCGTGAGAAACTTGGAGGTTGAAGGTGTCCTCACCAGTGCATTATATAATGTAATGTTTAAACGGAGCAACATCACGTTACAATGAGAAGGCTGGGTAAAGTTTATCGGACCGGAGCTATTACATTATTATTTAGGGATACCTTCCCATTATTTACATACATAAGAGTAAGCACCAAATAACCTTCTGTTTCTTCACGGATGACAATCATCCAATTACGTAGGGGTTTTTATCTTCAAGTGTTCATTTTACAAAGGGCTTGGATGACAACTGGATAACGCTGTCTGTCGGGGAGCATGACGTAAATCCTTTCTACCGTTTCCAGCAAAAGTGTCCTATACATTTTTTCATCACAGGGAATTAATTGTATTGGGGCATGACAGAAATGCACACGGAAAAATATACATTATTAAATTATAATGAGTTGCATAATCTCACAATGAGCTATACACATTTACACGCTGACAATGTAAACCATAAGTACTAATAATTCTTATGCAATTGACTGCAGTACAGCAAAATCCCCTTACAATTTTCCCAAAGGTATTATAATTCTTAATAATTCAAAATTTCAACAGAAATTCTCCTTTTTAAAAATTCCTCTCATCAAAATTTTACCCATAATTTTTTGTTTGAAACTCTACGTCATCAGTTTACATGTAATTATAGGTAATTATACATTTGTACTTTTGCAAAGAGTGTTCCCCTTCATTATTTCTTTTTTTTTTGGTCTGCACTGTAATTTCTCTAAAATTCCAAACATTACACCAATTGTGATTATTCGCGTGTAAATTAAAAATTTAAACATACTCGAGATATAATTATGATTAAAAAAATGATGATAAAAAAATATGATTAAAAATTACGTTACCAAAGTTGTCATGATTTGAAAGTGTGGATATTATGATACAACTTACTGTTTGTACATTAAATCTATTTTTAATCCTGGAGTAATAATTATTTTCTGGTTTTGCTCTTGCCAGAATTATTTTTGTCTATTATCAATTACTTGTCATTTATAAGTACAGTAAAAATACTACTGTGTGTGTATGTATATAGTTACCTTAAAGCTATACGTAAATACAAAATACTGAGGACGTAAGTTAACGTAGTATTTTCGTATCAACTATTCCTCCTGCTCTTATACGTACATACATATATAAGATAGCGACACAGGCAATGTTATAGTACTGTAAGTCCATTATTTCTGTAGCTATAACATAAGCCTGTTTTCAGTTCATTGAAGAAATATCAAACTTGACGGATATACATGTTAAATATTTTATCACTTACCAGCCAGCCCATTGATTAAAATTTAAAGTCCAGCTTTTTTTTTCTTAACGAGTAAGATTAATATCTACGGGCGAATTGTATAAATGAATCTGACCTTTCTCAACTTCCCAATGAAAAAAGCATCTCCTCTGTTTATTTCAATGAATGAGCTTTTTAAACGTAACTTAAACTTCGTCAAATATCAAACTTAAAAAATTCTATACCAGAATCGTCTCAAGAAAGTCTGAGTTTTGATCATAGCATGTATAAATATAGTATTCGGTAATTTAATTTGTAACGTGTAATTTACTTGCAAAGGCAAACACAAGGTTCAATTTCAATTTCAATTATACTTTCCAATAACATTATAACATATGGAAAGTGTACGTATGGAAGTTAATGTACGGGATTATTATAAACAGTGAATTCATCTTCTGAAATCCGAGATGGACATGGAAGCCCCCCGATTTACGACATCATTAAAAGACAGGATCACCTGCAACTGTGACACTGACTCCGGCTCACATTCCCCCGATGACGTGTGGCATGACACGGAAGAGAGCTTGCCAGCCAGCGTGACTGTCAGTGAGGACGAGGAATGCTCGATACAACGGCCAGGATTAGGCAGATACTATATCTGTGATAGCCAGGCATGTAATCCTACCTTATATTTTGTATGACTTATTGTAAAAAAAATCCGGAATGCGTAATAATTTGGAAATGGCTTCAATTACTTTTTAGTTACACGAAAGGATCCTAGGAAGTTTAGAAGCTGAAGATCTCCTAACCTGTCGACTAGTCTGCCACAACTGGTACAATATTATCGGAGGTTCGGAAGAGCTCCTTTGGAAAAAATGTTCCATGCTTTTCACACGCTCCCGCCTTCGCCACATCGATGGGGCCTACACGAAACTCGATCTAATCAAGAGATTCCATTGTCCGAACGTCACATACAACTGCATTGATTTAAGAGACGAGATCTTCCGGAACTTCCTCATTATTTACGGCCTACAGCTCAAGTACTTAAAAATAATTAATTGTTTCTTCTCGAAATCCTCCTTCGATCTGATCCTCCTCCAGTGTCCCAACTTGGAGTACTTCCACATCAACTGCGTCCCAATGTCTGTGAGCTTGTGTGATGTTATTTTCCCACCCGAGCTCCATTTCAGTGTGAAGTTCCCAAAGCTGGAGACATTAATCCTGGAGAGGATATGTCCTGCATCGGCTGCATCGGCCGGAGCTGTGACAGTGAGCGCTGGGAGCCCAAGCTGGAAGGAGGAGAACCTCAACGGAGAGAACCTGACGGGACAAGTCCTTCAGCAATTGATTGAGTCATGTAAGAATTTAAAACGGGTTAAATTTAGTGGCTGGCAAGGCCCGACGATGTACAATCTTCTCAATACCATCAACTGTCGTTCCCAATTATCCACCTTGAAGACCATCGAATTTGAGAATATTTCGGGGAAAGTAGATGAGTCCCATCTGTTCGCATTTTGCAGCTCGAACACAAATCTGAAGCTGGAGGACCTCAGTATTTCTTTCAAGAATGAGGTCCCGCGTTGTGGGAAGATCGACGACTTCGATACTGTTTTGGAAGTCGCTTTGGAGAATCATCGGGACACCTTGAAGTCTCTCCGATTGAAGAATGTCCCAGTTACTGAAAAAGCTTTCAGGAATGTATTCCCTCAACTGGAGAATTTACGGCTGACTTCGACCTGGGTCGCGAATGTCCATGAGATATTACCGCTTTTCCCGAAACTTCAAATAATTGATTATACCCATTACAGTAATAGTAAAGTGAAGGATGGGGGCGGGAGTTCCAAATGCGGGGACAGAGTGGGATTGCTGGATCAGTTCTACCATTGCACGACTTATGATAAGATCTGCCTCGCGTCCTTTATTTCCGTGGCGGGAGTAATGGTCATGGTGGCGCTGGTGTTCCAATTCGATACGTACGGACAATGGTTTATTTTCATTGGGTTCTTACTTTTGATGGCCATTTGTATCGCTGACTATTACCAGCACTGTAAGGAGGTGGAGGAGGATAGCAAATAATTTCTAGAGCATCCTTGCTATGAAGGAATTGTATAGTAGAGCCCTCTATCTGCAGACACTTCTGCAGGCTGAGATTTTTATCTTTATAACAAGGAACAATTTTAATCGCCCAATTTTCATCCTCCAATGAGTACTTTTCTGTTATTAAGATTGCAATGTATTATGAAACGCTAAGGATTTATTAGTGTTAAATGCCACGGACAATGAGCATGAGAGCGTAGAGAGGAAATAATATTTACAGTTAATTCCACCAGAGCTGTTTCAAATAAAAATGGCTTACCAAAATGTTTGAAGATTTATTTTTGCAAAAATTTTTTAGTGAACTCAAAAAATTGGAAGGAAAAAAATCATCTGCGACTAGCATTAAAATGCAGGTCACCCAGGGGCGAAGTGATATTTGTGCGACTCCTATCGGTCGATATTATACCAACGTCCACGGAGCGCCTCTGTCGGAGCCGTATGTATTAGCATGTATTTATGAGACCTAATTAAATTCCCTGAGGTCAAAGGTTCGTTCTCAAAAATAAATAGGGTTCTCACTATAGGGAGGGACGGCGTGCTAAAATTGATAATAGACAATTACCGTAATGTCGGACAAATAGACACGCACAATACCAGCCATCGAAATGATAACAGCAAGGACTTTGCTCTTAAAACGTTACTCAAGAACTTGTCGAAAAAAAATTACATTCACAGTAATTCATCGATTTAATTTATTCATTCACATTACAAATCGAAAAGGTAAGTTTCATGCGAATTGAAACCTCGTGACAAAGGCACAGCCCTGTCTTTTTCTATAGCATGAGTACCTTTTACGTAAAAAATAAAAAAACCAATAACGCCACTAGTATAATCGGAAAAGCCAGTAACACACGGTGATACATTAGCAACCTGGAAAAATTTGAGGAATTTTAGAACAAGAAAAAATTATACATTTAAATTAATTAAGCCTGAATAAGTAATGAAGTAAATAGTAGTACAAAGGAACCTTTGAAAGTTTTCCCGCGCTTTTGGTAAGTCCCGGTCATCTTCTAAAGCCGCATATTTTCTTAGACCATGAAAACCCCGAAGTGTGAATTTTTCATGATCGATGCCAAAAATATCGAAGTCAAAGGTTTCCTGATCCTTTGGAGACAGCTGCTTAAAAAGCGCTTGAGTGTTCGTCGTGCTTGGTGCGTAATCTGTTGCAGCCAACTCTTGGGTGATTTTAAACAATTTCGTCAGTCTGTTGTACGTCTCCACCATTCCAACCCTAGGGCACAAATCGAAATAAAAACTAAAGAGTCGAAGTATTGGTAAAATGAAAAGTTGAAAAGTTTCAGAACAAAAATATTTAGCTTCTGGGAAATTTAGCTCGTTCGTACGTTGGTTTTGACCGCAACAGCATGAGACCTGCATCTGCAAGGACGCAGGGCAAATAGTGAACCAGAAAATCAATAACCTTATAGGCGCGCTCATTCTTGGCGAAAACAATAAATGGATACCAGTAAATTTCATTGAACGGAGTTTGCGACGCAGCTCTTTGCATACTTGCAACGAGCTTTCGAAAATCAAAGGGGTTCTCTGAGGAGGAACAATTGTACACCATTATCTTCTCCGACTTGCTCAGACCTAGGCCAGTGGACATTGCGGCGGCCAAGGTTAGATTCGCCACGTGATCCACTGGGATTAAGTCTAACATTTCACGACTATTTAAACGCCCAGAATGAATCAATCCCCTGACTGCAGCGGCCATGACCCCGTTAAATCCGGTAAAATTATCAATCCAGCCCGGGATTGGTTCCTTATTTGCTGCAGTGACTAGAGTTGTAAATAAATATTCACATTGTAAAATTATATCTTCGTAATGACTACAGTAATTTAATTGAAAGCTTCTTACACATTAGATACGCTATTGAAGGCTAGGTGGCGCACGTAACCCAGTGCGTAAAATTTTGTGAACAATATTTACAAACCCCCTGCCAACTATTATGTACATTAAGTCAGAGCCTCAGAGCTTTGAAAAATTCAAAACATTACCTACAGATGGTCGCACAATGCAAATCGGAATGTCACCGCTGGATTCTTCCACGAGAATTTCCGCAAGATGTTTGGAAAAAGTGTAGGGCATTTTATTCCCGGCCAACAGTCTGAACAAAAATGGAACTGTAGTGTAAAATAGCCGAATGGACAAGTGGATTTGATAGACAACTTTGAAATAATTAGTTGTAGTAAAAAAAATACATTACTGTGGAACTATGGAGTTGAGTAGGTCCGTGGGCATTTCTGAGCAGAGCTTTAGAGCTGTGTGTGGGCTGATATGATTTGGATACACCACTTCATCAATTTCCAATCGATCGCTATTTGAGTACGCCGTTGAGACATATACAAATGCCTAATTTTAGTAAAACAAATACAATAGATACATGTAGTTACTATAATTGTGCACTGCAAAACCATATGATAATATGAATAATATCGAGGCACATTAGTTCATACAGTTCCTTATTGTTACATTCTGTGCGAATAAAATTAGACCTGTCTCAACTAACCCCATTGTGTACACAGTAAATTTCCCATAGTGGTTTCCTTCTATTGTTGGATGGTATTCCCTCTTATTAGGGTCATAAAAATCCACACTTAATTATAATACATTGTAGTAAGATATAGATAGAGGTAACTCCACACACTACCAGGTATTTTATCATCCATTGGGAACCCCTATTTAGGAAATTCACTGTTATGGTAAAACTTACAGCACTAATAACTTACAGCAGTAAATGAGATTCAAAAGTATTTTATCTTGAGCATCACAAATAGATCTTATAACGGGATGTGTTATATCTTGTATTTCAAAATTCTTATTCACTTCGCGTGAAACTTTCCTAACCTTTAAGCTTTTAAGCTCCTTTGCCCAACCCAGCATATTTTTAGTCCCCAAGACATTGGCTTTCACAACAGTCTGTAGTGGTGCTCCGAAATTGACAACGGCTGCTGAATGAATCACCACGGAGACTTCTTCCCTCAATGTTGCTGAATCACCTGGGCTAAGTCCCAGCTCGTCATACACCACGTCTCCATTAATGGGTATGACTTTCTCCAATAATTTCACATTTATTTCCCGGACCTTATCAAAAAGCTACAACAAATTTTTTCAAGAATTATTATTATTTCAAAGACTTGATATAAATTCCGCGGGATGTAAAAATCCTTCGGAAGATCCCTATTATTTAGACCCTTTATGATTGTAAGTTGAGAATATTTCCATGCACTAAAATAATACCGGGGCTTGGAGAACCTCCCGCATTCGATCATCTCCGGATTTATCCTTTTTGCTCCGAACAAGAACGTACACTTTTGTAATTTGAGGGCATCCCCGGAGTAATGTCTCCAGAATGACTTTCCCACAAAATCCAGTTGCTCCCGTCAAAAACACGGCCTTATTCGCGAAGAAATTTGGAATTGTTGTGGTCATTTTTCCCGTAATGTGAAAATATAATGGGGCAAGTTAAGATTTTAAAGAAGAGGTCAAAATCTAGTGACCGCGTCAAATCCTTAAATGCTAGGAATGTTAGGACTGAGTGAAACTGTGAGGTCTCCACTTTATACAGTTGAATATTTTATGTACAACACAGACGACCGTAATTAACGTAGTGCGAGTATGTACTTTTTCCATAACTGTGTATACTCAGAACCAGAACCAGTCCAGGTTTTTGTGAACGGTTTGATTTCTATTCCTGTGTGTGTGTGTGTGTGAATAAAATTTTTAGTCCACGAGCTCCGACCGGAGTACAGGAAAAACTCGATATAACGGATGGCTCTACAACGGATATTTAGTTACACCGGACAGATTTGTTTGTCCCGGCAAAGCTCCCATATAACCAATGCTAAAATTATTGCATACAACGGACATTTTTATACCGGAAAGTTAGTTATAGTGGACACACTTTGAAGTCCTTTGGAAACATTTTGCATGCATATAACGGATTTTAAACGGAAATCTGTTGCAAAATATTCTACTGGCTCCCTGTAACATGTAATCGTTACTCAAGGCAATTCAAGCGTTTATTACTCATATATGCATGTACTATGAAGTCATGTTGAGACCGCATCGTTGTAGTACATACTTACATTAGTTTAGATTTATATCTTGCAATTTGTTTACCGTGTTAAAATGTCCAAAAAATCAAACAGAGTTTAAATTTAGGAGAAAAGGCGTAATAAAAGCGTCCAATAGTTTTGAACATCAAAGTAGGATCTCTCAAGATTAATTGCTCTATGATAATCCACAGTGAATGATATTTGGAAGAAAGTTCTAAGTGATCACATAAAAGTTGACCCAAATGCTAGAATAGTACGGTATGTGCATTTCCGAACAGTCGACGAACTCTGCTCTAGTTTAGCTACCAATCACCAAGTTTCTGTGTGTCGAAATATAATTATTGTACTACTATATTTAATCAATTCAATGCTTCTACTTGATTAATCATTATATTATTAGTCAGGTGTTTGCATGTTGTAATTAAGTCAGTATGCATAACCAGTCTTGTTTGTAATTTCAGAAATTATATAACGGATTTTATCCGTTATATGCTTAGAACGGACATTTTGTAGAGCGGACAAATTTTACCGGTCCCCTGGAAATCCGTTATATCGAGTTTTTCCTGTACTTTCCAGCAGGATTTCGGCTATACCTTGCATTGGTTGCAAGTAAATACCTATAAGAATGTGTATAGTTATTGTGACACGAGTAACAACTTCTTCCACATTTGCAAATAAACATGTAATGTTCACTTCTGTGCAGAGCCTCCAATGACAATCAAGCTTCATAGCCAGGGTGACGAAAATCCCTTCGGTCCCATACGCACCATATATAAAGAGGGACAGTAAAAAATATCCAGTTCACACACGTGACATTGAAAAATAGAGTCCGCATCTCACCTCATTTTTAATTATATGGGAATGTATTTTCCACGAGTAATATTAGGGGAATACTTTAACACTCATTAGCTCTCACAGTTCTCAGAGGCATGTTTCTAATGCCGATGTAAATTACAATTAGTGCGCCGCTTGGGTATACTGAAATAATGTCAGTGGTCTGGTTAGTTCGGTGCTAGATTTTAATGGTCTGGTCCGGTCTGGTCAAGCAGTTGGAACGGACCAGATAGGTATAATTGGGCCAATAATGTCAGGGCCAGACCAAACCACATGAGCATGGTTCTAACATAAAGTATTCAAAATAAAATATATTTTTAATAAGATCCCCTGGAACAGCAAAGAAATGTCATTTTTGTTTAAAAAATAATCATTCACTCATTCAAGGAATAAAACTTTAATTTTATTTAACACAATGGTTTTCTGGACCATAGTCATTGGTCTGGTCTGGTCCGATCATTTGAATCACAGATCGCTGGACCGCTACCCATTAACAGTAGCCATTACTGTCTTGGTTTTAGTTTTTGTATGTAATTACTTGTACCCATCCCCATCTCAAGCAAAATTTGAATAAATTTTTGTCATACATAAAACGTACCCTGTCTCTTTGGGTGTATAAAATTTCCCTCAGAATCAGTATTTATAGGTTCACCTGTGCCAATTAACCCAAATGCCAATTACGAGTGTAGAACCATGACCTTTGAGAGCACTATTGTAAATTATGTTCATTAATTTGTAATTGTCTCGAAAGTAAGTAATATATTTTAATTGTTCCCATGGTCATTAATTCTGTGAACTTGCTCTTCAATGAAAGCTGAAAAACTAGACAAAGTCCAGCACAACAAATGAACTGAGTATACCCACACAATATTCCATGTGGCAAATCTTCCCATATATTATCTGCACAATCAACAATGGGGATCTCCCCTGCATACTAATTTCAATACTGAGACATGATCCTATTACGGCACCTGTTATTATTGTATGAGTCACTGGTAAAAATAGGAAGCAAGGAATGGGGGATGTCCATGAATGATGGAAGATGCCTGGACTTTTTGCCCCCAACCCTATCAACTTAAAATGCCCAATATGCCAGTTTTTGAGAACTTGGTAGGGCTTCTACTGGGGACGAAAATTCCGTCCCCTACAGTCGCGATTATCTATGGGGAAATTTAACTGTACCGTCCGGAAAATCGGGGCATGATAACAAAATTCCTGTCCCGCCTAGTACCTGTGCATAAAAAGTGCCCAAGGTTATGTTTCGAAAGTCCGGACTCCGGAGAATTGCTATCCGATCTTGGTGGCGAAATAATTCGGGGTTGTCTGGAAATCATTCCAAACCTAAATATTTTTTATTGACCAAATTATTGCATTTTTCAAACATGTCGTTGAAGGAAGGTTGTTCATGAGAAGCAAACTTTTTGTATATTGACGGTGACGAGAAAAAATTATCTAAATGTCGATATTATTTTCATTGAATACAATTCGATATACACGGAGTTTCACTATACCAAAATGAACCACTTGCAAAAAATGCTTGTGAAAATGTGAGCCGATGACATTGTATTTTCTTAACGTTTGTGGAGTGTTATGTATGTATGTAACCCATATGTGTAGGGGTATGGAAAATTTGTCTCAATTATTCAAATAATTCAAATATTATATCATAATTCTGGCTGTAACATCCTTGTTTCTTGGTTTTGTTAGTATATTTCTGGCTTTGCAATTTACAGTATATGTAGTAATAACAATGGCGTACATACATGCTCTGTTAAGATGCAATTATGAAGATAAAATACGTTAGGTACTTTAGGTATTGTAACAATTACATTGGTTAAAACAATTGTCTGTGTATTCTGGAGGTTGGAACTTACAATTAGGTGCTCACCTTGCTATAAAATCCCCTGCCTCCTCTGTCTCGGTAACGAGATATCCATAGGAAGAAGAAAAGGAAAGAGGCTTGTGTGAGAGTGAGACAATTGTGTGCTATAATACGCATTATGTAGAAATAAACTATACTGACGGGAGTAAAACCTATTATTTACATAAACGCACTTATTTTCCAAGAGACTACGTCCCCGAAATATCTCACTCCAAGTGCGTACTCTATACCTGCTACATTTCCCCTTTTTAGAAAGTGAAACTTTCTTATGCACGAGTGTATTCCGTCCGTCCGTTCGTCATTGTGTCAGTCTACAAAATCTTGTGGTAGCCATATCTTTACAGCGGAATGACGTAGGGACATGTGACCTTCAACAAAACATCGGCCATAAAATCTAGTTGTGCCTTCTGATAACTTCGGTGACCTGCGGTCAACCGTTTGACCTCAGAAAATTATTTTCTGTATATAATTTTCAAAAACATCTTGCATTTGCTATCTTTCCAACGTATTGACGTACGGACATGCGACCTTTACCGATTACAATCCAAATCTATTTCCCTACCTTACTATAAGTCTTTTAATACAAGTTTCACTTTCCTGCACATGCAAACGAAGTTTGCTCAAATCAGTGCAGTGCACGGATTTTTTATTCATAATTAAAAGCATACGAACCTATTTCATCCATTCTGAGAGTTGAGTAAAGCACATCTAGAAATAACGCTTAACAGTTTATAAATATGAATTAAAAGATGTTACTAATGTCCTTTCAAAGCATTAATTAGTGCCCCAATTTAAAAAGGTTCTCGCACCCAGTAAATTAAATTAGAAAGTTACTAAATCTTTGCATCAAAAGAGGTCCACTTGAAAGCGGTAAATATGAATTACAAAAATTTAGACACAATTCACAATTCAATGCAGCTTAAAAATATCGAGGAAAAATGGTGCCTCAAGTGTTTGCAGCAAAAATGTCCAAAGTATTGCATCAATTCCACTTATTTATTCAAATTACAAGAGTAAGTTTCATGCGATTTCTAACGTTGTAGCAGAAGTGAAATCTTGATGTTTTGTACCGTAAATAATTACAATTTAGGCAAAAAACAAAACCAGGAATATCGCGAGAAGTACAATCGGAAATATCATTGTCATATGATGATACATTTGCAACCTGCAAAAATTAGATCAGCAGTATTAGAACATCTTGGATTATATTACAAAGAAATATCTTGGATTCACGTTGTCATGTTAACAAACTAAATAAATAAGCTCAGAATTGTAAATGCAAAATTTTTTCTAAGATTAAACACGAAGCCAAGAGATGAGAATGAGAAAGTTTAACTTGAGGCTAATTAAACCAGAGATGCACAGCCTTCGAAGGCTAGCTTTCCAAGTAAACTTCAATCAAGGCCAAAAGGTAACTTTCTTAACGTTGCAGAAGGAATGGAAGGATGACGAAGCTTTTTTCTTGGAGTCTGAAGAAAACCTTCATAAAAACTAACAATGAAGGATTTTGAAAGACGGGTTCCTAAATATTAGCCCTCTAAAGGGGGAGGGCTTCCAGGTACGCGAAATATCTATAACTTGAAAGCATAAAACATGCATCGACATTTTGTTGCTGAAAATGTTATCTGCTGGGGCAAAACGTTTTTAAGCGGATAATAGATGTGGTCGATAAAGAAAACGCAGGCCTCAATAATAGTTGCACTGAATGATTTAAGCCTGTGTGAATGCACCAGCTGCTTTTATCACCTCAACATCAAGCCCAGGAAACAATTTATTTCGAAAATTGCAGCAGCAATACAAGAAAGAACCACTTTTAGCAGAAAAAGAGTGTTCTATAAAGTACAAGAAAAAAATTTCAGCTCCTACACTTTCTCGACTCGCAAAAAAATATCTTGCTATTCGAAGTTTAACCTGGTTCAGTAAAACAATTTTCAGTGGCAGGAGCATTGATTCGTGCTCGCAGAGCTCGACTTTCTAACACGACTGTATCAAATATTATGTCATGTTGTGAATACCGATTTTCCTTTTTAAATTCTAAAATATGATTGTAAGCCGATTTGTTGGCAAATTCAAGGCAAGGGTGAAGGAAGGCAAGCGTTTTTTGAGGGGTTCATTCTAAAAATTTTTAAAGGGAACATTTTTAAACAATTTTCTCCTTCGAAGGCTTGAAGGAAGGTAACTTCCTTGGCGTATCTCTGATTCAAACTCATATGTGATAAAATGTAGTCATAATTATGTATATGTGATTAATCAAATCCATAATTGACAATATTACCAGCAAAACTGTATGTGGAAAAATTTTAAAGGATGCACTATTCACCACAGGCTAAACGAGCAGAGATGCAATTGCTCATATTTGTTTCAAATTGTCGTCGAAATTATACGTAAGTCTTTGGAACTATAAAACTATAGTATGAAACGTTGGAAACCGACCTTTTAAAGTTTTTTCGCGCCTTTGGTAAGTCCCGGTCATCTTCTAACGCTGCATATTTTTTTAAACCATGAAAACCCACAAGTGTGAATTTTTCGTGATCGATAGCAAAAATATCAAAGTCAAAGGTTTCCTGATCCGCTGGTGACAATTGCTTAAAAAGCATCTGGGTATTCCTTGTAGAGTGTTCGTAATCCGTGGCCACCAAGTCTTCAGTTACGTGAAACAACTTCTTCAGCCTATTGTACGTCTCGACCATTCCAATCCTGGGACAAAAATGAAAATGAGTCATAACAGAGTTAACGCATTACAAGAATGGGAAGTATACTTACTGTAGTTTCAGAGCAATTTAATATTTATAAATTTAAACTCCTCCTTACTTTCGCTTTGACCCAACGAGCTTGAGAGCTCCATCTACCAGCACACATGGCAAATAGTGGAGCAGAAAATTAAGAAATTCATAGATGCGTTGATTAGTGGTGATAAGAATAAATGGATACCAGTAAATTTTATTCAATGGAGTTAGCGATGCTGCTTTTTGCAAACTCCTAACGAGCTTTCGAAAATCAAAGGGGTACTCTGAGGAGGAACAATTGTACACCATTATCTTCTCGGATTTGCTCAAACCAAGGCCAGTGGACATTGCGGCGGCTAAGGTTAGATTCGCCACGTGATCCACTGGGATTAAGTCTACCATTCCACGAGTATTCAAACGCGCAGCATGAAATAATCCCCTGACTGCAGCAGCCATGACCCCATTGAATCCGGTGAAATTATCAATCCAGCCCGGGATTGGTTCCTTATTTGCTGCTGTGACTAAATTTTCAAATAATTAAACACCATTTAACAGTATTAGCAAAACCATCTAATTAGAACGTCTATTATATTTGAATCCCTCCAAGAGTATTTTCTACTTAGATAGAAAATAAGGAAACACTTGCAAAATTTTGTCCTTAAACGGACAATTATGCAGTTAATAACGATTTCACAGCAATTATGAGGAATTCTCAATTGCACTGAGTCATCATTTTAGGTAAATTTAATTTTACAATTAACACAATAATCATTTTTAGGGTGGCGTCAACCCCCTAGTAAAATAGCCTTGTCCGTACGTCCGTACGATTGTGTGTCCTTCCGCACGATAACTCAAAAACTACTGGTCCGATTTCAATGAAATATTTTATGGTTATTACTTGTGTCAAAAGTAAGGTTGAGTTTGTATTTGGTTGAAATCCGCCAGATTGGTTTTGAGAAAAAAACTATTGAAATTTTGGACTTCAAGTCAAATGATGTACAGATATCTGCAAAACTATTGAATGTATTTTAATGAATTTTTTTGCGAGTATTGCTTACGTAAATAGTAATGTTTATTTCCTATGTGTTTGAAATCGGTTTAGTAGTTTTTTCGGAAAAAAAATCCGAAATTTTGAACTTCAAGTCAAATGACAGCTATCTTTAAAACTACTGAATCGATTTGAATGAGTTTTTGTTGTGAATATTGCTTGTGTAAATCGTAATGGTTATTTCAAATGTGGTTGAAATCGGCCCGATTGTTTTCTCGAAAAAAAAATCTGAAATTTCGAAAACAAACTCATACTTTGACGGCCGTAGCTGACGCCACCCTACGCGAAGCCTCAAATTATTGCGTAACGATGGTTTTTATATATATAACATACATGTTTGAATTTCTGTTTGGAACCCAGATTTCAGTAGTAAAACCATTTTAGTTTGAAATCTTTTTCAGTTTGACTCCATCCAACTATAGATTTACGCCATACTTAAGAAACAAACTACAGAGCTGTCCAAAATACATGGTATTTTAAATACATGTATTTCAAATACGTATTTCAAATACATTTTTGTATTTTGTATTTTTGTGGCTAGGTATGTATTTTGTAGTTTGTATTTTGTCTTACGAAGCAATGTATTTTGTATTTTTTAGTTTGTATTTTGTCTTACTTAAGTAAAGTAAGCAATGTATTTTGTATTTTGTAGTTTGTATTTTGTCTTACTTAAGTAAAGTAAGCAATGTATTTTGTAGTTTGTATTTTGTTCGCTATATAATCTACTTGTGTTTTTTGTTGGCGCACTTTCTTTGGGTTTGAAAATTCCGTTTATGCCAAAAACCAGTCACATCAATGAAGTAAAACGAAATGCAATCGTTTTAACATCCCATAAAACTAAATTACAGATTTTGGACGTTCTATGTTTCAAGTATGTATTTTGTATTTTGTAGTTTGTATTTTCGTCGCCTGAAGAATGTATTTAGTATTTTGTAGTTTGTATTTTCTACGTTTTGAGTATGTATTTTGTATTTTGTGGTTTGTATTTTCGACGCCTGAAGAATGTATTTTGTATTTTGTAGTTTGTATTTTCGACGCCGGAAGAACGTATTTAGTATTTTGTAATTTGTATTTGGGAAGCATGTATTTTGGACAGCTCTGACAAACTATAGTTTTGTCCGTGGCAACACACTGAAGTCCAAATTAAATTCCTCAAACAAGATTTCTCAACAAGATTCTTGACTTAGAAAATAAAAACAGAAAGCATTACCTACGGATGGTCTTATAATGCAAATAGGAATGTCACCGCTGGATTCTTCCACCAAAATTTCCGCAAGATGTTTGGAAAAAGTGTAGGGCATTTTATTACCTGCCAGAAGTCTGCACCAAAAAATAAACAAAATGAAACTCAAGTTTCAGTAAAGCTTCCAATTGATTTTGAGGGTACAAATAGCGGAAGCAAAGAAAAATACATTACTGTGGAACAATGGAGTTGAGTAGGTCCGTGGGCATTTCTGAGCATAGCTTTAGAGCTGTGTAAGGGCTGATATGATTTGGATACACCACCTCATCAATTTTCAATCGACCGCTATTTGAGTACGCCGTTGAGATATACACAAATGCCTAGATTTTCCAACACAACAACACAATACATATCTTTGAGATTCCTTCTGCTGAAAAACTGGACAAGTTTAATTTTTCTCAAAAATTTCAAAGAATGAAGGCATAGAGTCTTAACACATTCTAGAATTAGGACTTTCGATGTCCCCACCAGAGCTCACCCTTGTGGCCAATTCCATCTCTGAAAGTCACCCAATCAATGTTGGTCAATATGAGTGAAAGCAAAGTGTTTAAAAAAATCAGGAAATTATTACAACGAGGTCCCGAGTTAAAACATTCAAATCAACGTCAACAAGGATCCCTGGCGTGTAGGTCAAAATTTGGATTCCATGGGTATTTAAGACATGTGCTGACATTAGGGGTGAGTAACTCTTTGGTTTTACAATTCTCGTTTGTCTCGTTCTCGTTTCTAAAAAAAATCCGTGCACTGCACTGATTTGGGCAAACTTTGTTTGCATGTGCAGGAAAGTGAAACTTATATTTAAAGATTTTTAGTAGGGTAGGGAAATAAAGTCTGATTGTTAACTGTAAAGGACGCATGACCATACGTCAATCCGTTGGAAAGGTATAGTAAATGCAAGATTTTTTGATAATTGTATCCAGAAATAATTTTCAGAGGTCAAACGGTTGACCCTGGGTCAGGGAAAATATCAAAAGGCACATCTAGAATGTATGTTCGATTTTTTGGGACAAGTCCCATGTCCGTATGTCATTCCGTTGTTGAGTTGTGCGATTTACAAGATTTTGTAGACGGACGGACGGACGGACGGACGGACGGACGGAAATGACTCGTCTATAAGAAAGTTTCACTTTCTAAAAACGAGAACGAGATATTTTGAGAACGAGAGTAGCGAGAATAAGCAACGCACGAGACAAACGAGACAAGGCAAAAACATGGTTTTTGTGTTGAAATATTTGCAATTTAATTGTAGCCTGCACAAATACTGGTGAAAAAACATACAAATTATTTTAATTTCACAAATTGGAACAACCCCAAGGCGCAAAATATTTATTTTTAGGTTTGGACCATAAAATGTGAAAACAAGGAAGCCTTGAAATGAATTAATGAAGACCTACCGCAATAAAAGCTAGCACCAAGAACTGCAAAATGTCTTAATTGACATAATGGCATAACAAAACACCCCATTTTTCAGTTTGATGTGGGCTTCAACAAGATTTAATTGCAAACGATATTCTTGTTAAATAAAGCGAGATCTCTCGTACTGTCTCGTTGATGAATAAAGAGCGAGATAAACGAGAATCTCGTCTCGTTGTCTCGTTATACTCACCCCTAGTTGACATTCTTGTGCAATTCCAGGCAAAATCAGCTTGCGCAATTTTTCTCCGAAGTAAGTAGGACGGATTCCTTTCAAATCCAAAAATACATCTTGAGGTGGAGCAGTTGGGTTTCCTTATAACAGCACAAATAGATAAACCAAAAGTGTTGGGATCCGAGCCCCATACGCTCATAACGATTAAAATGACAATGCTAGTAAATGGATTGGGGAATATATTTTACTTTCATCATCACAAATGGATCCTACTAAGGGACATGTTACAGCGAAATTGAACTCTGTATTTCAAAATTCTTTCACTGTACATGAATTTTTCCTAACCTTTAAGCTTTTAAGCTCCTTTGCCCATCCCAGCATATTTTTAGTGCCCTGGACATTCGCTTTCATAACACTTTGAAGCGGTGCTCCGAAATGGACAAGAGCTGCTGAATGAATCACCACAGAGACTTCTTCCCTCAATGTTGCAGTATCTTCAGGGCTAAGTCCCAGCTCGTCATACACCACGTCTCCATTAATGGGTATGACTTTCTCCAATAATTTCACATCTATTTCCCGGACCTTATCAAAAAGCTACAACAATTTTTTTCAAAAATTATTTCAAAGACTTGGTATAAACTCCTCGTGATGTAAAAATCCTTCGGAAGATCACTATTATTTAAACCCTTTGATTGTAAGTTGAGAATATTTCAGTACACTAAAATAATACCGGGGCTTGGAGAACCTCCCGCATTCGATCATCTCCGGATTTGTCCTTTTTGCTCCGAACAAGAACGTACACTTTTGTAATTTGAGGGCATCCCCGGAGTAATGTCTCCAGAATGACTTTCCCACAAAATCCAGTTGCTCCCGTCAAAAACACTGCCTTATCCTCGAAGAAATTTGGAATTGTTGGGCTCATTTTTCCCGTACTTTGAAAATAATGGGGCAAGTTAATATTTTAATGAAGAAGTCAAAACCTAGTGACCGCGTCAAATTCTTAAATGCTAGGAATGTTAGGACTGAGTGAAACTGTGAGGTCTCCACTTTATATAGTTGAGTAGTTTATATGTATGTATAATGCACATCACCGTCATTGACGTAGTTTGACGTACTTTTTCTCTGACTGTGTACTCAAAATCAGTCCTGGATTTGTGAACGGTTTGATTTCTATTTTTCTATCAGAGCTGCGCTCAAGTTCAAGTAGTACTTGACAAGTATCAAGTCAGGTCAAGTTCGAATCAAGTTCGGGATCATTAGCGTTTCTGCTTGGTTGAATCGGGTCAAGTTCAAGTATTTGCTGGATCCGAACTTGGAACTTCAAGTCGATTCTGGTCCAAGTGCAAGCCCACAGAATTGACTTGCACTAAGGTTCAAGTTCAAGTTCGGGTCTTGGCATGGATTTTACTTGAACCTGAACTTGGACTTTCAAGTACCGATTCAAGTATCTTAGTTCGTTAACGTTTGATTCCTTTGTGCGTTCTTCGCCCTCGGTTGTTCGCACTTCTGCAACACACATTCTAGAAACTAGTGATGCCAATGGTCTGGTCTGATCCAGTCGTTCGGACCTGACCAGACCAAAGACCATGCTCCGGACCATGGTCCAGAACACCCTTGAGATCAATTAAATAATTACATTTTATCCCGTCAAATTCTTCCTTAAGCCCCATAAATGTCAGTTTTAATTTGTACTATGGGATTTCTTTAACTCATAAATTTTTATTTTGCATACGTTTTAGACCATGGTCCTGTGATCAGGTCTGGTCTGGTCCTGAAGCTGGAAGCAATTGTATCTGGTGTGGTCCAAGTGCTGAATCAGACCTGACCAAACAATAGAAATCTGGGACGAGACCGGACCAGACCAATAACGGACCAGACCAATTCCAAAAATTATATAAATCCATTATAAATGGTCCGGACCAGACCAATAACGAACCATTATAAATGGTCCGGACCAGACCAATAACGAACCATTATAAATGGTCCGGACCAGACCAATAACGAACCATTATAAATGGTCCGGACCAGACCAATAACGAACCATTATAAATGGTCCGGACCAGACCAATAACGAACCATTATAAATGGTCCGGACCAGACCAATAACGAACCATTATAAATGGTCCGGACCAGACCATGGGCATCCCTACTAGAAACCATGCCTGCAGAGATATGCACTCAAGCTGGAGCTCACTTTCATTTGGAGTGACTGTTGTGTATTCTGTAAATAGTCGTGCTTAAAACTGTTCTTCTAATTTTTCATCCTTTTTGACAAACCGTTGAAGTAAATTGTCCGGTGAGACTGTAACACTAGGAAAAAACCATAAGTGAACCCGAATCTGAATTTAATAGAGACGATGGAAATTGAAAATCTTAGCTTCACCCGTTTGAATGTTTTTGCGACTTCATAATACAAAGTTGCAAGGTTCAAGTATTTACTTGAAATCCAAGTTCGGGTTCAAGTCAATTCCAAGTTCGGTTCTCAAGATTTATGGACCCGACATTTAAGTATCAGATCAAGTTCGGGTTTAGGAAAGATTACTTGCAAGATATTTACTTGGTATGGCAAGTAATTCCTGGGACCCGAAACGCCAAGTTCGGGTACTGCCAAATATCTAATTACTTTAAAGTTCAAGTGCATGTCAAGTTCAAGTTCGGATCCTCAAAATATTTTACCCGAACGCAGGTCTGTTTTCTATACATGTTTGTTCGTGCAGGTAAAATTTTCAGTCCACGATATCTGACCAGCGTACTTACATACATATGTAATCATTGAGCTATGGTTGATCATGGGATTGACACATGTATAGCCAGAGTTGGGGTACCTATTAGTGTGTGTATAGTTATAATGACGTGAGTAATTAGTACTTCCACATTTTAAAGGAAACATGGAATATTCACTCGTCTACACCAGGGTTGGCCAATTGAAAATTCCACAGAACTTTGAGTATTTTTCCTGCCGGAAATGCCCCGACATTTTGGGCCTTTTCAATTCATGGCATTTGTTTAGACATTTTTGGCATAATCCGAGTAGGGCAGGCGTTTTGGGCATATTCAATTATTTGTCGGAATACTTCCGCCTTGACGCAATCCATATTTTTTAGATGGGTAAATTGAATTAAAATTTCGTATTGGATTCATGTTTTGTTAGAACTTACGCAAACACCTTTATAAGTGCATACATGATATTTCATTAATTGTAGCGTAACGCCTGTCTCGTTCCATTATACTGAAATTATTATCATTATCTTAAATTTCGTTTTAATTTGAGATTTAATATTTAATCACGATGCCTCGAGTCAATGATAATATTTGGCTTCATTGGTCAGACATTGATAAAAACAAAATGTCGTGAAAAAAAAGTTTTCATAACAAGTAGTTGAAGCAAACTTTGAGGATATTGTTGAAATAGATGAAGAATACACAGGGGAAGTAGTAATGCAGGATAACCAACAGTTTTCAAACTAATGATTTCGATTAATTCATTCTGTAAAATTTATATTTTTGAATGAAGTTTGATATTTAAAAATAATCTTCAAACAAGAGCGGCAACTAAATATTATTTACAAATATTCGAATATGCCCTAAATGCCTGCCCAAAATGCCGGGTATTTTGAAAGTTTGGAACTTTCGGCATTTTCAGGGCATTTTCAAGCGGGCAGGCATAAAACATAGGGCATTTTCATTTGGCCAACCATGGTCTACACTACTTACAATGACAATCAGGCTACATTGACAAAATGCCGAGAATCCATTGAGACCCACCCGTACCTTACACTATAAGGAGGGGTGGCAAAAAATATTCAGTTCCCACCTGTCACATTGAAACAAGGAGATAAACATTAAACTTTTAAAGGAAATAAACCTTTTGTGTCTCATCTTTACCTCCTGAGACTACCATTTGTTACTTAAACAGATTTGATTAGACTCAAATGAATCCGCTTGACATTACCTACAAACGAAATATTTTTCTGAACTAGATGACATCATAATTGTGGGTCATGCTTACAAATTTCAATGTAGACAACTGTGTGATAGCTCCCTAGAAAGTCCATCAAATCCTTATAAATGTATGAACACTTCATGGAGGGTATGGCTGTTGAATTTGCCCGCGCTACTGTTAAAATAAGCGCGCAAGATTTAGGCATACAATAAGTCTCCACGACTGGGCTTGATTCGTAATTCGTAAGCCGTTTAGCCTATACACTGACACTACCATTTCCAAGTAATTGTCCCTGTGAAGCACAGGGCTGTTACTAGTTGTCTATAAAACAGCATAAATTTGATTTTGAAACAAAAGTGCGGGAATGTGTAATTTAAATTTAGGAAATTTCAGCTTTTAAAATACAGATACTGCAACCAGACTTTGCTCCACTTCCATAACCGCTGTTTCAAAAGTTTTTGTGATAGTGTGATGAAAAATATTTTAAAGTCTGGAAACGTTTTACTAAAATATGAGTACATAAAATGTTTTTGTATCATCCCTTTTCATATGGGCTATAGGTGGGGGGATTCTTGGTACCCACTTGGGAATGTATTTTCCCGGAGTTACCATCGGTCAACAATTGAACATACAATAGCTCTGGCAATACGTATCCAATGCTAACTGAAAGTTAGTACACCTTTTGGGTGAGCATAAGTACTCCACGGGGTTGACTGTATCCACTCCACAACGCAGAAATAATATTTTCAAAGCACAACACATGGTCCAAGTATGTAATCCTGTCGTCATTGAGCACCGCTTGATGTTGAGATTGACCTTGATTCTGAGGCGTAATTTCCGTCAGCTTGTAACATTAATTTCACCTCTTCTCAGTTTTTCGCAAGTACCTGAAAGCCTGGAATACGTCCATATTGTTTGAAAAACGGGATTTCTTGTTCCCGTCCAAGTATTGATTCAGAAATTTTAGTAGTATCTAATAATTATATGTGGATTTATTCTCCACGAGTGACGTCAGGGCAACAATTTAACATTCAATAGCTCTCACAGTTCTCAGAGGCACGTTTCTAATGCCCATGTCAATTAAAATTAGTGCGCCAAATGAGTACTGTAATAATGTCAGTGGTCTGGTTAGTTCGATCCTAGATTTTATTGAACTGGTCCGGTCTGGTCCAACACTTGGAACGGACCAGATAGAATTGATCCAATATCGTCAGACCCAGATCACACGGTCTTGGTTCTAATATAAAATAGGAAAAATAAAAAAAATCCCTTGCATAAAATACTGCGGAACATGTTCGAAAGCAAATTTTTGGTTAAGAAATCAACACTCACTGAACAAAACGAGATTATTTAATTTAACTCAATGGTTTTCTGGACCATTGTCTGTGGTCTGGTCTGGTCCGATCGTTTGAACCAGTGATCACTGAACTGATCCCCATTAAGAGTACCCATTACTGCCTTGGTTTTTTTTGTATGCACTTGTACCCGTGCATATTTCAAGCAAAAGTTGGGTAAAATGTAATGGCACATAAAGATTACCCCGCCCCAACGCTTTGGGTATAAAATCTCACTCACAAGCTGAATTTATTCGTTCACCTTGTGCTGTGCCCAAATGCCAATTACAAGGGTAGTACCAAGACCTACGAGAGCACTATTGTAAATTATGTTCATTAATTTGTATTGTCTCGAAACCAAGAAAATTAATTTAATTGTTCCCATGGACCTGTGAACTTGTTCTTCAGTGAAAGCTGAAAATCCGGACGAAGCCCAGAACAACAAATGAACTGAGTATACCCACACAATATTCCATACGGCAAATCTTCCCATACATATATTAACTGCACAATGGAAATCTCCCCTACGTATGAATTAAAATAGTGATACATACCTATATAACGACACCTGTTATTATTGTACGAGTCACTGGTAAAAGTAGGAAGCATGTAATGGGGAATGTCCATGACTGAATGTGACGACGATGCAGAGGAGGGTTGAGATTATTGAAATCTTAAAATGTTATCATGGAAGAGCCGGCAGAAGTATTTCAACCTGTGAGGAGCTGTGCCCTCTCACCTTCGGAGCGATCCCTACCTCCATAGTCCCAATGCATTCCCTTAAGCCGGCAAGGCTCCAACTTACAATTAGTTACATGTACTTATTCATATATATATATATATGGTGGTGTTTTGCAAGTCGCCCGTCAGTTCGGACCGAGCGACCAAACTGTGAACAAGGCTTGAGACCGATATTATTTGTAACCACAAATTGAATACTGTTGTTTAGAGGATTAAACGTAGTGTATTATTTAGACTCAAGTCGGTCCGGCTCCTTATTTATTGGGCATAGTTTTCACCGAAGCTCCCGGCAGAGACATACCTTGGTTTTGAGTTCGATCTTAATTATTAATCATCTCTATAAAAATCTAATCATACTGAGCATTATTTCACAAAATCCAGCATCACATGCACTTGTGCGGAATGAGAGCTTGGGTGTGAGTAATACATTATATTTGTACAATACTCCTTCCCCAGATTCGCGGTCCAGAGTACATAGCTGGCTTGAACTCAACTCTACATTTCCCACAAACCCAATTAGGTTAGCACAATAAAATATGAGAATCACGTTCGATTTCAGCGAAACTGGCATTACATTTACAAGGGGACCAGAATCTCTGTCTTGGACACACAAGTATAGTCTATGTCGATGGAAGATGCACTGGAGGTTTTGTCCACTCCCCCACCAACTTAAAATGCCTAATATGGCTGCGCACTTGCCCATTTTTTGAGGACTTGGAAGAGCTTCTACTGGGACAGAAATTCCGTCCTCTTCCTTCCCGATTATCTAAGGGGAAAATTTAATAGTCCCGTCCCGAAAATCAGGGCAGGATGCCAACATTGCTGTCCCGTCTAGTACCTGTGCTTAAAAAATCGCCCACGATTATACCTCGAAAGTAGAGAAACCGGAGAATTACTACTCGATTCGGGTGGCGAAATAATTCAGGGTTGTCTCGAAATTATTAAAAACCTGAATATTTTTTAAACCAACCAATGCATTTTTCAAGCATGTCGTGGAACGTTTCCCAGGAGAAGCGTACTTTTTACATATCGACGGTGACGGAACAAAATGGTTTAAATGTCGATACTATTGTCATTGAAATCAAGTCTACACACATGGAGTTTCACTATGCTAAAATGAACCATTTGCAACAAATTCTTGTGAAAATGTCTATCAATGACACTGTCTTTTCTTAATTTTTGTGGAGTATTATTATGGCAGCCTTGTTTCTTGGTTTATGAAGATGAATTTAAAGATGCAAGCTATGTCCTTTCAGTATCAATTAGTGTCGCAATTTTAAAATGTTTTCGCACCCACTAAATTAACTCAGGAAAATTATTAAATATTTGCACCAAAAGAGGTCCACTTGTTTGCGATAAACATGAATAATTACAAAAATGTAGACACAATTTAGGGCAAATTAAAACCAACCAAGGGAAAACCGTGCCTCGAAATTTTGCACCAAAAATGTCCAAAGTATTACACCAATTCCACTTATTTATTCAAATTACAACAGATAGTTTCATATAACTTCAAACCTTGTGGCAGAAGTGAAATCTTGACGTTTTGTTCAGTAAATACCATCTAGGCGAAAAACAAAACAAGGAATATTGCGAGAAGTACAATCGGAAACATCAATGTCATATGATGGTACATTTCCAACCTGTAAAAATTAGAGCAGCAATTTTAGAACAAGAAATATCGTGTATTCACGTTAGGTACTGTTCGTCCCAGGTTGAACGAGTAGAGATGAAAATGTTTCAAAAATTATCGTCGAAATTATATGTAAGTCTTTAAAACTATAAAATTATAGTATGAAACGTCGGAAACCGACCTTTTAAAGTTTTTTCGCGCCTTTGGTAAGTCCCGGTCATCTTCTAACGCTGCATATTTTTTTAAACCATGAAAACCCGCAAGTGTGAATTTTTCGTGATCAATGGCAAAAATATCGAAGTCAAAGGATTCCTGATCCGCTGGTGACAATTGCTTAAAGAGCATCTGGGTATTCCTTGTACTGTGTTCGTAATCCGTGACTATAATGTCTTCAGTAATTTGAAACAACTTCTTCAGCCTATTGTACGTCTCGACCATTCCAATCCTGGGACAAAAATGGAAATGAGTCATAACAGAGTTGACGCATTACAAGAATTGGAAGTACACTTACTGTTGTTACAGATCAATGTAATATTTATAAATTTAAGCTTCTCCTTACTTTCCCTTTGACCCAACGAGCTTGAGAGTTCCATCTACCAGCACACATGGCAAATAGTGGAGCAGAAAATTAAGAATTTCATAGATGCGTTGATTAGTGGTGATAAGAATAAATGGATACCAGTAAATTTTATTCAATGGAGTTAGCGATGCTGCTTTTTGCAAACTCCTAACGAGCTTTCGAAAATCAAAGGGGTAGTCTGAGGAGGAACAATTGTACACCATTATCTTCTCGGATTTGCTCAAACCAAGGCCAGTGGACATTGCGGCGGCTAAGGTTAGATTCGCCACGTGATCCACTGGGATTAAGTCTACCATTCCACGACTATTCAAACGCGCAGCATGAAATAATCCCCTGACTGCAGCAGCCATGACCCCATTGAATCCGGTGAAATTATCAATCCAGCCCGGGATTGGTTCCTTATTTGCTGCTGTGACTAAATTTTCAAATAAGTATTTATACACCATGTAACAGTATTAGGAAAACCATCTAATTACAACGTCTATTATATTTGAATCCCCACAAGAGTATTTTCTACCCAGATAGAAAATATGGGAACACTTGCAATATGTTGTCCTTAAACGGACAATTATGTCGTTATTAGTGATTTTAAAGAAATTATGGGGAATTCTCAACTGCACTGAGCCATCATGTTAGGTTAATTCTTTTATACAAATATCCCAGTAATCAATTTTAGGGTGGCGTCAACCCCCTAGTAAAGTAGCCTTGTCCGTGCGTCCGTGTGTCCTTTAGTGATCGGACCGATTCAGTTCGGGACCGAAAATTTTCCATTTGATTCAGTCCGATTCAGTTCGATTCACGATTTTTTCGATTCAATCCTTAATTCTACTGCACTGAACGATTCAATGCACAATGTTGGACGGAATTGTATCCTTTTTCCTGGAGTCCAAACGGTTCGTGCGAGCAAATATTTATATGCCTGTCCCCATAATTCACAACACCTAAACATGAAGTGAGTATACTACAAACATTTATTTATGCAACATTCCCTCTCTTAATTAATCTTAGAGGTTATTGTCCAATTTGTATAAGTTTGGGATTGCTGTCATACTAATTAAATAGTTATTATTGTTATTAATTGCTTAAAATTTATTATTTACGTTTAAAACACATTCGGAATTTGCATAACTATCGCCTATATACTTTAAATTTTGTTTAAATAGATTTTACATGCTATTCACCGACTTCGGTGACACAACTTGGATTGAAATTGAAGAATTTGAAGTAAGATTTGTCGGACGTTCTAAGTTTCGGTATCTTGAGGGGTTAAATTAAAGGTCATCTCGTTTTCATCGAAATCGGTGAATTGTTACCAAAATAATTTTTTCCCCTAAATTCTAATAAAAATATTAATTTTTTAAACAGATATTATTTTACAGATAAATCATTCTTTTTCAAACTTCTGCAAACACGTGAACATATATTTCATTAAGCACACATGGAAGTTGAGATTATATACAGAGTTGGACGAAACGAGCCTTGGGATATCCATTTTAGAAAATTCAAAATGGTTTAGTCTTTTTTGACTTCTGAGTCACGATAATCCAAAATGGTACTGTGCTGATAAAACAGATAAATAATAATTTGCACTAACATACGCTGAAACTGCAGTCTGCAGGTAGCAACTCACTAATTGAGCCTTGAAATAGATACGACTCCGAATACTTAGGATTTAAATAACCGCAAAAGGCAAACGGATTTCGATTTGATTCAGTCCATTCGGTATAACCGAATCAAAGTGAACCGTTTTTCACTGGACCGAACGGAAATACAATTTTCGGTTCAGTCCAGTGCCCCAACTGAATCGAATCGAAAAATCCTGGACCAAACTGAATCGTTCCGACCACTAGTGTCCTTCCGCGCGGCGCGTTTACTCAAAAACTTCTGGTCCGATTTCAATGAAATGTTTTATGGATATTACTTGAGTCAAAAGTAAGGCCGAGTTCGTATTTCGTTGAATCAGTCAGATAGTTTTTGTGAAAAAAATTCTTGAAATTTTGGACTTCAAGTCAAATTACGGTTATCTCAGAAACTATTGAATGTATTTCAATGAATATTTTTTGTGAATATTGCTTATGTAAATCGTAATGGTTATTGTCAATGTGGTTGAAATTGCCCCGATTGTTTTTACGAACAAAATTCTGAAATTTTGAGAAAAAATTCATACTTTGACGGCGTTAGCTGACGCCACTCTACGCGAATTCTCAAATTATTGCGTAGCGATGGTTTTTATATATAGCATAAATGTTTGAATTTCTGTTTGGAACACAGATTTCACTATAGTGAAACCTTTTTATTGTTATTTTGAATTTTTTTTCAGTTTGATTCGATCCGACTATAGATTTACTCCATACTTAAGAAACAAATCATGGTTTTGTCCGTGGCAAAACACTGAGGTCCAAATTAAATTCCTCAAACAAGTTTTCTCAACAAGATTCTTGATTTAGAAAATAAAAACAGAAAGCATTACCTACGGATGGTCTTATAATGCAAATAGGAATGTCACCGCTGGATTCTTCCACCAAAATTTCCGCAAGATGTTTGGAAAAAGTGTAGGGCATTTTATTATCTGCCAGAAGTCTGCACCAAAAAATAAACCAAATAAACTCAACGTTCAGTAAAGCTTCCAATTGATTTTGAGGGTACAAATCGTTGGCTAAATTCAAAAAAGTACCATTTTCATTTGCGAACCCATTTAAAAAGCATAGGTTATGAAATGAATATGGTACTTTTTAGAATTTAGCCAACGAAATACCGGAAGCAAAGAAAAATACGTTACTGTGGAACAATGGAGTTGAGTAGGTCTGTGGGCATTTCTGAGCATAGCTTTAGAGCTGTGTGTGGGCTGATATGATTTGGATACACCACCTCATCAATTTTCAATCGACCGCTATTTGAGTACGCCGTTGAGATATAATTACACAAATGCCTAGTTTTTCCAACACAACAACACAATACATATCTTTGAGATTCCTTCTCCTGAAAAACTGGACGAGTTTAATTTTTCGCAAAAATTTCAAAGAATGGCCCAGTCAATCGAAATGTATAGGATCCTACATGTAAAATCTATAGGATGAAAGTATCAGATTTGCGAACGATATCTCAAACGATTTTACTACAGGATCCCATACTTTCCCATACTAACTATAGTCCCAACCTCGTGTGGGATTTTCTCAGACTTGTCCTATGGTTGAATATTTATATTATCTTATGCAATTCTCTACCTCTATTTCATTTTCCTCCAAAATTAAAATTACACAACTATCTTTACTACAGTTAGTTTAATTTTTAGACAATTGTAAATAGTCTCAATATTTACAATTGTCTAAGCAATTAAGCTAAGTGACATTAACACTTGCATACACATACATCTCAATTCCTCAAATTGTCATCCGTAAAAAAACTACGCTGTAGTTCTATGTGTACATAACATGTAACACTTTACAAAATAAAATTGCAGCCACAAGTAAATAATTTAACGTAGGAATTGAAAACAAGCACAATAATCACACTGGTTATACTGTATTTTCCTCAAGTCTTACTATTACTATTGTAAGTTAAACTGAAACTAACTAAAGAACAGGTAAGTCGATTTGGCGTTCATCAAAATCAAAAAACATGTGAACGCCAACTGCTGTTGATGAAGTATGGCGAATTTGGCGGTTATAATCCATGTCTTGTACAAACGCTGAGGAGCGCAGGATCCTTGTCAAAGCAGGTACAGGATTTTTCTAAAAATGTCCTACATGGTACCCCCAAACTATAGGATTTTTCTGAAAATGTCCTGTGGTACTCGCACTGGCAAGATTTTTGCTACCCAGCTTATAGGATTTTTCTAAAAACTTCCTATGATACCCGAACTTATAAGAATCGCGTGCAAGTATCTGACGAGCTGAATGATTTCTATAAGATCCTGTATGGCTTATGGGATTTATGGTACATTTTCTCACAGAACTTGCATCCTATAGGAATCCCGTACAGTTTGGAGTGACTGGGGAAGGCACATAGTCTTAACACATTCTAGAATTAGGGCTGTTGATCTCCCCACCAGAGCTCACCCTTGTGGACAATGCAATCTCTGAAAGTCACCCAGTCAATGTTGGCCAATATAACTGAACACTAATTGCAAGTGTGTAAAAAAATCAGGAAATTATTACAAGGAGGTCCCGAGTTAAAACATTTAATTCGACGTCAACAAGGATCCCTGGCGAGAAGGTCAAAATTTGGAATCCATGGGTATTTAAGACATGTGCTGACATTCTTGTACAATTCTAGGCAAAATCAGCTCGCACAGTTTTTCCCCCGAAGCAAGTAAGACGGTTTACTTTCAAATCCAAAATTGCAACTTGAGGAGGAGCAGTTGGGTTCCCTTAAAACAGCACAAAAGCGTTGGGATCCGAGCCCCGTACGCTCATAAGGATTAAAATGACAATGCTAGTAAATGCGATTGTGGAATATAATTTACTTTCATCATCACAAATGGATCTTACTAAGGGACATGTTACAGCAAGATTGATCACTGTATTTCAAAATTCTTTCACTGTACATGAATTTTTCCGAACCTTTAAGCTTTTAAGCTCCTTTGCCCAACCCAGCATATTTTTCGTCCCCAAGACATTGGCTTTCACAACAGTTTGTAGCGACGCTCCGAAATTAACAATAGCTGCTGAATGAATCACCACAGAGACTTCTTCCCTCAATGTTGCTGTATCTTCAGTGCTAAGTCCCAGCTCGTCATACACCACGTCTCCATTAATGGGTATGACTTTCTCCAATAATTTCATATCTATTTCCCGGACCTTACTAAAAAGCTACAACAATTTTTTTCTAAAATTAATTCAAAGACTTGGTATGAACTTCGTGGTGATAGAAAATCCTTCGGAAGTTCACTATTATTTAGACCCTATGATTATAAGTTGAGAATATTTCTGTGCACTAAAATATTACCGGGGCTTGGAGAACCTCCCGCATTCGATCATCTCCGGATTTTTCCTTTTTGCTCCGAACAAGAACGTACACTTTTTTAATTTCAGGGCACCCCCGGAGTAATGTCTCTAGAATGACTTTCCCACAAAATCCAGTTGCTCCCGTCAAAAACACTGCCTTATCCTCGAAGAAATTTGGAATTGTTGGGCTCATTTTTCCCGTACTTTGAAAATAATGGGGCAAGTTAATATTTTAATGAAGAAGTCAAAATCTAGTGACCGCGTCGAATTCTTAAATGCTGGGAAGGTTAGGACTGAGTGAAACTGTGAGGTTTCAACTTTATATAGCCGAATAGTTTTTATGTATCTACGTATAATGCACATCACAGTCATTGACGTAGTTTGACGTACTTTTTCCATGACTGTGTACTCAAAACCAGTCATGGATTTGTGAACGGTTTGATTTCTATTTTTCTATATAGGTACATATGTGTGTTCGTGTAGGTGAAATTTTCAGTCCACGATATCTGATCTATATCATGGGATTGACCTATGTATAGCCAGAATTTGGACTACCTTACAACTTTGATTGCAAGTACCTATTAGTGTGTGTATAGTTATAATGACGTGAGTAATAAATTAGTACTTCCACATTTTAAAGAAAACATGGAATTTTCACTCGTTTACACCAGGGTTGGCCAATTGAAAATTCCTCGGCACTTTGAGTATTTTTCCTTCCGGAAATGCCCCGGCATTTTAGACGTTTTCAATTCATGGCATTGTTTGGATATTTTTGGCCTAATCCGCGTAGGGCAGGCATTTTGGGCATATTCATTTATTTGTCGGAATACTTCCGCCTCGACGCCATTTACATTTTTTACATAGGTAAATAAACAAAGTGCACAGGTTCGTGCATGTTTTGTTAGAACTTAATAAGTTGTTAGAATAAATAATTATAATAAATATTGTAATAACAAGTAGTTGAAGCAAACGCTGAGGATATTGTTGCAATACATGAAAAATACACAGGGGAAGTAATGATGCAGGAAAACTAACAGTTTTCAAACAAATGTTCCGATTAATTCATTCTGTAAAATTTATATTTTTGAATGAAGTTTGATATTTCAAAAAAATCTTCAAACAAGTTCAGCAAATAAAGATTATTTACAAATATTCGAATATGCTCATAATTCCTGCCAAAAATGCCCAAAATGCCGGGTATTTTGAAAGTTTGAGAACTATCGGTATTTTCAGCACAATTTTGGTATTTTCAGGGCATTTTCAACCTGGCAGGCATAAAACGTAGGGCATTTCCATTTGACCAACCATGGTCTACACTACTTACAATGACAATCAAGCTACATTGACAAAATGCCGAGAATCCATTGAGCCTCACCCGTACCTTACACTATAAGGAGGGGCGGCAAAAAATATTCAGTTCCCACCTGTCACATTGAAACAAGGAGATAAACATTAAACTTGAAAAGGAATTCGTAAACCTTTTGTGTCTCATCTTTACCTCCTGAGATTACCATTTGTTACTTAAACAGATTTGATTAGACTCAAATGAATCCGCTTGACATTACATACAAGCGAAATATTTTTCTGAACTAGATGACATCAGAATTGTGGATCATGCTTACAAATTTCAATGTAGACAACTGTGTGATAGCTCCCTAGAAGTCCATCAAATCCTTGTAAATTAACCGCCTAGGCATGGAGTTTGTAGCTATTAAAATTTCGCGCTCTACGCTTAAGATCAGTGCGCAAGATTTAGTCATACAGTAAGTCTCCACGACTGGGCTTGATTTGTAAGTGGTTAAACCTCTACACTCCCACTACCACCTCTCCAAGTAATTGTTCCTGTGAAGCACAGGGCTGCTACTTGTCCTTATAAATTAATGACCACTTCATGGAGAGTATGGCAATTGACTTTTCCCGCGCTACTGTTAAAATAGGCACGCAAGATTTAGGCATACAGTAAGT
Source organism: Allacma fusca (assembly GCA_947179485.1). NCBI lineage: Eukaryota > Metazoa > Arthropoda > Collembola > Symphypleona > Sminthuridae > Allacma > Allacma fusca. The sequence goes on from OX359245.1 coordinate 39,195,817, forward strand.
CTCCACGGCTGGGCTTGATTCGTAATTCGTAAGCCGTTTAGCCTATACACTGACACTACCATTTCCAAGTAATTGTCCCTGTGAAGCACAGGGCTGTTACTAGTTGTCTATAAAAGAGCGTAAATTAGATTTTGAAGCAAAAGTGCGGGAATGAGTAATTGTAAATTTTGAAAATTTCAGCTTTTCCAACACAGATACTGCATCCAGACTTTGCTCCACTTCCATGACCGCTGTTTCCAAAGTTTTTTAGATAGTGAGATGAAAAATATTTTAAAGTCTAGAAACGTTTTACTAAAATATGAGTACACAGAATGTGTTTGTATCATTCCTTTTCATATGGGCTATAGGTGGGGGGATTCTTGGTACCCACTTGGGAATGTATTTTCCAGGAGTTACCATCGGTCAACAATTTAACATACAGTAGGTCTGGCAACACGAATCCAATGCTAACTGAAAATTAGTGCACCTTTTGAGTGAGCATAATTACTCCACGGGGTTGATTGTATCCTCTCCACAACGCAGAAATAATATTTTCAAAGCACAACACATGGTCCAAGTACGTAATACTGTAGTGATTGAGCACCGCTTGATTCTGAGGCGTATTTTCCACCAGATTGTAACATTAATTTCACCTCTGCTCAGTTTTTCGCTAGTACCCGGAACCCTTTAATACGTCCATATTGTTTGAAAAACGGGATATATTGTTCCCGTCCACGTGTTAATCCGGAAATTTGAGTAGTATCTCAGGGCAACAATTTAACATTCAATAGCTCTCACAGTTCTCAGAGGCACGTTTTGGATGCCCTTGTAAATTAAAATGAGTGTGTCAAATGAGTGATGTAATAATGTCAGTGGTCTGGTAAGTTCGATCCTAGATTTTATTGAACTGGTCCGGTCTGGTCCAACACTTGGAACGGACCAGATAGAATTGATCCAATATATAACGTCAGACCCAGATCACATGGTCGTGGTTCTAATATAAAATATGCAAAACTAAAAAAATCCCTTGCATAAAATACTGCGGAACATGTTCAAAAGCAGATTTTTGGTTAAAAAATCAACACTCACTGAACAAAACGAGATTATTTAATTCAATGGTTTTTTAGACCATAGTCTGTGGTCTTGTCTGGTCCGATCGTTTGGACCAGTGATCACTGATCTGCTCCCCATTAAGAGTACCCATTACTGCCTTCGTTTTTTTTGTATGCACTTGTACCCGTCCATATTTCAAGCAAAAGTTGGGTAAAATTTAATGGTACATAAAGCTAACCCCACCCCAACGCTTTGGGTATAAAATTTCCCTCACAATCAGTATTTATACGTTTACCTGTAGATAGTGCTGTAATTTGTCCTTTTAGTATTGTATTGTACTTTGGCGAAAAGTACAAAAGTAGTACAACTAAGATATTGTTTTGTACTCCGAGTTTTGTTTTTGTTTTGTACTTCTATCAGATTGTTTTTGTTTTGTACTTCTATCAGATTGTTTTTGTTTTGTACTTCTATCAGATTGTTTTTGTTTTGTACTTCTATCAGATTGTTTTTGTTTTTGTACAATCTGTATTGTATTGTTCTAAGGTTCTAGAAGACGCTAGAAATGTGCTAAAGTGATAGTTGTATCTGAGTTCAAGAGCACGTAGGAATTGATTTGTGCAATTTAGTTGTTTAAAAATTACGTAAAAGATCAAAAAACCAGTCATTGACTAATCTCCCATATGAGATGCATTGAATCTGTTGACGGTCGAATTTTGAAGGGTGCAATTCTGTGGCACCAACCTATTTGTGAATAATCCCTTTAATAACCACATTGTAATTTCCAGAAGACCTTATTTTCATAAACAATATTCACTACCATTGCTTAAAATTAGAACGGATAAAGTAGACGCGTGGGCTCTGTATATCTATATTTTCAATTGGCTCAGCCGTTGGCTTTTACCACCTATTTCATCGATGTAGAAATGTCCCCTATGCGTGGACTACATTTACAAATCGCGTAGTTCGTTTGTTAGACTAGGTCATGTGACTATTAATGACAGTAAGGTTAATCTGAGGTCATGTGACTACTAGTGTCACAGTAAGGTCAATTTGAGGTCATGTGACTACTAGTGTCACAGTAAGGTCAATTTGAGGTCATGTGACTACTAGTGTCACAGTAAGGTCAATTTGGGGTCATGTGACTGTTAGTGTCACAGAAAGGTCAATCTGAGGTCATGTGACTGTTAGTGTCACAGGAAGGTCAATCTGAGGTCATGTGACTACTAGTGACACAGTAAGGTCAATCTGAGGTCATGTGACTACTAGTGTCACAGGAAGGTCAATCTGAGGTCATGTGACTACTAGTGTCACAGGAAGGTCAATCTGAGGTCATGTGACTATTAGTGTCACAGGAAGGTCAATTTGAGGTCATGTGACTGCTAGTGTCACAGGAAGGTCAATCTGAGGTCATGTGACTGTTAGTGTCACAGGAAGGTCAATCTGAGGTCATGTGACTGTTAGTGTCACAGGAAGATCAATCTGAGGTCATGTGACTGTTAGTGTCACAGGAAGATCAATCTGAGGTCATGTGACTACTAGTGTCACAGGAAGGTCAATCTGAGGTCATGTGACTATTAGTGTCACAGGAAGGTCAATCTGAGGTCATGTGAATATTAGTGTCACAGGAAGGTCAATCTGAGGTCATGTGAATATTAGTGTCACAGGAAGGTCAATCTGAGGTCATGTGAATATTAGTGTCACAGGAAGGTCAATCTGAGGTCATGTGAATATTAGTGTCACAGGAAGGTCAATCTGAGGTCATGTGACTGTTAGTGTCACAGGAAGATCAATCTGAGGTCATGTGACTACTAGTGTCACAGGAAGATCAATCTGAGGTCATGTGACTGCTAGTGTCACAGGAAGGTCAATCTGAGGTCATGTGAATATTAGTGTCACAGGAAGGTCAATCTGAGGTCATGTGAATATTAGTGTCACAGGAAGGTCAATCTGAGGTCATGTGAATATTAGTGTCACAGGAAGGTCAATCTGAGGTCATGTGAATATTAGTGTCACAGGAAGGTCAATCTGAGGTCATGTGAATATTAGTGTCACAGGAAGGTCAATCTGAGGTCATGTGACTACTAGTGACAGTAAGGTCAATCTGAGGTCATGTGACTACTAGTGACACAGTAAGGTCATGTGACCTCAAATTGACCTTATTGGGTCACCAATAGTCTCATGACAGATTACGGTTTTAAGGGGCGCATGATCTATAATGAAACTTGGTGAGGAACTAGTAGTAAATCACCTATGATTGACTTTATTGGCGCATTAGTGGTCACATGACACTAGAATGACATACTCAATGTAAGGGTGTACTCACATAAAGCATGTTTTGTCCGTACCCGTAAAATGTTTCTCCGTTATGGAGAGACCTCTCACATAAGTTCAGACCGTATGTAATTACTTACGTAAGTGTGAATGTGAGATGTCTGTTCGTAAGCGGTTGGAATGTTGTTTCCGTTTAGTTCCTTCCGTAATGCCGATAAAAATATTTACGGTTACGGATGGAACGTGTTTTATGTGAGTACACCCTAAGTGTATATTTTATATGGGCAATAATAGGCGAATCTACCAATAATTAGTCAATGCCCAGTTTTTGTGCTTTGACGTGTTTTTTCACGATTCCAATTCCTATGTGCTCTAGAAATCTATTACAACAATCACTTTAGTAAATTTCTAACGTCTCTAGAACCTTGAAACAATACAATTTGGATTGTATTGTTTTTTTCAATTCCTGTTTTGTTTTTGTTTTAGTTTTGTATCTCGAAAATGGATATTGTTTGTTTAGTTTTGTACCAAAGACAAAAACAATACAAAAGTACAATACTAAACGAGTACAATATTACAGCACTACCTGTAGATACCCAAATGCCAATTATGAGGGTAGAACCAAAACCTACGAGAGCACTATTGTAAATTATGTTCATTAATTTGTGACAAAAAATGAACTCAGTCGCCCGTCACACACATAGTGCTGTAATTTGTTCGATTTGTTTTGTTTTGTTCTCTTCGGAAATGAACCAAAGTAGAACAATTTGAGTTTTGTTTTGTTCACCGAGTTTGTTTTGTTTTTTGAACAATTCGTATTGTTCAAAAAACAAGCCATATTGTTTTGTTCTACCGATGTAGAAGATGTTAGAAATTTGTGAAATTGATTGTTGTATATTAGTACTAGAGCATATAGAAGTTGATTGGTATAAATTTGGTCCGCGCACAAAGGACGTTAAAACCAAAAAAACGGGCTTTAGCTAATTTTAGGTGGATATGCTTTACAACTCTTATTTAATACAATCATTAAACCTTTTGTTGATAGTTTCTAGGGTTGTAAGGCGTAATGTAATTACATGCATCCACAAGACCTGAAATGACCGCGTATATAGACATAATATATCAACAAAGGATTGTGGTGGGGTTTACCTAGTGCTACCGATACGCATCGTGTTGGGCCGATGTCTGGATTGAATTAATTACCTGTATTCTTTGTTTGGATTGCTTAGGCTCTCCATTATTTCTGTCTTCCTATCAACTCACAGTCAGACTAGTTTCAACATTTTGGGATCAAATCAAGTTTAAAATTTAGCATCCAAGTCATCCTTCTGCATTTTATTAAAAACAACAAAATAAAATCGAATTTCAGCAGTGGAGGCGACATTTGTCCAACTAATTACTGGTGTCCAACAGAAATTGTTATCGTTTACAATATCCGATGTACCCAAACATCTAATATCAGTACAGGTTATGGTCATAGCAGGTAACAATTAATTACTCCATTGACCTCAAGTAGGCATTCTAAGTTACACGTGGTTCAATAACTTTAGATTGACCTTAAACATCTGTAAATAGTTCAAAGATTTTGTTAACCTTACTTAAGCCCAGCGGTTCAAAGCATAAATGATAGGTACACATGTAAATAAAACCGTGCACTTCAATAGCTCCTAATGGCCATTATGATGTTATTTGAGATTCATTATAAAGTGTATGTAAGGTCATGGGTCTACTAATAACCCACAAAGGTCATGGGAGTTCTTGTGACCCATCGATAAATGAAGTAATAAACTTCCTTGTAGCCCACTGAGGTCAAATTAAGGTCATGGAATTTCTTGTAGCCCACTGAGGTCAAATAAGGGTTATGGAACTTTTTGTAACTTACTAAAGTCAATTTGAGGTCACGAAACTTTTTATGACTCACTCAGATCAATTTGAGGTCATGTTGCTATTTGTGACTCACTATGGTCAATTTGAGGTCATGTTGCTATTTGTGACTCACTATGGTCAATTTGAGGTCATGTTGCTATTTGTGACTCACTAAGGTCAATTTGAGGTCATGTTGCTATTTGTGACTCACTATGGTCAATTTGAGGTCATGTTGCTATTTGTGACTCACTAAGGTCAATTTGAGGTCATGTTGCTATTTGTGACTCACTAAGGTCAATTTGAGGTCATGTTGCTATTTGTGACTCACTAAGGTCAATTTGAGGTCATGTTGCTATTTGTGACTCACTAAGGTCAATTTGAGGTCATGTTGCTATTTGTGACTCACTAAGGTCAATTTGAGGTCATGTTGCTATTTGTGACTCACTAAGGTCAATTTGAGGTCATGTTGCTATTTGTGACTCACTAAGGTCAATTTGAGGTCATGTTGCTATTTGTGACTCACTAAGGTCAATTTGAGGTCATGTTGCTATTTGTGACTCACTAAGGTCAATTTGAGGTCATGTTGCTATTTGTGACTCACTAAGGTCAATTTGAGGTCATGTTGCTATTTGTGACTCACTAAGGTCAATTTGAGGTCATGTTGCTATTTGTGACTCACTAAGGTCAATTTGAGGTCATGTTGCTATTTGTGACTCACTAAGGTCAATTTGAGGTCATGTTGCTATTTGTGACTCACTAAGGTCAATTTGAGGTCATGTTACTTTTGCACCCTTTTTCAAACTCAGTTTGAGAAGGTTATTACCCACTAGCTGTCATGGTGGTTTGTTTGTTATAGTTTTGTTTTATCTTATCGCGGTTTTGTTTTGTTCTAGTTTTGATTTTTCGAAAACTGATTTTGTTTGTTTTGTTTTGCTCAAAAAACAAGAACTGAACAAAAGAACAAACAAAACGCGAACAATATTACAGCACTACCCACACAATAATCCATACGGCGAATCTTCCCAAAAAATGCACAATGGGAATCTCCCCTACGTATATGAATTAAAATAGTGAGACATCCATTTAACGACACCTGTTATTATTGTACGAGTCACTGGTAAAAGTAGGAAGCATGTAATGGGGAATGTCCATGACTGAATGTGACGAAGATGCAGGGGAGTGTCGAGATTATTGAAATCTTAAAATGTTATCATGGAAGAGCTGGCAGATGTATTTCAACCCAATCAGGTTAGTAAAAAAAATATGAGAATCACTTTCGATTTCAACGAAATTGGCATTACATTTACAAGGGGACCAGAACCTCTCTCTTGCACACACCAGTATAGTCTATGTCGATGGAAGATACTGGAGGTTTTGTCCCCTCCCCCACCAACTTAAAATGCCTAATATACCTGCCCACTTGCCCAGTTTTTGGGTACTTGGAAGAGCTTCTACTAGGGACAGAAATTCCGTCCCGAAAATCAGGGCAAGATGCCAACACTTTAGTCCCGTCTAGTACCTGTGCTTAAAAATCGCCAACGGGTGAATTACTATTCGATCCGGGTGGCAAAATAATTCAGGGTTGTCTCGAAATTATTCCAAAACTAAATTTGTTTTAACCATTTCATTCATTTTTCAAGCATGTTTTGGAAAGTTGCTCAGAGAAGCGTACTTTTTACATATCGACGGTGACGGAACAAAATGGGCTAAATGTCGATACTATTGTCATTGAAAGCAAGTCGATATACATGGAGTTTCACGTTACCAAATGAACCACTTGCAGCAAATTCTTTTGAAAATGTGCATCGATAACATGGTATTTTACTAATTTTTTTGGAGTATTATCATGGCAGCCTTGTTTGTTGGTTTATGAAAATAAATTTAAACATGTAAATTATTTCCTTCCGAATTATCAATTAGTGTTACAATTGAAAACAGTTATCGCACCCGCTAATCTAAATTAGCAAAATGATTAAACCTGTGCACCAAAAGAGCTCCACTTGTTTGCGATAAATATGAATTAAAAAAATTTAGACACAATTCAGAGCAACTTAAAAATACCAAGAGAAAAAAGTTGAGACGTTGCACGAAAAACGACTTGTTCCGTAAATAATTACAATTTAGGCAAAAAAAGAACAAGGAATATTGAGAGAAGTACAATCGGAAACACCAATGCAGACTTGCATTCGAACCAAATATTTTCAAATTTCGTATTTGGTTTGTATTTGAATTTCAACTTCAATTGGCTTGTAAATTTGTATTCGGTTTAATTATTCGAATCAAATTCAAAGGACTATTAGATTTAGTCAACCGAATAAACATGAAATTTGGATTGTTTGGTAAAATTAGGTTGCATTTTTGTAACCGTAATACTACCAGAAAGTGTCAGTGTGAAACTGACCAAAAAGAACACTTTCACCACAGAATGTCCACACATACACACACACACAAACACTTTCCCCTGATGATGTTGAGGACCCCTACAACTTTCCCCAGTCCTGAAAATTAAAATTAAAAGGATTAATGAGAAAATGTAAACGCATTGTTTACATTTTCTCAACCCAAAACTTAACCTAATCCTAACCTACTTAGAAGATAAAAATAGAAAAATGCAAAAAAATAAAAAGAGAACCTTATCGTATGTACCTTCTGTGGAAATCCTGGACCCCTCAAAAGGTATAAAAAGGCGAAGGATTTCCACAGAAGGACATTCAGTAATCCACTGCTCAAGCGGTTGGTTCCAAGGTCTTTACCTCTGGCTCCTGATTCCGGAGAATTCTCCAGGATTTCCGACCGAAAGGACGGTTTCTATTTAGGTAATTAATACCTTTTTCCCGCTCCTGTACCACCAGACCTGAACCCATACCTAACCACCAATCCCTGCCTACCCAGAACATCCAGCGCCAAGTTTAAAAATCTTGGCAGCTTGGTTAATGGCATTTTTTGTTGCAGTTGTGATTTTTTTAAGTCTTAAATTTAAAATTTTGAAAGTAGTTTGAAATTTTGTTTTGTTTTTGGGAATAAATTGTATTAGGCCCTTCCCGTGCTAAAGAAGGTGATTTTTGGATCCTTCAAGTAAGTGTTTTGGTTATTTTTGGGAATTTTATTTTTTATCAAGTAAAAAGCCGGGTCTGGCATGTATGGGCACCTATCCTACCCTAATTATTTTTGCCTACCCTTCCCTAAAATATTGTATGTGAATCTGCCCTGGTAATTTTTATAAAAGAGTGGTTTTTCCGAGCATTAGCTCTGGAATAAAAATTCTACGAAATAAAATAAATTGTTTTACAGGCAATGCACATATTTCCGCGCGGAGCGCTGGATTAATTCCTAAATTCCCCAACCTGTTACTATGCAAGTTTAGAATTTGCTCTACCTACTCCTGGTAATTTTGAAAACCCTTTTTGTGAAATTTAAATTACAACACCCTTGCTCTACCACTCCAATAAATTAAATAATTAAATCAAAGTTTATTTTCATTTGCTCTACCACTCCAATTAAATGATTGAATAAATTTTAGTTTAATTCCAATTAATTGAATTAATTAATTTTGAGTTTCTTTTGATCAATTAAATTAAATTAAACGTATACATTTTCAATAACCCTTTGAATTAAACTTATGCACAATCACAGAAAGTATTTAATGTACCCTTAAAAACTATTTTATTATGATTTAATATATTGGATTTAAAGTAAATGTTTACCTTATCAGTAAGCAAAGTAACTAAATTCCACTAGAAAATAACAATAAAACTAAACATTCAGAATGTCCTACTTATACATTCGAATCATCTAATTCACCCAACATTTTACTAACAATAAGATAAAGTCGGCATAAGTTTGGACTCAATTCGAAACCAATTCGAATACGAACAGACTAAAAATTGCATTCCCATTTGATACTAATTCGGATTTCAAATAGTTGTATGAATTCGAATTTGAATTGTAAATGATTTGAAATTCAAGCAACGAACAGTTAGGTTATTCGCATTTGATTTTAAAATTCAATGTAAATAAACTTGGCGATTGTATTCGGTTTGATTCGAATTCGAATTATATTCGTATTCCAAAACAGGTCTGCACCAATGTCATATGATGGTGCATTTGCAACCTATACAAATTAGAGCAGCAGTTTTAGAACAAGAAATATCTTGGATTCACGATGTGTTAAGAAACTAAATAAATAAGCTCAGAATTGTAAAGGCAAAATTTTCTAAAATTAAACACGAAGCCAAGAGATGGGAATGAGAAAGTTTAATTTCAGTCTAATTAAAACCAGAGATGCGCAGGTTTTGAAGGCTAGCTTTCTAAGTAGGCTTCCATCAGGACAAAAAGATTTGAAGTAATTTTTGTTAATATCTACTTTACCTTAAAATTATGACGTGTCTGTCTTGGTGCTCCAATTTTCCCAACATTAGGTTTTCGTTTATTCAAGTAGGATTTGTACTTTTGACGTTTTATGTGGTGAAAGTTAAAGATAAAGTGGAAATAATATCTTCACTTTATTCCATGCACTTCTCTGTTGAGTACGTGGCAGAGTTCATTTCGTTTTTTAATAGGGTGCTTAGAAGCCCTGATTTGAGATATGGTCATCTGATGTCCCAATCAAAAAGTTAGCGATTTATTTTGTACAATATTAAATAAACTAATCAGAATCCTTACAACAATTGTTATAAATTGTGCAGTGGAAAAATAAAAATGTTAATTACACCAAATGTGTCCCCAATAGTCAAATTTCCTAATTATAGATTAGTAAAAAGCTGAGCTTCTGTTTCTTGTAAATTGCCATCAGCAGACATGTTTCCAATTGTAAAAAGGTCCTAAAGCACACGGCCAAATTGCAAAGAAATTAGGTAAACTTTAATTTTGTTTAAACATTTGTAACTGAATTAACAGTCCAGATTTCAGGATCTGGCAATCTGGACACCCTATTTGGTAAACTTGTCGGCATTTTGTGATTTGTTTGTAAGCAATTTAACTCATGTAGCATAGAGATTAACCCTAGCTTACTAAATGTATTGAATACCCGCTTATTGTTACTCGCCACTTCTAATTCTTACTCCCTCGCTCTTCGCTCCTCGTAGGTTAGACACTGGGTATATAAGCCCAGCTCACAGCCTGAATAGTCAGTCTGTGTGTCCTCGCCCTAGTGTAAACATCAACTCTTAAGTACTTACAATAAATACTCGCCCTATAAATATACCCTTGCACAAGTATCCCACTTATTATAGATTCCCTCTCGTAGCTCGCTGAGTCTACGTATAGATATAAATGGCACACAGGCTCATATGTGGACTTGTCATAAATCCCCCGAAAGTGGCATGTCACATTGGTGGAGGCGCCTTAAACACCCGAAATCTCCGAAAATAAGTGATTACATACTTAACGTGCAACAACTACTTTAATTTTTACCTTGAAAACCGCGTAAAATACCTACTTACAAATAAGACTCGAAAAAGTGACCGTTAAAAACTAAACACAATACCAGCACACATAAGTACTTCCTTTGTGTGAACTCAAGTGATTTTCACATTCCTAACTTTACAACTCGTGACTTTTACAACTATTTAACTATATCCCATCAATCTAAACTACTTACTCTAATAAGTCCAAGTGAAATTCCCGAACTTTTTCACCACTTTTTAACAAAATTGGCCGCTTTTTCGGCTCAACCCATCGCGGATAGGACGGACTTCAGCCAAGGCCCAGGTTACCATACTATAACCCAGGACAAAGGCTGATGATTTTCTCGCTCTGATCTCAATTTTCATCCATTTTCAACCCGTTTTCAAATTTTGGACATCCCTAAAATGATGGAATTACAACCCACAAATACATTTTCACCCGATTCTGGACACTCGCATTTTGATTTTCAACAAAATTAGATGTTTTTACCCACGGATGATGTTGGTATGCCTGTCCCGGATTTTCCAGTAGACAACTTCAAATCCGGTAATATAAATTAATTATTAATTATCTCCGATGTGGAACTATTCTTCCCGCATTATTTTCCATAACCCGCGCATCCCTATAACCCCATCACCATGCCGAACCAGGCTGAATTTGAAGCGAAAATCGCCGCATTAGAACAGGAATTAAATTAAGCCCGTAAAACCAAAGACGAAGCAGAAGAACTACATAAAACTCAGGTTCAGGACTTTGAGAAGCAGATTGACTCATTTGAGAAAATCTTGCCCGGATTAAAATTATTTGGACGCTCGATTCCCGACAAAAACGAGGATAATTTTAAGAAATTAAAGACCCGCATTTCCCCTTATAATGGGACGGATAATGCCCGGGATTACATAACAACACTCGATTTGCAACGCAAGAACCTGCAGTTACCACATGAATATTTCCTACAGGTTTTTCATTTTTTCTTCGATTCCAATACATCTTTGGAAGTCAAGGAATGGTTTTCAACCATCCACCCGAAAATTCGACGACGAAGTGAGGCTAATGACCCGCCTGAAAATACATGGAAATATTTACAAGAATCCTTCCTGAGACAATTTGATGACATAATACAATGCCGTGATGCCATGGACGAATATGAGAGTTTCACTCTGCAACCCGGACTTTCAGCACGTGATTATTGTCACAAGCTCATCAAATTATTATACAAAATTGAGCCCACATACACTACTCTTCAGATAGTCGAGAGACTTCGCAGAAAACTACCCATCGACTTGCGAATGCATTTTTCTGGTGACCAGAATAATTCAATCCCAGCATTCGAAGCCCGCTTAAAGGAGATATTAGTTGTTGAAAACAAGAATGGTCGATATCTCCAACCCGAAAACAAACCCACTAGACTGGCCAAAGATGGTTCCGCCGCGAAGACGACCAAAACCTCTTCAGAGTTGCCACCAGCAGTCAAAATGATAGGCCCAGTGGTGTGTCAATATTGCCAGAAGAAAGGCCACCACGCCGGAGTCTGCTACAGACTCAGGGATGGACTACCTCCTATTCAAGCCCGCACTGCTGAGGGACAAAATAACAACCAGCAACCACGTCAAAATGCTCGAAATGGAAATCAAAATTTTAACAATCAGCGACAACAACCTGATCGGAATCCTCAAAATCAACATCCCAACAATCGACAAAATGATAATCCTCGATTTCCAAACCCACATCGCAACCAAGCCCAAAACAACAATCAGCAGAATCCTCGCTTTCAGAACGACCATAATGCTCCAAGAGCTAATCACAATCGCCATAATCAACCGAATATAAGAACCCTGGAAGCCGCCGTACTTAATCTGAGTGCCAGATTAGCTCCACCTGTTCCAGTACAGACACCCGCTCCTTCGAGATCGCAACCACAACAACAACTTACCTGGTTTCCTTCGGGAAACGAATAGGTGGGTTGACACGGGATCAACACACCACACCAAAATTTCCGCCGGATCCTGGAATTTATAATTCTTCGCATCCATTTACCAAGTTTCAAAATTATTTTACACAATCAGAGAGAAGTACCGAACGTATATCACTCGCACAATATTGAAATTAATGATCCGGAACTACATCAAATTAATTCCTGCTCATGTAATCAAAGTTCACAATCAGTGCCGATTGGAATCCCCGTACTACATAACCAACCCGAAATTTGTACAACTAAATTAATTCGAAATCATCATACAGATGCCCGATCTGTACATACTTACCAATCTCCTTGGGACCTAGCTCAAGAATTTAAAATACTCAAAGAACGACAACAGAAGTCCACGGATTTCTTCTGTTCCATCAAACTAATTAATTCAAACCACCACGTCAAAGGCTCTTTTGACAGTGGGGCTACAATTTCAACAATATCGCCCGCTCTAGTTCAAGAACTAGGAAGAATAGCACCACAATCTATTCACATCAAACATCATGCACGTCGTGCTCTCGGACAATTCGTTCAGAATTCGGTGGTCTATTACAACAAGACTGCCTCGCTATTTTACGAAGTGAAAAATAAATTTCACTCCTTTGATTTTGCCATCGTCCCGACATCTTCCACACTACTCATCATAGGATTAGATTTCTTGGAATACCATAAATCCTACTTGGATTTTGGTCATCGCACTTATGACTTCAAACCTGCTACAGACTCACGCTCAGTAATTTATACAGAGCAACCCGATATAGACATACCTGATAATGACAACACTGCTAACTTTGAATCTCGATCTGGCTCATCCCAGACAGTAAGAAGATTAACTTGCTACACATCACGTCCTTATGAAATTCCTGCCCGAACCTTTGAGCCAATTTGCGTAAAATTTCGTGAAGACTACGAAGGCCCCGCAGTTATATTTCCTGACACATCCCAAATCAGAGGACTATCCATGGGAACGCCCATTGTCACAGTTCATGACAAATGTGCGTATCTTCTAATTTTTAACCCACATAATCGTAAAGTTACTCTTCCCCGCATTCGAAATATTGCCCGATACGACCCGTTTAATGGTGAAGAAGTTGAATTACCCGAACCCAGTAATTCTCACAATACCTCTCCTTATCCATCCACTATTGGACATCTCGATACTAACAACTACCTATCACCCCTAACACCCTTTACCATGAATGAAATCAACATGGGACCTGCAATGACACCCGCTCACAAAGAGTTAATGCTCGCTAAAATTAATTCTTTTAGGAACTGCTTTGCCCGTAATGAAACGGAACTGGGAAAACTCAACTACAAATATGTTACAGTTGACACTGGAGATTCCCCGCCTGTCTACAGAGCTCAGTACAGAGTTTCCGACTTCGAGCAAGGGGTCATGAAGAAGCATACTGACCAGATGTTGGAAGCCGGAATAATTTCTCCGTCAACTTCACCGTGGAACTCGCCCATATTACTCATCAAGAAACCCAATGGAGAACATAGATTCTGTATTGATCTTCGATGGGTTAACAAGACTGTGGCTTCCCAAAATACATGGCCACTACCCAACATACCACAACAACTCGACCGCCTGCATGGAGCCCGCTGGTTTATATTAATGGACGCACTACAAGGCTTCCTCCAGCGTGAGGTTAATCCAGCAGATAGAAAGAAATTCGCATTTACCACACCGGAAGGCAAGTTCGAATTTAACAGACTTCCCTTCGGATACATGAACGCACCCGCTAAATTCCAGTCGATGATGGACGACATTCTAGGGAACCTGAAATACACTCTGGTCCTAGTTTATGTCGACGACGTCCTTGTCTTCGCCGAAACTTTCAAAGAACTACTTACCCGCCTAGAATTAGTCCTGTTAAGAAGACGAACAGTTAGGTTATTCGCATTTGATTTTAAAATTCAATGTAAATAAACTTGGCGATTGTATTCGGTTTGATTCGAATTCGAATTATATTCGTATTCCAAAACAGGTCTGCACCAATGTCATATGATGGTGCATTTGCAACCTATACAAATTAGAGCAGCAGTTTTAGAACAAGAAATATCTTGGATTCACGATGTGTTAAGAAACTAAATAAATAAGCTCAGAATTGTAAAGGCAAAATTTTCTAAAATTAAACACGAAGCCAAGAGATGGGAATGATAAAGTTTAATTTCAGTCTAATTAAAACCAGAGATGCGCAGGTTTTGAAGGCTAGCTTTCTAAGTAGGCTTCCATCAGGACAAAAAGATTTGAAGTAATTTTTGTTAATATCTACTTTACCTTAAAATTATGACGTGTCTGTCTTGGTGCTCCAATTTTCCCAACATTAGGTTTTCGTTTATTCAAGTAGGATTTGTACTTTTGACGTTTTATGTGGTGAAAGTTAAAGATAAAGTGGAAATAATATCTTCACTTTATTCCATGCACTTCTCTGTTGAGTACGTGGCAGAGTTCATTTCGTTTTTTAATAGGGTGCTTAGAAGCCCTGATTTGAGATATGGTCATCTGATGTCCCAATCAAAAAGTTAGCGATTTATTTTGTACAATATTAAATAAACTAATCATAATCCTTACAACAATTGTTATAAATTGTGCAGTGGAAAAATAAAAATGTTAATTACACCAAATGTGTCCCCAATAGTCAAATTTCCTAATTATAGATTAGTAAAAAGCTGAGCTTCTGTTTCTTGTAAATTGCCATCAGCAGACATGTTTCCAATTGTAAAAAGGTCCTAAAGCACACGGCCAAATTGCAAAGAAATTAGGTAAACTTTAATTTTGTTTAAACATTTGTAACTGAATTAACAGTCCAGATTTCAGGATCTGGCAATCTGGACACCCTATTTGGTAAACTTGTCGGCATTTTGTGATTTGTTTGTAAGCAATTTAACTCATGTAGCATAGAGATTAACCCTAGCTTACTAAATGTATTGAATACCCGCTTATTGTTACTCGCCACTTCTAATTCTTACTCCCTCGCTCTTCGCTCCTCGTAGGTTAGACACTGGGTATATAAGCCCAGCTCACAGCCTGAATAGTCAGTCTGTGTGTCCTCGCCCTAGTGTAAACATCAACTCTTAAGTACTTACAATAAATACTCGCCCTATAAATATACCCTTGCACAAGTATCCCACTTATTATAGATTCCCTCTCGTAGCTCGCTGAGTCTACGTATAGATATAAATGGCACACAGGCTCATATGTGGACTTGTCATAAATCCCCCGAAAGTGGCATGTCACATTGGTGGAGGCGCCTTAAACACCCGAAATCTCCGAAAATAAGTGATTACATACTTAACGTGCAACAACTACTTTAATTTTTACCTTGAAAACCGCGTAAAATACCTACTTACAAATAAGACTCGAAAAAGTGACCGTTAAAAACTAAACACAATACCAGCACACATAAGTACTTCCTTTGTGTGAACTCAAGTGATTTTCACATTCCTAACTTTACAACTCGTGACTTTTACAACTATTTAACTATATCCCATCAATCTAAACTACTTACTCTAATAAGTCCAAGTGAAATTCCCGAACTTTTTCACCACTTTTTAACAAAATTGGCCGCTTTTTCGGCTCAACCCATCGCGGATAGGACGGACTTCAGCCAAGGCCCAGGTTACCATACTATAACCCAGGACAAAGGCTGATGATTTTCTCGCTCTGATCTCAATTTTCATCCATTTTCAACCCGTTTTCAAATTTTGGACATCCCTAAAATGATGGAATTACAACCCACAAATACATTTTCACCCGATTCTGGACACTCGCATTTTGATTTTCAACAAAATTAGACGTTTTTACCCACGGATGATGTTGGTATGCCTGTCCCGGATTTTCCAGTAGACAACTTCAAATCCGGTAATATAAATTAATTATTAATTATCTCCGATCTGGAACTATTCTTCCCGCATTATTTTCCATAACCCGCGCATCCCTATAACCCCATCACCATGCCGAACCAGGCTGAATTTGAAGCGAAAATCGCCGCATTAGAACAGGAATTAAATTAAGCCCGTAAAACCAAAGACGAAGCAGAAGAACTACATAAAACTCAGGTTCAGGACTTTGAGAAGCAGATTGACTCATTTGAGAAAATCTTGCCCGGATTAAAATTATTTGGACGCTCGATTCCCGACAAAAACGAGGATAATTTTAAGAAATTAAAGACCCGCATTTCCCCTTATAATGGGACGGATAATGCCCGGGATTACATAACAACACTCGATTTGCAACGCAAGAACCTGCAGTTACCACATGAATATTTCCTACAGGTTTTTCATTTTTTCTTCGATTCCAATACATCTTTGGAAGTCAAGGAATGGTTTTCAACCATCCACCCGAAAATTCGACGACGAAGTGAGGCTAATGACCCGCCTGAAAATACATGGAAATATTTACAAGAATCCTTCCTGAGACAATTTGATGACATAATACAATGCCGTGATGCCATGGACGAATATGAGAGTTTCACTCTGCAACCCGGACTTTCAGCACGTGATTATTGTCACAAGCTCATCAAATTATTATACAAAATTGAGCCCACATACACTACTCTTCAGATAGTCGAGAGACTTCGCAGAAAACTACCCATCGACTTGCGAATGCATTTTTCTGGTGACCAGAATAATTCAATCCCAGCATTCGAAGCCCGCTTAAAGGAGATATTAGTTGTTGAAAACAAGAATGGTCGATATCTCCAACCCGAAAACAAACCCACTAGACTGGCCAAAGATGGTTCCGCCGCGAAGACGACCAAAACCTCTTCAGAGTTGCCACCAGCAGTCAAAATGATAGGCCCAGTGGTGTGTCAATATTGCCAGAAGAAAGGCCACCACGCCGGAGTCTGCTACAGACTCAGGGATGGACTACCTCCTATTCAAGCCCGCACTGCTGAGGGACAAAATAACAACCAGCAACCACGTCAAAATGCTCGAAATGGAAATCAAAATTTTAACAATCAGCGACAACAACCTGATCGGAATCCTCAAAATCAACATCCCAACAATCGACAAAATGATAATCCTCGATTTCCAAACCCACATCGCAACCAAGCCCAAAACAACAATCAGCAGAATCCTCGCTTTCAGAACGACCATAATGCTCCAAGAGCTAATCACAATCGCCATAATCAACCGAATATAAGAACCCTGGAAGCCGCCGTACTTAATCTGAGTGCCAGATTAGCTCCACCTGTTCCAGTACAGACACCCGCTCCTTCGAGATCGCAACCACAACAACAACTTACCTGGTTTCCTTCGGGAAACGAATAGGTGGGTTGACACGGGATCAACACACCACACCAAAATTTCCGCCGGATCCTGGAATTTATAATTCTTCGCATCCATTTACCAAGTTTCAAAATTATTTTACACAATCAGAGAGAAGTACCGAACGTATATCACTCGCACAATATTGAAATTAATGATCCGGAACTACATCAAATTAATTCCTGCTCATGTAATCAAAGTTCACAATCAGTGCCGATTGGAATCCCCGTACTACATAACCAACCCGAAATTTGTACAACTAAATTAATTCGAAATCATCATACAGATGCCCGATCTGTACATACTTACCAATCTCCTTGGGACCTAGCTCAAGAATTTAAAATACTCAAAGAACGACAACAGAAGTCCACGGATTTCTTCTGTTCCATCAAACTAATTAATTCAAACCACCACGTCAAAGGCTCTTTTGACAGTGGGGCTACAATTTCAACAATATCGCCCGCTCTAGTTCAAGAACTAGGAAGAATAGCACCACAATCTATTCACATCAAACATCATGCACGTCGTGCTCTCGGACAATTCGTTCAGAATTCGGTGGTCTATTACAACAAGACTGCCTCGCTATTTTACGAAGTGAAAAATAAATTTCACTCCTTTGATTTTGCCATCGTCCCGACATCTTCCACACTACTCATCATAGGATTAGATTTCTTGGAATACCATAAATCCTACTTGGATTTTGGTCATCGCACTTATGACTTCAAACCTGCTACAGACTCACGCTCAGTAATTTATACAGAGCAACCCGATATAGACATACCTGATAATGACAACACTGCTAACTTTGAATCTCGATCTGGCTCATCCCAGACAGTAAGAAGATTAACTTGCTACACATCACGTCCTTATGAAATTCCTGCCCGAACCTTTGAGCCAATTTGCGTAAAATTTCGTGAAGACTACGAAGGCCCCGCAGTTATATTTCCTGACACATCCCAAATCAGAGGACTATCCATGGGAACGCCCATTGTCACAGTTCATGACAAATGTGCGTATCTTCTAATTTTTAACCCACATAATCGTAAAGTTACTCTTCCCCGCATTCGAAATATTGCCCGATACGACCCGTTTAATGGTGAAGAAGTTGAATTACCCGAACCCAGTAATTCTCACAATACCTCTCCTTATCCACCCACTATTGGACATCTCGATACTAACAACTACCTATCACCCCTAACACCCTTTACCATGAATGAAATCAACATGGGACCTGCAATGACACCCGCTCACAAAGAGTTAATGCTCGCTAAAATTAATTCTTTTAGGAACTGCTTTGCCCGTAATGAAACGGAACTGGGAAAACTCAACTACAAATATGTTACAGTTGACACTGGAGATTCCCCGCCTGTCTACAGAGCTCAGTACAGAGTTTCCGACTTCGAGCAAGGGGTCATGAAGAAGCATACTGACCAGATGTTGGAAGCCGGAATAATTTCTCCGTCAACTTCACCGTGGAACTCGCCCATATTACTCATCAAGAAACCCAATGGAGAACATAGATTCTGTATTGATCTTCGATGGGTTAACAAGACTGTGGCTTCCCAAAATACATGGCCACTACCCAACATACCACAACAACTCGACCGCCTGCATGGAGCCCGCTGGTTTATATTAATGGACGCACTACAAGGCTTCCTCCAGCGTGAGGTTAATCCAGCAGATAGAAAGAAATTCGCATTTACCACACCGGAAGGCAAGTTCGAATTTAACAGACTTCCCTTCGGATACATGAACGCACCCGCTAAATTCCAGTCGATGATGGACGACATTCTAGGGAACCTGAAATACACTCTGGTCCTAGTTTATGTCGACGACGTCCTTGTCTTCGCCGAAACTTTCAAAGAACTACTTACCCGCCTAGAATTAGTCCTGTTAAGAAGACGAACAGTTAGGTTATTCGCATTTGATTTTAAAATTCAATGTAAATAAACTTGGCGATTGTATTCGGTTTGATTCGAATTCGAATTATATTCGTATTCCAAAACAGGTCTGCACCAATGTCATATGATGGTGCATTTGCAACCTATACAAATTAGAGCAGCAGTTTTAGAACAAGAAATATCTTGGATTCACGATGTGTTAAGAAACTAAATAAATAAGCTCAGAATTGTAAAGGCAAAATTTTCTAAAATTAAACACGAAGCCAAGAGATGGGAATGATAAAGTTTAATTTCAGTCTAATTAAAACCAGAGATGCGCAGGTTTTGAAGGCTAGCTTTCTAAGTAGGCTTCCATCAGGACAAAAAGATTTGAAGTAATTTTTGTTAATATCTACTTTACCTTAAAATTATGACGTGTCTGTCTTGGTGCTCCAATTTTCCCAACATTAGGTTTTCGTTTATTCAAGTAGGATTTGTACTTTTGACGTTTTATGTGGTGAAAGTTAAAGATAAAGTGGAAATAATATCTTCACTTTATTCCATGCACTTCTCTGTTGAGTACGTGGCAGAGTTCATTTCGTTTTTTAATAGGGTGCTTAGAAGCCCTGATTTGAGATATGGTCATCTGATGTCCCAATCAAAAAGTTAGCGATTTATTTTGTACAATATTAAATAAACTAATCAGAATCCTTACAACAATTGTTATAAATTGTGCAGTGGAAAAATAAAAATGTTAATTACACCAAATGTGTCCCCAATAGTCAAATTTCCTAATTATAGATTAGTAAAAAGCTGAGCTTCTGTTTCTTGTAAATTGCCATCAGCAGACATGTTTCCAATTGTAAAAAGGTCCTAAAGCACACGGCCAAATTGCAAAGAAATTAGGTAAACTTTAATTTTGTTTAAACATTTGTAACTGAATTAACAGTCCAGATTTCAGGATCTGGCAATCTGGACACCCTATTTGGTAAACTTGTCGGCATTTTGTGATTTGTTTGTAAGCAATTTAACTCATGTAGCATAGAGATTAACCCTAGCTTACTAAATGTATTGAATACCCGCTTATTGTTACTCGCCACTTCTAATTCTTACTCCCTCGCTCTTCGCTCCTCGTAGGTTAGACACTGGGTATATAAGCCCAGCTCACAGCCTGAATAGTCAGTCTGTGTGTCCTCGCCCTAGTGTAAACATCAACTCTTAAGTACTTACAATAAATACTCGCCCTATAAATATACCCTTGCACAAGTATCCCACTTATTATAGATTCCCTCTCGTAGCTCGCTGAGTCTACGTATAGATATAAATGGCACACAGGCTCATATGTGGACTTGTCATAAATCCCCCGAAAGTGGCATGTCACATTGGTGGAGGCGCCTTAAACACCCGAAATCTCCGAAAATAAGTGATTACATACTTAACGTGCAACAACTACTTTAATTTTTACCTTGAAAACCGCGTAAAATACCTACTTACAAATAAGACTCGAAAAAGTGACCGTTAAAAACTAAACACAATACCAGCACACATAAGTACTTCCTTTGTGTGAACTCAAGTGATTTTCACATTCCTAACTTTACAACTCGTGACTTTTACAACTATTTAACTATATCCCATCAATCTAAACTACTTACTCTAATAAGTCCAAGTGAAATTCCCGAACTTTTTCACCACTTTTTAACAAAATTGGCCGCTTTTTCGGCTCAACCCATCGCGGATAGGACGGACTTCAGCCAAGGCCCAGGTTACCATACTATAACCCAGGACAAAGGCTGATGATTTTCTCGCTCTGATCTCAATTTTCATCCATTTTCAACCCGTTTTCAAATTTTGGACATCCCTAAAATGATGGAATTACAACCCACAAATACATTTTCACCCGATTCTGGACACTCGCATTTTGATTTTCAACAAAATTAGACGTTTTTACCCACGGATGATGTTGGTATGCCTGTCCCGGATTTTCCAGTAGACAACTTCAAATCCGGTAATATAAATTAATTATTAATTATCTCCGATGTGGAACTATTCTTCCCGCATTATTTTCCATAACCCGCGCATCCCTATAACCCCATCACCATGCCGAACCAGGCTGAATTTGAAGCGAAAATCGCCGCATTAGAACAGGAATTAAATTAAGCCCGTAAAACCAAAGACGAAGCAGAAGAACTACATAAAACTCAGGTTCAGGACTTTGAGAAGCAGATTGACTCATTTGAGAAAATCTTGCCCGGATTAAAATTATTTGGACGCTCGATTCCCGACAAAAACGAGGATAATTTTAAGAAATTAAAGACCCGCATTTCCCCTTATAATGGGACGGATAATGCCCGGGATTACATAACAACACTCGATTTGCAACGCAAGAACCTGCAGTTACCACATGAATATTTCCTACAGGTTTTTCATTTTTTCTTCGATTCCAATACATCTTTGGAAGTCAAGGAATGGTTTTCAACCATCCACCCGAAAATTCGACGACGAAGTGAGGCTAATGACCCGCCTGAAAATACATGGAAATATTTACAAGAATCCTTCCTGAGACAATTTGATGACATAATACAATGCCGTGATGCCATGGACGAATATGAGAGTTTCACTCTGCAACCCGGACTTTCAGCACGTGATTATTGTCACAAGCTCATCAAATTATTATACAAAATTGAGCCCACATACACTACTCTTCAGATAGTCGAGAGACTTCGCAGAAAACTACCCATCGACTTGCGAATGCATTTTTCTGGTGACCAGAATAATTCAATCCCAGCATTCGAAGCCCGCTTAAAGGAGATATTAGTTGTTGAAAACAAGAATGGTCGATATCTCCAACCCGAAAACAAACCCACTAGACTGGCCAAAGATGGTTCCGCCGCGAAGACGACCAAAACCTCTTCAGAGTTGCCACCAGCAGTCAAAATGATAGGCCCAGTGGTGTGTCAATATTGCCAGAAGAAAGGCCACCACGCCGGAGTCTGCTACAGACTCAGGGATGGACTACCTCCTATTCAAGCCCGCACTGCTGAGGGACAAAATAACAACCAGCAACCACGTCAAAATGCTCGAAATGGAAATCAAAATTTTAACAATCAGCGACAACAACCTGATCGGAATCCTCAAAATCAACATCCCAACAATCGACAAAATGATAATCCTCGATTTCCAAACCCACATCGCAACCAAGCCCAAAACAACAATCAGCAGAATCCTCGCTTTCAGAACGACCATAATGCTCCAAGAGCTAATCACAATCGCCATAATCAACCGAATATAAGAACCCTGGAAGCCGCCGTACTTAATCTGAGTGCCAGATTAGCTCCACCTGTTCCAGTACAGACACCCGCTCCTTCGAGATCGCAACCACAACAACAACTTACCTGGTTTCCTTCGGGAAACGAATAGGTGGGTTGACACGGGATCAACACACCACACCAAAATTTCCGCCGGATCCTGGAATTTATAATTCTTCGCATCCATTTACCAAGTTTCAAAATTATTTTACACAATCAGAGAGAAGTACCGAACGTATATCACTCGCACAATATTGAAATTAATGATCCGGAACTACATCAAATTAATTCCTGCTCATGTAATCAAAGTTCACAATCAGTGCCGATTGGAATCCCCGTACTACATAACCAACCCGAAATTTGTACAACTAAATTAATTCGAAATCATCATACAGATGCCCGATCTGTACATACTTACCAATCTCCTTGGGACCTAGCTCAAGAATTTAAAATACTCAAAGAACGACAACAGAAGTCCACGGATTTCTTCTGTTCCATCAAACTAATTAATTCAAACCACCACGTCAAAGGCTCTTTTGACAGTGGGGCTACAATTTCAACAATATCGCCCGCTCTAGTTCAAGAACTAGGAAGAATAGCACCACAATCTATTCACATCAAACATCATGCACGTCGTGCTCTCGGACAATTCGTTCAGAATTCGGTGGTCTATTACAACAAGACTGCCTCGCTATTTTACGAAGTGAAAAATAAATTTCACTCCTTTGATTTTGCCATCGTCCCGACATCTTCCACACTACTCATCATAGGATTAGATTTCTTGGAATACCATAAATCCTACTTGGATTTTGGTCATCGCACTTATGACTTCAAACCTGCTACAGACTCACGCTCAGTAATTTATACAGAGCAACCCGATATAGACATACCTGATAATGACAACACTGCTAACTTTGAATCTCGATCTGGCTCATCCCAGACAGTAAGAAGATTAACTTGCTACACATCACGTCCTTATGAAATTCCTGCCCGAACCTTTGAGCCAATTTGCGTAAAATTTCGTGAAGACTACGAAGGCCCCGCAGTTATATTTCCTGACACATCCCAAATCAGAGGACTATCCATGGGAACGCCCATTGTCACAGTTCATGACAAATGTGCGTATCTTCTAATTTTTAACCCACATAATCGTAAAGTTACTCTTCCCCGCATTCGAAATATTGCCCGATACGACCCGTTTAATGGTGAAGAAGTTGAATTACCCGAACCCAGTAATTCTCACAATACCTCTCCTTATCCACCCACTATTGGACATCTCGATACTAACAACTACCTATCACCCCTAACACCCTTTACCATGAATGAAATCAACATGGGACCTGCAATGACACCCGCTCACAAAGAGTTAATGCTCGCTAAAATTAATTCTTTTAGGAACTGCTTTGCCCGTAATGAAACGGAACTGGGAAAACTCAACTACAAATATGTTACAGTTGACACTGGAGATTCCCCGCCTGTCTACAGAGCTCAGTACAGAGTTTCCGACTTCGAGCAAGGGGTCATGAAGAAGCATACTGACCAGATGTTGGAAGCCGGAATAATTTCTCCGTCAACTTCACCGTGGAACTCGCCCATATTACTCATCAAGAAACCCAATGGAGAACATAGATTCTGTATTGATCTTCGATGGGTTAACAAGACTGTGGCTTCCCAAAATACATGGCCACTACCCAACATACCACAACAACTCGACCGCCTGCATGGAGCCCGCTGGTTTATATTAATGGACGCACTACAAGGCTTCCTCCAGCGTGAGGTTAATCCAGCAGATAGAAAGAAATTCGCATTTACCACACCGGAAGGCAAGTTCGAATTTAACAGACTTCCCTTCGGATACATGAACGCACCCGCTAAATTCCAGTCGATGATGGACGACATTCTAGGGAACCTGAAATACACTCTGGTCCTAGTTTATGTCGACGACGTCCTTGTCTTCGCCGAAACTTTCAAAGAACTACTTACCCGCCTAGAATTAGTCCTGTTAAGATGTCAAGGATATGGACTTCGCTTCAAAATTTCGAAATGTTTTTTCGGATATAATACCATCCGGTATTTAGGCTGGAGAATTGACCTGAACGGAATCAGCATACCCGAAGACAAAATTGAAGCTGTACAAAAATTCCCGGTCCCGCAAAACATTAAAGGTGTTAGATGCTTTCTAGGTCTCTGCGAACAGTTCAGGCGTTTCATACAAGATTATGGACAGATAGCTAATCAGATTTGAGAAGAAAAGTCGCCGTATTTAAATGGACACCCGCATGCGACAATGCATTTAATCACCTGAAATCTGCATTAACGAATTCGCCTGTATTGCAAATTTATAACCCCGCAGCGGAAGTACATATTCATACAGATGCCTCAGCCATTGGTATTGGAGCCATCTGTATGCAGTCCATCGATGGAGGAAAATCATTGCATCCGATCGAATATGCTTCCCGCTCACTAACACCAGAAGAGCAAAAATACTCGACTCATAAAAGGGAACTACTCGCAATTATTTTTGCAATTAGAAAATTTAGACCCCACATTTTTGGCAAAAGAATCCACATCAAGACAGATCATCAGGCCCTTCAATATTTAAACTCACTAAAGGATCCTCATGGCCAACTCGCACGTTGGGCATTAGAGTTCGCTGACCAGGAAATGGTCATTAAATATCAAAAGGGAGCTAAAATGGCTCACGTGGATTGTTTGTCTCGCTACCCTATTAGACAACTTAGGTATGCTATAGCTCGCTCGTCTCCAGAAGACATCGGAGAAGAGGACCAACTAATCCAGCATACAGTTGGGGGAAATATCTCGCTATTCGCCACTAAACAAAAAGAAGATCCCAAATTATTGAAAATAATTCAAGACCTGCAAGCCACAGGAGATACATCAGAACACCCGCATATATTTGGGAAAAATTATTGTTTACTTCACGGATTACTATATCGCATTGAAGCAAACATGAGCGCTTCCCCATACAGATTGGTGGTACCCTTGCCTTTGCGCCGTGATATTCTCAAACTTATGCATGATGATCCCGCAGCAGGCCATGGAGGCTTTTACAAGACTTGCTCGCTAATTAGGACTCGTTACTACTGGCCTCGCATGAATGATGATATATTCAAGTATATAAAATCCTGCGATGTATGTCAGCGTGAAAATGCTCGAAATAAATTCCCACTATAGGCATACGTGAGACTATTCCAACCCCGACAAAATTATTTGACACCATTGCCATGGACTACATGGGCCCGCTTACAAAAACACCCCGAGGAAATCAATATGCAATGGTCATTATCGATTATGCGTCTCGCTATTTGATCATCATACCATCCAGGACGGCAGATGCTCATACGTCCTGGGAAATCCTACAGGAACATGTACTGTACGCTCATGGATGGCCTAGACGTGTAATTACGGATGGAGGAACCCATTTCACAGGATCCTCATTCAAAGTTAGCCTACAACAGCATGGAATAGAACACGTCGTGGTAATGCCACAATCACCCCAATCCAATGGAATTGTGGAAAGAAGTAACCGCGAGATCAAGACGTATGTCCGAAAATTCCTTGAAAATCCAAGAAAAATGTACATCTGGGACTCACTCGCACACAGGGCTGCCTTCTCGCATAATATCAAAGTACATGAGGCTACCCGCTATACACCATACTATTTGGTACATGGAAGACAACCAATCCTTAAGGCTGACTTAATATCACCAGTCGCCAATCCAGCAATACCATTAACACCTGAGGACAATCAAGATGCTATAAATGAAGCCTTGAAACTCGCAGGGGAACTTTCCCGGAAAAAGCAGCTCCAGAGGGATGCAGCCTTCAATGAAAAACGAGTAGGCCACTCGTATCAAGTTGGAGACTGGGTCCTCGTGGACTCACTCCAGGAAGGGTTACACCCGCGTACGAAGGGACCTTACATAATTTCCAAGATCCTAGGAAACTCATCTTATGAAATTGTCCCGGCATATACCGATACAAATTTACGCACACGTAATGTGCATCAACAACACTTACGTCCCTACCATCAAATGCCAGATGGTTGGATGACGGATTATCCATTTTTAGTAAAGGACCCAAAACCCGCTCAAAATTTAGCAAGTTCTATCTCAGACAGACGCTCCAATTTTACATCGCCTGGATAGAGTCATGAACTATCCTCCCGCTGCATCTTTGGAATCACCGTCGTCAACTAATTCTTCAAATTCTAGGAATTATAATATCAATCTTCGAGGAGGAACGGTTGCAAGTGCACAGCCGCCGCTCATCCCGCAACAACCTACTATATTACCATTAATGTCATTGGTAATAACACCACCTGTTTCTCGCTCACCTTCCCCAGACCCAGATAATTACAGAGACCTGGATTATAGCCCACCGCGTAGAAATCTGGGCCAAACTAATTTTACTGGACCAGCATACTATACCAGATCACGTCGCCCCAGACGTACTCCGCAACCTCGAGAGAGCTCACCGAGGATTGTTAGAGAACAAATTCCCACTCCTACTTTACCCGACAATTACCTTAGCCCTGGTATCTCAAGAGAGTCATCACCTACTAGTTCAGTATCCTCATTTACACAGTACATGCCAGTACTCGCAAGAGAAGTTTCTCCAGAAATTTTTCCAAACGACCCGCACCAAGCTACTGGAATAATTTATTCCCCGCCAGTACTTCGCCCAGAAATATTTTCCCCACCTTAGATTGACAGACCCACAAATAATTTTAGCCCAGAATTTGAACAATTTCTGTCTCGCTCACCTTTTCCAAATGTAACTTCCCCGCCAAAGTCACTCATAGTGTCGCCATTATTACAGGACAGAGGCCTTACCCCGAGACAGCATACACCAATATTGGAAAATATTATATCGCCCACCTTCAGTACTCATTCAAGCACAGATGAAGAGCCTTTTGGATACATAGGAAACCGCCATGAAAATATCACCCCTGATGAAAATAATTTCCCGCCAGAAGAAATAATCTCCGAATTAACATTACCACAATTTACAACTGTCCCGCCATTTGGATTAAGCTCACCGAAACCATTATTTTCTATGAGTATACCCATATCCACAGAACCAGCTGCAATGCCGTATGCTAGCGAAGAAGAGTTAGATACTTTTGTGCAAAATTGCATGGAAATGTACAAATTTCCCTTCGATAAAATTGAGGCATACCGCTGCACAGATGAGGACTGTGAGGGATATATGCATCCTCACTGTTTCATCTACGACCCGCAAAATGGTCTTCCGCGAAAATTGGAGGATATTGACAGCTCACCTGAAGACTTTATTGAAGCCCGAATCCCAAGAGCTGCGTCATGGGAATGGAATTCATTCCGTGACTACATTCATAACCAGCCGGGCACATCTTCCACTAATTACTGCCAAATCCCCAGATGTGTCTGCTCAGGCTTAATGCATCCGTTTTGTAATTACTTTACGGATCCCGCTATCACTGCATGGAAAAATTCAGACGATTATTCCATAATGTTTCAATTAGCCCCGCTCCTTAAAGAAATTGAGACAATGAAAACCCTCATAGAAGAATACTCGAATGTACATATAACTCAAACATTCAGAAATATTAATGCAATGTTGAGTCAAATTCAGATCAGTTTGGATAAAATACCTATTAATCCTGAGAATAGCGCAATGAGACAACACCGTAAGCGCGCTATTGTTCAGACAGAGACATTAGCAAATCAACTCATGGACAAAATTCACAATGAAGATTATAGAAATTGCCCCAATTGCTTAATTTTATCAGGCCAGCCATTCGAAATGAAATCGATCCCCGATAAAATTCCAACACCCGAACTATTTTCTGAAAACATAGTTGAGAGTATTTCTGCATTATTAGATTCCCCGAGTTCTGCAGAATCTCGTTCACCCCGCAAGGACATTTCCCATGATACACTTGACTTTGAATCTACACTGGTTACGACACCAGAAGACTTGTCTCATACAAATAATGGTTCAATATCATTATTTGCATCCCCGATTGGAATCTCACAGGACCATGAGATGCTTTCGCCAGATGAACAAGCTCACGAACCACCGCCAGGACACGAATCTACTGCCAGCGTACATACCATACCAGAGGAAGAGGGGATTGCCGTGGATTCCCAAATTCCACCTGTCCTAACACCTGAAATTCCACAACCACCTATTAATCTTGCTTCTTTTCGTTTTTCTCTAACAGATAAATCCAAATATCCCGCAAAGGAAAAACGAACCCCCATAAGATCAACCCCAGTAAGAAGCAGACTCAGGCCACGAGGTGACGTTCCACTAGATTACAAGAGATTCTTTGTATCCCGAAAGAGGAATTTTAAATCACCTCCAAAACCGCTAGCTAAGAAACAATCAAGCATAAAATCACCACCTGAGACCAGGTTACCTGCAAAAGTATTCAAATTAAAGCCCGCACCTGTTCATGCAAAGTACAAGTTTAAAGTACTACCATCCACGGACAAGGAATTGGAATCGTCCCTGATTCCGGTTGGAAAGGCAATTGCATGGACATTCCAAGACTTGGAAAAACAACCTTCTAAAGCATTTCCAGTCCCTAAACGAAAATTTACTCGACCACAAACTTTACTCCAAGAAGTACATATTCCTCCGGCCAAGTTCAGCATACCAGCACCTACACCTAAACCTTGGCTCGCTCTGCAACAAGAAAGCACTACCAGTTCTCCTCCCGCTCCAGAACTAGAACCCATGGAGTGTGCCGAAACTGTTTTCTCTCAAGAAGAACAGCCTACATCCACATAAAACACGCAACCTGAACGAAGACATTCAGCTCAGTTTACTGCCTCGCTTCTAAGAAGGAGAAGTAGAACATTTAGTACACCCGACCCTGAGATTCGCGTTGTGACCTCGCCATCACAGGAAACCTCACAACATTCAGACGACTCCCAAGAATGAATAGAACTAATTAGATTTATGATTACTTCTGTATATTTGTTTTTTTTTATACTTAAACTTTACACTTTAACGTTTAATCTTACTTAAAAATACTTAATATTATATTTTTGTTATAGTTTTTTTATATACCTATACTTTACTATTTGGTACACAAATATATATATATTTTTTAACCTGTTTTTAACTTACAATGTAATTTTACTCACATCTATAACCCGCTTCAATAATTTAATTTTAATGTCACACCCTGTTATTTTTTAACTCTTGTTATATTTATCAAAATATCTAGCTATACACTTGTATTATTTGAGCATTTTATATCTTTTAACCTGCTAACATTTTTAAGACATTCCAACCACATTTAAGATATTTACCGACTTCCTTACCTAAAAATCCTTACCCAAAAACGATATTAATTCTCGCTAACCACCTACCTTTTAAACTATCCTTTCCTACCTTAATCTAAACCTGGTCGTTCATTAGTTCTAAATAGTTCTCGTACAACTCAAAATACACTAAACCTCGCAAATACACTCAATTAAATCTATCCTAAACTAATTTAAAAATCTCACTTCGAACTAATGCTAATGTGACCCAGCATTTACAAAAATATCTACAATCTCTTAAACCAAAGTAATATGCTATTCCTTAAATTCCTACCTTACCTTCCTTAATACTATTTAACCCTGTCGGTTTCTCTGCAATCATCTTTAACTCAACAGTAATAATTCTCGACTCACAATAAGAAGATTCAAGACAACAAAAATTTTCATTCTCGCTCATATTAGTTATATATGTGTATCTCGCTACGATGTATTTTTTATTATACTGTATGACTCGCTTACTTATTAATAATTAATCCCCTGTTATCTTACATGATTATTGACTATATATACTGATATTTTTGTTTTATGTAACTCATAATTTTAATATTTATATTATTTTATCTTATGTGTGTACATACATATTTTTCATAATACACAATAATTGTTATACTATTATTAGTTACCTCACGAGGACGTGAGTTTTCCCTAAGTGTGGGGGTGTAGCATAGAGATTAACCCTAGCTTACTAAATGTATTGAATACCCGCTTATTGTTACTCGCCACTTCTAATTCTTACTCCCTCGCTCTTCGCTCCTCGTAGGTTAGACACTGGGTATATAAGCCCAGCTCACAGCCTGAATAGTCAGTCTGTGTGTCCTCGCCCTAGTGTAAACATCAACTCTTAAGTACTTACAATAAATACTCGCCCTATAAATATACCCTTGCACAAGTATCCCACTTATTATAGATTCCCTCTCGTAGCTCGCTGAGTCTACGTATAGATATAAATGGCACACAGGCTCATATGTGGACTTGTCATAAATCCCCCGAAAGTGGCATGTCACACTCACATGCATAATATGTACGTACATGTGCGTACGCTGCTGAATTCTGCTCTTTCCACATAAAATTTGATTGTTTGATCAAATAGGTATCAGCTGCGAGCGTGGATAAACGGAATTATAAGATTGTTTGACATAAAGCTTATCTTTTGAGTTTAAGGTAATAAAGTTATTTGAATTTATTATAATTATTGTTTGAGCTTTGAACCCGCGTTTGCATTTAGGAACTTCGCGTCGAAAAACAAAAAAACACTAGAGATTAGCCGGATTGTGGACCATCGAAAAGGTCTGGATTAAGAAAATAATTGGGGATGTTGTATCACTGCCATTGAATATGCTCTAACTGACCCGAACGCGGCTCAAATTTGACCCCTGACGAATTACCTGTTGTCGCAGAAGGTGATCAGTAATGGAAAAAGAAGTTGGTTGAAAAACTTAAATCAATCTAGTAGGTTCCGCACCTTCTCTTTATCATACTTGACCTAGAAATATAAAGGTATTACGTGCAGATTATGATAATGTTAGATTAAATAGACCAAATTAATTTTAATTTCTGTTTTTGTAATATTGTAAAACGCATTATTCTAGAGTGCTGAATTTGTTAGAAAAGTAATGCACTTGCATAGAAAACTCTGAAAATCAAACGCTGTCTAATAAAGGAAACACAAAAATCCGAGTGAAGCGTCGTCAGAGAACCCGTCCCCCAAAAAACATATAAAGTAAACAAACATGTTAAGGAAAACAAGTAACAAAGAAAGTCAAAAGAACAATGCGAGCCAATTCAAGCAATATAGACAAGAAAAATTAAGCTGGGGAAGTGATAATTAAAAATGAAGATTTACAGGAAATGTCAAACGGTGTTATCATTAAGATGCGTTTTCAAACACTGGGCAATATATACAAATTATTTAGGGGTTGATTGGTAGACGGTGAATTGTCGCAAACTACGGATTCTCTAATTGAAATCTTGTTTGTCAAGGTTTATCAAAAGTCGGTACTTCAAACCGCACAGGGCATTTAAAGTTACATTTCAATTTTGAGTTTACACAAATTTTTAAGATGAAAATTATTTAAAAACTGCACTAACCATAGAAGTATAGTTACGATTATTCCAGTACTTCAGAAGCTTTTGACGTTTACAGAGAAAGGGACGATTTCACTCGATGGATGCAAAACCGGCGTAAAGATGCGATTATTCGACTTAAGATACATTCCATAGATGATCAGTTTAAGGAGCTTGCAAAGCACTGACGCATTATATATTGATATGAACCTAAATCTCAAATAATTATTAAAAAAGGAACACAAATTTTGGGTGTTCTGCAAAGTATTGCGAAGATTTTATTATTTTCTTTTAACTTTACACGGAATTACAATAACGAAACTAAATTTTTATTTTATTTGAATTTTCTAACCAAAGAATTGGAGTATAAGTTCTAAAGTTATCCTTAAAATTTCTACAACTTTTTACAAAAAGTCAAGTTGGTAAATAAAAACAAAGGCGAAGAGTCAAAGTCTAGGAGGACAGGGTCTCAACCTTGAGATCTGAAAGTATTGAGATCGACTGTCCTGTTCTTATATTTTCTGGCGGGTTTTATACTTAGCTGGACCTTTACATTTAATTCTCATTAAAATATTTGTCAACTTTTTATTTCCTTCCAGCTTGACAAAATAAGACTCGGCCCCCGTCATTCTGGCGCCGAACCCCAGTCTTCTTCATTTAAATACATTACAATACATATGTGGACACACAACAATGGAGTTAACTTTCTCCCCTTAAATTTTATGTGTATAACTACTTAATCTTATGGTACAAAATTTAGCAAAAAGTCCGTTCCTTTTAAAGGGGATTATTTCTTTCTCCCTTCCGACCCATCAATAGTTCCCCCTTTTCGGTTCACCCAACAATATATGCGTACACGCATATAGCGTCTTACGCACTAATGTACACTCATTTATTTTTATTTCTATTTTACGCATGAGGGAAAGTTTCTGCCCTCTTTGCTCTTTTGATTTGCGCTGACTAGTCAACAAATCCCTTACACAGACAAAATTGTGTTTTTACAAAGCCTTGTTATAAACATGTCCAACCTCAAGCTTCTACTTATACAATTACACTTCCCCTTTTTATTTTCTCTTTACTCAACTTGCGTATCAAACACTTAAGCATCTAGTTGTAAAATTCCATGACTCGAAAAGTTCGTATCAATATCCGAAAATCCTTATTTCAATTTATGTTTATGCTTAATGATTTTGTTTCAGTTTTTATCATATATTTCTTCCAAATCTGACCTTATTAAAACGCAATGTGACCTGACTTTGCATGATAAAATGTGTTGCGTTCTAATATTCCTATTTGTAATGTAGCACAAATGTGGCCAACTGCCCTAATTATTAAATGTTCTTTTTTCAAACAGAAACGCTGTGTAGAAATTAATAAACATTATTTCGTTGTACAAATTGAAATCAAAAAAATTAAAGTTGGCCTGAAATGGATGTCATAATTTATGTAAATCATTGTACAGCATAAAATGAAAATTTTCACGATCCCTATTTACCAGACATAGAAATTTCCGACTAATTATTATTCAAAGTGAACAGGATAGAAAATATCTTCATTTGTTCTATTCGTTAGACCGTTGATTGGAGATAGAAAAACGTATTTCAATTCTCCATCAATTTATTTTAATTTACAGATTTCATGTTATGATTGGCAGTAGCGCAAATATACTGAAAACGTTTAAGTCCCCAAATCCAAAATGTTTGCGATATCAACTGAAGATTGCGGTAGCTCAAATGAATAAAATGTGAATGTTGAAGACAAAACCTGTCACATTTTACTGCAATAGTGCCTCCGATGAAAACTGTGATGCTGGCAGAGGTGAACTTGATATAGAGTGGTCTCTTGATTTCACTGATCAGTTGCAGGCTACGTTAGATTTTTCGATCGTTCACATCCGTTATACAGCACACCAATACCAATTACAACATGCAATTTACCAGACGCTGGGAGGTTCATTTGCTTTAAATTCCTTAGAGTACATCAAGTGTGATTAAATATTCCACAAATAACACCGTGTATCTTGCAAGACTAACAAAACTGGTTGGAAAATGCTTACAAAATTTCATTAATAAAATCCCTTGGAATCTGCCCACAAGTCCATTTTTATTACAAACTAAACATTTACTAACTAAAACTTGATTATGTTAAAACAACTCAATGGTTTTATGTCGATGGTCTTTGGTCCGATATCTTCCGATCGTTTTGACCGACGAGCTTCCCATTAAGAGCAGCCATTACATCATTGGTTTCTATTTGTATGTAGATGTGCTCGTCCCCATTTCAAGCAACATTTTGGTAAAAATTTGGTTGAGTATAAAAAAGTATGAAATATTTTGCAGAGGTGACACCGTTGGAACCACGTTGCCATAATCTGGTTTCTGGTTTAAAGAAACCTTGGAACTAGTGAGAACATCTCACGTAGCGCAGTTCGGAACGCGAGCCACATATCGACGTTCTGTGCCACTTATCTTATTGTTAATACAACCGCAATACGTTACCGGTATCCTGTGTCCGGCCAACTGCCACCCCCACAACTGCCACCGCGGCCAACTGCCACTAGGCCAACTGCCCTATGACCAACTGCCACCACCTCACGAATTCGCGGCCAACTGCCCCTAAGCCCAACTGCCCCTAGGCCAACTGCCTCGTAATTCCTCAAGTTACATTACAAAATCCTATGCTCAGTCACATGTTACAGCCCTATGCTCAGTCACATGTTAAAGTCCTATACTCAGTCACATGTTACAGTCCTATGCTCAGTCACATGTTAAAGTCCTATGCTCAGTCACATTATAAAGTCCTATGCTCAGTCACATTATAAAGCCCTATACTCAGTCACATTATAAAGTCCTATGCTCAGTCACATTATAAAATCATATACTCGCTCTTTACCATGTACATTAACATGGGTCTCTAACATGTATATATACATTAGCATGGGTCTATATCATGTGCATTAGCATGCGTCTCTACCATGTGCATTAGCATGCGCCTGTACCATGTGCATTAGCATACGCCTCTACCATGTGCATTAGCATGCGCCTCTACCATATGCATTAGAAATAGACTTTAACAATGAAAGTGGCAGTTGGTAATGGTGGCAGTAGGCCAGGGGGCAGTTGGCCAAAATTTTCAGTTTTAAAGAAAGGGGCAATTGGCCTAGTGGCGGTTGGCCTAGTGGCAGTTGGCCCGGTAGCAGTTGGCCGCGGTGGCAGTTTTGTAGGTGGCAGTTGGCCTAACATCCCTGTACCCACATGCCAAATAAAGGGTAGAACCGAGACCACTTTTGTAAATTATCTTAATTAATTCCTAATTGTTTTGCAACGAATGTAGTTAATTGTACACATCGTTATTTCTGTGAACTTGCTCATTACGAAAGCTTGAAAACCTAACAAACAGATGTACAAAAAATTAACTGGCAATGAGTCGACTCACACAATACTCCATACGGCGAATCTTCCCATATAACTCGGAATTACATATCGTCGTTGGGTGGAAACCTTGCGAACTGGGGATCGTAAGCAAGGTACCGGCACTAAGTATAAGCATAGAGCTTAACGAGTGGGACAAATACCCATCAGTCCATTCCCCTCACAGATAATATATCACAGTCTTTCTCCAGCTAGGAAATGCAGAGTAGGAGGTAATTGGGTGGGAGAGGAGATTTGGGTTAGGAAGAGGTTTATCGGACGCTCATTAGACTGGAATGTCTAGCGAACCATGCAGATTGGCAGCTCCTCCTAGTTTCCCTCCATCATAGGAATGTCCACTGATAGTCCCCCTGTGCATCCAGGCCATGGTTACAGTCTTCAGAGTGCAAGCCCCTTTTACGCCCTCCTCCTCACCTCACACAAAGCTATAGTTGAAGATAGAAAGAGCAGTGGAAATTATTAAAGTATCAGAGCTTTACTGGAATCGAAATCGACTCCAGCTGGAACGAACGGGGCGCTCTGACCACTCAGCCACCACTGCGTGGCTGGATAGGATAATTAATGAATTTATCCTATCCGTATTTATCCGCCCGGATCGGATAGGCACACTCTATCCGTTAAAATATTGCGGATATGATAGGATACAAGGGTAAAATTATCCGCACGAATACTATAATAGAATCTTGAGCTTCGGATAATCCGTCGGTTATCTGCGGTTATCCGCGGATAGTTTTACCTGGCACCTGTTGCTTACCATCCTAACCAATTTTGGTCGTAGATTGAAGTAATTGAGAGCAAAACGACGAAAACACGTTTTTCTATTCCAACAAGCACAAAAAATGCACAACGTATTGCTACTGAAATTTACTTATCATCTCCTAAGTCTACAAAGCAAATTAACTGTCATGTAGGAGAAACTATTCAGTTCAAATTTGAGTGTCAAAATGTTGACCGATAGTTCAGCAACCATGGAAATTGATCTTGAAATAAATAAATCTCAGTTCCTGCTGAGAGGGAATTTTCTGGTGGAGTGAACCCAGTGGTCGTCATGGGTACAAAAAGTTTGTTCCCGTTCCAACTCAATGGGTATTCCCCTTAAGTGTTCCCGAACCCAGGCCCGTTCCCGTGATGGTGGGAACAGTATTTTAGATACCCGTTCCCATGAATTTAATAAATATTTTCGCGGATAGGATCGGACTTCTCGTTGTAAGTATCCGTCGGATACGGATACATATTATATCCGATCCGAAATTTTCGGATAGGATTCGGATAACAAAAAAAAATTATCTGACACTACCGGATAGGATTCGGATAACAAAAAAAATTATCTGACACTACCGGATAGGACCGGATTAAATTTTAATTTATCCGAGAATTTGCGAATAGGATAGGATACGGATAGGATAAGCCATTTATCCTATCCGTGAGGAACCTTATAGTAAGTGTTGGCACATGTATAACTATTTTTGTTGATGAGAAAAAATGTCACGGGTACTACCTACGACGTTATGTTACGATGTATTTGGGGCTTCACATTGAAAACGACATTTATTGTCGTCCAAAGCCCGTCCAGGAGTGTGCCATCAGCCTAATGTTACCGATTAGCTCCCTGAAGTTTTACTAAAATCTGACTGCATGAAGCTCCATTAACGAAAAGTGTTTATTCGATATTAGGAATTTAAAATCGGAAATACTTTTAGGATTTTTATGAATTAACCATATTTGATTGAAGTATGAAATTTTCTTCATAATAGATTTTGACGGTCATTTATAAGAAACTTCATGGTTTAGTTATTAAGTTATTGGAATAAACACTGTTAAAAATAGGAAGAAAGGAAATGGGGAATGTTCATGAGTGAATGTGATGCACATACAGAGGAGGATCGAGAATATTGAAAGCTTAAAATGTCAGCATGGAAGAGCTGGCAGAAATGTTTCAAACCAATTAGGTTAGTAAATTAAAATATGAAAGACACGTTGCATTCGATTACAACGCTTGGGACTAATTCTGTTGAGACGGCTCTAGCATTAATTTAACATGACATTACATATGCCTGCACACCTCCCCAGTTTTTGATTACTTGTTTAACTTCTAAAAACGTTGTTTTAGGGCATTCGTGAGTATTCTCATGGTACGAATTTCATGTAATAATGAAAAACAGTTCTTGATGAACTTAATTTTGCTAGCACATCCACTCAAATGAGTTCACTCACATAGGAAACGGTCTCAAATAGCAATGTCTGTTTTACTGCTTGTTCAATAATATGTTATAACTGCTGAGTCAATGACAGACAACACAATTTGTTTTCAGTGACATGGTGTTATGAAATATTTTATTATCCTCCTTACATAGGCATCGTAGATGTCAGGTCAGAGATATCCTTTTCCGATGCTCTTTTAACTCGTCCATTGAAAATCTCTGAGGGTAAGGGACTAATTCAATTTGCAGTTGCTAGTGAAACTGAGTTTTGTGCTCAGTTTATTGTGCATTGAAATTGTCTGCAGTTTTCTTTGAACCTACATTATAGTTACGCACAATAAAAATATCCCTGTGTGCACTATTGTGCCGTCTTTACTCCGAAACGAAAATGCCTAAATGTCTGGGCATTTTGTAATTGACATAATTACATTTGTATTGCTCCTTGAGTGTTCTGTAGTACAAAGCCCATAAGATTCCAAAAAGGGCTTACAAGAAGAATCATTTGGCATCGATGTTTAGACCTCAGGTTGGCAACATCAAGCTACAGGTGTATGTACTTGTGTGGTTCTCAGTTTCGGCATCATAGCTGTTAAACGTTTGAGCTCAAATCCGAGAAATTTAACACATTTGACTCCATGTAATCATAATTACTCCAGGAGTTTTTGTATGAAGTGAATTCACGAAAGGTTAATCCGCGGAAGTCCATTTGTGCGAGTACGGGTCACGGCAAGAAGTAACAATTCAGAGTGAGCCTTTTATTAAAAGGATTTCCAAATAACAACACAAACGAGGTTCGCAACTGATAATGTGCACTGCGACCAGCCCTTCGAACCCCAGAGGTCATTTGGAATCACGGGTTTAGTGCTAAAGAATGCTCACGGAGTTATAAAAATTCTGCATATAAGAAAGTGACTCATATATGGACTACTTGGGTCTTCTAGATGGTAGCTTTGGTGAAATATATAATACAGTTCATTCCAGTCACATACATAGATTAGGGTTATTGAG
The DNA here is from genome assembly GCA_947179485.1 of Allacma fusca. Taxonomy (NCBI): domain Eukaryota; kingdom Metazoa; phylum Arthropoda; class Collembola; order Symphypleona; family Sminthuridae; genus Allacma; species Allacma fusca. The sequence goes on from OX359245.1 coordinate 39,234,870, forward strand.
ATGAAAAGGCGAGTTGAAATTTTAAAGAACTACAAAATGAACAGCGGTTTATCAGCACACAAGTTTTTCAATAATAAGCTTTAACGTTAGATAAGAAATTTCAAGGACGTTCATTCGTGTTTTCATCATTAACCAAGTCCAATAGTGTAGACACAGGAATCAAAATTCCTGGATATGTAAATTTGAAATGTTAGAATCAGGTACAATACTTTTGCTGTATTTGAACCTAGAGAGACATCATTTTGTCAAAATTTTATTATGGGCTGATGAAATTAAATATATGAATGAATCCTTATATTTTGGGACTGGCAGGCACTTTGGCAAGATCATTTTTTAAATTCCAACACTTGTTGGAGATAAACATTAATTAAAATAACTTATGATGATTTACAATTTAGACACAATTTAATGCAACCTAGAAATATGAAGAAAAACAAGTGGCTCAAGAGCCTTCATCAAAAATGTCCAAAGTATTGCACCAATTCCATTTCTTTATTCAAATTACAACGGTAATTTTCATATAACTCCAAACCTTGTGGCAGAAGTGAAGCCTTGACGTCCTGTTGCTTAAATACCAATTAGGCAAAATACAAAACAAGGAATATTGCGAGAAGTACAATCGGAAACATCAATGTCATATGATGGTACGTTTGCAACCTGGAAAAATTAGAGCAGCAGTTTTAGAACCAGAGAAATCTTGGATTCACGTTATATTAAGAAAATACATACATAACTAAGTTCAGAACTGTGAATGCAAAATTGTCCTAAAATTAATCTTAAAGGCAAGCAATGAGAATGAGAAAGTTTAATTTCAGAGTCATCAAAACTCATATATAACTAAATAAATACATAATTGGCAATATTACAGTAAAAACCATATGTGGAAAAAATTTGAATGAACGCCCTGTTCGTCACAAAAGAAGCAGAAAATGTTTATATTTGTTTTAAATGGCTGTTGAAATCATATGTTAGCCTTTTGAATTATCAAAATCTAGAATGAATCGTTGGAAACCGACCTTTTAAAGTTTTTTCGCGCCTTTGGTAAATCCCGGTCATCTTCTAACGCTGCATATTTTTTTAAACCATGAAAACCCACAATGGTGAATTTGACGTGATCGACAGCAAAAATATCAAAATCAAAAGTTTCCTGATCCTCTGGTGACAATTGCTTAAAAAGCATCTGGGTATTCCTTGTACTGTGTTCGTAATCCGTGGCCAGCAAGTCTTCAATGGCAAAAAACAACTTCTTTAGCCTTTTGTACGTCTCTACCATTCCAAATCTAGGACACAAATGGAAATAAGTCATAACAGAGTTGAAACATTACAAAAATGGAAAACTCTTTAATTTCAAGCAATTTAATATTTAGAAATTTAAGCTTCTCCTTACTTTCGCTTTGACCCAACCAGCTTGAGAGCTCCATCTAACAGCACGCATGGCAAATAGTGGAGCAAAAAATCAAGAACCTTATACGTGCGTGGACTAGTGGTGAAAAAAATAAATGGATACCAGTAAATTTCATTCATTGGAGTTAACGACGCAGCTATTTTCATACTTGCAACTAGCTTTCGCATATCAAAGGGGTTCCACCAGGAGGAGCAATTGTACACCATTATCTTCTCGGACTTGTTCAGACCTAGGCCAGTGGACATTGCAGCGGCCAAGGTTAGATTCGACACGTGATCCACTGGGATTAAGTCTATAGTTCCACGAGTATTTAAACGCACAGTATGAAACAATCCCCTGACTAAAGCGGCCATGACCCCATTGAATCCGGTTAAATTATCAATCCAGCCCGGGATTGGTTCCTTATTTGCTGCTGTGACTACATTTTCAAATCCGCATTTTTAACAAAATCATCTAATTACAATTTCCATTGTACTTGAATTCCCACAAGAATGATATTTTCTACTTCGGTAGAAAATATGGGGGCCCTTGCAATATGTTAAGTAAATTACAGCGTTATTAATGATTTCATAAAAAATATGAGGAATTTTCAATTGGGTTGAATCATCATTTTAGGTTAAATATATTATGCAAATACCACAGTAATCATTTTTAGAAAGCGAAACTTTCTTTATGCACGATTGTGTTCCGTCCGTCCGTCAGTCTACAAAAACTTGTGGTAGCCATTTCTTCCCAACGGATTGACGTATGGACATGCGACCTTTACCGATAACAATCCAAATCTGAATCCCTACCCTACTATAAATCTTTTATTATAAGTTTCACTTTCCTGCACGTGCAAACAAAATTTGCCCAAATCTGTGCAGTGCACGGATTTTTATCACTATTAAATTTCCGTTTAGGACCCAGATTCCACTAGTGAAACCTTTTTTAGTTTGAATCGATCCTAGAGATCTACGCAATGTTTAAGAAACAAATTATGTTTTTGTGAGGGGAAAACACTGTGATCCCAATTGAATTCCTCATAAAAGATTTCGTCATATTATTAGACACGTATTCTTGATTTAGAAAATGAAAATAGAAAGCATTACCTATGGATGGTCTTACAATGCAAACAGGAATGTCACCGCTGGATTCTTCCACCAAAATTTCGGCAAGATGTTTGGAAAAAGTGTAGGGAATTTTATTATCTGCCAGAAGTCTACACCGAAACAAAAATAAACATAATGAACTCAACGTTCAGTAAAGCTTCCACTTGATTTTGAGGGTACGGTTTCAAATACAGGAAGCAAAGAAAAATGCATTACTGTGGAACAATGGAGTTGAGTAGGTCTGTGGGCATTTCTGAGCAGAGCATTAGAGCTGTGTGTGGGCTGATATGATTTGGATACACCACTTCATCAATTTTCAATCGACCGCTATTGGAAAACGCCGTTGAGATATACACAAATGCCTAGATTTTCCAACACAACAACACAAAACATCTTTCAGCTTCCATTTGCTGAAAATTTTGAACAATTTTATTTACGCTTGAAATTTCAAAGAATGATGGCACATGGCTTTAACACTATCTGGAATGACGACCTTTGACCTGTCCACCAGAGCTCACCCTTGGGGACAATTCAATCTCTGACAGCCACCCATGTAATGCTGAACAAATTCAATATATGTTTTGGAGATATGCGTGAGCACCAAATTTTTTGTAAATCAGGAAATTATTACATACAGCGAGTTCCCAAGGAGAAACGTTCAAATCGACGTTAACAGAGACCACTGGCGAGAAGGTCCAAATTTTTATTCCAGGGATATTTAAGACATGTGCGGACATTCTTGCACAATTCTGGGCAAAATTCAGCGTGCGCAGTTTTTAGTAAGCTCCAAGAATAATTATTTATACATAATTATTACTACAGCGCATTGTAAAATATGCCGGTTTACTTTCAAACCCATGAATACGCCGATGTGGATATTGAAGTGGAGCAGTCCTCTCTCCTTGTAACAGCACAGATAGATAAATCAAAAGCGTAGGGATCTTATTGCCCCATACGCTCATAAGGATTAAAATTACAATGCTAATAATTCTAGTTATTGACATTGCGGAATATTTTTACTTTTATCATCACAGATGGCTCTTACGAAGGGATCTGTTACACTGAGATTGAACACTGCGTTTCCAAATTCTTTCACTGTGCATGAATCTTTCCTAACCTTTAAGCTTTTAAGCTCCTTTGCCCAACCCAGCATATTTTTAGTGCCCTGGACATTGGCTTTCATAACACTTTGAAGCGGTGCTCCGAAATGGACAAGAGCTGCTGAATGAATCACCACAGAGACTTCTTCCCTCAATGTTGATGTATCTTCAGGACTAAGTCCTAGCTCGTCATACACCACGTCTCCATTAATGGGTATGACTTTCTCCAATAATTTCACATTCATTCCCCGAACCTTATCAAATAGCTACAACAAAATGTGTCAACAATTATTTCAAAGACTTGGTATGAACTCCTTCGGGATAAAAAATCTTTCGGAAGATGGTTAACAGTTAGACCCCTTGATTGTAAGTTGAGAGTAATTTCGTGTATTAAAATAATACCGGGGTTTGTAGAATCTCACGCATTCGCTCATCTCCGGATTTATCCTTTTTGCTCCGAACAAGAACGTACACTTTTGTAATTTCAGGGCATCCCCGGAGTAATGTCTCTAGAATGACTTTCCCACAAAATCCAGTTGCTCCCGTCAAAAAGACAGCCCTGTCCGCGAAAAAATTTGGAATTGTTGTACTCATTGTTTCAATATTTTTGGAAGGATTTGAAGTAATTCTTTTTTTTTAATTTAGCAGTCAACTTAATGTGACGGTGTAAACCTCTCAAGTGATTAAAATTGAGTGGAATGAAATGGTTAGATAGGTACTTTATATTAATGTAATATTGCAACGAAAAAAAATATATTCAATAAAACTCTTCAAACCTTTGAGTTAAGCAGGTCATGAAAGTTCACCGACTTTTAATAAATAGAGACAACGATTAGCTGACATTTGAAGTGTTGAACCTCTGAGGGGCATTTCGCCTCTTTAAATAATTAGAAATAATGAAGACAATAGATGTCGGTTGGGGTTAATATCATTTGGTCAAAAATAAAGGGTAGGGTAGCGGAATACCTGGATAAGTTCCCGACTCAACTTCGGTCAAGTTTACAGACATATTTGGACTACATAAAATTATTTTCGCATCAAAATGACTCCGTATCCTGTTTCTGGCATCAACGTTTTCTCCCCCGGTATTGTAACGGGCATTTTGAACATATTCGGCCCGAATTTTTCAACACCTAACTTAATGGTAAGTGCGAGGCTGCCTACTAATTTTGTACACTGAATCACTTAAAGTAGTATTTCGGAGGTTTAAATAAGCAACTTTATGAACAATCAATAATTGTTTCTGTTTTTATAATTTTGTTCACTTATATTATAGAATTTGTTTGCACACTATCTGATAATTGACCTTTTGACAAACAAATTCTTGCAAAAATGAAACAGAAAGATTAAAAAACGATTATGAGCACCATCATTTTTGAGCTTCGAAACTTCTCATCAGGAAAAGGTAATTTTTGCATTGTCATATTTTTAACTAAGAATGTTATACTTGGACTGGTGAAATATAATTTTTGAAAGCAAAATTTGAAACATAATCTCCTAGCTTTGAATTACTTATAGCCGCCACACCAAAAGTAATGAAATAATTACAAAATCCCAGATTCATTAATATTTTCAGAGTAAGGCATTCTCAGGGTATTTTCAGCTATAGTCTTCTGTTATATTGGTCAACAAACTACCTCATTATTATTTTTCTGAAGAGTTAAATGAATTAAATGGAGACGAAGTTGAAGCCACCAGTAAGAAGTAATACTCGCATTAAATTCAAGAAGTAAATACGGATGTTATATGGAAATCCGTGGAGAAGGTGTCGGCTAGCTTGTACCATTCTTTGTACTTCTCATTAATAAGTACGTAATTATGGTGTGAATGCAACAGCATTTTTTTCAAAAATACCTCAACAATCGTCACATAGTTTATTGTTATTAATTATATGTATGAGTATTTTTTCTTGCAGGTAGCTCCCAACATAACACATGATTTCCTGTTATTGGTAAGTTAATTGGATGACGTCAATGTGACATTTTACCATTCAATAGCGCTCACAACTGTGAGCGGCTTAAGCGTAATGCGGTATAAAGCATGCAGTAAGCAATTGTAGGTAATTTAATGTTCTCAACCTTGATACTCACCCTTCTGATTGTGAGTCTCCAATCTTTCCCATGAACTCTTCTCAAATGGTTATTCTGCAAGGAGGTTCAGCAAACAGGATGAGAAAAGAAACAGTTTGTTTCTATCATACATAACCTAATTATGGAACTTCCGAAAAGTTCTTGGGAAATCAAGTAATTAATGCTCTATGATGTAAGCCAATTAATGAAAATGTCTGAATCAACAGTCAGACACTTCAAATAATTATTATTCTGAGAGTTGAAGATTACACTCACTTAAGAATTGTTTGAAGCATGCAACGTCTCCTGCAAATTTAAGGGCAACGTGTTGCTCTTGTGTATTCTTTTTTTATTATAAGCATTTTTTTTCTATCAATTTAATACCTCGACACACATTACATAGCGAGTGGAATGCTTAGAATATTTTTAAATAATGAGGACCACTTCTAGGTAAATGTGTTTGTTGTTACTGAAAATAAACTCCAGTTGTAAATGTTTAGTTTTTAAATAATGATTATAGCCTTACTGCATAGCATATTTACAGAGATTTCCAAAATACATACTTCCCAGAAACAAATCACAAAATACATCCTTGAGGAGTCAAAAATACAAAATACTAAACACATTGTTCAGACTTGGAAAATACAAACTACAAAATGCGTCCATCAAGCGTTGAAAATACAAACTACACATTATCATATCAAGTCAAATACAAACTAATCATTACTTTGCTGTTAAATCCAAAAATTCAAAATACTTTTTACAAGTAACCCACGCCCCATGCCCACTCGGGATCGGAACGAAATTTTGTGGGAGCTTAGGTACCTGGCCCAATGTCCCAGCGAGAGCAACAGTTTGTACCATCTCGCCCTTGTTTGCGCGGGAAATCGCGCAGAAGTTTGAAATTCTAATTCGTGAACAAAGGGTCCCCCTGTCCAACTTAAAATTTCCCATGTTAAATCCCATTAAGAAACTTCATTTTCAAACAGTTTTTTACAGCTATTGACGGCAACGGCCCACAACTTCTTAAACTGATGTCGTTTTTATTCAGTATGAACTGTAGTAACGCTGAGGCTGAACGATTTTTTTCATTAATGCAGAAAATTTGGACCCAACATAGAAACTTTTTAAGCGTAGATGGCGTAAAAGCTGAGCTACTGATCATTGTGAAGTACTAAAACCAAAAATGTTATGAAATGTTTAAAGATTGCATTGCGAAAAAACGTATACTGACAGCTGCCTAATCATCTAAAAAGTATGCATATAAAAGAGAGCTGAATATTTAAGGTAAGCGTACCTCCTATGCCCTACATATGCAAGAAAAATATAACTAGTTAATTGCACTGAAACGCTATATTGAATTTTTCATTTTTTTAGTTTTTAGTTTTTTGACTTAATAGTCCTGATAAAAGTGTGCATAAATAAAAATGTCTGGTTTAACAAAATTTCGGTAAAGACACGGTTACACTGAATAAAAAGTTACTATTAAACAATGGTCTTGTGGTTTCATGTAATCTGGATTAGATCGTGCCATTGGCATCCCTACAGAGGACACCATCTACGAGTACGCATGTTACGTAGTGAAGCTTCAAAAATCGAGAATCGTTACAATGCGTGAACTCCTGCTGTGTCGAAATACTATTAATGGTTACCGGTGTATCCCATTGACAGGAGTTTGAGAGTTGACCTTTGCCAAAACTCGAAATAGCTATTCGATTCCCAACGGCTTTTCGGAACCGGTACACTTGTACATCCCATGTCCTATTGAAACCTACGCCGGTGGACATAGTTGCAGCAAATGTCAGGCTACTGTAGACTAACTGTGTGTACTTCCGGACCCAGAGAGTCAAGACACATTCAGTTCTGGGGAGAAATAGAGTTGAAAATATTACAATTAGCTGGCAGTGCTGAGCGCAGCTTCAGAACTGTGTTTTGGAAACACCTATGTATTCAATGTCCGATCGGTCGCCATTTGAATACAGCGATGAGATGTACCCGACTGCCGATGTTTTGGGTAAACCTTCTTTCGCCCATTTGCGTCTGTGTCTCAAGTATTAAACGCAGAGGATTGATCTTGTGTTTGTTTGAAAGCCCTTTAAATTTACTGTGTTCCAGAGTCAAATTTAAGTTCTTTGTAAAATTTTGAAATATCAATAAAACTACAGAAACGTTCAAAATTTTAGTTTTTCCCAAATAAATCCGGACTTTGCTCTACTTCCTTGGATATTGTATCAATGAACGAACTAGGTGGATGGAACAAATGTTGATACATCTCGAAGACAATTTGTAACAAAATGGGGGAATCAAATATTCTTTGCCCTTCGATCAGGTGTTGATGAAACAGGTTGTTTTGCAGATAACATACAAGTCAGTAGATTTTTGTTTTGAGTGTGTTTTTGCCCTTCCATTTCCAGTGACAATTTCGAAATAAAATATCATAATTGGATTCAAACGCTACTTGATGCAAGTACACTGTAGATGTTTATTCAGACGGCATCTGCGTGCACGCATTCCATAATTAGCTCTCAGATAAGTTTCCATTTATTTCCATTGCAATCCTCAGGCAAGACAAATTATAAGACCGCAAAGATGGAAAAATTATGTTGAAGGATTTACAGATCCTGTTCCTTCAAGGAGGGTTTCCTTTAGAAAACGTTGGAATCAAGACGGAGATGACCCCGGGGATTTTCCTTGTTTCGAATGTCGGCCAGCTTTTTATGGCTTTACTTTTCTAATTGGTCATGATCTGTTCATTATGTTCAAAGTAACTCAATGTGTATTTTCATGATTTCAACTTATGTGGCAAGAATTTGCTTTTTTACGAGCTCATTCTGCCTGACGTCCAACTCAAGGGTTTCCTCATAGTTCTCAGGCACACACAATATCATGTGAACTTGTTCTGCCGGATGCACTCAAAAGGTACACCAATAAATTCCAAATACGTGCTAAATCTACGTTACTCTAATAATAGAACTTGCAAACATAGCTGGGAATTCCTAAATATAAGTTCCTCTCAGTGAGGTAATGGTTGAGGATCGATTGTGATATGATTGTAAGCCACTTGAAAAAACAAGACACACATTACCAACAAGTTGGTTTTAATTAGAACATCTCCCCATGGGATATTTTAGGGCCGTGGCCATCCCCGGCCCGTAAATATTTACCCGTACTCGCCCTGCCCCAATTTGAAGTTCAACGATAAAGCTCGGCCCGGCCCCCCAAATTTAAAAAAGCCCGCAGCCCGCCCGTAAATACCAGTTCAGCTTGTAAATAACTAGCTAGATCCAGAACAATTTGCCCATTCAATTTTGCATTTTCGACTTTTTTTAAATAAAATTATTAATAGTTGGATTTGGTTCCACTGCAGAATACTTACGATTATGCTTGATCAGAGTTGATGTCCCTCCTTGCCTTAGTTGCCTGGTCAAAATATTCCTGTACTCATTGCACTTCTCATAATTAAAGGAAACCTATAGTCAACCCATATCTGTTTAAATGTTTTCCAAACTTGCGATTTTCCGACTATTTTCAGTAATGCAATTCGTTGACATTGAATTGTTAACTAACGATTTCATTTCGGCTTTGGTTTTTTTCACAGGCTTCTACGGGCTTTCACGGTCTTTTTTAACTACGTTGAAAAGACCGTACCCGCCCGGAACCCGTCAAGCGTAAAACAATTTACCAGTACCCGTCCAAAGTCAGGGCGGGTCGGGGTTTTTATGGGGCTTACCAGAAAATTTTAACCGCCTGAGATGCTATACTCTTAATTCGATAAGACTTTTCCACAAATTTATGATGTCATAATGTCATTACTTACTTAACTATGTACATCAAAAATATATTTTACTTCTGGGATATTAGTTACTGCGCATACAAAACGAATATTACGTTGTAATTATTTATTCAGTCGCAGAACAATCACGTCTCATGAGATTATTGGGTAATATGTAATAAGGTATAATTAATCTTCTCACACTACAGAAAGTCTTTAAAAAAGCAAAATTTTGAAGAACAACGCTGCAAGGACCACCAAAAAGAACAATAGTCCATGGTGAAGCATTTCTAACCTGAAACAATTAGAAGAATTTCAAATAAAACGTGTCCCCAAAAAACTTGTAAAATCAGTACAGTATACATTAGCACCGTTCTCTCATGAATCCCCAAAATGTATGAATGAGTTCAGTCATCTTCACATTAAAAAATATTTTCAGGACATGATTGGTTGTCAATGAGAAATTGGGAAAATTAACAAAAATGAAGGGGGGATTATTATATTTAAATCCCCCTAAATTTCTCCTTCAATTTTGACAATCTGAACGAAGTACGCTAACCTTTATTCCTTTCAAGACTTGATGCTAGAAAATCTGTTCCTTAGAGAAAATGTAATTACTGAGATAAATAAAATAACCGCACTAACTAACCTTTTAAATTGTTTTCGTGCTTTTGGTAAGTCTCGATCAGCATCTAAAGCAGCGTACTTTCTTAAACCATAGACGCCCTGGTATATCATTTTCTCGTGATTGAGAACAGATATGTCAAAGTCAAAGGACTCCTGATCCACTGGGGCTAATTGTTTGAAAAGTGCTTTGGTATTCGTTGTGCTTGGGGCATAATCCGTTGCAAGAAGTACTTCAACGGCTTGAAATAATTTTTTCAGCCTGTTGTAAGTAGCAACCATTCCGTACCTACCGCAAAAATTAAAAAAGGCAATCAATCCTAAAATATTTCAACTCCGTCTTCCAAAGCTCATAATTCTTTGACAAATCCCAATATTTATTACTTTGGCTTGGACCCAACCAGCGTGAGGACCCCATCTACGAGTACGCATGGTACATAATGAAGTATAAAATCCAGAATCGCTACCATGCGGGGATTCCGGCTGTACACTATAAATGGATACCAGTACATGACATTGAAAGGAGTTTGAGCGTTGGCCTTTACCAAAACTCGGAAGAGTTTTTCAAAACTAAATGGGTGTTCTGAACTGGAACAGTTGAACACCTGGATATCCCCTGACTTATTGAGACCCTCGCCTGTGGCCATGGCTGCAGCTAGTGTTAAATTGACCACATGATCCACTGGAACTAGGTCCAGCATTCCAACCGTGTTCAGTTGCACAGTGTGAATCAGCCCTCTGGAAATTGCAGCAATGACCCCGTTGAATCCCGTTAAATTATCAATCCACCCTGGGATGGGTTCCTTATTTGCTACTGTAACTGGATTTTCATAGAAACATTCCACATATTACAAACATAGCTATTGGATGCACGTATATACGTGTATAAATCTATTTTCATTGGATCTCAGCAATGTTTCCAACAGAAACTAACAATTTGATCAAATTAATCCGCTCCAGATTGTCTTACCTATAGCTGGTCGCACAATACACACGGGGATGTCAAACCTGGACTCATCCACCAAAAGTTCAGCAAGATGCTTGGAAAAAGTATAGGGCATTATATTGCCCCTCCTCAATCTGGAAAAAAATAGACAATTAAATGAGGCTTTTTTAATCAGAAATAACCATAACAAATTAAAAGAGTAAACTAAGTACATTTTTAAGTCTTTCAAAAGAGTTGAATTTAAAAAACACTGCATTACTGAGGAGAAATGGAGGTTAATGTCTCAGTTGGTAGCAACGAGCAGAGTTGTAGAGCTACATGTGGGCTGATCTGGTTCGGATACACCTTTTCACCAATATCGAATCGGTCGCTATTTGAGTACGCCGTTGAGATATGTACGAATGCCTGTTTTTGGTTCGGAAAAGAAGGGAAATAGTAATTTGTACTTGGAGAAATCCGGCAGTGTATTTTAAATTTTAGTATTTACAAGTACTCTCCAGGCTTTAAAATTAACTTAATTCTGACTTCCGAACAATGAGAATTTCAATTACACAAGATTGACACTATCCCAAATGTGTCTGTATATGGTGTAGTAATATATTGTTAAAAGGTGTTTGTAGTACTGTGTAGTGGTGAGGGACAAAAGTTTCACTGTGCCCCATGTAAGATTTTCTTGAAATATTTTGTGAAAGTTGCCGGGACAGGAGATTTTGACGTTTAATTTATTGTTAATTATTATTGACATATAATTTAAGAAACTGTTTCCTAAGCATGGGATACGGGACCGAGCAAATGTGTTCCTTAACCCCTATCACGAGAAATCCCTCAAAGTTTGTACTCTACCCAAATTCACTTGGTATGTACATGAAGGAACGCTTACCTTTAAATATTTAAGCTGCTTTGCCCAATCCAACATGTTTTTTGTGCCCCCTACATTGATTTTGAGGACTTCGTGTAGACTTGCCGCAAAATTAACATTTGCAGCTGAATGAATCACCACAGACACGTCTTCCCTCAACATTGCTGCATCTTCCTTACTTAACCCCAGCTCGTCATATGCTACATCCCCATTAATAGGGATGACTTTCTCCAGGGATTTCGGATTTTCCTCTCGGACCTTGTTAAATAGCTACATCCCAGAAATTAGGACATTATCAATTAAGGCATGCCGACTTGTTTTAATGTGGAACCGTAACCAACATGCGAAACTATGCACAATATGACTATACAAATAATATGTGTGATGTCAGGGAGGGAAATACCTCCGTTTGTAGAACTTCCGTGATTCGTTCATCTCCAGACTTGTCTTTCTTGCTCCGAACAAGAACAAACACTTTTGTGATCTCGGGACATCCCCGAAGTAATTTTTCCAGAATGGCTTTTCCACAAAATCCTGTAGCTCCCGACAAAAAAATTGATTTATTTGCGAAGAAATCTGGTATGGTCGTCCCAGCCGTTTCCATTATGATTCCAGGAACCTCTAGTTTTGTAACAGATATGGGATGATGGAATCAAGAGACCTTCTCTATTTCTCGAACACTGTTACAACTACTGCTCTGAAATTAACTCTTTATATAGAGCAGGAAAAATCTTCTTCACGCTAACATAACCTGGGACGCTTTCTTGGGGTTTGGTGGCAAAAATTTACAGCTGGCCGACACGGCAGAAATGTGTCACCTGGTAAGCCGATCATGTTGATGTTCTTGACGCTGTGCTGAAACCTACAAGTTGTCCGAATTGTAGGATTTTGTCAAACAGCTTTTGCAAAAGTAATTTTTTGTCTAAAGTTAATATCTGTAATAACAGCAGGGGAGAGAAAAACAAGAGATCTGGATCAATGTTATAACTGATTTAAAGCTTATCTTGAAATTCCGAAATTTATGACTTATGGACTTATTTACGCAAAAATCAAGTCATAAGGGAAGATAATACTTGAACTTTCCTTTATACGAATTTCTAGCAATTGTGTGATCCTGGAGAATGTGTGCATGTAAGAAGTAACAATAGTAATAGGCATATTTACGAGTGCAAGCATTACTGCGAATCAATTCTCTATGGCTACACAAAGTAATTTCATTCAAAGAGAATCCGAATTCGTGGGGATATTCGTAAATTATAATACAAATACTGATTATTACTTTCCGGTTCTGATTACAATTCCAATACCTAAGTTTACCTATCGGTTATTCCGATTCTAATAATTTAAATTTTCGAATTCTTTTCGATTCAGACTCGAATTTTCATCCCTGCTTTAAAGCAAAAATTACGAAATTGTTACTTAATAAAAGATTTCAATACGATGTCTCGTAAAACTCTTTGCCTTCAAAGTTGTTTAAGTTTAATTAAATTATTAAATCCCTAATGGACATTGCATATTTCAGTTTTAATAAAATCGACATGAATTGAATTCAGATACCCTTCTAAACGCTATGGCCGGTGATCGGCTTAGCGGCACCGTTTCCGTACAATTTCACCTTCCTTCCCTTCGTCAATTGTTTTACGCAGGTTACTTGGAAACAATATTTTTCCCATAACCATACTATACCGATTGTAATTAAAATTGATCTCGAGATTTTGACGTGATAAACACCGACTGTAAATACTACTTAGATCAGTTTGGTAGTTTCAGCGTAGTCATGTGATCGGGAGGATGTATGCACATGAGCAAGTAGACTAGAAAGATACTAATTCTTTTCTCATTTTGTTCACACAGCTGAAAAAATCATGACATGTTCTGGAGCTGCAATCACACACTGCTGGGAAAATCCGAAGCTCCTTCCAATGAAAAAATGGTTCAGGATTTAACCATAGGTCGATTTAGTGAATCTCTACTACGTCATGTGGGTGCATCTTCGGGAAACAAGTTTGTAGTGACACGTGTAAATGATTAACTGACTCATAGGTAAACATGTTGTATTAAATTACATTCAAGGTCAAAGGTCGAAGGTCATTTCATTAGTAAGGATTGGAATTGAGTGATTATACATAACAACAAATACAAACAGGTTAACGCTAATTACTAATAGTAAGCAGGAAAGCTGATAAATGTTAATTGCGCATCACGTAAATACGTATTATCTGTATTCATATAGATGAGCGTTTAAACTACAAACCTGGAGATATTTATTACACAAGGTTTTTGCCCCTCACATTGGAATTTCAAACATAACGCTAGTACATATTTTTATTAACCTGAAAATAGCTACTATTTCGATTTAAAATTGCAGGACAGGATATGCATGTTATAATTAAATAAATGGCCAATTATCAAAAAGATGTCAAAAATTAGCCTCAAAAGTAAAAGTGAAGAAGGGGAAAAGAATGTTCGGTTGTCATTCACAGTTCAAACAAAGCATGCCTAGCTGCTATCACACTATTGGAAAAATCCGCAGATGCTTCCAATGAACAAAATGATTAAGGATTTGAATATAGATGATTTAATGTTGACATGTTCACAGTGGACGCCCTCTTTATTTACATTTAATACAGTAAAATCTCTTTATAACGGCCGCTTTATAACGGAATTCTCATTATACCGGACACATTTGTTCCTCCCCACCAAAAGTACTGGTGTAAGCAAATAATGTCCGCTGTAATCATATAACGGAATACTGTTTATACCGGACAAAAATCCAAGCTCCCTTGCGATTTCGTTATAAACAGATTTTACTGTAGAAGGTTAATTTAATTTAATAAGAAGACAAAAATATAGAAACTTTTATTTTGAGAAGTGTTTACGTGTAAATGAGCTGAGTATAATGAATAACTCATGCACAAATAGATGTATATAATTTGAAAGTATAATAATACCAGTGTATGTTGAGCATCAAAATATCATGGAGAGACATTCTCTCCTGTTTGGATTAATCCTTTTAACCTAAACTTCTGTCACTTCACAATATCCACGAAGATATTTCCCCAAATGTGAATGAAATTCCGAGAAACGTTTTAGATTTAATACAATAAAAACACAAAAATGGTTGCTTTTGTTACTATGAAATAAAGTATGTATCATTACCTCGAGGAATGAAAAATTAATAATGAAAACATTTTAATCAGCGTTGCTATTTGTCAGTGTAACAATGCCAATAATTCTCTAGTTCTTATAATTGAATGAAAATACGTAGTTTTCGTTATGCTACATGAATACGTAATAAACGTGTAGATTACTAGATTTTTTTAGGAGAGAAGCGAAGCGAGAATCAATAATGCGAAGGTCGGGATGTCTGGCTGTCTGCCTGTCTGTAGAGGTTGTCTTGTCGGCACGATATCTGCAGATTCATTGCTACTACATACTACAAATATTTTACCGGGAAAGATCAGGCAAAACGGAAGAACCCTATTGTTTTTGAAGGACATCGTGTCATTCGTTTGACCTCAGAAAATTAAATGAGGTCACTTATAAACTCATAGTAATACATATATATGTGTTCACATTGGGGGAGTACAGCTTGCGCCATCTATTGTAGAATTTGTTTACATTAAATTGTGTGTTCTAACCACCTGTAGAGGTCGGGAGTACTTTCACATGGTGTTTTAAAATTGAACATGAAATTTGCGCAATTTACTATATGCACACTGAATATAATACTACATACAAGGATGCACATGTATACACCATTTTTTTCTTTTGCGTCAGTTAACATCTTTGCCCAGTACATGTATAAATGTGACCTGTACAGGGGAAAATTAAATATACGTCTCCTTGTACACACCACATTACTGTTAATAACCCTTGTTGCAACATTCCGCCGGCGCTTCGCCCTCTGGTGACTTAGCACGTAGTGCTGATCCCAGATGATTTTTATTTCTTAAAAATCAAATGAATCAATTGCACATATGCTTAAATGAAATAATGATCTTTTAATTAGTATGTAAAAAATCGTTAAAATTGTATTACTTCAGTTTAATAACATTGTCTAAGAAATGAATAGCAAGGTCAATAAAACATTCGTTAGACTATACTTACAAAATTATTAAATACAGGAATAACAATATTATAGTTTTAGTGCCATTTTCATTCAATATCCCTTTACCCTATCCTTTAGTTTACGAAACTACCTCCGAATAGCTTCCTCTAGAGCAAGCTCGGTGGACTCATGCCCCTCGTCTTACTTTTCACTACGTCATTTTCACATCGTATGCTAAAATTTGCGGAAGGCGTGTGTCTCCATTTCAATTTTACACAAATGGTCGTTCTTTCAGCCTAGCTCTCAGTCGCTGCAGAGTGTAGTGAGGAGCACGAAGGTGTTTCTTGATGATTCCAAGTGCGTTTCTCGAAATGCGAAATTGACAACATTCCTTTGATTTGTTACTATGCTAAAAGTGAGTATTGTACTATTAGTTTTCGTTTCCATAAAAATTCAGTGTAAATTTTGTACAAATGCTTTAAGACATTGTACAAGCGGTGTTTTGTCGCCTGGTAAGGTCCCTCTGGTCTCGAACGATACCTCTGTTCGACGAACATCATCCACGGAGTAACAGTATGTTGCTTTATTCTATTTTTCTTTAGCTGCACATTCCACACATACCTTTTTGCTGTTGAGCCCCTAGATACTTTCAATAATGTAAGGTTAGTTCATAACTTGTTAATTATGAATTGCTGTTCGCTAAGCAATTTTAATTCTGCATACAAATTCATGCACAAAGTTGCGAAAACTACCCGACTTGTATTTTTTTAGGTAGATACTACTTGGAAACGGCGTAATTCTTTTGAAATGTTAGGTCTAAAATCGGAAATATATTACCATTCATGCTGCTTTATATACATGTATTCCATCAATATGAAATTTCAAAAGAACGCAAAAGTAATTTAAATCCTTTGTTGAAGTTGGTCATTGTCGATTACGCCCGACTATCCATATTCCGTGATATGAATATTAATCGGTGTCTGCAACAGCGTGCTTGCACAAATTGATTATCTATAGCAATAGTAGGTTTAGAAAACTTAGGAGATTTCTGTCTAGGTGTCACCTCCCGCAAGGGACACCTTAACAGTTTTCCGGAGGGGTAATAGAGATCTTAGGGGCAGGTCTTTCAGGTAAATTGATCCCTTGAGCCTTCAATAATTTCCAACATCGGTGGACTCACTTTGCATTCATATCATGGGGGTTTATCGTTAGAGGACACACACGCAGCCTTATGTTCAGCGGAGTAATTGGGAATAACTAATTTCTTAGTTGATCCCATAGCTCGAACCGAAGACTGGCGGTGGTTATTCATTTGAAGATGGCATGGAGGGGTTTGTCTAGCCAAATGCGGATTAACGTGTACATGACGAGTGAGGTTGAAAAAAAACTATATATGGTAGTGCACCCTGGTGTTACGTGTGCCCGTAGATTTTCGGGGAGCCCACGTAACAAATTAGTGACCTTGCCATACTCTGTCATGTGAGAGTTAATTCTTGACATACATTTTTTTTAAGGAAGGGTAGGCAAAATTAAAATAGGGTAGGGTAGATGCCCAAACCTGCCAGACCCGGCTTTTTACTAAGTAAAAAAATAAAATCCAAAAAATAATATTTGAACTTACTTTACATTATCCCAAATTTACCTTTTCAGCACGGGAAGGTCCTAATGAAGTTAAACCTCAAAACAAAAATAAAACTCAAAAAAATATTTCCAAAATTTTAATTTTAATTTTAAGACCAAAAAATCAAAACTACAATAAAACACAATGCCAATAACCAAGCCGCCAAGATTTTAAACTTGGCGCTGGAATAGTCTGGGTAGGCAGGGATTGGTGGTTAGGTATGGGTTCAGGTCTGGTGGTTTTTCAGGAGCGGGAAAAGGTATTAATTACCTAAGTAGAACCGTCCTTTCGGTCGGAATAGCCGGGAGATTTTCCGGAAGAAAGACCCAGAGGTAAAGACCTCGGAACCAACCGCTAAGACAGTGTATTACAGAATGTCCTTCTGTGGAAATCCTTCGCCTTTTTATACCTTTTGAGGGGTCCAGGTTTTCCAAAGAAGGTACATACGGTAAGGTTCTTTTTTTATTTCTTTGCATTTTTATTTTTAGCTTTTTAAGTAGGTTAAGAATTAGGATAGGGTAAAGGCTGAGAAAATGTAAACAATATGTTTACATTTTCTCACTAATTCCTTTTATTTTAATTGCAGACCTGGGGAAAGCAGTGGAGGCCTTATTATTGTCGGGGGGAAAGTGTTTGTGTGTGCGCGTGTAGTGACAGTGAAAGTTTTGTCAGTGTCAAAACTGACACAATTAATTAATTAATTAAATTTTCAAGTTTATTTTATAATTAAATTTAATAACGTATTATTTTTGAATAACCCTTTTGGTTTAAACTTATGCACTCTCACAAGTACAATAAATAACACATGTACAAAGAGATGTAACTATATAATTTCAAAGTACATTAATATACCTGTGTATAATACAGCACCACGGAAAGACATTCTCTCTTCTCCGGAATTATTCGTTTTGCTCCGAACAATAAATTCCGAAATTTCAAAAATATACACCTGCTCTAATCTGCGGACATCCGAATCCATCGGTAGTGCGTTGTGTGTTTAATATTTATGAATAAAATATTTTTTGAATTAATTACGAACGAGGACCCCAATAAACTGACATTTGAACTTATATTTCTTGTAGTGAACACTGAAGCATTTTTTAAATATTATTTCACAGAACATAACACCATGTTGTGGGTAAACCTTCCTTCGCCCATTTACGCCTGTGTCTCAAGTATTAAACGCAGATGTTTGATCTTGTGTTTGTTTGAACGCTCTTTAAATTTACTGTATTCCAGAGTTTAATTTAAGTTCTTTGTATAATTTTGAAATATCAGTAAAACTTCAGAAACGTTCAAAATTTTAGTTTTTCCCAATAACATCCGGACTGTTCTCTACTTCCTTGGATATTATATTAATACATGTTTTGAACTAGGTAGATGGAACAAATGTTGATACATCTGGAAGACAATTTGCTTCAAAATGGGGGAAGCATATATTTTTCGCTATTTCGGACTCAAATGCTACTTGATCCTACTAAACTGAAGATATTTATTGAGATGGCATCTTTTTGCATGCATTCCATAAATAATTTTTAGATCAGTTCACGGAACATTAAAATTACACAAATGTTTGGACCCTTTTCTGTAAATGACAATTGTTCCAAATAACGCTAAATAAGTCCAAATAAAGTTATTTCCATTGGTATATTCAGTCTAGACATATGTATTATAAGGCAGTAAAGACGTAAAAACTGATGTGTATGGATTTACACATCTCTGTCCCTTCTTGGAGGATTTCCTAGAAAAAAGGTCGAGATGACACCGGAGTTTCCCTTCTTTCGAATTTCGACCAGCTCTTATGGGAACAGTGCGGACATTGTTCACCCCAACACACGTTGCGGAGGTACAGGCTATACTTCTGTCCCCCAGCTTTTCAAGAATCCAATTAACCTTTTCAGAACTTTTTTGTCAAAACTAATATAAAGTTTCAACTTTGTAAAAATTCTCCTAATGCTATTCGTTGTAATTAAAATATTTGTAACAAATTATCTCTTCTAAACAAAATTGCACCGCGTTGCAAAATATCTTCATCTAGGTAACTACAAAAATTTATTAGTGAAAGATTGGGTCACGACACTGCAGCCGGAAATCGATTTTTTAAGGCGCCTTTTTCGGCGAGTGTTTTTTTCGGAATAGCCATTCCCATAGTGAAAAATGTTTTGGGCTATCCTTATTATTAAAGGGCACTTTCTGTCCGTTTATTTAAAGCTCTGTGCGTTCACAGTTCAATGGTCTGACAAAACGCCCAAGAGGTGGCATGCCAACCACTCATTATTACCGAGCAGTAGTAGCCTCATTACTACTGAGTAGTGTACATATAATGTAAAATACATACAATAAAATACTGTACTTTAATTCTGCGGGTAATATTGAGGTCAAATATTATTGGTCTACAGCCAACCAGTCCCAAATGATTAAAAAATAAATTTGGGACTAGTTGAGCTGCGGAACGGTCCCCAGGAATGAAGCGTTACAGGGCTTTATGTTTACAACGAAGGCGTTGCCCGTGGATTACCATTCGTGAACATCCTCTCCTCGTCTACTACAGCAAGCAACAAGACTGCATACATTGCCAACAAGTTGCTCTTAAATCAACAAGACATTTCCACAAATTTATGACGTCCTAATGGCATTACTTGTACTTAACTACACTCGAAGTGTATTTAATTTTACTTCTAGGATGTTAGTAACTGCGCATACAAAGCGTGTATTAGGTTGTAACTGTTAGAACTGTAGATCGTAGCATCATATACTCACGACAGTGTGATTCATCTCATCAGGGAGAATTTGGCTCGGATGT
Source organism: Allacma fusca (assembly GCA_947179485.1). Taxonomy (NCBI): domain Eukaryota; kingdom Metazoa; phylum Arthropoda; class Collembola; order Symphypleona; family Sminthuridae; genus Allacma; species Allacma fusca. Next base: position 39,255,211 of record OX359245.1, read on the forward strand.
CTCGAATCAGTGATTGAACTGTATTGTTGCTATAGTTTCTAATTTGTTTTCTTAGTACTACCAAATAGGTCAGTAAGCCATGGATTTTGTTGATATTGTTGTGTTGGTTATCAATACCCACAGACTGGTAATCTGTATGTATAATATTGTTCTTGTTGCACCCTAGCTAACTAAAATTATTGGTTATGAAAATTGTCCCTAGGATTATAATCAGACAAGAAAATCGGAGTGACTATTCACCCTTCTCGCCTTTTGCGTGTCGAGTTATAATTATTTTGTTGAAAAAATAATTCAAGACGACTTAAGAAATTTGTGTTTAGTGAATTTATTGTTTATTTGTCTTTCCTGATTTCATATAATCTAGAACACGTTCAGAGTTGGAAAAGTAACTATTTATTCAGTCGCAGAACAATTACGTCTCATAAAGCTATGGGGTAGAGTGTAATAATTAATTATAATTAATATTCTCAAACTATAAAAAATCTTTAAAAAAACAAAATTTTAAAGAACCACGCTGCGAGGACTACCAGAAAAACCAATAATCCATGATGGAGCATTTCTAACCTGGAAAAATTAGAAGAATTTCAAATAATATATACATTGTCCTTCAAAAGACTTGTAAAATCAGTACATTAGCACCTATCTCTCATGGATCCCAAAAATGTATGAGGGAGTTGAGTCAGCTTCACATTCCAATCGTGAATTTTCTACGCAGTGGTTCCCAATGGGATGACAAAATACCGACCAATACATGGAGATGCCACTGTATTTTACGATTACATAATGTTTATGTAATCATAGGGATTATTTAATCTTTTCAACATAAAGGGAATGTCAACTCAGAGGAAACCACTATACAGGAATTTCATTGTATGCGTTACGTTTCAGGACATGATTGGTTGTCCACGAGAACTTGGGAAAAATTATGGAAAATGAAGAAGGATCATTCTCTTAAAATCCCCTAAATTTGCTCTTCCATTTTGACAACCTGGACGTAGTAAACTAGCCTGTATTCCTTTCGAGACTTGAAGCTCTATTCCTACTTACTATTACTCCTTAGAGAAAATGTACTCACATAAATTAAATAACAGCAACTAACCTTCTGAATTGTTTTCGTGCTTTTGGTAAGTCTCGATCAGCATCTAAAGCAGCGTACTTCCTTATACCATAGATGCCCTGGAGTATGAATTTCTCGTGATTGAGAACTGATATGTCAAAGTCAAAGGACTCCTGATCCACTGGGGCTAATTGTTTGAAAAGTGCTTTGGTATTCGTTGTGCTTGGGGCATAATCCGTTGCAAGAAGTACTTCAACGGCTTGAAATAATTTCTTCAGCCTGTTGTAAGTAGCAACCATTCCGTACCTAGCGCAAAAATTAGAAAAGGCATTCAACCCTAAAATATTTCAACCCCGTCTTCCAAAGCTCATAATTCTTTGACAAATCCCAATATTTATTACTTTGGCTTGGACCCAACCAGCGTGAGGACCCCATCTACGAGTACGCATGGTACGTAGTGAAGTACAAAATCCAGAATCGCTACCATGCGGGGATTCCGGCTGTACACTATAAATGGATACCAGTACATGACATTGAAAGGAGTTTGAGCGTTGGCCTTTACCAAAACTCGGAAGAGTTTTTCAAAACTAAATGGGTGTTCTGAACTGGAACAGTTGAACACCTGGATATCCCCTGACTTATTGAGACCCTCGCCTGTGGCCATGGCTGCGGCTAGTGTTAAATTGACCACATGATCCACTGGAACTAGGTCCAGCATTCCAACCGTGTTCAGTTGCACAGTGTGAATCAGCCCTCTGGAAATTGCAGCTATGACCCCGTTGAATCCCGTTAAATTGTCAACCCACCCTGGGATGGGTTCCTTATTTGCTGCTGTAACTGGATTTCCATAGAAACATTCCATATATTACAAGCAGTGCTACTGTACACAATATCCAACTTAATTTCATTGGATCTCAGGAATGTTTCCAAAAGAAACTAACAATTTAGTTCCTAGCATTAAATTAAACCGCTCCAGATTGTCTTACCTATAGCTGGTCGCACAATACACACGGGGATGTCAAACCTGGATTCATCCACCAAAATTTCAGCGAGATGTTTGGAAAAAGTATAGGGCATTATATTGCCCCTCCTCAATCTGGGAAAAAATAGACAATTAAATGAGGCTTTTTTAATCCGAAATATAACCATAACAAATTTAAAAAGTAAACTAAATAATTTGTTAAGCCCTTCAAGAGAGTTGCCGGAAAAAAATCAATTACTGAGGAGATATGGAGGTTAAAATCTCAGCTGGTAGCAACGAGCACAGTTGTAGAGCTGCGTGTGGGCTGATCTGATTCGGGTACACCTTCTCAGCAATATCCAATCGGTCGCTATTTGAGTACGCCGTTGAGATATGTACGAATGCCTGTTTTTTTCAGCAGAATAGGAAAACAATATTTAGTATGTTGAAAAATCTGACGGTTTCCTTCACACTGTAATGTTTACAAGTACTTTCAAGGCTTGAAAATTAATTTAATCCTCACTTATGACGATTGAGAATTTCAATTTTACAAGAATAAAACTCCCAATTCGATCAGGACACTGTGTACAGTGAATTTCCTATATAGTGGTTTCCAAGGAAGTGGCAAATTCCTGCCACTATATAGAGATGCCACTATATGGTATTAATGGCTAACTATATACTATTAATATTTATAACTAATAACTGGCTAAATATACTTATAAATAATTTATTTGTACAGAATGCGTAAAACTTTGAGGTATGCAAAGGTCAGTAAGTTTAAAATATTCAGTAAACATAAATACCCTCACACTGGTAATATTGTAAGTAGGGTATGTCGATTTGAAAATGCCCGGCATTTTGGGCAACTCGCCCGCCCAAAATGCCAGGGCATTTTGGGCATTTTCATTTCAGGGCGAGGGTGGCATAATAGGGCATATTGGGCAAGGGCATTTTGGGCATTTTCATCGACGAAAAATTGGGCATTTTGGGCAGAATCGTGGAATATAATAGAACAATCTATACAATTTGACAATGAATTTGAAAATTTCTTTGTAATTTTGGAGAAAAAGCGTTCGAAATTATCTTGAAAATTTTATTCTGTATGTCATTATTTTGACGAAGTTAATTCAACCGGTGATGAAATATGTTTGGATGCCATAGGTCATATTGAACATTACAATTTGTGAAACACCTGTACAGTACACGATACGGCTATAAATTAAAATATTCTAGGAACTATTTTTCCAAACTGCAGACGATGTAAAATAAACTTCCACCATCCTGGGAATATTCACATACCCCTATGCATGTATGTATATTACTGTGATCAGAAATGCCTTTTCGGTTAAAATTTGAACCCATACGGTAATAACGGTAATTGTTTTATACACCATAAAACTACAAACAACAATATTTGGGGGACCCGTATGGAGGATGTATGTATATTGGTTTCTACTCGAGCCATTTTTGGCTGATCGTTGCAAACTGCAGACAATAGTGATGTAGAATAAAATGAGTATAAAATTCAGCTACATCACCCATTTAAATTTTGAATGATCCATTACCATCAGATTTTTACTTTAGGAGTTCGTACTTCAAAAGAAAATAGTACTTCTGCCCGCCCGTCAATGACGCATATGTGAATTTATTTCATATTATTGTTTACATAGAAATTTATTTTCATAGGAGTGATAAATGATATCACCTCATGTCAATGAAATTAAATTGATTTGACTGTCTGATACGCGAAGAAGCGAATAACCAGACATTCACATTTGTAACTTTTCCTTGGCTGCGCTTTCATGCATTTGGATGGATATTCTGAATATATGCTAGTAATCCAATTTTGGTGCCATGAAAATGCCCAAAATGCCCAACTTGCCCTGCCCAAAATGCCCAAAATCAGGGAATTTTCAAAAGCTGCCCACATCCTAGTTTTTGGGCATGTGGGCAGGCATTTTGGGCATTTTCAGCTGGGCGGGCAAATACTGCAGGGCATTTTCAATCGACATACCCTAATTGTAAGTAGTAGCAAACTTTTCAACTGCAAGTTCACCATTCCAGACCGATTGGTCGGAGCTACTTGTGAAGAAATCCACATTTTTATGGCATGTACACTTTCCAAAACATCATCAAAATAATACAGCGTCCTTCCAGAAACCGAATTTTGGCTTTAGATTATGGAAAACGTTTTAATTTTGTTAAAAAATAAATAACCAATTGAAACTTATTAGAAGTGGGCCAAGGTAAAAATACCAATGCTTTGTTGTGTAACTGTTCGTTTTACCTTTTAAGTCAATGACTAACTTCAGCTAATCATACTAGAGCTTCAGTGTACCACAATAAGAATTTCATGGTATGCAGTAACATTTAGAATTAAAATTGAACCAATCGACACAAACATTATTTACCTCCCGCACGTTTTATAACACCGTGTTATACGATTAACTAGCTAATTTTATGCCAACTGCCATTATAATTTTGCATGGCCGAGCCACTGTAACACATAATGGTGCCATTATAGAGGGAATACCATTATAGCGGGTGCCACTATATTGTATACCTTTAACATTGCAAACCTCTAGGGAGGGTTTTTTGATGCCACTAAAGAGGAAGTGCCATCTAAGAGGAAACCACTATATGGGAAATTCACTGTAGTAAAAAAATTGTTCATAGGTATGTACATATAGTGTAGAGTCGTGAGGGACAAAAGTATCACTTTGCCCCATGTAAGATTTTTTTGAAATATTTTGTGAAATCGATGGGACAGGAGATTTTGACATTTAATTTATTATTATATATTATTGGCAAATAATGTGAGCAACTGTTTCCTAAGCATGGGACCGAGAAAATGTATCCCTTAGCCTTAATACGAGAAATACCTCATAGTTAGTACCCCATATGCGAATTCACTGGACACATGAAGGAACGCTCACCTTTAAATGTTTAAGCTGCTTGGCCCAATCCAACATGTTTTTAGTGCCCCCGACATTGATTTTGAGGACATCGTGTAGGCTTGCCCCAAAATTAACATTTGCAGCTGAATGAATCACCACAGACACATCTTCCCTCAACATTGCTGCATCTTCCTTACTTAGCCCCAGCTCGTCATATGCTACATCCCCATTAATAGGGATGACTTTCTCCAGGGATTTCGGATTTTCCTCTCGGACCTTGTTAAATAGCTACATCCCAGAAATTATGACATTATCAATTAAGGCATGCCTAATTGTTTTAACAAAGAACCCCAACCAATATGAGGAAGGATGTACATACAATGGCTATACAAATAATGTGTGATTTCAGGGAGGGAAATACCTCCGTTTGTAGAACTTCCGTGATTCGCTCATCTCCAGACTTGTCTTTCTTGCTCCGAACAAGAACGAACACTTTTGTGATCTCGGGACATCCCCGAAGTAATTTTTCCAGAATGGCTTTTCCACAGAATCCTGTAGCTCCGGTCAAAAAAATTGCTTTATTTGCGAAGAAATCTGGTATGGTCGTCCCAGCCGTTTCCATTATGATTCACAAGAACCTCTAGTTTTGTAACAGATATGGAGCTATGGAAGCAAGTGTCCTTTTCTATGTATTTCTCGGACGCTTATACAATACTAGCTCTGAAATTTATTGTTTATATAGAGCAGGAAAAATCTTCTTGAAGTTAACATAACCTGGTTTCTTGGGGTTTCATAGAAAAGCATTTACAGTCGGCCGATACAGCAGAAATATGGCACCTGGTAAGCCGAACTGACAAGGTTGATGTCCCGGACCGCCATACTGAAATGCACAAGATGTCCGAATTGTAGGAAATCGTCAAACAGCTTTTTCAAAATTAATTTGTTGTCCTATAAGCTAATGTCTGTAAAATCAGGGGTGGGGAAAACGTGAGTTCTAGATCAACTGATTTAAAGCTTATTTTGAAATTCTGAAATTTCTCACTTAACTTTCCTGCAATCAAAAATGTACGATATTGACGTTAAGGTTAATCAAAGTACTACACGTAATTATCGCAAGGTGATAAATTAATACATATTTGTATGCATGATCTCGACACACTTCTTGTCTGTCCAGGAGCTACCCACAGAAGTGATAAATGAAGAGGTCCAGCAATGCCAGAATTAAACAAGGTTTCTACTGGAAGGATAGTAAATTACAGAATTCGAACGTCTATTGAGATACAATTTTCCAATGAGGATAACTTTCCTAAGAATATTCTCGAAAAACATGCCACTGAACTTGTCTTATGGGAGGATTTCGGCCAGCTCGGACCGATCTACGAACCCTTGCTGAATAATCCTGTGCTTAGGTTGTAGAAATAATTGCTGAAGTATAGATACACATATAATTAAATAACTCGATGATTTTTTATTCCGCCCTACATTTTAGATCCTGAGAGTTTATATGTATGTAAAATTATATTTTGTATTGCCATAAGCTCTTTCTGATTGACATGGGTACAGGTTTCATCACATCAACACATACGCAGCATCAATTTTGGACTTACAACCTTTGAAGCTAATTACGCACTGTGCTTTTAATTCCCACGACTCCTGAAAGCACAGCTTGCTTTGTGGCTTCAATTCATCCTTGAAATTATTGCAATTACTAATAATTATTGCTGCTAAAGGTTATTAGTCCGGAATTTTCCAAAGCAACTATGTATTCCTATTCCGAGGGATTTATGCTTTTAAATTGTTACTGCAGCCAGGACGGGAAAATCGTCGCTTCGCAACGCCTTATATCCCAAACTGTCTCAAGTCTTGGAAATAAATGTTATTTTCAAATTGGGAACCAAGTTTAAAAATTCAGACCACCAATTTATATAAAACAATAATTGCTAAATGGATGCTTAATAAAAGATTCCAATAAGAAGCCTCCTAATATTCTGAGTATTTAAGCATGTTTACGCTTAATTAAAATATTAAATCCCTAATGGCCATTGAATATTTCATTGAATATGCGCACATGAATATTATAGAGTGGGCTAACTGCAAAATTAAATGTGTAAATTAAATCTCAGCTGATACAATGGGGGGAGAGAGACCTGTCTATAAGTACAGGCCCGGAAATAACACGTTAATAAAGTGGGATTAAATTGAACTGAAATATTCTTGACTTTGCCTGTAAATTCCTTTCCAACACAACTTCACCTTTCATCCCTTCATCATCAGCTTTCCGCAGGGCGCTTGCAGGTAATGCTAGAAATAATATTTTTTTCCAATAGAAATTACTGCACTGATTTTATTCAAAATTGATCTCAAGATTTTGACGTGACAAACATTACAGAAAATTTTACTGAGATCAGTTTGGTAGTTTTAGCGTAAGCGTGTCATTAGACGGACGTATATGCATAAGCAAGAAGACTAGAATATCAATGCATTCTGTAACATTTTTTCTCATCATGTTAACACAGTTCAGAAAAATCATGACCTGTTGTGGAACTGAGATCACATAATGCTGGGAAAACCCGAAGTTCATTTCAATGAAAAAAAATGGTTCAGGGTTTAACCACATCATCCGAATCTGTTCTGAAATAGAAAATAGAAAGCTGCTTCTACAACAATTAATTTTAAATTAAAAAAAAAGAGGATACCCACATCTTAACAGACGCGTTCCATAAATTGTGTAATTTGAACCGGGATTCGCTACTCCTCCCAAGAAATAAAAACATTCAACAATACATCTCCAATTTCAACCCCAGTCTGAAAGAAATTATACCTGTAGTCTCGATGAATAATTATGCTTATGAGAATACTGTATTTTTTGGCCTTACATATTTTAATTGTATAAAAGGTTTAAAAAAATTCGTATTGCAAGTTATAACTAATGAGTTTAAAAATTTGGGAGCAGAGCTTAGAATTCAAGCATCTAAATGTGAGATAAAGATAGCCTCAAAAAGAACAAAAAATATCTCTGAGTTATTCAAATGAATTTTAGAATACATATGTACACTGTATTATATTATACTCAGTTCACGCCAGAGATGCTTCAAGTAAGTCTGTTATACTTATAGGTAAGTACTTACAATTAGTTTTTGTCGCCTGAATTCTGAGCAGTACTTTAGCTAGTTACAATCAATAACTTCAAGTTTTCATACAAGTACTTACAATTAGTCTACCTTGCAAAGATGCTAGCCTATCCTACATGTAGGCCTACTTGTAGGCCTATTTATAGGGTGCGAGCTATTTTCAGAAAAAATTATAGGCAAAATAGGGTGCACTGATTTTTGCAGAAAAAATGCCTATAAATAGGAAATGCACGCCTGCATACACGCGGTCATATAGGCAAATAAGTAGGCAACACGAGAACATGCTTGTATGAAGGCAAATATGTAGGATGTATATACATAACTAATGTCACATTATGGAAGTCTTACCTCAATGCAAACCATAACGATTTTTAAACGTTGAAATATCAAGCTACTGCAGGGACATGTGAGATTTTCCATTCAAAATAATATCCATACATAACTAAGTACATGTGCACAAAGATGGGCCTTTTAATTCACCTACCCTATTTCCTTCCTATAATTAAACTAACAAACAGCGCCTCCCTATATGCCTACAATTATTAGTCTCGTCAAGTTATCTCCCCCTTTTAAGGAAATGTTCAACCAAACGCCTCCCTTAAATCATATAAGGGTTAAAGCAACACGAAGTCCCTTCCTATAATATAGGAAAGAGGGAGATATGCCTACATAAATCCCTGTAAATGTACTCATAATATTCCTTGAGAGTATCGTGCAGCTACCCCCTGCTAGGAAGCCAAAAACTAGTGTTTCTGAACGGTACCAAAAACACGGACTCTACCCGACTCGTTTTCCTTTTCCCGATCGAAAAAAATCCATTTCTGTTCCCGAAACCGGAACGATATGTTCGAGTCCGGGACATTTTTGCCTTCCCAGGATCGATCCGGAAAATAAAAGAGGTTCCCGAACCAGTTCTTTTCCGAACGGGCAGAAAATGTGTAGGATTCATTGAGGCACAAATGCGTGTTTTGCGTTTTTATCAAAAACGACAACTTTAACAAACCCTTCCCAAAAACTTTCGCATTTGATTTTTGTACCCGAAACTGGACCTAAATTTAACTTTAAACCGTTGTCCCGAAACCGAACCGGAACCTCGGGGATTCCCGATTACCGAACACAAACACTACCCAAAACTACTCCTTCCCTTTATTACAACTTTCAAGGCACAACGGAAAACAGAAAATGTGTGTATGTCGAAATATCCTGTACCTAATAATACTGTATATTATTTATTACTACGTTGGTCTGTTGGTCTGTTCCACGCTGAAATTTTTTTACATCATTGTCGTCCAGGTGTCTAAACAATCGTGCTATAATATACTTTACTTCTCCGCAATTTTACAACCATTGTTTTAGTGAAAAAGGTAGGGAATTCCCAATTCAAACTTATGCATTCCTCTTCGAAATTATATGCATCAGTTGCATGCCTGTACTCCTACTCGGTGTCAGTAGCATACCTGCGCCCTTCATATAATATTTATTTATGGAGCCCCTAGCCTAAATTTCATAGGTGCCTATATTTATATCTCAAACTTCCTATAATATTTTACTTGCATATAAATACCATTGAACCTTGCCTATATCCTAGCCTAGATTCTTGTTTTCTTCCTTCCTCCCTAGAATTTTTGCCTATAAAAGGGCCTAGATATAGGCAAGGGGCCCATCTTTGCATGTGCATATATATATTGTATGTGATTGCTGATATTTACTGTAACTTGCAATAAGCCCGATCAATACGAGGTTTCACATAATGCATGAGTAACATTAATTTTGAAGAAGTACTCAAAATCAGTTTGTCTAAATATATGATACTTAGTAACAAACAATTGCGAATGTTTGCTGAATAGTTGTTGCATATGAGGGATAGCCTAAATTTTTTCTAAACTAATGTTATATGTCCAAAATAAATTTGCTAAAATAACACAGTAAAATGTAATTTGTGAATTTCAATAAAAATATACTTTGATTCTGCAGTATAGGGACACATGTAGGAAGGGGATAACACTTTCCGTATCCCTATATAGGCAGAAATGTAGGCAGCCGCAAATGCCTACTTGTAGGGAAGGATATAGGCCCTACAATTGCACAAATAGGCGAGAAGGAAGGCCCCTCCTAAACTAAATGTATAGGTAGGATGTAGGATAGGCAAAATCAGTTTAGCATCTTTGCTACCTTGGGAATTACACTCCTCTCACGCTCGAATTTTGAATAGGGCTTTCTCAAGTTTCAATCAGTAGCATCAAGTCAGTCTCATACTATATACCTGATTTATCTGTTTTAATTTTAACTGACTTTTTTTAATTATTCCATTAGACTCCAACAAATTGTTCTACGTATTTTTGTGAGCACATGGTAACATTATTAAATCAAAAATTCTGTTGATTACATTATATAATAATTATTATATTGATACTCAAATTACTGTGACTATATATATGTATACACATAATCATGAGCTTCCGTAATCTTAATTCACATTGTGTGGCTAATATAATGTGGATTGCTTTTTCAGATATTTTTTTGATTGATGCGTGGTCCTGTTAATTCAATTTGTAAACTACTTGTAGGACTTTTCTAACTCAAGGTCACTATTTTAACTATTATAACTAAGTTCAGATTTCTAATGTCTTCTCGCTTATTAATTTAATTTTAATCATGATATGAATTGAAGATTTGTAATATATTCACGCTTATTAATTTAATTTTAATTCTACTTCAATGTCCTGATGAATGTCATTTCTTCTTCACAGCCTGATGATGCAAATAAAAATGCGAAACTAGTCGCTTGAGTAAAATCACATCAGGGCTGTCCAATTCACATTTTTACCAGTGGTTGCCTTTGGAATATTATTATCAAATGGTTCAGGGTTTAACCATAGGTAGATTTATGAACAACTTATATGAAAGTCAATTTTATTTCTAATACCTGTGCATTTCCTTCGTGTTACATGTGAACGTTGTGGAACAATCTATTGAATCTACTGGGAATCACTTCCGACTGCTACAGTCTCCTTGTGAGCCTGTATTACGTCATGTGGGTATATCTCCGGGAAACAAGTTTCTAGTGACACGTGTAAATGATTGAACTGACTCATATGTAATTATATATCGAGACGGAGACTATTCCCACCTGTATTATTCAATGTCCTTTGAAAATAGAGAAACGGAAATTGTCTCTTGCAGACTTTTCGAAGGCAATTTCATTAGTAAGGATTGGAAATGAGTGATTATACATCAACTCATGATACTAACAATAAATACACACAGGTTAATGCACACTACTAATTGTAAGCCGGGAAGCTGATTATAATGATAATATGATATGAGTTAATTATACGGATTATCTGTATGCATATAGATGAGCTTTTTAATTACTTACCTGGATATATTTATTACACAAGGTTTTTAGCCCTCATATTGGACTTTCAAAGGTAACGGTAGTACATATTTTTTTCTTAACATGAGAATAGCTACTATTTCGATTTAAAATTACAGGACAGGAAATGTGTGTAATAATTATATCAATGATCAGTTAAGAAAAACATGTCAAAAATTCAGTCTCAGGAGTAAAAGTGAGGAGCGGAAGAAGAATATTTGATTGTCATTTTATGACGGTAGATCTAGCCACTGTGAAATGACATTCCTATAACTTTTAGAAAAATCCTATGATATGGGGTCATCCATTGTAATTTAAACAAATAGCATAAAATTTGAGCCCACAAAATGCTTTGCAAGTCCAGTACCTAGAAAAATTTTACAGCAAGTCAGATCTTCCATGATAAAACGTCAGCATCTAAAACTGCTCTTCCGCATCTTCTTCAACTTTCCCTCCTGAGAATGAATTTCTCCCAAAATAGCTCCTTATTTTTACTGTCATCCCCAACCGACAAAATCGTCCATACAGGAAAACGTAAAAAAAACATATTTTTAAAAAATGCACTGTTGGGCATTAAAAAATTGACAGGATTGAAATCCTAGGAAATTTCCGAAGTTTCTATAATTATTTGACCGTATGACCGGAAATATTGACATTTGTCAGTGAAACCATTTTTTAAATCTCAGAAACATTCTAACTGAAAGTAGGGGAAACTTTTATATACATACATATGTGAAATAGACAGGGAGACAATTGATTAGAAGGACCCTGTACAGTGTACGTTCAATGTATTAGACTCCGGTTCACTAGGAAAAATATTTGGACCCCTTTTCTTTCCCTAGTTCTAATTTTCCTCCACACAAGAGCCTGTCGCACAATACGAGTAAAATGTGCATTAAAATGCCCAGTTCTGCTTACCTTCAAATTAAGCTACTTTGCCCCATCCAGTCGATTTTCCGTGTCCCCAACGTTGATTTTTAGCACAGTTTCCAACCCGTTCCAAAATTCCGAAAACAACTCCTGCTGAATGAGTCAATGAGGAAACAACTACCCTCAACTTCACTGCGTCTTCTACGCTAACATTTAGCCCCAGTCTCGTTAAAAAAGCTAGATTACCATTAATATATATGTATGGCGTTTTCCAGCAATTTTGATTTTTTCCCTGGGCCACAGCAAAGAGCAACAAACCAAGGACAAGTGAGAAATCCGCCGTGTGTAAAACTTTGATAAGCAGGTTACGATGAGATAAAGGAATATACACAAACTATTATCCACATTCAGGTTGACATCTGATTATAAACATTTGTGGAAATGTTTCAGACGCCGCCGGTGTCCCGTCCTAGAGTATTTGGGACTGTACAGTGCAGTGTAAACAGAGACAAATAACTAGTGGCTGATTCCGACTGTATACGAAAAGTCACTTCAGTGCAGGGAAAAATTAGCGTAGAAAAATATAAAAAATCGTATTTTTTGTTCACATCTATCACAATATCTATACATTAATTATCCTACAAAATTACAGAGCAAGAATGTTCTTTTACGACTATTTTCTCTAAATAGCCCTCCTTATATATATATATTTGAAGCAGGAATTTTTTGGCAATTGACGAAAACATTAGTAATAAAATAGCTCTAGTGTTCTCTCAAGCATTTTCACAATAATTCTCTTCAAAGTGTTTACTTGTGTAAACAATTTGGCACCTCTAGTTTGACATATAAATTCTGCATTTGTAAGTATCAAAGAGGACAAGTCAAGTCACTCTAAAAATTCTATTATATTTCGAAATCCCTCCACAGTTAATTATATAAATCTCAAATTCTCATGATCATGAGTTCACTCATGTATAATTGAGATCGAAGGCTTCCTCATGCAGAAAAACAGATGGATTAATGATACAAGCTCCTCCTGACCATATAGAATGAACAAATGCATATAGTTTACTCATTTGTGAGAGCTGGTTCCAATCCAAGGTAATCTTTTTTTTAACTTGCTCTATTCCTGTATATAATGCGTTGTATTTTTACAACTAAAAATAAACTTGGCAGTGTATACACTTCCATACAGTTCTACAAAGCATTACTTCATGTACCATTGACCAATCATTAATGACATGAAAGATTTGCCGAGTAGGTTATATTACTGTGTGTATACCTGAAGAGACGAAAAGGACATGAGTACTCATTCTGACGGAAGGGATGTCACAATATAAAACCTGTGCGTGTAGTGTCTATTGACACTAAATGTAAACAATTGACTAAATGTTTCAGTTTCATTTCCAAAGAATTAATTATTGTCGGTAGTACATCCTCCATGCTATCGCACGCTCTACGCGTTGGGATGTCATAAAGTTTAGAGTGTAATTATTATGATCGTACTATTGTGATCTCGCTTGAAGAGCCCCTTCAAGGATATTTTTCTATAGGGGCAAATAAATTTGAGCGTTCCAATTTGCCTCTCACAGGATGTTAATTGTACTCCGTACAATAGCTTAAGAATGCCAAATTTTTGTCCTGGAGATACTTTTTTATAACACATCTGGACCAAATTCGAAGATTGGCGCGAATCCACATGACTTGGAGGCGAATAACTTGCATTCGTTTTCTGCATGAATTTCCAACTATAAACAAATTTATTTGTTAATATAAAATCCAATGGGACAGGAATTATGGATAGTTTGACTCACATACAGATCTTTTGTGCATCTCTTTGCACATTCAAAACTGGAAATTGGCCACGCGCTTGCAATATAATTTATAATAATTTTCAGCGGTTATAACTACATTTGTCATAATATTTTTGATTTGATTTAATACCTTTCTGGGAGTTCGGGTGGGAATTTTGCAAAGCATCTACAACATACACAGCACAAAGACTAAAAGTTGTAAGTAGTTTTTCCTTCTTCCTGATTGGTGGTTATAGCATTGTGCAGACTCAATTTTACAATTGTTTTGTCTAGAAACGTTTGATTACCTACATCCCATTGGTCGTTATGGAAGAAAAGTTAACCGATAAATAACAGAAACCGGACGAAATTGCCCGGAACCAGTAAGTTCAAATTACCCGATTAGTGTTCGTGCCAGAGATGCGCAAAAGAAATAGCCTTCCTTCAAGCCTTCGAAGGCGAAAATTCAGTAAAAATTTCCCCTTCAACATATCCTAGAATGAAGCCCTCTAAAAAATCTGCCTTCCTTCACCCTTCCTTCCAAAATATTTACACTCGTTTTTGCCTTCAGCCTTCTTTTTAAAAATAGCCTTCCTTCAATTTTAAACTACAACCCGCTTAAAAACTTTTTGCACCAGCAGGATTCAGTGCAGTGAAGAGAGCGGGCACACATTGTCAGTTGTGAGTTCACGAATTGGCTGCATTGTTGCGCGAGCAGCAAAATGTCGTTTCATATGCTATACTTACACGTTATAGATATGTCGTGTACCTTGAAGCCTTCACGGCCTTAGAGGGCTAATATTTAGGAAGCCTTCCTTCACAATCCTTCATTGCTAGTTTTTGTGAAGGCTTCCTTCAGCCTTCAGAAAAAAGTATCCCCATCCTTCCATTCCTTCTGCAACGTTAAGAATGTTACCTTTCCGCCTTCAAGGAAGCCTTCTTGGAAGGCTAGCCTTCGAAGGCTGCGCATCTCTGGTTCGTGCACTAATTACCCGACTTCTGACAAAATCTACAGAAAACGAGAACACCAGACTTGCAAAAACTCAATCTACCCGACTCCCAAAGCGTGTCGGGTAAAATGAAACATTATACATTTTCGGTTAAAGGTATCCAAACTAAGTTTTCAAAATTTAATTCACCGACAATTATTTTGACAGGTGACCTTACAACTCGACCAATACTAAGAGGAATTCCCCGTCTATTGTCGGGCAACGTCCAAACTACGAACTACGTATTTTCGAATGTTTACCAAACAATTGTACTTTGCAATTTACAGAACACCCGACATTCGAAATGAGGCATAACGTATTACAATCGGTGAAATTGTTTGAAGTCATGTTAAAGTTAACTCATAAATCTTAAATTCCAATCGCGAAATCATTTGGGTCAAACTAAACGTTAAACACATTTTGTCGAGTAGTTTTTGGTCCACACTAGGTTGTCTGAATTTTCAGAACGATGACCGCAACAAGTGCGAAGTATCTCCACTTCACATCTCCGATCTCAAGGTTTCTTCCATGTGAATTACATCTTCCATCTTGTCGTTGATTTAATTAAATACGACACAATTCCACCTCCGATAGCTCTTGATCGTGCAGAACCAATCCTAACATTAGAATTTAATGATGATGTAGGATAATAATTTTAGGATGATAGGATCTTTAACGGATGTAATAATTATCCACTAGGTCACTTTATTACATAAGGAATATTTCGTGAAAATATCGCAACTCATTTGTTTTAAAACTAGGACATTTTAATAATAATAATTTTTAATTTTGGCAACTACTTTAGTCACCGATCGGGATAGTATAATTGATTTACAAAATAAAACTTAGAAGGAAATACAATAAATCACTTTGATTTCACTTCAATATTTTCGCTCGGCTTCGGAGCAAGTATCGAGCACGTCTGTTCTCCTTCAGGTCTCGATCCAACTCTTTGTCTCCTTTTCCAAATCGTTCCCGTCTCCTTGAGCCCATTTCGGGCTCCTCGTCTCCCATTGGTCGGCCATTTTCTTCCCTTTCGGCTACCTGCTCTGGGATTGGCTGCTCCTCCGCTTGACGTTCTTGCTCTATGTCGTCAGCCATCTTCACCCTAACGTTTCGATCGTGCTGGCATTTCCCAGCTGCCTCTAACGTCCTGACTCCACATTCCTGAGTCACTTTGGGTAACGGTGGCAATTCAGGAATAACTTCTGACATTCCTGGTTGCACCTGGCTTGTGACCTCCGGCAATAAATCTATTTTTGTCTAGGCTGGAACCTTATCTGATTCTTCTCCAACTATGACTCCATTTTTTCTCGACGACACCTCTCGTACACATACCCTGGCAGAGACTAAACCACGTCGGGAAACGTGGGGGGTACAACGACCATAGTTAAAATTTGTTTCACGTAAATGTCAAAATATACCATATTTCTTCATTTTTTAGCCTTTTATTGATGTATTGTGACTTTTGCCTTTATGTATAACAGAACAGTGTGATCACTTAATTGGGTAAAAAACATTCCTAGAAAACTTCCAGTTGCTTTGCAATATCTGGGCAGCAGTGAATGACGCAGCAGTGGTTTAGTCTTTCCTGTCCAATTACGGATCCTAAATGTTTTTATTCGCTGCCAAGTGGAAAATGATCTCTTAGCTGTCGCGGAGCTGATTGGGAGCACGATTAATTTTTTTTTTGAATGTCATAGCTTCGGAGAACCAGAGGTCCAAGCATAACTTGAACAGTTCAAATGCCTATCAAGTTCAAGTCAAGTGCAGACAATTATGTAACTTGAGACTTGAAAATCAAGTACAAGTGAAATTATACTGCTAACTTGAATTTTGAAGTTCCAGTTCGACCAAGTTCAAGTTAATAATTTATTACTTGGTTGCAAAATCAAGTTCAAATACATTGAATGGAAGTACTTGAATAAAACTTGAATATAACTTGAGTTTTTTCACTTAAAAGCTATGTGAGCAGTGCGTAATTAGTGGCATCATTAATAATATTGGGCGTCAATCATAATAATGACATCTTTGTGTTTTTATTGCGTCGACATTAAACGCCTCCACAATGCCCAGTGGTCGAGATTGAGTATTAAATTCTTGTGTCCTGTTTTGATACCTGGAATTATTAAAAGTTCCGGCTTATCCTTTCTTAATTGCTTTACAAGGATATTCTTGATACTCGGGGTTCTTGTTTTATTATAAAAATGAAGCTTTGTCCAGTTCACTTATTCTGAAGCTAAAAAGTTTAAGGGGAGCTTTCATAAATTACGTAATGTGCCTAGGGCGGTGGTGGACTGAAATATTTGACAGAAAATGATAGGGGGGATGGTGGGCCGATGAAAACATCATGTCAGCAAAAATTACTTGCTGTAAGTGAAAATCAACTAGCCTCGTCAAAATTTTGGAGAAGTGATTGTGAGTAGTTTTCTTTGACAGTTAATAATAACAATATCACCCTTCGATTCGCAATAAAATTAAGACTATTACTGCTCATGTAGAGGACAGTACGAAACTTTACATATATAAATACCACGCAGAAATCTTCAATCAAGGATAACCGAGACCTCACCTTGGTTATCACCATATATGCACATCTAAGATTTCTTCCGAAACAAATGACGTTATGAAGTAGGTGGTTATGAGCGAGTTTGATTATATGTGATTTAGGAGGAGGGGGTCAGAAATCTTCAAACTTTGAATGACGTAATTTATGAACGCTCCCAAGAACAATTTATTATAATTCACTGTAAAAATAATTTTTGCTGATGTTAAACTTGATGGCGCAGACAAACAAAAATTCTGAAAAATTCATACTGATTGTGAGTAAGAAAAATTAACGATGACAAATATTCAGGAATATAACTGCTGGTTATACTCACCAGATGAGTACAACATTAATGTGAACAGGCCAATAATATGGTTGATAAACCTCTTAACTGTGGAAATTGGTAAATTAGACTACAATGTTTACAAATATTTGATCCGGTATTTTAATGTTCTTAGCTATTTTAAAGTAAAGAATATCATCCGTATGGCGTTTAGTTTATCCTAATTACGGCCTAATAATTATCAGCTGTAATAATTGTGAATGGAATTTCTGTATTGGTTATTCATTAAAATAAATACTTGAATAAACATGTTCAAGTACAAGTTCAAGTCAAGGTATAATCCCAACTTGAACGTCAAGTTTTTATCAAGTTTAAGTTCTATAAAATGAACTTGAAAATCGTGTACTTGAATACTCAAGTTGCTTGAGAAACTTGATTAATCAAGTGCAAGTGTGGAATACCTTGTTTAGACATTTTTTTCAAGTTCAAGTCAAGTTGACTAAAATAACTTAACTTTAACGCAGCGCTGCGGAAAACATTTGGGGCACTAAACCATGACAAAAATCCTGTTGTAGAGCTTTGGTCTACTCATTTAATCCCATGAATCATAGTCATTTGAAGATTAAGACTCTCGGAATTGAACTGGTACAAATGTGAAATAGCAACTACTAGGTGCTCTGGGGATCTTGGTTCTAGTTGATTCCAGTTAAGCAATATATTCTCTAACTCCTGGACTTTCTCGATCTCGGGTTGACCATAACGACGCTTGAATTCCGCAACAACAAGGTCGATAGAATCGTTGAACATGTTTTGGTACTTTACTTCTGCAGTTGTAAAGACAGGTGGATTATTTATTCCATACCGCTTTGGTCACGGTCACAGGCTTCCTACATGCGATTACAAAGCCCACTGAAGACATTTTGACCTTTCTGCTTTCTAAAATTGTCAATGCACACATTCCAAGCTTGAAAAGTGCCACTGACGGTAGAACGCACACGGTAGTGTTTGTGTGATTTTGCTCAACATCTCGGTTGGGTTCAAAATGTTGTGTAGAAGGAGCAAACCAAAATAAGCCTTCTTTTTTTGAGCTGCGTATGTAAAGGGGGTCTCACAGTCTTGTTCCGTAATGTAAAAAGTCTACCTCAGTAAACTTTACCATCCGTATCCGTAGATAGCATTCACACTCAGTCACCACTTCTTCCGTAACATTCTCCTCTTCAGTAGAAACGTTGCGTACGGAAGCGAGTTGCATCGATGATATGAGGTTTCAACTTTTGGAGCGTAAGGACGAAAATTGAATGCTTGGCGCGCAGTCAAGGCCAGCGCGAAATCAATATGCGCTTTGTGTTTGCAGCTTTGGTTTATTGTCTCAGTAAAGTTCTTGGTTTCAATACAATAATCATCAATAAATAATTACATTTCACGCTAAAAATTAAAGTCATATTGGTTTTAACTTCATAACTAACGTGTTTCACTAAAAAAATAGAAGAACAATTTTATTCAACACCAAGCAAATAATGTCGAGTCAAAAGCGAGTCCGCTAAAATAACAATATTGATAAAAGCAAAAAAAACAGCAATATGGAAATTACTGCTGAAATTGAAATTCTGCTTAATATGCAGTGATGGGTAACCGAAAATTTGGGTTTACGTTAAGTACTCAAAAGTTAATGACAGTCTAAATTCGGTTTTCGTTTTCGTTATTGGTTTTTTAGGAATTCGGTTATGGTTATAAACGTTTAGTAGTTGGATTTAATAGCGTTAATCGGTTAATAACGGTTAGTATTAACAACAGTGAATACGGTTGATGAAAAGTATTTTTCTGGATTTAAAGTAATATAAAACTTATCTAACAAGTAACCTTCGCTGCATGCCCACTTGGGATCGGAATGAAATTTTGTGGGAGCTTAGGTACCTGACCCAAGGTCCCAGCGAAACAAAAGGTTTGTGCCATCTCACCCTGGTTTGCGCGGGAAATCGCGCAGAAGTTTTAAAATCTAATTCGTGAGCATGTCCAACTTGAATTTTAGAAAAGAAGCCAAAGAAATAATTGTGACCAACATTAACCACTGTGAGGCCAAAAATCTAATTGTGACCATTATTGACCAATCGTTCAAGAAGGTAGCTAGAACCACGTATTATGAATGCATGCCTTAAATGTGCCATTCTTTTAAAAAGCATTGACTTTCGAAAATGAAAATTTCTTATGGGATTTAACATTGTAAACTTTTGGTCTCCCTGGGACCTTGGGCCAGGTACCTAAGCTCCCAAAAAATTTCATTCCGATCCCAAGTGGGCATGGGGCGAGGGTTACTTGTAATTGCTTAATGGTTATACATACTTAGCACTAAGGATTCCATCCGAAATTTCGGATCGGATACACTACTTATCCGATCCGAACAATCCGATCGGATCGGATACGTACCACTTATACGGTCATCGGATTCGGATCGGATTTGGAAACGACTTTATCCGATCGGTTCGGATAACAAATAATAAATATCGGATAATCCGACCGATATCCGAAAATCAATTTTTAGCGCGTTCGAGCGACCAATAAAAACGAAGTGTGCAACAACAATTTTTCCAAAGAGTAACTATGCCGCTTTTTATGCTTTTTCTTATTAATTCTGTGTTTCAAATTTACAGCGGTATTTGTAAAGTTTTTCTTCAGTTTGTACGTAATGTATGCAAAAGTGATTAATATTGTGGTGTAGTAAAAAGCTAATGCATTTTTCCAGTGAAAATTCCTAATACGTTTTTCATCATCCAATGGTATCAATTCGGATAATTTCGGATATCCGCGGGTCGGATAATGCACCGATCCGAAATTTTCGGGTCGGATTCGGATGATTAAAATTTTTCTTCGATCCGTAACGGTCGGATCGGATAATAAGAACATTTATCCGAAAATTTCGGTTCGGATCGGATTTGAATCGGATATTCGATTTATCCGGTCGGATGGAAGCCTTATTTAGCACTAGTATTGCTTTTATTAATTCCCTAAATGTCTTTGTAAGGTTTGTTTTCAGCAAATAATAATGACTTAATGCAAATAGTTTAAGAATAAATATATTGTCGGTAACCAGTACGAATGGTATACATCCATTTTCAGACAAACGTAAAATGGCAACTTGTTCCAAAATCAAAATGAAGTAATTAGTGTTGTTTACAATTTGTGACCGGAAATTGCATGGCAAATTAATCGCCCGGAATTTTTAAAAAGTCAAATTAAAGCATGGAATTAATACATGGAAATATGGAACAGTTTCTACATGTTTGTAAATGTATCTATACTTATGTTCCATTATCAGAAATACAATTAGATCATTTAGTAAAGATTTTCAGTAACGGATAATAACGTTATTGTGATTCGGTTTATGTTATTTGCTACACAGGGGTTTCGGTTTTCGTTAAGTTTTTGTTAGTCAATGGGGATATGTTAAACGTTATTTCTAATTAACCGTTACTAGGATTTTATCGATAATAACGGTATTCATTAACGTTAACCAATATCGTTACCCATCACTGTTAATATAGTTGAAACTGGAAGTTACATTTTAGACCCCTCAAAGGCAATGTATTCCGTATTACGAAAATCTGCATGGAGTGAAATTGGATTTCAAATCGGAATTTCAGGTAAAATAATATTTGGCGCATATTATCATTTACTATTTTTCAGTTAAAAATTGTAATAATGTTCATACTATTAGCGTCGTTAAAAAGAAACAATTTTAAAATGAATTGTGAACTGCTATTAATTGTTATTATTTTAGCAAAAGTAGCTAAAGATAAATATACTTATCTGTGGGATCAGTATACACGTTAACAAAATGGAAAAAAGGCGAGTGGGTCAGGGAGAACGAGAATTTCTAAAAATGATGCAGTTGAAAAGCAGTTTATGCAAAGATTTTCTTTTCTGTCCGGGTTTGTGAAATCCAAGAGGAGGTAAGGATCATTCTACAAGGATTTTGTGAAATCTGCCACAAAATATTTTTTATATTTAAAATGACTGAAAGGAATTTAATACTTAGTACAACCGAAAATTACGACTTAGCAGGCAATGATAGTGAGGATAACGCAAGTGACACGGAAATAGAATCGCAAGTTCTGTCGACCTCGGATGATGAAGTACTTGAATTGAATCCGTCAAACTCCGGGGAATCTTCAGCTCCAGCTCAGTCACTTAAAACTACAATGCGTTGCAAGAAACGAAAAATCAATAAACAGGTACAAATTTATGTGTAATAAAAATTACTAAACTTATTTCCTAATGTTAATTTAAACAATTAACAATCCAGCTCGTGAATATGATCGTATATATTTATGTTAATAGCGAAAATAAAGAATTCAAAACTATGAAACCAAATTATTACATATTATATTATATAGGACAAAGATGTTCAAAACCGGATTTTAAAGGTTCTGGAGTGATCTGATGATAAAGAAGAACTATTTGGAGCTTCCGTGGGAGCTGCCCTGAAGAAACTTTCTCCAAAGTGTTCTGTACGAAATCACGATGGAGACCTTACACCGTTTACATTATTACCATTTAGCACCCTTTTACCAAAGGGGCATCCACGAAATACACCGGCATCATTTTGTCTTCAAAATCCTCCGACAACGATCATAATAAATCCATAATGTGCATCGCAGATTGCAATTAAATTCATGCTGAACAATATTTTGTAGTTGAAATATAACGATCCAGATTAATTAGGGCATTGCAAAAAGAACATGTTTGCGGTCCGGAGCGCCTATGCAATTCGGGTATTGCCAATACCTTTCAAAATCGTTTGCAATGACCTCCCAATCGTTGACATCCGGCTGTGGCATAAAGACTGGGGATAAAGTGTTCCAGTTCAAACGAGTTGTTTCGCTGATAATGTTGGATACGGTAGAATGGAATGAACTTAAAAGTATTTGCATACTGACACCATGGGCGAGGTACCTATAGTGATTTTAAAATTCATTGTTGTAATACGTTAAAAACATTAGCATGCAAAATTTATTAATTAGCAATTCCTATTTTTAAATAATTATTTAACTGAGGGTCACATGCAATCGTAGTCTTGGTGAAATGCTTTCAAGATGACTGTTGTCTTTTTGAAATTTGCTTTCCAGCATTAATAACAACTCTTCAAATTGTTGCGGTGTAAATCTAGTGTCTTTACGAAACCGATCCGGAAATTCGTTGAACTTGATCAATTTTAACTGCATCCCTAACTGATTCCTAAGTTTGTTAAAGGGATGAACCCAATACTTCCTCCGTTGCCTCTGTTTGTTAAATAATAGCAACTTTAAAAGTGCCTTTTTCGTGCTTTTTACTAACAACCTTCATGATAATTTTAATAGACGTTCAAAAATACTAAATTGAACTAGACCGCCAATTTATCAGGCGCTTGTTTGTTCCGTTAATATACGTTTGAGTGTGTATAGTATTTGGTAGTTACCGAGGAAAATGATCTTACGGATGACGCAATCCGCTTCCGTAAACATTTTATTCCGTATCTGTAGAGAAAAGCAATGACTCTGAGATCGCCTTAATCCAGATGCTTCAGTTACACATTTCGTTGCCGAATTTGCCATTGTGTGTAAACATTTCAAGAGACGTTCATAATTTGGCAGTGTAGTGGTGACATTAGACCCTCTAACCGTTCAATTTGTCGAACAAAGTGGCTGAACTAAAACCTCTAAAAATTGTTAATTATCAAATGAAACTTTCCAGTGCTTCAATTCATAGCCATTATTCCACCGTGTGTACTATGTACTACCTAAACCTTAAGGTTCTCTAGCTTAGAAGTCTGAATGAAATACCCAAGACGATTGATGCGACATGATGTACTGAACTGATAGGAGTGAAACATTTTCAGTGTTTCTGCCATGGTCGGGTAATTTTTCATGCAATTATTACCCTTTTTATAATTGAAAGGAATTTTAGACTTTAACAGTTGTGACCTGACAGTTTATTTGAACGACGTACACGTCGTACACTTTTACAATCGAGTTCAAATTTTATTACATCGGTTATTATTAGGATCGTCTATCGTGAACCGCGTCCACATTCTGCTTGTGTGGAATATGCTATTGTAATCGAAACATCACGTACAGCAATCGTTCAAATCTTCTGGGAAATTCGCGTACACAATGGTTTATCAGCTTGCAATATCTCTACAAAACCGACAAATACCGGGAAATTAATTAGAAGAAAAACTACATTAATAATAACTGCGTGTAATTTATTTATGATTTTGTTTACAGAAGTTAGAGCTAGCAGATATAATTATTGCATGCGTGTCTGCACATATGTTGGCCATAGAACCAGTGAGGCCGTTGGACAACTTTACTATGTGTACTGACTGCGGAAATAAGTCGTAATTAGGTAGACAATAAATAGACAAGTCACATGTGGTTACTGGTTATGTCAACGTCCATATTATAAATACATATATATCCATATTACATAAATACCTATGCTTCGGTCCATATTGCGATTATTAAATTTCTCGAAGTACAGAATATCCAATAGATACGGTAGTATAAAACCTCGGCATTTAAAATAAGATTTTGATTGTATTTTTCCAACCGAAAATATCATAATAATGATTTTCTATCTTTTTGGCTTCGCATTACTTTATTTCCTTTTTTCCAACTTCCGTGACTCCAGAACATCTTTGAATTTACCTAGTGGTATGAATTATGTCGCTCATTACATTTTATCCTAAATACATTTCTTACTGTATTGCACATAATCGTATATTCACAGGTCCAATAAACTTCCCATTTATCGGTAATATACAGTGGCTGGCAGCATTTCCGTGGAAACATTTTTCCAATTATGGAAAACTTTATGGTCCGATTACTTACCTTAAAATGGGTAAAACCCGGTAAGTCCTTAACATGTTCGCATACAAATTGGAAAATATCAGTTTTACAACCATTTCTATTTATGTTGATTAGTGCGTTTCTATTGAATGACGTTCAAACTTGGAAAGCAGCATATTCTCAAGCTGAGCTCAGTCAACATCCAGGCAAAGTTTTAGCATCAACTTTGAAAAATAAAAGTATATTTTGTTTAAATTATTTATAATAAATAAATTAAAAATTAAGTGTTTAAATACGTTCCCATTAAATATAAACAGGTATCATTTTTGGCAGCGGAAATCCAGAAATTAAGAATTTCATGACCAAAGTCCTGAATGAGTTTGGAAAAGATTCTTTAGAAAATTTATCATTAAAAGAAATTTCGTTTCTCCGCCAAAGACTATTGGAAACTAATGGCACACCCGTAGATATTAACTCATTGTTTCCCATTCCCACTCTTAATGGTCTTTACGCACTGATCTTTGGAAATCGGATTGAAGACAGCGATAAATCTTTACACGAATTCGTAGAAATAATTAAAAAGTAAGATTATAAACTTAAAATTTGTTATAAGTCATGTTGTACTATATTTTATTATGTATATACCAATTTCTGGGTATTTCAGCCTAACAAGTAACTCTAACTATTTGGGAAGGCAGTCGGTGCTTTTTTTGATACCTTATATGAGAAAATTGTTTCCTTCAACAAGTCGTAACGAAGGAATTCAAAGAGCAGTGTCGAAGGGGACTGACATTATAAAAGAAAGAATAGAAAAGCATGTGCGGAATCGTCAAACGTTTGAAATCCACAACATAACCGACGCCTATTTTGACAAAATACAGAAAACCGATCCATGCTCGAACTCGTTTTTTGCAGGAGGTGCTTTTGTTTGCTTGTATTAATGAAATGATATATATTATTAGCTGTTTACCTTAATTTTCTTTCTGTAGATGATTCCATTCATTTCGTGTACATGGGCCTATTCATTGCTGGCGCTGACTCAACAAGTACAAGCTTGGATTGGTTAATTCTGTTCGTGGCCACAAATCCATTAGTCAAAAAGAAGTTTCGCGATGAAATTGAGAATATTATTGGGGACCGAACGCCGTCCCTAATTGACCGGCCACGGATGCCTTATACATTAGCTGTTATTGAGGAAATGTTTAGACTTTCAGTAATTTCCATTACCCAGTTTCGGCAGGCTAAGGAAGACACAAAGCTTCTTGGATATGACATTCCTAAAGGATCAATACTAATTCCAAATGTTTTTGCCATTAATCGAGATCCCGAAATTTGGTGTGACCCGGAACATTTTAGACCCGAGAGATTTATTAATGCTGATGGCAAGTTTCAGAAAAGTGACAAATTTAATACTTTTGGATATGGCAGACGATCTTGTATTGGAGAAAATATTGCAAGAAATCAGATCTTCTTGTTTGCCACAAGCATTTTTCAACAGTTTGACGTAACTATACATGGGGATGTTCCTCCACTGAATGGATACTTTGGGGCATTGCACTATCCCAAGCGCTTCAAAGTGTGTTTTGAAAAGCTATCGAACAACACTTCTGACACCTGAAACATAGGAACTGTAAGATTATGGCTGCATTAAATGTGTAATATAATGTCCATTAATAAAACATATATATATAACTATGTCAAATTCATTACGTCTTAGGATGAGCTTATAAGGAAGGATCTTATTTCAAGTGTGCATTGACTAATTACATTAGTTACAATAATTGCAATTAAAATACATACTACAAGTAAATTGTTTCTGGTTTGGTAAGGGAGTAAGCAAGAGGTACTTACTCGGACAGTTGTTGTCATCATAGCCTGTGAACCCTTGCCGTAAAAGTCCTTTCAATTCTTTGCAAATCTCTGTTCTTCTTCAAATCCCATGTGCTGATCAAGTCCAATCTTGGCTCTCCACTCTGTGTACTATTTAAAAATCCATAAGTTTTCTAAGCTAGTCTGTAATTCGTAGAATTAACAAGAATCCCAATGGACTCTGTCAGTATAACTCCCTCAATGGGTATTGAAAGAATTCGGGAAATTATATTCATAAAGCGCCAGTAATACTTTCTCCAGCATAAGCTCCGCTTGTACAAGATCCTGGTCCAGGGATGTAAATAATTTTTTTTATACTGGGATTTTATACTGATTCAGTTAAATTAGAATGAATTCATTTAACACAGGCGTTTCTCAACCCAGGTACAAAAACACCTCCGAAATTGGAATAATTTCAGACTTTTAAAATTCAAAAACAGCGTTTACGCATTTGGAGTTTGAGTTGCTTTTGCAGAATATAGAGAGTGGACATTCTCAGCAAAAAATTCATAAGGATTTAATTTTTGACTCACCTCTTATCCAACGCAGTAACTCCATATCAGATTTTAAATCATTACGCAGTTCAAAGTCCTGGACCTTTAGACAGGTCTGCGAGTGGACATTAGTACTATTTTTACAAAATAGATAATTTTATAGATTCGTAGATTCTATACTATGGGCAATAAATACCTCTTGTATAAGTTCCAATTCTTCCGGATTAGGAGCCGCCATGTTTCTCAGAGACGGAAAGTGAGATTTCAGAAACTTAACTTGTAATAACTAAATGCTTCATTGGCAATGAGAAAACTTTAATATTACGACGCACCATACTCTGACATGCAAAAATGATTCCAGGAAGGTAGAGTACATACATAATATATTTTTAATGAAACTTAAAACCGTACAAGCAATAATTACGCAGAAATTAAATGATGTTGGTTTAAAGTTCACTTTCACACAGGCTTCATGACCAAAGGATGTGGGCTTGAAACATTACTTACTACGTTATTATTTACGTGTGTATAATTATGGATATACAAGTACATGAGAATATAGTATAACTGCTCTAAACCACTTTATATCAAAATCTAAATTTCACCCCAATATTTTTTTTCTTGGGCTAGTTTGACTCAAAAATGGGAATGGTAGTGGAATTTCACATGGACTCCTTTTAGAATAATTACTCATGAGAAATAGCCCATGTAGTATTCCAACACTGGAATTCCTACATTTAATTTGTTCAAAATTAAAAATTTGTAAGGAAAACGACGAGACTATACAATGTATATGTCTTGTAGTTCCTACAAGTGTGGAAACCACAGAATCATTTACTTCATTGTTTCCTCAAATTTGACAATTATTATTAATTGCCACAATTTTTTGAAAAATATTTCACGGACATATTATTCAGTGCTCATATTTAATTTCAGTAATTACTGCAATATGAGTACACAGTAATGTGACAATTACTCGGGTATAAACGGGTTCAAGTATAAATTACAGGTTTGGGTACTACCCGGGTACACTTTAGTCAGTTTAAAATTTCGGGTACGGATACGGGCATGGATACCGGTACAAGGATTTGAAAATGGGTATACATATACTCGCCGGGTTCGAGTATAACGGGATGATTTACTCGTAACTGCCCCCATTGTACCAGAGTATTTGATTACGTTGAGAATTGAGACATTTCGATGAATTTTATGCCATCATTCCGTACATTGGAAACTGACGGTTTTTTACCAGTGTTCCGGAATGTACATATGTAGTTCATTGTCAATACCTTTTTAATCTTGCTACATGGAGTACATGCATGTACGTATTTAGTAACTGAAATATATGCTTTTAGTGAAGCATGTTTTACGAACTATATATAAGAAGACAATAATGAGTTATATGCAGATGGAGTTATTGGGATAAGAAATTAATTGGAAAAGGCCGATTAAATTAAAAAGAGAAAAGTGAAGTCGCAAAGTCCAAAGCAAAACCTTCAGATCAGTCATGTTTACGTGCGTAAATATTCTATGCATGTACATTTGGATTGGCCTGCGTGCCGTCAGGGGCCATCAGCCTATAAACATTAAAAAAGGGGGGAAAAATTTTGACTTCCTTACTTTTAGCAGTTTCTTCCACATTTTCCAAAACTAGTTGAATACATGTAGCTCAAAACCATACACTGGTTAAGTATGTATGTACAGCAAAGACTGCTTTACTATTTCGCTTAATTACAGTTTTGCTGATATTCCTTTAAAGAATTGTACTGATTTTACGTACCTGTGCCGAGCACTGCCTGTACCACGAGAGTATCAACGGTATTTTTAATGGAATTGAAATTGATTTTTTTTATTTCAGATATTACACTCTTACCAGTAAATAAATCGCAAGGAAACAAAGCATTAGCTTCTAGTTCCAACTGCGAAATCCTAAGGTTTGTAATTTGACAACTTTTTATAGAGTTGAGTTTATTGGAATTTAGGACAAGTTCTTTTTTTGGTTTTGTTTGATTGAATGAGGTTTATTAGTGGTTTCCAAGGGTATCCAAGCCAAATCTATAACCTTGTCAGTTTCCCTTTATTCCAGGGTAATGACAAGAGATTCTTGCTTGATATAAATCCAAGCAAAACTCAAACTCATGATGTTTGTACATGTAATTAATTTTATATTCAGCTCTAACTTCTTGTATTGTGACTTATGTACGTGTGTTTAGCCGTTTGATTTTAATGAAGATAGCGTTGGTATATTACGTTACAGAGTCCCTGCGATTACTCTGCGCACAGTTAAGTTTTATCGCCATTATATGCTTTGTATATAGAGACTACACATTGAGCCTATTAAAACTCTCCTAAAATATCACTAGATATTTATTTCCAAAGATTTCACAAGTAAATAACAAAAATCGCAAAACATACACAAAAGCCAGTAATATCTAACACAGAAATTGAAATTTAACAACGGAAATGTAGTTATAGCATTTTCTGGTAATTATTTAATGTAGCTAATGATATTTCTGCCCCCAGAATAAAAATATTATCAAAGAACTTTCAAAGTCCCAAGTCAGTTTCTTCCACTTCGTCGAGACATAAATTCCCCCTATTCCCCACACGGATTGACTAAGTAAGGGTATATGTATTATTGGATCCTCCATAGTCAGTAGGCAAGGCGGAGTCTGGGATTTGTTTCCTAAGAGCTCTTGACCATTCCTCTTGGTTATATCCAAAGAAATGTAATTTATCTACAGTCTTCGCACTTAGGAAAGGCTTAGCGAGACTGTAAATCTTCGGAATAAACCATGGACCTATAATTAATAATAAATAAACCAATGAGCAGTTGTCTAAAACGAAACCCAAAGAGAGGATAAATTCATCAATCCAATTTACAATTAATTAAAAATAGTGTTCTTAGAAATTCCGGGTAGTTGGCTTCAAAGGCTTGAACGATGTCTACAAACGCTCGCAGAACTAAATTAAAAAAGACATTTTTATAATAAAAAATCCTTTGAATTGGTCAAAAAAACTGGAGAGTTCGCTACAAATAAAATACCCATTGGAATAGATAAATTTTGAAATTTACCCTGAGGCGTTGTTTGTAGTAAGGAAAGTCCGTTCATATCAGCAATAAAACAAACTTGAGTCACAGGTGTTCCATCTCCTGTAAACCTTCCCCGCATGCGTACCTTCAACTCTTCATACATTTTCCAATGCGGCTTTATGGCGTCCTCTCGGTTAGTATTTGCAACCACTGTTTTTGAACCCCACTTCCCGATGTTTGCTAAAACGACTAGAAATATAAACAGCTTTATCGTGCATTTTGTTCGTATAAATTTAAACCCCAGCACCTTCTCTATGTAATAGTGTCCCTAAATGCAGCAAAACTAATTTCGGAGTGGCACGCTGTGATAAAGATGAAAATTATCATTGGAGTATATGGTAGTATATAATTTCTTGTAGACTCAAGGCTCCTTTAAGGTTTTTAATGGCCCTTGTGATGACTGAGGACCTTTTGCCTATACATCAATATATTATTGAGCTACTACTTTATATTGAAAAAAATCTCTAACACTTCTCCAATTTAACATAACACAGCACTGAATTTAACTAACGAATTATTTTTTCACTTGATCTTATTATTCTTCAGTCACGTACGTGCAATTGATCGGTGCATGTTGTAAAGGCTAAGGCCAAATCGACCAATAAATTATCTATCAGTCGTAGGGTAAGATTTCACTATGTAAGAGCAAATGTCTTTGGACATTAATGACAACTGGTACGAGTAAAATTGTGCTACTTTTGATGGGGAGAGGGGAAAATATTCTTACTCGGGCAGTTGTTGTCATCATATCCAATAAACCCTTGCGGTAAAAGTCCTTGCAAGTCTTTTGGTAATTCCCATGTGCTGATCTGGTCAAGTCCAATCGTGGCCCTCCATTCCATATGCTGTTTAAATATTACGGGAATTTTTGGGTTTAGTGTTAATCTCATATTGGGTAATACATGTTCTCTGAAAACAGCATTCATACCTTCCTCAGCATTAGTTCCGCTTGTCCTAGGTCGTGGTCTCGAGCTGTAAATACAAATTTGACAATGGTTCAATTAAATTAGAATAATTAACATAATAATTACAGGATTATTTCATTCTCCATGTATACAAAAACACCGCCTGGATTAGGACAACTTTTAGCTCATAATTAGAAAACCATGCTTTTTACAGGGAGACAAAATAACACAGCCTGCAATTTTGGGTTTTCTGCTTAGGAGCTGGGGAACATTTTTATAAATAATTGGATCGAAAGTGGACTGCATTTATTTTATTACTTATTCGAAACAGGCTATTATTTGTACAGAACGCAACATTAGTAAATGCTTATTTCGTCCAATACTTGCCCTCAGCCGAAACTACCCCAAAGTAATGGAAATGTCATATATATAAGTAATAATCATAATAAGAGCATACAGGGCAAGAGCGTTTATGTACTTTTAGTTTAAGGTACCTTTGCAGAATAAAAAGAGTGGGTAACTCAATAAAAAATTCATAAGCATTTAACTTTTGACTCACCTCTTATCCAACGCAGTAATTCCATATCAGTTCTTAAATCATCAGACATTTCCAAGTCCTGGACCTTTAAACGGAACTGAAAGTGGACATTAGTATTTTTACAAAATTCCTAATTTTATAGATATTTCCATGAGGTTAACTTTTGAGCATCAAAATTCTTAATTCATAGATTCTATTCTACTATGTGCAATTACCTCTTGGATAAGTTCCAATTCTTCTGGATTCGGAGCAGCCATGTTCCCCACAGAGTTTGAGAGTGAGTCTTTAACTCTTGTAAAAACTTATCGCATTGATTCTTGGCAATGAATCAACTGATCAAGTATTACGTTTTTAGTCCCTTTCGTCCCACTGTACTCTATAAGAGCAAAACTACAAATTATTTCAAGAAGGTGCATATACATATATAACTATATATACTGTATATAGAGTTCCTCAATGAAATCAGATGGTGCAATTGACGGAGTTAAAGTTCACAGAGCCTTCATGCCCAAAGGCAACGTGGAAGCAGAATTACTTGTTATAATTACAAATAAGTATATGGGGATAAAAGTAAGCACATGAGAACACTTATAATTGAGCCTGTGTACATCAAATTCTAAATGCACATTAAAATATTTTTTTCCTGTGCTAATTTTGTTCACAAATGAGAATAACAGTTTTTTCCCACGTGCTCCTTTCAGGATAATTTTATCACAATTAGTGTCCTAACAACGCACTGCCTATATTTAATTTGTTAAAATTTTAAAGATTTGAATGGGGCATGAAGAGACTATTTCCTGCAAGCGGGAGTAAACCGTTGAATAATTATTTTATTATTGCCTCCAAATTTGTTCCACTAGCCAGGGTTTGTTTAGATTTAAAATTGAAAATAGATATGTATGTGTATGCTAGACGGGGCTAATTTATGTGTGTGTGTAGTTGGGGAAAAATAACAACACTTTTGGCTACCTCAAATATTTCAGACCAGTTACTCACTTTACAGAAGGAAATAATCCTGGCACCGTCTCCGTTGTAACTATTTCATTTGATGGAAATAACTACCGATAAATAGTTACTGTGGAGTTGGAATCAAGTGGAAGTCATATAGATGATTACCTTCAACTTTATAATGGACATAAATGTAGAATGCACAAAAGAACATCTTCTATTTCTGGAATGACGCAGAGAGATAAACATAATCGCCTGTAGCTGTGTAGCTATACATATGTACGTATAGTGCGGAAGTAGGAAGGTATAAAAGCCTTCATTGCCAGTCTGTATCGGTCAATTGTGCAAGGAGCACTTGTTCACTCAGATGACTGGAATTTCCGTCAAACGGTACCTGCCCTGACCTTGCAGTACTTTTTTATGATGAGATGCGAGTAAATGCGTTTTTTACTACAATTAACTCACAATCAAGTGTGAGTAAGTATAAAATGCAATAATTATTTTTAGTTTTCCTGTGGAAGTAATTGTGTACACAAGATTTTCAATTTTTTCAATCTTCCAGCTTCAGTTTCAGACAAAATAGTCAGAAAGAAAGCTCACACGCATGAAATATTTTATTTCAAGAGATTTACACAATTCCCAACGTTCAATTCATCGCACATTTATTTCCTCAACAAAATCATCCCCTTAATGTAGGTGGACAATACTTCCTGGATACAATTACAATCAAGTTCTAAAAATATTATTCTTAAGGAAGATTGTAACCTTCGATCCGTATCTTCTATTTTGATGCCAAATCCGTCCCAGACAATACAGGCTATAAGATTAACTATGTAATTAGTATTTTGCAGGAGGCAATTTCTATACAACATCATGCGGCGACAGTAATTGACTTTGTCATTGCAATTTTATTTGCGGAATTTATAATCAGTCGTAGTCGCATTATTTATTTAAGGCACACTGTAACACATTTTATTTTTCATAATTATAGGTACATTAATTATACATGGATGTAAAGGAAAGGAGGAACTTTCGAACTGCCGGCTTAAGTCCATTTTGCAGAATTTAACAGGAGAATCGAAAAACTGGTCAATTCTAAACAATTGAGGATTACAAGGTCGGAATATTTTTAAAATCAAGAGCAGCAAAGACAAATAAAAAAAATATTAATATATCGTTCGTATATGTAACGTAACTATATGGATACTTGTACTACTAAGCTTGTATGTATAAGGTAAATTAAAATGACAAAAGGACACTTTTAGTGAATATTTGGTTGCTTGATCTGCAAGACTTTGTTTCCACCCAATTATTGTACCCACTTTCGATGACCTTTGACCTTTATGCTTTCACCCATGAATGATACCCTTAGTTTAAAACAACTTATTATGAAATTAAACAGATTTCGCTAAAAATGGACGCACTCCGGTTTATACCTCACCCCTTCAAGTATTGTAAAAGTGTAGTAAAACCACCAGAATTTGTATATTTGGTCAAATATTATAATTGACACTGGCTGGAAGTCAAACATAACACTAGCACCCCGAAAGGTTTCATTAAAATCAGGAAATCTTGTAATTGTCATTCGTGCCTCCATAAATGGTGGGTAGAGAACTCTCCGGGAAAATTTTACGCAGTGCTTCAACCCATTCATCCCGATTGTACCCATAGAATTGAATCTTGTCTGTGGTTTTTGGGCTCAGAAATGGCTTGATGAATTTGAAAAACATAGGAAGGAACCACGGAGCTATCAAAGGAACCAAAAAAGCTAGGATAATTGTATTACCTTACGAGTATACACTACTGTTTTCCATGCATTTACATACATACATCAAATATAGTGTATAGAGTATGTCAAGGAAATTACAATTAATAACAACGCAGGTCTTCAAAAGTTCGGGGAAATTTGCCTCAAAACCCCTTGCAAAGTCCGACAGTGCCCGGAAGACTAAAATGAAAGACACACATATTGTTGTTAAAAATAAGGGGAAGTTTATACATTGGCGAAAAATTATTTTACGCGTAATTATATTAACCTTGTAAAGTTCCTTGCAATAGGGAGAGTTCACTTAGGTCAACAATAGCACTCATCTGAGTGACCGGAACTCCCTCTTTCGTAAATTTCCCTTTCATGCGCTTTTTCATACTGTCATAGGATTTCCAATGTGGCTTCACTGCATCTTCTCTTGAAGTTCCTTGAACAATTTTCTTCGCATTCCAACGTCCCACAAGTGCCAGGAGTACTACATTTTACGCATAATTTTTACATGCAACAAGTCTAATAATAATAAGTTGTTATACAAAATTGACAATATGTCAAATTATGTCATACAATAATGTCAAAAGTCAAAGCTGAAAAATTGATTTTGAATGCAGTAAATAAAAAAGCTTACTAGGAAAATTGTTATCATCATAGCCAATAAAACCCTGTGGGAGTAGACCATGGAGATCATCAGGCAGGTCCCAGGAACTGATCTGGTCATATTGAACCAACTCCCGCCATTGCATATGCTAAAACATAGATTTCAGTCAAATTTTAAACCCTAAGGTTTTTTAATAGAAGCAAAAGTGAGGGTAAAAACAAGTGACCATTCCTGTTGAAATAATAGCTTAGAATAGATGAATAAATTTCAATAATTGAGGAGCAACTATGTCCCCTCACAAATTAAAAATTTTAGACTTGCGTAAAAAATGTACATACCTTCCTCAGCATTAACTCCGCTTGCGTCAGATCATTGTCCCGAGCTGTGTGCAAAACACCAGATACAAGTTTTGAGAGAAGAATACTAAGTTGCATTAGTGCGTATGTATATTTTCATAGTTATAATATATGTATGTACATGCTCACATGGAAGCCAATCAATGATACTCCAATGCTTTAGCTTAGGGAGCTTACAATCCCAAAATTTTTGGGAAATATATTTTTTGAAATATACAGAAAAATCTAACCTCGGATCCAACGTAGTAGTTCCATGTCAGAATTCAATTCCTCATTTAATCCCAAATCTTGAACTGTCTCACGAAACTGAAAGTAATTATTTTGTCATGCTTTAGTCAATATATAGTAATTGCGCAAAAATATTACAAGCCTCAGAATGTGCAGAAAAAACTCATGTTTACCTTCCCCAGAAGTTCCAATTCTTCCGGATTTGGAGCTGCCATGTCTTCCCAGTTAAGAAGATTTTTTCACTGAATATTATTTAAATGCTCAGAAAATTCTGTCACTATCAATGGAAATAAGCAAATCTTGAGAGAACACTTGGAGATCTAAAATAAGAAACCTGAAAGTGAGGGTGACGATGGAATGTGAACTCGCTCGTCCCTACACTGGTTTGCCTTAAAACATTTATTTAGTGCTAAAATGTTGTTGATGCATTCTTTTTTTCATGTCCATGTGTTTACTTTTCTAGTAAGTTCAAGTATGCTGAAGATAAAGCTCAAAATTTAAATACAATACAGAATTATTCCGTAAATACAATAACAACAAGGGATTTAAAATCAGAAGAATTTACACACTTGTTTATTTCAAGCTTTTCCTCCAATAACTTATGTCTCTTTGTATGCTTCCACTATTTGGCAATGTTAATATGCAAGACGGAGCTTTGTTCTTTTATTATGTGGCTACTAGTTTTTGAGTATACATCCAAAGTAATTACATAAATGTGATAATATGAATCCAGCATCCATATCTACTTCATTGTAACTAATAGTATGCTTGAGTTGATGCATATGCATCTTCGTATATCCAAATATGGGGCAAAGTGGCCAGGTTAACTTTGTGCATACTTATAAAGGATCAAAGGGTTGTAAAAGACAAAACTGCATTATTGCTTTTATTAATTTTTCCCCCCAAAACTCTTAATCCACTAACTGACAGCGTTACTTATAGACAATGTATAAATGTTTTTTTACCGATATGTACACATTGTAATTCAAGTGGAACCTTTGCCTGTTAAACAAATGACTTGATTCCTTCCACATATTTATGGGATTTTTAATACGAGACGGTTTTCCCCTGAAAGCGTCAACTCAAGCGTCACAGTCTGTTATAGTGTATGGTACAGAGCATGAGGTGTGTGATTGCCTTGTTCGACGTTGATTGTTTCAGGTGTAGGTCAAAATAAAGGGTGTGCAAAAAACTTGCTCACCCTGAGAACCAAACTTGCTAAAATTTCAGGCTTTGACTCTCAACAAAACTCTTGGGAGTATCTGTACAAGTATACACGTGGAGTCCTTCTATCCTGTCTCTGAGGATATTGGGGAATACAAGAAATACAGGGCTTGTGGAAAGAAATGGGGATTTGGTGTAATATTCCATAAGTACAAGCATAGATACGTAAATATGTAATTATATAATAGAATATATTTCTAGTTAACACCTATGTTGAGTCAGTCATTTGCTGTAGGCACAAATGTTTGTTTTAATAATTTTTAAAATATAATATATATTGACAAATCAATTCCCCTGCAGACAAGCTTGTAGTACATATTTAATTACAAGTTTACTTGTAATATTGTTGTAGGTATGGTTGGAGCAGAGTATACATAAGTGCTAAATCTTTTAGTACTGATTTCTGGTCTTGTCGAATTACATCTGTTCTTTTCATAGTTTCCCATTCACATTCTCTCTGTAACATCCGCTGTATAGTAGGTGTC
Organism: Allacma fusca; assembly: GCA_947179485.1. Lineage (NCBI taxonomy): Eukaryota > Metazoa > Arthropoda > Collembola > Symphypleona > Sminthuridae > Allacma > Allacma fusca. Next base: position 39,292,447 of record OX359245.1, read on the forward strand.
ATGTAGGATCATACTGACAAGATATACAATGGAGATTGTGGCAAAAGAGAGTACTCAAATATTTTTGACTCTATAGAGAAATGCTCTTATACAGATCATCTAAGACGAGAGTAAAATGTAATTCTTAATGCCCACTTCCATAATATGTACATAGAACCATAATTAAGTAATTCTGAGGGTATTCCAAAGCATCAATTATTTATCACTTAAAATTAATCTAAAGCAACTAGACAATTTACATTTAATGTCAGTATTAATTTTATGTACATACTATAACGCCGTCAGCGCTGCGTCCTTCAGAAAGACAGGACACTTACAATTAATGAGCGTTGAGGTGTACACGCAACCTATTTTACAAATCTTACATGCGATCGATGTGTGGTCAATACGGCCATTGAAGTCATGATCTGAAGAACATTACCGAATGGTATAGATACATACATGACCAAGTTAACTTTTAGTTGTAAAAATAAATACAACGTATTATATGTACAGGAATAGAACGTAAACCAAAAGGATACCTTGGAGTGGAACCTGCTCTCGTAAATAAATTACAGATACTTACATTTGTTCCTCCTTTTGGTTAGGAAGAGCTTGTACCATTAATTACTTTTTTCTAATCTAACATTTCTCCTGCATGAGGAAGTTCTCGATCGCGTTAAAAGCAAGACATTGTCATTGTATAATAAAAATATATGTTCCCGCGGAGGTATATCTAAATCTAATTCCATTGCATAATTCTTACAGGAATTAAATCAATATTTAAATGCAAAACGGGAAATTCAAACTCTTAACATCCCATCGGATTTTATAACATGAAACTTCTAAAATATTAAATTAATTTAGCTTGTATTAATTTAAAATGTACCCAGTCGAAAAATAATCAAAGTATTATAAGTATCTATCTATCTATCATTTTCCCGTCAAAGCACATTACTCGAGGAGTTTTTCAGGCCACAAATATAGGAAGTAATATTATCAGGAAATAACGACTTCATAAATTCCGTCGTATCTTCTGACATTTTCCCGACAATGTGGAACTTCCCAAATGTTTTTTGGCTTAGAAACGGCTTGATGAAGCTGAATATCTTCGGGAAGAACCAAGGTACTTCAAAAGGTAGAAGGAAAAATAAATTAGCTGTTCATAAAAAATTTTAGAAGTACACGGGGTCAACTTCTTACCATTGTAAATAACGCATATCTTCAGTATTTCCGGGAAATTGGCTTCGAACAACCTTGCCACATCCGATTGAGCTCGAAGAACTGATTGTGAGATATACAGAACAAAATATTATTGTTTATTAGAGTGGACAAAGCTTTGACCATTTTAAACAATTAAGTAAAGCTTGTATACCTTGAAAGGTTGTTTGGCGGATTGAAAATCCATCAAAATTCATAATTATTGCCATCTGAGTAACAGGCACTCCATCGGACGTCCTTTTAGCTCTCATTAGCTCTGTCGCCCGAACAATTAATTTCCATCGACTGTTGAAAAAACATTCAACTCCGGAGTCACTTTCTTGAAATAGCTTTTTAAAATTCCATTTCCCCAATTCCGAAAACACAACTAAAGATTTGATAAAACATTGTATTTCATTTAATTTATACAATGTCCCTGCATTAACATTTATTTGATATTGGGGCCAAACATCGACCTAAATTTCATTATTTTTGTACGTACTAGGCGAGTTTTCCCTGTCGTATCCAATAAATTCATCGTGTATGTAGCTTTTTAACTCTGCAGGCACTTCCCAATTTCCGATTTGATCATACATGGTCTCCTCTCGCCATTGAATATGCTGAAACAATACATGTTGTCATTAGTAACTACTACTTATTTCCTATATAATAAATATTTCAAACTTAAAAATCTGTCAACTATGAACCCTACGAAGACCAATGACCCCTTGTCCAGTTGTAATCTGTTGCTCCAATGAATATACCTTTCACAAAATTATCGAAGTGCCGTTGAGATCTTGCATCATCAAAAGTGGTCAATGGCAAAATGTACACTAATATTTTGACAATAAGGGGAAAGCACTACCACAATAGTAAGCTGTGCTCACATATCATCTCGATAGCGATAGACCGATGTGGCGATGTCATACCGGAAACTCCAGATCAGATATCGAGCTTGCATGCATACAGCGTACTCTCTCCGCAAGACACAACCTTTGACCTTATTTATATAAGACATTGTTTATAAAGCAAAATATTTGGGTACATTTCAATTGACCCTTTAATATTTCACCTCGTAAGACCACATCTCATAAATACAATTTTTATAGTTGCAGTTACCAACAGGCAAAGGCCGCATCGACACTCAATCAACGCTTTTTGTACTAATTACACTTTACCATAGTCAAATTTTGCTCATTTTACGGGCATCTTAACAAGCAGAGTCTACTGTATCTTCTCAAGTGACTAAAAACGGTCTTTGTACCTTCCTTAGCATTTTCTCCGCCGCCTCCAGGTCATGTTCCCGAGCTGTTGAAAAATTATAAATTATAAAAAATATTTTCACTTCAATTATTATTATTATGAATTACTCTATATATCATAAATAAATTATAATTTGATACAATATTACACCTCTAATCCACCGTAACAGCTCCATGTCAGAATTTAAGTCATCGTTTAAATGTAGATCCTTCACTTTTGGACGGAACTGGAAATTTAAAAAAAAAATATTGTTTCATAAGCAAATTCACATGTTTAAATGTACATACATTTTTCTAAAAATCACAAGGTTTTTGATTTTTTGTATTTCTATTTCTTAATAAAAATTTTTAAATAGTTATTATATACGCGATACCTGTTTAATAAGTTCCAGTTCTGTTGGGCTTGCAGCAGCCATTCTTTTACAGCTTGAATATTCTATGAAGTGCTACGACTGTGAGCTTCGAAGGTTTGAACTGAAAAGGTGAGATATTTCTTGAGGTATTTTAAAACCGTAAATTATTTCTTCTGCATTGTGGACTTTCATGTACGTAGGTTTTAAGGAAACACGTGCTGTTATTATAAAACTTTGCATTGCAGGATATAATGTTTCACGCCAGTCAAGATTGTATTTTTCCCACGCATTGTAAGATTAAATGGTAATTGGTGTGAACGCCAGCACACCTGAGGTATTTATATTTTATTTTATTTATGTAGGTACTAGGGATAGCACAAAAAAAGCGAGAGCCTCGTGTCAAAATATTTTTAGGGGCGAAGTGAAACTGGTGAGAGCTTACTCCTATTTTTGGGGTGTCTGCGTATCTTTCGCCACGTTAATTACCAAATCAAGGAATATCAGCCAATTATTAATTTTTTATGAGTGAAAAAAGTGTATGGGAAATAAATTGATTTTAGCATTATCTACAACTGTAGTATTGCATGGTTGACATCCCTCATTCACTTCAAAAATTTAACGCAAGCGTCACTTTATTTTGCGTTTATTATTATTAATTATAATTTAATAAATTATTTAATAATTAAAATTTAAAATTTATGTCAATTTTTTAAGGAGATTGTGAATCCAGAAGGCAGAAGTTCGGAGGAGTGAAAAGGTGTTTAGCATTTCTTCTTGCAATTTATAGCGTGTTTCAGAGAATATAATTACCAAGGCTGAGAAACTGCAAATAATTAAATATATATTATAAAGATCAGATTGGGCACTTAAAATTTTGGGAGAATAATCTTAACTTTATTAAAAATGATAATCGTGCTTTGATCAATTATGGAAATTAATAAATGATTAAACAGTAGAACAACACAGATTGAATAAATAACCCGAAGGCTGTTTATTTATGACAAAGAAAGGAAACTGAAACTTATGATCACATGATCAAAAATAACTTTAAAAACTAAATCTTGATTTCTATATTACAACTCAAGAGATTAAAATAGTGCTGGGAGGAATAACTCAGCACGAGACTGAGAGCTTCAAATAAAACAAATATGGACTTGACAAGGCATTTGTTTGGTGAGGAAGTTTGATTCAGCTCTACATATCCGTTATTTCTTTAGTTTTTTGAAACATGAGAATGTTAAAAGCGACGAGTCACTCATCCCTATGCGATATGCACGCCTAACTCATTTCCGGCATAGCTGTAATCACAAAAGTATAAATAATATGCATTGATAAGAAAACATTTTTAGATTTAAATATTTTCAGACAAGGAAGCTGCGATATGCTTACCTGACATCAAGCAATACCTTTGTGATTACCAAAAGTTTTATATTGAATATGTGCATATGTAACTGCATGAGATTTAATGTTTATAAGCTCCAACATAAGCGGTTCAAACTTGGTTATGCAAATTTTTAAAATCTATGCAATAGTATCATGTCATATCTCTCGAATCAGCTAAGGTTTCCGGACCCAATACACTCCAACGTGGAATTTGAACTTGTGGGCGTCCGTTTCAAACGACTATGCTATTTTTCCATACTTCTAGATGCAATAGTGAAACGCTATCTTGGAAGGATTCCATAATATTTGAATTTTAAAGGAATGTTTCATAAAATTCACAATCAAGGCATGTTAAGGAAAGGTTAATTTTGTTAAGCATTCCTATACATACATATAGCTATTCTGTTATGTGCCTCGACGTTCCAAATACATAACTTCGTTTTTAGGCTAATATAAAATTTCGAAATAGAATTTTTGGAACTAAATTATAAACGAATATATTTTTGTTTTGGCTCCAGTATGATTCACGTTGCTCACGATTTCACTGTATATAAATTTCTTAACCATGGTGTTAAACGGGGCTACATCTCTCAACCGATGTTCAGTTGCTATTCCAAATCTACAAATAAAGCAAAAGTAAAATTCGGTTATAGTGAGTTTGAATAGATTGTCCTTTCTTTTGTTGTTATTTTAGTTTTGAAAATGTCTTCCTGATTTGATTTGGAACACTAAGCTGCTTATTTCTTACTACGTGTAGGAAAATCCTTCAGAATTACCAATAGTAACGACTTTGCCTTACTGCTGGCGAATTTGCCCTGCAGGATAAATTGTGTCATTTAAAAATCTCTATCCTACCATGTTTGAGTGCGTACTCTTAACTCAGTTCAGTTCTATTTAAAAAACTGGATTTTTTTATTGAAATTGTATTGCTGGAATATCCGACTCTCATTCCTTTGGCCGTTGTGAAACTTGCCAACATCCCTTGATACCACTACAATGTAAATTAACTAGAAATATGAATGCAATATTTGTATGCATACACACATACGTATATATTTCCATGTAATAAATAACGAATTAAAACCGCATGAAATAAGCACGCTACGTTGTCGGAGGTGCACATACCGTTCTTTAATTGTTTAACATTTAACACATAAAAATATTTTGATGCACACGTTTCATGAAGTAACATTAATTCAGTTTTATTGTACAGTTAAAACAGCATTTATGACACAAGTTTGACTATTTTAAAGTATTTTTGTATTTTACAAACAGTTTCCACTAATTTAATTCTATAGATAGAATGAAAATTTGACAAGCACAAATGCCAACACAGTCAGGCTGACCAAAAAAAAAATCAAGAAGGCCCAGGACGCTGTATAAATTCTTTTCTTTCTGAAATTAAGGTGTCACAGTTACATTATTAAAGAGACTATATTTTAATATTCACTTAATTTACTAGCTTAAATTAAAAGGCATCCTCAGAAACTGTTTCCAAGAAAACGTGTACAATTGCTATTTTCTATTGTGAATGTACCTTTTAATATTTTCTCTGGCTTTCGGCAAATCCTGGTTCTCCTCTTCAGCCGCAAAATGTCTCAAGCCAAGTAAACTCTGTCGAATATAAACTTCATGGTTGATTTCGGTTACGTTAAAGCTGAACGATTCTTTATCTGCTGCGGACAAGTGTTTATACAAAGTCGTTGTATTGTTGGTGCTCATTGAAAAATCATTTCCGACAATGTCCGTCGTTTGTTTCAAGACCCTGTGGAAGTTTGTGTACCTTCGCATAAATCCCACCCTATAAAAAGTAAACCATTTTAGTAATTACGCATTCAATAGCCTTATTCTGTCCCCTAATTTTTTAATTACGCAAGCTCACTTCGGTTTCTTCCCAATCAAAGTAAGAACTACATCTGCTACAATGGCTGGGATGTAGTGGAATAGAAAATCCAGAATGGTAAATACAAACCGGCTCCTCACGAATACGATGGATGGGTACCAGACTATATCATCGGAGGGGAATTCTTCGAAGGCTTTGAGCAAATATTTTTTAAACTTCGTTATATAAAATGGGTTTTCAGTTGAGGAGCAAGTGAAGACCATTACCGCCATCGTTTGGGAAGAGGAAGCATTAAAGGCTGTGCCAACACGCATGGCCGCTGCTAGTATCAGATTAACCACGTGATCCACTGGGGCTATGTCAAGTATCCCCGATTTGTTTATCAGTCCTACACGGACAGCCCCCTTAGACATTGCCACGAGTCCGCCATTGATTCCTTTGAAATTATCAATCCAGCCTGGAAATGGCTCCTTATTGGCCGGTGTCACTGAAGATATTTATATTAAAGTGATTAGTAGACGTTAACCATTTGCGCCACGAGACTTCGTATGCACATGAAGGGGTACGGGAAAAAACATTCAAATTGGAACCTATACTTTGCAGTTTTAATTCAAGATTTTTTAAAATTTACTTCATTTACCTGGGTCAATATTTGAAGTCTTAGGGGACTAAAATGTACATGAATGAATGTTCAATTTTTTTCAAAATTCACCTCGTGTTCAAAAATTTATTGTCAAGCAAAATATTTTAAGAATAACTATATTTTGATAGAAGATTTTTCGTTTGTTAGAAATACGGGATTCGAAGAGTGCTATTTTATACGTCACTGCCTTGAGATTTGGGAACATGGCGGGAAACGACAGCGAGCAAGTTTGAAGAGATTCCACTTCAGGAGCGAAATTGTAGAAAATGTGTTGTTGTCAACGAACGATGGAAGACCTGGTCGTTGTACGTACGTACATTTTATTACACCAGACCTGGAGCGAATTTCATGGGTATTTATTTTTGTATCTTAAGGGGATTTCATGTAGGAGTTTTCGGTGTGAAATATTTTACCTCCGTAGCAAGATTAGTTTATCTGTAGACGCAGATAAAGATTTTTTAAGGACGTTATCAATTATTTCTCAAGGTTGTCACCGGGAAGAACATATTTTGCTTCACTTAAAGCTAATCTCAAATTTTTCCTGCCGAAGCTTCAACTTTTCACTTGGCCTAATGATAATTATCCTCCCTTGGTATGCTCTATTTTCAACGTCGAAGAACCTCTCACCCATGTGCTAGGGAACATCGACAAATGTTTTAAATTGCAGATAATAGTATTACCAATTTATTTTGCAGTACAATAATTTATGATAACACTGCCCCGCCAAATTTAAACCCGTCAAAGCGACACCCCGTATTAAAATGCCACCAAAAAAGGTTATCCTCCCTTAATGTGGTGACCCCTTGTGGACCTGCAAAAATTAATATTATAGCTTCTGGCAATAAGTATTTTGTTTGCAAAAGCCATATAAATATTTTTTTTAATATTAAAAAATCTTATTAAGAAACCAAAGTTTTAATTTTTTAATAAGATTTTTTGTTTGTGTGCTCATTCTATAAGATTCAAATTCACTCCAGATCTAGTGCTTTGAAATGAATTTTAACTCTATGTATTAATATTACAGTGAACTACCTACAGATGGCCGCACAATGCAAACTGGAATGCTATATTGCGCTTCTTCCACCAGAAGTTCAGCCAGATGTTTTGAAAAGGTGTAGCCAGTTTTGTTGTTCCCCATGAGTCTAATTATAAGCAGATTTCATACTGCATTTAAAAACCAGCATGTAATATTTTTGACTCAAATAAATCCTATATATTAATTACTTCGGATCAACTAAATCCATCAGGTCCTCCGGCAGTCCTGAATGCAGCATTATTGCAATGTGAGGATCCACACGACAGGGATAAACTCTCTCCTCGATGTCAGACCGGTCCGAATTCGAAAATGCGGTTGACACATGCACAAATGCCTATACGAGATTACAAAAAAAAGTAACCCATTCTAACTCAAGTATCCACCCCATACAATATCAGACTACTCATCTTTAACTGGAACCCCTACGTGATGACACACTAGAAATAGGAATACTATCCAAACCTTCAAATTTGGAAGTTGTTTTGCCCATTCGATCATATTTTTGGTACCCCCAACATTTGTATTTAGTAAATCTTTTAATGCTGAGTCCATGTTGGTATTTGCGGCAGCATGAATCACAACTGAGATTTCTTCCCTCAAACCTTTGACGTCATTCAGGCTTATCCCCAATGAGTTAAAAGTAACATCTCCGACAACTGGGACGACCTTGGTGAGTGAATCAGGGCTGGACTCTCGGACTATTTTGAATAGCTGAAGTTGTAAGACAATTACTAATATGTATTCAATTATTATAATTGTTCGAGTTGGAACAAAAAATTAACAAAATGATACAACAGTAATAATTGTAAATAGTGTTTTATAATGTCACTTTTGATGTCAGGATTTCCTGCAGTCTCTCTTCGGCAGGTTGATTCCTTTTCGTACGTATAAGGACGTACACTTTATTGACTTCTGGGCAGCCCCTTAATAATTTTTCCAGGATGGCTTTCCCAACAAATCCCGTCACGCCAGTTAGGAGTACGGCCTGGCGTGAGAAAAAATTTGGAATTGACAAATGATTTGTGGTTAGCATTATCGTAAACCTTCGGATCTATTGTGTTTCTAAATCTGAGCCAAGTCACAAGGTATGACTTTCACGGATTTCAAGGATTAGTGTAGAACAAATACTGCGTATGTGTAGCCTTTGAAATATATTCCGGCCTTTTCAGCTTTGTGAATTATCATTACTGTTGAAAGCGTAGAAAGATGCAAGCTTCGCGTCCAGAAAATCCACGGGAAATAAATAATCACAAGCATGAGTTTCCGTGTAGATTGAGGTAATAAAACGTGTGAGTGTTAATTATCTCACCACCACAACAATAACATGTACTTCTGATATCGTCTCTGGAGCAATCAGAGCTGATTTTACTTGTGAAATTATCCTTATTTACGAAAGGCTTCAATCAGATACGAAGTTTTCATGAGATTTTACTGCGTTTTATTAATAAATTATTTCTGTGGAACTCCTGCCTCCTGGAGCGTTTATTGTGGCCGAGTTTAAATACAAGCACATTGAGTATCTATGTATAACTAAAGTTAGTGTATCAGTTGCATAGTGTACAATCAAATTATTATTTTCAAAATACTGAAAGATTTGTTTTCCTCATGTTAACCTAATGTTGCACTCCTGAGAATATTTGTACCCGCATATACATGACTGTATTTGGAAGACGAAATGCACTCATAAGCTGCTCGCAAATAGAGAGAGTACGTTGTATCTTTTGTTTTTACGCAAGTACTTATACCACTAAATTTCAAAATTGGTCCAGTCAATGTGTTTGTCGTTGTCGGTTGCTGAACAATCCAAAGAAACTGATCTGCAAACAAACCAAACCGATTCAAGAAACTGCTAGATAAGAACCCCATAGTACAAAATCTCAAAGGGATGGGAAGTTTAACATCATATAATTATGTATATATGCACATGTGGGGGAGAAAATTCTAGTACTGGGCGTGAAACCATAATTACAGTAACTCTCTTTATAAGATTACATGGTATACCCCGAAAGGGAGCAAAAAATTTTGTCTAAATGTGTCGAAAATATTTTACTTCTACAAATAAAATAATTTGTAGGGGGTCCCTATGCGAATGGAAGAACATTGTGCCCAGGTGAATACTCTCTTGTATAATAACCCTTAAAACCAGCCCTAAATTTTTTTAGACTTTCGAAATCTTGTCACTATTAAATATGAAAAGTGTTAAATTCCCAATTTGAGTTACACATTTTTCCCATTCAGCCATATTTTTGGTGTATGCCAGGATTCGGAGTTTTGTAATTGTCCCTGGAAGATCATTTCTGAATTTTCCTGCTGAATCAAATTTCCCTGCAGGGAGGTCGTCAACGGATTCAAAAATCCCTGCTGAAAAAAGGTAAACGATCTTCAAAATCCCTGTTGGCAAAAGTAATTTCCCTAAAAGACGTCAAATCCCTATCAAATAAGGTCAACCAATCTAAAAATCCTTGTTTGCCTAACAAATTTCCCTGAAACACGCCAACAAATTTGAAAATCCCTGTTTGCAAAAAAAATCCCTTCCCTTTGAGATTTTCCCTGCCAGAAATATTTTTCCCTAGGAAGAATCTTTCCGTCTTCCTGCAAAAATCCGATCCCTGGTGTACGCCTGAGAAATTTATATAAGTAGCAGCATGAATAACAGCTAAGACTGCCACCCTCAATGGTTATGCATCCTTCAAGTGTATCCGAGTTCATTTAAAGTAACATCTCCAACAACGTCAGTGAGTCTGGGCTGGAATCTCGGAACTTTTGTAGTATCTACCTAAAATTTTGTGAGAATAATTTGACTTAAATGAATTCAATTATTAGAAATTGTGCTTACAAATTAACGCCAACCTTAGTTTTCGGATTAAGCAGTTAGAGATACAAGATACAACTGTGCGTTATCCTAGTATATACATTCATTATATTGAGTAATACAAGCACGGTTGAAATGTGTACACGAAATAAGAAAATAAGATTTTTGACCGCATTTGTTGGAACCTCAGGTTCGAGTCCAAAAATTGCCGAATCGAAAATCTGGGAGTCCTACTTCTAATCATCAGTCCATGGACAGATTTTGTGAACAAAAGAAGAATAAATTGCGTCCAAATTTGCGCAGTAAACAGCATTTGCTAATTAGGTGTAAGTTCCCTCATTGACAGTAAGTAAAAATAGCACATGGGTTATCAACAGAATGATAATTAGAACAGATAAAATCTAGTCTTCTCTCGCGTTTCTAAGTCGATACTGGATAAACCAGCCCGAGAAATCTCTTTTGAGTGAAGGACGGTATGGTTCGTTATAACGAGGAAATTTGATGCTGAGGTGATGTAATTTGTGTACTGTAGAGCAAAGGTGTCCAAAAAGTTCAGCCTACCTAAACTACTACATATTTTTTACAGCTTTGCCTTCCCTACATATTAACCTACATTATTTATCAAAAATAAATTGCCTACCTATTTGCCTACATATATACTCCTGTAATGTTTCTGCCTATATTTTAACCTATAAAGGCCTATTTTTTAGCCTATAAAGACCTATTTTTAGCCTGTAAAGGCTTATTTTTTCAACTGAAAATCATCTATATATGTATGTGCAATCGTAACACATGAAAAAAGTCGAACTACTAAAATGTCACGTATTTGAAGAATATTTTTGAGATTTATTTTAAGGTTAGATCTTTGTCAATTGATTATTAAACATGCCTATTTTTACCTTCGCAAACTGCCTACCTTGTTCCTAAATAAAAAGTGAACTCTTGTAGTTCCTACATATAATATAGGATTAATTTTAACGGTAATTACTCCACCCTATTTTACTACCTATAATTACTTGGATTTTGCATCCTGCCTATTTTTATCCTATATATAGGCCTATAAATATAGGATAGGTGGACACCTTTGCTGTAGAGGGGAGAGACTGAGACACAACTGAGTCAGCATAACTTCTCACTTAGTTGACGCTCAGTTAAGCGACTTTCCTTTAGAATGATACAGACGATTGTACAGGAACATTTGAATAGCGAAAAATCAAGCAGTGCAGCTTTTTGGGTCCCATATCCGTTTTCTCCCCCTTAGATCCGGGACAACGACACAATGTATGCGATTCCCCAATTTTGAAACAAATGCTTTCCCAGATTTTTCACAAAATTGCAAAAATTGCGGTCACAATTGTCAAAAACGTGAACCAAAGTCGAGATTTTTTGAGGATTTTATACATAGCATTACAATTTTTTTTCACAGTTTTGTCATATTTTGTCTGAAATTTCTGTTTACGCTCAAAATTTTATGGGTTTTCCGGGGGTCTCTAGGTTGAGAATTGTGATCATGACCCGTATGAGTAGACCTCAAGGTTGGGGGGATTTCATGTTCAGAGGCAAAGATGCGGAAAAGGAGAGTTTCTGATCTTGTCATTTTGTTCATTAACTGTCTGTCGATTCTAAAAATGTTTCAAGGCCTTGCATTTGTAGTAAATTTCATGGTGTTTCATTTGTCTAACATAATTTTTTCCTTATTTTCAACGACAATAATAAAGCACTGAAAGCTGAACAAAGAGGCGAGAGACCTGTTGTATAAAAACTGCAACGGCCAAAACACACTTATAAACTTATTTCAGCTACAGTGAACAAACATATTTATGCAACTCAATTCATTTTCGATGAATTATGGAAGATGAAATTCTTTGTACAATACGTTTTTCAAAATGCACACCGACTATAGAACGTTATGAGGGCTTATGGTTAATAGCACATTAATTGTATTTATTACAAAAGAAGATAAGTATTATAATTGTAGGTACAGGAGCATGATTTCGGATCGTTTTGTGTAGAATTAAATGTTCTTTAAAATGAGCCATTGCACTGTATTGTCGGAGCGGAGGAACTTTCGTATCTGTTCAGGCTACATTTGCGTAAACTCCATTTGTATGTTTTAGCTGGAGCCCAGCTCCTGCTTTTTAACTCATTTACCTTTTATTTTACTGATTATGCGTGCATTTGTTACAATGTCAACTTCGTGAGGCTCCTCAACTCGAATACCAATATAAGTACTTTCCTTACCTGGACATTATTCTAATCATTTTTCCTTTAGCCCTGCAACCTACTGAGTGAGTTTAACCATCGGTCAAGCTCAACTCCTCATGTACAATCATTCTTGTATGTATGTATGTACTAATTTTATATGCCTCATCTCATATGTATTTTAACCTAGTTAAGCGCTACACCAATGTATAGTAAATTACTCCTTATTCATAATTATTGGATTGTAATACTTTTTCCTCAAAAACACAAAGAACCTCAACCTATAAAAAGGCTCCGAGAATACAACTCGGAGAGCACTTCTTCTCCAGCCTTCCTATTGTAAGGACCTCAAGTAGTGGGTGTCCTGGCTCCAATTTCCTACTCCTCACGCTGTGTAATTCTACGGCTTGACATTACCACGTATTTTTACGCTGTGTAATTCTACGGCTTGACATTACCACGTATTTTACCATAATTGACCCATCTCAAGTTAACATTGGAGTGATTCCTTTCCAAGCCTCCGTAATTAAATTGTACCCTTTAAACTTAGTGTTTGTAGTAACTATTCTTGTTTTGCAGTAATTAAATTGAGTCTAATTGAGGTTTAACCTATTGTTGTTTGCTCCACTTTATTACAACACATTTGCTCCATCTTTCCATCTCATACCATAAGTCCCTCATCTATCAGGAACATAAGTTATCCCGTTTCTAACGAAACATTTTTTGGTCCTTCGAACCGGATTCAGTGTAGATCAGAGCCGATTGCACTGAACCCTTTCCTTTAGTTTTAATTTCTGTTCCTGTCGAGAGGAACTTACAATATGTCTCTCCCCAGTGAGAAAAACCTCCGCGGCGCCCAGTCGTCCGTTAAGGGTCGATTCACCATCCTTGAGAAGGAAATTGCAAATCAGGGGATACTGAAGTTTTCCCGGGTAAGGTACGACGCCCTCCTGAAGCAAATCCAAACGGGTTGGAGTAACTTCGAAACAGCCAACAGTCAGCTCTACGTTTACCTTGCTGATGATGCTGCGGAAACTGCCCAAGAGAAAGAGGTCAGCGATCTCAGTTCTCGCTACCTGAAGTTACTGGAGGACCTGGAAAACCTCAAACCAGACGCCATTCCTAGCACATCTAGTACAAAGGTGAAGCTACCCGAACTGGAAGTTCCTGTGTTCCATGGGGAACTTGAGAAGTGGACTTCCTTCTATGACCTGTTTTGCGCAGCAATTCATAGCCAAAGTGGATTGAGCCCTTCCCAGAAGCTTCAATACCTGAAGACCTCACTGAAGGGGGAAGCGGAGTCAATCATTGGCCATCTAACCATCACCGACAGCAACTACACTGAGGCGTGGACGCTGCTAAAGGAACTCTTTGACAATAAGCGTGAGATCATTGAGGCTCATCTCAACCGTCTCATCAACCAACCCATTATGAAGGAGGAATCTGGAACCGCTCTACGTCGACTAATCGACGTCTCCAGAGAATGCATCCAAGCATTACGTGTCCTCAAATTACCTACCGATCATTGGGATGCCTGGCTTGTCTACACCTTGAAGGACAAGTTGGACCCTGAAACTCGCCGCCAGTGGATTCTTTCTCTGAAGAGCACGGAAATGCCTACCTTTAAGGAATTCTGCGAATTCATCTCCCAGCGTGCCCGTGCAGTAACCGAATCCGCCAGCACCAAACCTATCGCCTCTAAGTCCAACGGTGGTACCAACTCCAAAACGAAGTCTGTCTCCTCCAACCATGGCACCACCGACTCCAAATGTAAGGTTTGTAAAGATCAATTTCATCCTCTCTTCAAGTGTTCGACTTTCCAAAAGTGGTCGGTCAAGGAGCGAAGGGACTATGTCAAGTCCAAGAACCTGTGCTTCAATTGCTTTAGCACCAACCACAAGAGCCAAGCTTGTGGGAACAAGACCAGTTGCAAGAAGTGCAACAAGCGCCATTACACGATGGTACACACGGAATTGCCTTCTGATACTCAAGGAGCAGGAGAGACGGCTGCAACCCATCACGTTGCAAAGAACGAGTCGACCACGACCCATGTTCTCCTCCCCACGGCAGTCGTCAACGTGGAGGACTCCAAAGGAAACCTCCACGCCGTCCGAGCCCTGTTAGACAGCGGATCTGAAGTTAGCTTCGTGGCTGAACGGATCGTCAAGCAGCTCGGATTGAAGACTCGCACCACCAACATCTCAGTAAGTGGAGTTTCTAATGTCACCGTGGGTTCGTCCCACAAACTAGCCCATGTTCCTCTTTCGTCCCGTGTATACTCGTACCGCACAACCCTTGAAGCCTTAGTCATGCCAAAGGTAACAGGCAGATTCCCAGGTACGAAGAACCCACTCGCGGACATGGAACACCTCCGAGGTCTCCGTTTGGCGGATCCATTCTTCTTCAAACCTGAAGAAGTTGACCTCATCACAGGCGCAGAACTGTTCTCTGCATTATTAAGGACAACCGCAAAAATCTCTGGACCTCCAGGATTTCCTGACGCGGTTGACACCAGCACGACCATCCGTAACATCCCACCACGCCAGTTGCGACTTAACCAACGCCGTTGAAAGGTTTTGGGAACTCGAGTCTGTTCCACCTGAGGTAGTTGAGTCCAACGAATCCGCGTTAGCCGAAGACCACTTCAAGTCCACGTACCAAAGAGTTCCTGACGGTCGCTATATGGTGAGGCTTCCCTTGAAGCCAAACTTTCCTGCCCTTGGTCCGTCAAGATACAATGCCGTTCGTCGCCTTCACCAAATGGAGAAAAGGTTCTCCAAGGACCCCTTGTTCCAGCAACAATACATTGCTGCCATGAAGTAGTACCAAGCAGTGGGGTACATGGTGAAGGTTCCTACTAAGGATTCGACCATCGAATCACCCTCCACATACTACATGCCACATCATGGAGTGGTAAAAGCCTCCAGCAGTACCACACAACTCCGTGTCGTTTTTGATTCATCAGCCAAGTCCTCTTCAGGAGTGTCATTGAATGACAAGCTCCTTGTAGGACCTAAGACCCAGGAAGACTTGCTGTCACACCTTCTCAGATTCCGTATATGGAAATACGCCATATCAACTGACATCAAGCAGATGTACCATCAATTCCAAGTACATCCCGATGACCAGCCATTGCAAAGAGTTGTTTGGCGCGAGGATCCCCAAGGCCCAATTGAAGATTGGCACATGACCGTTGTCACGTTTGGCAACTGTGCCTCACCTTTCCTCGCCAGTCGAGCTCTCAACCAACTTGCAATGGACGAGATGGACTCTTTGCCAGCAGCATGTAAGGTAATGCTCCACGATGTTTATGTGGACAATATCATGACCGGTAAAGATGACATGGCCCGGGAACTCGCCCTTCAAGATGAACTGCTCCAGCTGAGCAGCCGGGGGAGAATTCAACTACGTAAATGGATCTCCAACGACGCTGCCCTTCTAAGCCGACTCGACCCAATCCTGTGTGAAACCAAGTTTCCGATGGATATGTATCCAGATGATACATTCAGCACACTTGGTCTCAATTGGAATCCCTTGTCTGACTCGTTTTGTTCCTCCGTAAGGACACCGTGTAATCAGGGAACCCACACCAAGAGATCCTTCCTATCGGGCGTCTCTAAGATATTTGACCCCATGGGTTGGCTTTCCCCTGTGACCATCAAAATGAAGATCTTGTTCCAGTCTTTATGGCAAGAAGACATGTCCTGGGATGACCCATTACCCGAAAACGTTTTGTCATCTTGGATGACGATTCTTCAAACGCTGAAGTCAGTTGCAAGCATCAAGATTCCGCGCCACGCCAAGCTCTCATTCTCTAAACTGGAACTCCTCGGGTTTTGTGACGCATCTGAAAAGGCATACGCAGCTGCCGTATATCTAAGATCAGTGAATGCCGATCAAGTCTCCATCAACCTTCTCATTGCCAAGACTCGTGTAGCACCAAAGAAGCATGAGACACTACCTCGTCTGGAGCTTTGTGGTGCGCTCCTCCTAGTCAAGTTACTGGACACGGTCAAAAGTCACCTTCGACACCCTATCGAAGAGACACATCTTTGGACTGATTCCACGATTGTCCTGTCCTGGATAGCTGATCCTTCCAACTGGAAAACCTTCGTATCCAATCGGATATCAACCATAGTCAAGTCTTATCCGAGATCATGCTGGCACCATGTCAGAAGTCACGACAATCCAGCAGATTGTGCGTCTCGTGGCATCAACCCTAACGAGCTAGAAGATCACCCACTTTGGTGGCACGGCCCATCCTGGTGTGTGGATCCGTCGTTTAACTTTGCCAGCGAGTGCAAAATTGAAAAGCCCTTAGTCATACCGGAACTCCGGACTGTAAGGACCCACGCGGTTACAACCGATACATCGATCCTCGAAAGATACTCTTCTCTACAAACTCTCCTTCGAGTTGTAGCAGCATGTCTCCGAGTTTCTCCGAAGAAGAGAGTCAGGGACCCTATGTCAGAGTTCTCAGTTAATGAACTCCACATTGCCCTACAGCGATGCATCATGTCTGCCCAAATGGCTGAATTTCCAAAGTAGATAGCTGCCTGCCAGAATAAATCTCACCTACCACGCAAAAGTAAGATACTTTCCCTCAGCCCATTTCTAGATACAACCGGCCTTCTCCGCGTAGGCGGCCGGCTTCGCCACTCCAACCTTCCAGAAGATCGAAAGTTTCCTATACTGCTCCCTAGCAAGGGTAACCTCACGCAGTTGATCATTCGTGATGATCACCGTCGAGGACTCCACGCAGGTCCACAATTGCTACTATCAATGCTCATGCAAAGATACTGGATCATCCGCGGTCGCGCAGTAGTCAAGACCTTCGTCCAGAAATGTGTTACCTGCTTTCGTCACCGCGCTGCAACCGCATCGCAAAAGATGGGTGATTTGCCACCAATGAGGGTGAATCAATCCCGGGCATTCCTCAAGACTGGTGTCGACTTTGCGGGTCCATTCACTCTGAAGAGATCGTTTGGACCAAGAAACACCCAGACTTTCAAGTCATACGTTTGCGTTTTCGTCTGCTTCACAACCCATGCAATCCATCTGGAACCAGTCAGCGACCTGACTACCGATGCCTTCATTGCAGCCTTGAAACGTTTTGTCTCTCGTCGCGGACTGTGTTCTGATATCTCCAGTGATTGCGGAACCAACTTCGTGGGAGCCGACAAGGAGCTGCAGAAAGACTTGGAAGTTCTGCGAACATCCGAAAGTCTTTGCAAGGTAACCAGCTCGCTTTCTTCCGTAAGCATCAGGTGGCACTTCAATCCACCATCCGCTCCTCATTTCGGAGGCATCTGGGAAGCTGGAGTGAAGCTGGTTAAGAACCACATGAAGCGCGTGATTGGAACTACCACCCTTAACTTCGAGGAGTTGACAACTGTGCTTGCACAAATCGAGGCATGTGTCAACTCTCGCCCCATCTCACCGTTATCCACAGACCCGGGAGACCTCTCCGCGCTAACACCAGGTCATTTCCTTATTGGCCAACCGCTCAACTCTGTTCCTGAACCAGATCTCACTGAATTAAAGATCACCCGATTGTCTCGTTGGTAACTGTGTCAACAACTCACACAGGAGTTCTGGAAACGCTGGCACACAGAGTACCTTGCCACTCTTCAACAACGTCCTAAATGGGCCTCAGCAGAGGACAACATCACGATCGGGACCTTAGTTTTGATTAAGGATGACCGACTACCGTCTCTTAAGTGGAAACTTGGTCGCGTTACCGAAGTTCATCCCGGCAAAGCTAACCTCGTGCGTGTTGTAACGCTCAAGACATCCGACGGAGAGCTGAAGAGACCCGTAGCTAAGCTATGCCCACTTCCGCTTGCCGATGAATCCGACACATCCAACGGTTGTTGAATAACACCAATTATTCAAGGCCCGGAGAATGTTCAGGCTACATTTGCGTAAACTCCATTTGTATGTTTTAGCTGGAGCCCAGCTCCTGCTTTTTAACTCATTTACCTTTTATTTTACTGATTATGCGTGCATTTGTTACAATGTCAACTTCGTGAGGCTCCTCAACTCGAATACCAATATAAGTACTTTTCTTACCTGGACATTATTCTAATCATTTTTCCTTTAGCCCTGCAACCTACTGAGTGAGTTTAACCATCGTTCAAGCTCAACTCCTCATATACAATCATTCTTGTATGTATGTATGTACTAATTTTATATGCCTCATCTCATATGTATTTTAACCTAGTTAAGCGCTACACCAATGTATAGTAAATTACTCCTTATTCATAATTATTGGATTGTAATACTTTTTCCTCAAAAACACAAAGAACCTCAACCTATAAAAAGGCTCCGAGAATACAACTCGGAGAGCACTTCTTCTCCAGCCTTCCTATTGTAAGGACCTCAAGTAGTGGGTGTCCTGGCTCCAATTTCCTACTCCTCACGCTGTGTAATTCTACGGCTTGACATTACCACGTATTTTTACGCTGTGTAATTCTACGGCTTGACATTACCACGCATTTTACCATAATTGACCCATCTCAAGTTAACATTGGAGTGATTCCTTTCCAAGCCTCCGTAATTAAATTGTACCCTTTAAACTTAGTGTTTGTAGTAACTATTCTTGTTTTGCAGTAATTAAATTGAGTCTAATTGAGGTTTAACCTATTGTTGTTTGCTCCACTTTATTACAACACATTTGCTCCATCTTTCCATCTCATACCATAAGTCCCTCATCTATCAGGAACATAAGTTATCCCGTTTCTAACGAAACAGTATCCTTTGGTTTATGTACACATTTAATGTCAATTTATCTGGATTGTTAAAAATTAACAAAATGTACTATTGATATGAAATGAAAGTGAGTATCAAAACAAATGTAATAATTTAAATTAAAGTAATGAAATAATAATTATTGACAATTTATCAATTCGCAATGTAATTAAATGGATGTAATTAGGGAATGTCGATTGAAAATGCCCTCGCAAATATGCCTGCCAAGCTGAATATGCCCAAAATGCCCGCCAACGTGCCATATTTTTGGGCATATTGGCACATTGGGAAGATGCCTTGAATTTGGGCATTTTTGGCTGGGCATATTAGGCATTTTGGGCATATTCGGCATTTTGGGCATATTCGGCATTTTGGGCATATTCGACATTTTAGTCATTTTTAGCCCGGAATATTCTGCATTTCTGATAGGTAACACTCAGTAATACAATCGAACCAAAAATGCAACTATATTCACTATTAAAATGAAATCCTATTAAAGGCGTACATTGCAATTTTGCTTAAATGTATTATATTTCAAAAGATACTCACTGTGTATCATACAGACACTTTATATTGAATTATTGACGAATGCAATTTTGTTGCATTTTGTATAAAGTTAATCAGAAGATTCGAGTGATAAATACGTCATCAAAAAATCCATTCCCATCAGAACTTTGATTTGTATAAATTTCATCCTCTGTAGCAGTTGCTCCGTCTCCAGCGTAAATAAAATTTCTCAAATTTTCTGACCAGTGCTTTAAGGTTGGCTCAGTTCTTTGGATTCCAAAATGTGAGTTTTGTTCTGTAGTAACAACGGTTAGACGTTTTAAAAACTACAACTCCTACAATTACAACTACTGACCAGATTTATTTACCTGTGTGCCAAAACCGTCGAGTAATCGTTTTTAGAAAGTGAAACCTTCTTATAGACGAGTCTGTTCCGTCCGTCCGTCTACAAAATCTTGTGAGTCACTCAACTCAACAACGGAAGGACGTACGGACATGGTACTTGTCCCAAAAAATCGGACATACATTCTAGATGTGCCTTGAGATATTTTCCCTGACCCTCCTCAACCGTTAGACCTCTGAAAATTATTTTCTGGATACAATTATCAAAAAATCTTGCATTTGCTATATCTTTCCAACGGATTGACGTATGGACAATATGGACATGCGTCCTTTACAGATAGCAATCAAACTCTATTTGCCTGCCCAATATGCCATGGCATTTTCAAATCGACAATCCCTAGATGCAATGATATTATTCTTGATAGTAAAAATGAAATAAAGACCAGATTGCTTGTAGAGTACATCAAAGACGGATGTACTTCTGATTCCTCTTACTTTTTCATTTTGTAGTAAAAGTGATTGCAAGTGAAAATAATCGTAATTAATAAATTGAAGTCCACAGCTTTCTCTGTGGTGGTCTTTCGTAATCCTATATATTTGAGTTTCATGGATACCTTAACCGACCCGATTGATTATCATGACTGAGGCGTCAAACAACAATAGTCATATCAACTGGATTAAGCCATTATTATTAATATTCAGAGAAGTAATTGATTATTAACCACTTCTCCATCAGCAACACACAAAGCACGGGTAACGAAATCGTGGGTAACTGGATTGAACTTTGAGGATAGGATTGTTCATGTGGTATCGAAATTTCTAGCAATTATGAAAGAAAAATTTCCTACGTCTGCGCTTTTGATATAAATCTTGCCTACTTGATTCGGCGGCCGAATAATTAAAATGTTTTCATTTGAACCGGGAGCCTTTTAGAGAAATACCGAAGAAGGAACGCCTCCCTTCCGCAGGTTCAGAAATGAACTACAATGGATCGGAGCTTTTCTCTACTTTTCCATAAAGGAACTTGCACGTGTGAATCAAATACAGAGATAGGGTAGTGGTATTGATTGTTCTCGGAATATCATCCTGCGAAACTTGTGATCTCAATCCAGACTTTTTTGGCTTTCAGAATGGTTTGACATTATTATAGATTTAAATTTATTTGAGTAATTGGTCTCCAAATTAAAATATCTTGGAATGAAAAATATCCAATACCGAAGAAATGGTCGATCCTGTAAGAGATCGTCACTTCGTAACGATTTATGGCACCCCTACCGGGGTGCTACTACGATGGGTCAAGTTCCAATAAAATCTTGCAGTAATCTTGATTTTTGCATCATTGCAGTAATTTTCCTATAGTTTCCTAGAAAACAGTATTGTTCATTTTTAAAGATGATACGGAAAGTGTGGGAAGAAAGAATTGGGGTGAAGTGATACAATCAAGTCCTGCTGCCATCTTCAAACTATTCAATAAAACAATACAACAAAGCACATTGCCAAGTGTAACTAGCATCACTACAAAGAACGGTAACACGCAGTAATTACTAGAGAATCACCCAAACAGTTTGCAGGTCTCGTTAGGGAATGATTTATTATCCACGGCTCCTCCCTTCAAAAATTGACCCATCCATTATCCATAACCGCAATAATCGTATCGCAATGTTTTTCCATTGCGAAACCAAAGGATTTCTAGATCAATATATATGAGATATGTAATCATGGCTTGATTTTGTGATCAAGAGCCGCTGTGGCTCATTGTCAGTATCCGTAATTTTGAATAAATAAATAAATAAATATATTTCTATCGCAATGGAAAAACATAAATCCTTCATGGCATAAATCCTTCACTAACGAGACATGCAAACTTTTTGGGCGGTTGTATTTTTGTTAGTAAACATGTTGTCCTGCCTGAATTAAACATAACGACTGTTGCACAGCCCCTTCCCAAACACCCCCACTTCGGGGTGTCTGGGGGATTCGACGATTTATTTAATAATCAATTAACTCATACGACAATTTAATTTTTGGACACTTGGTAATTTAAGTTGACACATAATATCAGCAATCCGAAAATATATCCATCATGTATTACTACCAATAAGTACAGTATAGTACTTGTATCTACGTATAATCCTTACTAAGGGCTTCAGAGTTCAAAACTTTGTCTCTACAACCTATGCGGTCAATTATATGTACAAATACAGGGTCGTTCGTACATCCTTGGACCGATTTTTAAATTTAATTTGTGTAACTAATAAGGCGCCTAAATTCACAATTAAAATTATTTTGTGCTCCTCATATATCCTCTGCTATGCCCTCGAAGTTTTACCGGGTTTCTCGGGTTCGGTTAAAATCTACAGGGCATAACGTAAGACCCTCTTCTCGGGGGCGTTTCCGGAGTCCGGCGCTAGGCGAGACCCTAGTTGGTACAAGAATTATTTCCCTATCCCGAAATTAAAAATATGCAAGTGTTGATATTCCAGATGCCTTCATGGATACGTGGGCCTCACTTACTTTCATCATAATAGTCTTACTCTTCAGATTGCCTATTTATGCCCGGGTATATTGGGCAATCTATGAGTCTTCTCTGTTATCACGTCCATTAAAACTTGCGGTATCATCCTCATGGCGCTAACCAAAATTTCCTTGGGGTAAATGGCTTGAGACACAGTAAATATAGTGGGCTGCACTGGCGTGAACTTTAAAGGGCACTTTTAATCGAAGCAGAAAGCCCCTTCCTGTAGTTACCCGGGCGTGAATTTGCTTGTTAACAATCTCACCTCCGCCTTTACCTTAGGTATGCTGGTCGCCGTATGTTTCTTAAAATATTGTTTATATTAGTAGGCCAGAGTTCCAACCACTGGCGAATATCCCTTCTTCGATTTCCGCACACAATATATATTTTATTCCTGTAGGGATCCTACAAAATGCCCGGGAGATGACCCATGTATGAATTCCGTATGACCTTCGAACACGATTCATCTTTTTGGTTCTTAGAACAATATCCATGCGAATTATTCCATTCAAAGTACACACAGGAATCTCAGGGTTCTAGGAGATTTCAATTTGACGCAATGAATTTACCCTGGAGGTCACTAAGCCCACTTGCAGAAAAAACCGAATTTCGGGCTTTTCCGCAGGTTATCTTTGTTTGGCTCTGGAAGCTGTCATGGCAGAGCCAACCCTCTAGTTTTTACGAAAATAAACCTAGCTGTCACTGTACTATGAAAAAACACGAAATTATAAAATTATAAGTGACCCCTGCCATGACATCAGGTCTAGCGCTCGCCGGAAACGTATATTATAGACCTCTCAACTTTGGAGGGTATTAGCGGGTAAAGTTTTCGGAGAAGCGCAATGAAACTCTCTACACACGTTGTACATGTTATTGCTAACAACATTTCAAAATATACAAAATGTCCAGTTGTCGCGCTAAAAGTTATGAAGCATGACGTCACTGTCCAAGGATGTACGAACGACCCTGTACTCTGTTGAAATTGTCGTTCTCCCAGGGCTCTAAAGCCATTACAAAACTAGTACATACAATTTAATGACAATGTTTCCTTAAAGCATGGACATCTTGAGTGACAAGCTAGAATCTTGTTGATTTTTTAAGAATAGGTCAGAAAGGTTTCCAATATACTGGCTCACCCTGAGAACAAATTCCTTGATGCTTCATTGCAGTACATTCTATGCTGAGTGGATTTTAATCTGAGCACGTGCAATTATATCTCATGAATCCAAAATGCGTACGTAGGAAAACCTTTCAACGCCCACAAATACACACACACATATGACTAGGATTACATAATTTCGTTAGATACTAGCGCCTGGACCGCTCCATTATCTACATGTGGATACTTAATTGTACTATGTAGTTACATTGCCCTATCCAAAATGTGAGGACATTTTGACCATAGGAGGAAATTTATTAATTTTTTGGTGTGTACTGATAACAGTGATAAACCCTCTAATGAATTCCAGGTTCATCCTTAAACTAACACGTTCATTGTCACTCCTGGTATTGCACTTGTGGTGAGCGTTGTGTTGGTGTACGATTTCCGCCATAAACCTAACCGGTCTGGTTGGAAACATGTTTCAGACCAGTTTTGAATCTAATCTTATAATTATTAGTAGTGCTAATAGTCCCAGACACTTACATAAACATGTTAAATTTTGGCATCTCTTTGATGTTTCCCTGTAATAATTACATTTGCAGTAACATATTTGTGGGCGCATTTCCTAGTTCTTTCAAGCTTCAACTTTTTATTTCGACAATACATGCATTGGAAAAGTCGAGGTTGAGTTTCTGATAATTACAAATTGACAAAGGGATCCGCAAATATTTTTTTAAGTAAATTTCTCTTTGCAAAAATTTGGAATAATAGAATTTCCATTCTAGGACCAAGTTAATTATAGATGGTCATAATACCATTAATAATAAATCGCCATTGGAACATTTGGCACAAACTCATGTGAACATAAATTATTGCAATCAATATTCCGATTTCCGATTGATAATAATGGCATGCACATTTAATGATTAATTGATTCTATATACAATTATTTTATCTAGTAATAATATTTGTAGTAATAATTTCTTGAACTAATTGTAAGTATCTTAGAAACTTTTAAATAATAATTGTATTTTAAGTCAGAGACTCCCTCTTGTGTCAATTTGATGCTGTCACTAGATAGTTCCTTTCGCCTTTCCTTGTAATAAGAACTCTGCGTGGTCCTATATAAGAGTAATAAAATTATAGGTATTTATCCCAGGAAGGCAAAAATATTTACACGCATGCCCAATTACGACCATGTTTTTTTTCAGGTCCTTATACAAAAAGGCATTCCATTGTTACTACTCAAATTTAAATTTTGCTTCATTTAGGGCTGCCTTAGAATTGTTGAGGTACATGCATGAAGCTACAGAGCTACTAAGCTTTTAATGAGCCTATTGTGAAGATGCGATGCAGTTATCCGTAAGAAAAAAGAACAAGAATAAAAAAAATAGAAATAAAATAAGAAATATTTGGACATATTCTCACTTAACCCCAAAGTTGTTTTTCCTAGGTAAAAGCTAGTGCATTATAGGAGTCAAATTTTACTCATTTTTAAGGGCGCTCATACAATGATGAGCATTGGACTGTGAACAAGAGCCTGAAGCTATTGTTATGTAAAGATTTACATAAAAAATCCAATAGTTGTTGCTCAGGCCGGGGGTTTCCACATCACGCGTAGGACACATGTCTATAGGGTCGAAGGAACTTTAAATGTTGTCATAAAAAGTAAATGTTAGTTCAGTGGGATGTGGAGCAGTCATTAGGAATGGTTGTTTTTGTATACGCTCTACAAAGTAAAAGTGTCTATGGTACATATGCAAACAAATGTGAGTCAATGCATTGAGGAATTCCTGGTATGTATGCTCATGAAACTTAAATGCATGTCCCAATTACCAGTACTATAGACAACATATACAAGATGTAGACCTTTAAGCCAGAATGCACTCTGCACTTCAAGTCCAGCCTTGAAAAGTTAGAGTAATTATGCATCAAAAATGCCACATAACTCTTGTCCTCTATTATGAAGCCCTTGAATCCCATTGAGAGTACAGATAGTAATTGTCCCCGTTAAATCTATAAAGTGAAGTGGAATCCAAAAAATATTATTTTAAAACAATACGTCATTTTTGAGAATTTTTATCGTATTCATATAATTAAAGTAATTTCAAGTCTGATGAGAAGCGATGGAGTTGATTAGCCCGAATTTCTTTTTTCGCCTGATCATTTTGTAATCCCTTCCGTAATAAAAACTGAACATTCATGAGAGTTGGAGAAGGTCGTCGAGACACTAAATCTAAGGACTGCTCTCCACTGGTAGTTCTAGAACTGCACTGTCCACTCTCGCTATTAGAGCAGCCCCACAAGGAACAAAATCTGGCTGTTGGCTTGGCTTTGAAAAATATACATTGTGATGAGTATTTTGTATCCAAATATTTTTCATGCTACAATAAAATTGCATATGTACATAGAGAAAGAGAGTCTGTTGGAGTGCGAGTTTACTGTAAATGATACAAGCCTCACTGGTACAGTAGACTGTGTGCCGTGAGCGCTCTCACAAATGTGTCAATAAAAGAAGGACCGTGATGCATAAAAAAATTTCGATGAGAAAAAGGACCAAGTTTTTTTTTTATACGAGTTTTATTACAGCTCCATTAAAATACAGTAAAGAAAAAAGTTGACACAGTGAGTATTTGCTACACCATACATCCTAGTGTGTTTGTTTGTGTGTATGTGTATATAGACAGAAATATTTAGATACTTGCTACAGGATCCATGCATAAACGTACATATAACGTGAAGACTTACTTACCTCTATATAAATCACATATTGGTTCAAAATTCCTTGTAAATACTTTCTACTGATATTGTGAGCACAATGCTACATAGCAAACCAGTGCTACATGTCCCTTATCAATTATATGCATTGAGCAAATCATATGTAAATCCACATATTTGTATATACCATTAAGACGGACAGTATATGTATATACATGTACATATATACAGCTAATGTACATTCAAACAATCATACAATGTGCTTGGTCAGCTTATCCTCGTACACAATGGGCCAGGGCAAATTCGGGAAGGAATTCCGAATTAAAGGGACCCACTCCTCTCGGTTGCTCCCCAAAATGTGTATCTTTTCTAAAGTTTTGGGGCTGCAAAATGGGCGGATGACTTTGAAGAAAATAGAGAAAAACCAGGGCGCTAAAAAGAAATAAAGTCGCCACAGTAGTAAGGCTTCTAGCTCCAAACTCATCAAAATACTTATTAACTCATGGGAATTTAAAAACTATGTAGACAAATGTCTAAGGAACGGCCAGGATTTACCATTAATTATAATCATTATTTTCAGGAATTCCGGGAAATTTGCTTCGAAGTCTCGTGCGAATTCGGAAAGAGCGCCACAAACTGTAGAGTCAAAATTAAGGGAATCATTTTATATTTTGCAAGGAATTTTCCTCATCAAAATTCTACCTTATTAGTAAATGAATGTTTAAAACTAGACCTGGAATGCAGGCTTGACGCATGGAGAGATTGCTCAAGTCAATAATAATGGATACTTGAGTAACCGGAGTTCCATCGCGGGTCTTTTTAAATTTCATACGCTCCTTCAACCCTTTGTATAATTTCCATTGGGGATTAATGCAATCTTCACGAGCCCCTTCCTGAATGACTTTCCTCCCGTTCCATCGACCCATAAGTAGTAAAAGGACTGTTTTAAAATGTCAAGGAATCCATTAAATTCATACATTTGCCAGTAGATTGCGGTTTTGGCGCCAATACATTTAAAGGCATTCATTTTTGTCAGACCCATATTTCTTTGACGTATCATTTTAAGGCTTCATATCTGGAAGTACCAGAAGTAGGCCATTCATAATAATTTACATTTCTAAGCCTTGGATGTTCAATCAGGAAAATTTGACAAGGTTTGAAGAAAACGCTTAGCTCAAAATATTTTTTTTCATAGGGTCGCAGAAAAAAACTGGCTTGAATTTTGCCGGTACAAGGATTTCCAGCACAGGATTTAGCTATTAATGCTGAAGTGATTTTGATAAGTCTAATCTCCATAGTATGTGTTCTCACGTCTTTATGCTAATTCTTAAGTTTTATGTCATTGTGTATGCACAGCTTGTTATTAGATACAGGTACTAAGTAATTGTTGAATTATTCTGACGACTAACTACTTTTTGTGCAAACTGTTGCTGGCCATTAAAGAGCTTGAACTTACTAGGACAATTGTCGTCATCTACCCCAAGGACTTTTTGAGGCAAGAGCCCTTCAAACTTTGGACATTCCTCCCATGAATCCATTTTATCGTAGTTCCGATCGATCCGCCATTGCATGTGCTAAAAAGGACCAGACACAATTTTGTCAAGCCTTGCCAAATTCATTTGAAGAATGAAAAATTTGTTGTAAAATGCTAGGAAAATCTCTAAAAGCTACATCTTTATTTTAATGGTACTTATTTATTTATAATTCTAAAATCAGAGCTTACCTTCCGTAGCATGGCTTCCGCTTGTAGTAGATTGTAGTCCCGAGCTATTTCCATATTTTGTTTCCAAAGAAGACAATAGGACAAGACATGGGAAAAATTTGCCATAATTGCGTGACTCCATTACAAAATAAAAATTGAGGGAATTTGTAATAAAAAAAATATTAGTGAACATCAATACCTCGGAGCCATCGAAGCAACTCCATGTCCGAATCCATGTCTTCCTTCAAATGTATATCTTCAATAATGTTCCGGAACTAGAAATTAAAATTTTTGTGTACACAGGTATTTCGGAGCAAAATTAAAATAAGTAATAGTTCTTATAAGGATTAAAAATCCCTTCCAAAATTATTGCAGTCTTTTTTCAAAAGGAAGACAAATTTCTTAATGGCAAAAGTAGGTAGTAATTGATAGTTAATTGATCTTACCTTTTTTAGCAGCTTGAGCTCTTCTGAAGTTGGTGATGCCATTTTGAAGAGCGTGGAATTTCAAAACGACAGCAAAAATGAATGGCTCAACTGACTGGGGCAATGTACTACTTTCACGTGGATAGTACCTTTGTAAGTTATAATGACACAACCTAAAATATTTGGGATATTTGTGAGACGTTAATAATTTTAACTTTGCCAAATGGTAATTCCACTGTCTTCAACAAATTCACTGGGAATATATAAAATTTGGTATAGCTCCTATTGGGTTACATAACGGGTCAGGTGGAGTAGGTAGCTAGGAGATAAATAGAATGTGAAAGTGTAGGCTTGTATTGGAAACTGAGGAAGATACCGTTCAGCTGAGCATTGAGATATTGTGGAAGGTGCAGGATGACGCCGCAGCTTTTTTATCCCATGTAGTGGTTTCTTACCTTGTTTTCTATTCGTGCCCAACTTGTTTTGATTTTATGTGCCCAGTCTCATTCCGTATTATTATTCTAGAGAGTCGATTGTATAATCATATTTTTATCCTATTTCTTTAAAATGTAGAAGTTACTTTTTTTTTTTAGCCGGACTCTATTGTGTAGAAGCTACACTTCCAGCATCTCGAATATATTTCTCTAATTAAATATGTACATACATATGTATGTATGCCTTTGGAAGATCTCGAGCACAATTATACTCTATAGAGATGCACTTGTAGATTCAATTATGGCAAAGGCTTCAGGTCCCCTGTCCCTAGGGATTTTCACGTGTGCTTTGTGTCATAGGAGTTGTTACAAAGACCTGTGTGCACCCATACCCCTTTTATATATCTACACAGTAATATTATTGAGACAGTAAGGAGAAGGAAATATGAAATAGAATTCCATTTTTACGAAAATTATATGATCCGCGTTTAATTTGATATATTGAAGATTCTTGACGTCATCATTTACGTTAAATATGCCCCTAAAAGTTCTTAGCGCCCTCCGTGACACTGGGTTAATTTGGAAAAATATATATAATTATACAAATAAATTATGTTTTTGTGAAGTAAGAAAAAATCAGCTCCATTTCAAGATGCTTATAATATTTATTTATCATAAATTTTAAATGACCACATAAAAATGACTACACATTTTAGCGGTCTTGTCATTTTCCAATTTTAAATTTCATAAGAAAACGATTCGGTTAATCATGTTGACAACTGGAAGATTGGTGTTCACACTGGTTATTGTCAGTTTAAGGAACTGTAAAATATTTTATAAACTGATTGATGGAGCCATGCTTATATTAAGCATGTTTTGTTTTAAAATATATTCAAAAAATATTGCAGCAGAATATAAATTCAAAAATACGAAAAATGCATTAAAAACAAGGTACACATGAAATCGTCGCTCATCATTCTAATAGATGTACGTTATTCTAGATTAGGCTTTTTTAAATAAATCATATTCCTGTGCCACCATGCACACTTCAAAAAGACGTTGAATTCCATTTCGAAAAAATGGGGTGTACTAGAATTATTGGAAAATCCCAATGCGATATTCGGGGAGACAGGATTCACAGCAAGCAATTCTTGATTTGAATCTTGGAAGAGGAGACAATTTTTTCACAATTTTATGAAACAAGTGAAATACAAGGAAATTCCACAGGCGTCTGAGTCCGCTCTGTCATGGCTTCAAGAATAAGTCTCAAAAACAAAAGGTAAAAGTTATAAAAGCATTATTAGATTAATTACACTGCTTCTAAGTTTAACAAAATATTTCTGCTTTAAATGTTTAAGAAATTCGACACGAAATTACTCCGAGATCATCATGGATTGTTTGATTAACCAAGTTACTTTTAGACGTAGAGTCGACCCAATTCAAAACATTCATCCTGTAGCTAGACCTGTAACTGTGCCAAGAGATGTAATAGCTGACAATAGAAGAGAGAAACTAAAACGAATAACCGTGCTTAAGGTAATAATTATTAGGATTGAATTTACTGTAGTTCATTAAAATCATTATTAATAATTTATCCTTCTAGTAAATATGCATTCAGCATGTTTCATTCTTTCCGAGATGAGCGTTTCTAACTTTTTATCTGGGGTTCAAAGGCAAGTTCAGCATTCTGCTGGATGAATGGACTCCTCCCGAACAAATTCCACTTTGGGGGTGCATTTCACTTGGTTGTTGATGACTGGACTGATCATGGTGATCTTCTGAAATTCAAACATTTACTTGGAAAACACGATGACTAAAACAGTTTGTGAAACACTAGTATCAATATTTGGAGATTTTAAGATCTCATTTGCAAATTCGTTGGGTGTTACATGCGACAACGCAAGTAACAACGATACGTTGTTTGAGTGTTTGAAGAAGAATTGCAAGATAAAGAACATCAATTTCAAGCCAAATAAGTCCATGATTAGAATTTATGTGAACATGACATATTGAAGCACCTAAAAGCAGAACACCACCGATATTTTTTCCAGCGTTTCAGGTTAATAACGAGGTATTACTTTCAGAAGTAGCCAAACGAGAAGAAAATAAGCTACAGAAATGCCGTCCAGATTGGAAACCGTCCCCAACGTTGTTTATTGCAGCTGCAATTGATCCCAGGCATAAATTTGGATATCTTAAAGATCATGGATTCGGCAACACAAAAGTTAAGCAAAATAAGGACCTTGTCATTGCGGCTTTTAAACTTTAGATAAACTCCTTCAATTCTAATCTCGTTTATTCTTCCCATAAAATTAGTGGACTGACAGTGATGACGTATCAATTAAAACCGAAATTTGTATTTATATATTTTCACTATATTTTAAATTTATTCACGCAAGAGACGTTACACAAAACTGTAAACGAAACAGATAAAGTAAAATGTAAAGAAAGATGCCCTGGAACTATTTTTGAATGCACAAATAGTGTTTAACAACTAAAATTTCGCACAATGCGACAATATGCTGCCCCAAATGAAGGCACGAAGTATACAGTTCAGGTTACAAAACCGAATTTCTACAGGAAATAAAATGGGTACAATGTGTGTAAAAAATGTCCTGCTATTCCTTTTTTACTTGACCATGACCTGAATTTTTTAGTATCAATTATTTTGTATTGACCAGGACCTGAATCCTTTAGTATCAATTATTTTATATTGACCATGACCTGAATCCTTTAGTATCAATTATTATTTACTTGGATATGACAGCAACTTGAACAAGATTTTGAATGCTCATTTGCCACCTTTTGCGAAAAGCATTTTAAAAACAGTTTTCAGGAAGATACAGTAGTATAAAGAGTAATATTCCTAATATATGTACGTAAGTCTTGACATAGGGGATACGAAAGATTTCAAGCGACCCTGTAAGTACATATTTGCAAGTATCTACACAAATTGGAAGAACGAGTTTGCTCAGAGATACGGCTGGGATCGCTCTGCATTGTACACACATATACACATAAATACACAGGTAATTAGCGTCCATGTAAAAGCATATAGATGGATGGGAAAGTTAAAAGCCGAAATATGTACTTTTTTGAGTCTTCTGGTGTTAATTTACATTGAAATGTCTTACCGTAGTCAGACTTTGAGGAAGAGGTTAAGGTCGCCATGAGAATTGACATTTATGTAGCATCATAGGGGAATTCTGGGACGGTTGCTGCCGTCACTATTTAAACCAAAAAATTAATAAAATATATGTTTTTAATTGAAATTCAACCCGCAATCTTTCCCCTGAAAATTCCCAACATCATAAGGCAACAGGAGCTTGACATTGTAATGGATAAGTGCTCAATTATACAGTAGTATAAGAATTCACAGTACACTATCTTTACAGCATCACTCATAAAATCCAAAATGTGACCCTTGCCCATACAGTACACTCTCCCTGGAAGGGATGCTCAAGAGGCCCGATGTGTCTCAATCAATAAAATTTATCCCTATTTTTTTTTACATATGCAATGTCTTCAGCGTTAATTGTTAACTTGACGGGGACTGCAACTCCTGAAACCTTATTTTCTAAATACCTTGCGAGCCCCTCCCTAACATCCACAGTCCACTGCAACCTACATATGTACGTGAGTAATATACATAGTACGTGATCAATGCCGCATCCCTATCAGCAAATAATTACATTGGAATTGTCAGGGGACAAGCAAACTTGTTTCAGTGACCTTCACACAAGCATAAATATGTTAGTGAATTGAGTGATAGTTGAGAGAGAACACCAGATTTTCTTCCCATTTCTAGAATCCCGAGGAAAAATCCATAGTTTTTACTAAAGCCAACTTCTAAGCTCAGCCGAAATTATCAAAATCTCCGGAAGATTTATATTGACATGAAGTTGTCCTGATGACGCAAGTATTATGTACACAATTATTGTCATCACTTTTATTAATCTTGCTCTCATCTAGCCCTCAACCCTTTACATATTTGCGGAGCAAGTTTATACTCTAGTAGTTAATGTGAGAAGTCTGCCTCAAAGTAACTAACCTTGCTGACAAGAGGTCATACGTACATAAATACATAAGTATATGGGATGTAGTGCTAATGCATAGGCTCTGACATGTAAACAAATATTTTTTGATTGAATGCCTTGATATATATTTTTTGTGTGCAATCAGTCATGTTGTAGCATATTTTTGCAGTGCTTTTGTTGCGTCAATATAAAATAATGAGAAATCAATTGGATGCCAAAACAACGATAAAAAAGTGCTACACAGGTAAGTAATAATTACTCAAGCAGTAGAAAATTGACTTCACTAATGTACAACTAATAGAACACATCTTGGGCTGACTGTAATAAGAAGCAAGTGGACATTTGCAGAGACATTGGGGCAAGGAAGGGGGAGATAATGCTTTATTTTGCTAAGAAGCAACAGATCGTGGGCTCAATTAGAAATCTCAAGAGGAATCCGTCCAAAAAGAGAAAGCTGCTCAAGAATTATTTCCCTGTTTACATCTTAACGCTAATAATAATGGCACTTGATTTTGGATCCTACCATCGCTTACCTTTATCCTCTGTGCTTCTTAGCCGGAGCTGTATAAATTGTTCCCTCTGACCCGCTAATACACTTAACTCATGTGCCTCTAGTTTACTTGTAGCAATTATTGGATCCATAAAAAATTGCTATTAAATCCAAAGGGAGTAATTGACAAACGCCGAATAGAAAAATGAAAGCAGGTGTCTGGACAGTAGTACCTCATGTTTATATGCGAACATACACTGCAAATGCATTGGAGATAAATGCATTTTTTGAAAATCCATTGCCCCTTAAAATCTCATTGTAATACATACGTACACGGGGAAAAATCCTTCACACATTCCAGCTGACCACAATGCTATTTATTGTTCCTCTCAATTGAGAGCATTGAACTACATACTTACAAATGTACAGGGCTGGAAGTTACAAACACTCAGGGATGCTCTTCCCAAGGGAGAGTGCATGTATTGAGCCAGTGTGTTTTGTTACGTGTGATTTTGTCCAAAGAAGCTGTCCTTTTGGGCTTCCCTTTGTCTCCACAAATCCATCCTTGTTTTCCTTCGTTACCAGGACAATAAGTTACCTTCACAGGCTTGTTTTCAGCTTGCATGACTCGGTTTTCCCACGTCAGGTTTGCAGAAAGGAAAAATGTGATAAAGCTTTTATTGCGAGTGTAAACACTAGTATGTATATTAAGGCGTCATGCAGCACCTTATTTAAATTTGGATGCAATTTTCTCAAAACAATAAGTGACTCATAACCTGAGGTAGCAATAACAATACTAAAAGGATTTAATATTCGTAAACAAATTTTGGCATTCGATTAAAGGGGATTTCGTATATAGTGGTGGGAAATACATACAAGGGATGAGAAAATGCTTGCAAATATACATATAAAGATAAAGATGCCACAATATCTTCCTACTATATAGTGTATATCTTGGGGTAAATGTAAGGATGCCAGTATAAATAGGGAATGTCATTTAAGAGGAAACCACTATATAGGAAATTTACTGTATCTTCAGTTGGAGGTTTAAAAATTTTTTTTTTAATGGAAATGCTGACGTCAATAGTTCTGTCCGCCGGCGTCCTCACTCACTGTGTTATGCAAACCTGGTTAGAGTTTGAACCCCCATAAGCAGCCGGTAAAACGTCATCAGGAACAACTTGCTTTAAAAATCCCATCCACTCGTCTCGATTGCTCCCGAAAACATGGATCTTGTTGAGCGTTTTCTCACTCAAAAATGGGCGGGCCACTTTGAAGAAGACGGAAAAAAACCAGGGAGCTGTGTCATTGAAACAAATGGCAATTTAAGAAAAATTCATTTGGCAGCGATAGTTTATACTTTGCACTGTCTTCCCATAAATAAACAATTGTCCTCTAGTTCCTCTGATGGAATTTTTAAATCATTTTCTCAGAGTATAAATCTTTGAAACACTTAAATTTTACTCGTTTAAGGGCTTTTTTGCTATCAAAATTTTTGTACTGTACGTAATTGCATAGGTTACTTCCAAGATGACACATGATCGATAAATTTACTCAGAATTGTGACGTACTCCACTTACCATTGAAAACAACGTACATTTTGAGACTCTCAGGGAAATTTGCTTCAAAGGATCGAGAAAAATCGGACAGAGTACGAAGAACTGGAAGGTAAAATAAATCTCAAAACTGTAATGAACTGGTATTGGAATAATTACCTATTTTTTTAAATTAAATATCAAACCTTGAAGCGATGCTTGAGTGATAGATATACCATTCATATCATTCAGGGAACATACTTGAGTGACAGGAACCCCTTCTCGAGTCACTTTTCGTCTCATAAGATCCTGCATCTCAGCCAGCCATTTCCATTGACTCTTCAATAAATAGTCAGGGCTGCCTTCGTGGGCCACCCTCCGTAGATCCCATTTTCCGAGGGCTGATAACAGTACTATATGAAATTAATAAAATGTTATCTAATTTGTATATTTTCAGTAAATTATTCTAAATTATACCTACCATTTATACTTTAAGATACACACACACAAACACAGAGAGAGAGAGAGAGAGCATCAATTGCTTATGACAAAGGGTTATGTAGATAATAATTATACAGAAATGACGGTAAGCAAACTCACTAGGACAATTGTCCTCGTCAAATCCTATAAGTTCTTCAGGAAGGAGCCCTTGAAAGGGTTCAGGCAAATCCCAGGATGTAATTTCGTCAAAGTTTACCTCCTCGCGCCATTTCATATGCTGAAAATGACAGAAAGAATTAATTATTTAATGCAGAATTATTTATATAAAAACAAGTGCCTGTATTGTGACAGTAGCTACTCAAACAAACAAGAGGCAAATGCATTAAATTAAATTTACTATCCTAACTATTGAAGCTTAGCATTGTAACGTTACCTTTCGTAGCATCAATTCCGCCTGGTCTAGATTCCATTCTCGCGCTTTAAAACGAAAAATATGTAAACAAATGAATTAATATAAGACTGAATTTTTGTGAAACTAGAGCATATTATGAAACCTTTCATTTCCCTTTTGACTGGAATTACTATAAAAAATTACATACCTCGAATCCATCTTAGTAGCTCCATATCAGAATTTAAAAAATCATTTAGATTCAGATCCTCAATCCTTGCTCGGAACTGTACACATGGGAAATGAACGATTAAATTTCTTTTACAAATTCTGGAATTAAATTAATTCTTCTGTAATTATTTCCAAATTTAAGAATATAAAAATTATAGTAAAATATTAAGTATTTTTTACCACGGGCAGAAGTTCCAATTCTTCTGCTTTTGGAGCAGCCATCACTTTCCAAAGATAAAAACTTTCAAAACTACAATTGCCGTGAAATTCTTACTTGTGTATGAAATTTCAAATTAATTGTAACTCAATATACGTTCCGTGTAATTATTTCAAAGTCTACAGCTTTCGATTCAAAGACAAACTAAAATTTAGAGGGACTATCCCCAAAAAGTGAATTTTGAAAATTCTACAGGCCACTTGTTCTTGTGTCTAAAATAATTGTCAACTGCTGAAAAGGAACAGCTCGCTCCCAAAGAGGAAGTAGAATCCAGGTGAACAAATCGAACATTTCCCCATCATTCCGTTCATAGTTAACTGTAATAATTATTCTTAACCTATGCAAGTGAAGAGAGTGTATGGACCGGATCCCTATTTTTAGCCATGCGGTGTTCTATTTTCATTCCCTTGGCTACTGCACTCTCAGGCTTATGAGTTCCAAGCTATGCAAGTTAATGTACATAGGGACACATGATTAAATAAAATACTTGGGAGTGAAAGTCTTGCCCCAGACCCGGTTTCATTTTGAGGGAATTAGCTTGACCCAGGACACACAGCAATTGTCTCTATAAAGTGGCAAAAATACTCGGACACATTCCTGTTATTTTGCCTCTTTATTCTACATATGTACATATATGCTCTTGTAAGAAAAAAAATTAACATTGCTCTAAATGAGAATGTGTCAAAATATGTTTGCCCCTGGAGAGAAAATACTCAAGGGCTTCTCTTATAATGATTTAAATATAACAATTTATTCAGAGCCCTGTCAAAGGAAATACTCCCGGAACAATCATTCATGGCTATTAAAATCCGTTCTAAATTTTATTCAAAACTTGACGCCTACACATGAATAAATACAAGCAGAGGATACAAACAAAACTGGATAAAAAATTGGAGTACAGGAAAGCATTCGGGACTGACCTACTTATCAAATAACTCTGGGCCACGTTCAGCCCATGGGCATTGACCCCATTGAAAGAGAAGAAAGTTGCCCCCACAAAAGGACTCATCTTAAAATTGAGCATCACAGCTGACACAGCATTAGGAACAGAGGTGGACATCCCAAGTCCCATGAGGACGATCCCAATCCACCCCAGAACTCTAGACTCCGCGAGACTATTAGCCAATAGGAGCACAGCACTCCCCAAAATCACACACCCCACATTCACCAGCAACATCCATTCCGCCTGAAATCTCCGACTCAGGACTATCCCCGTCAAACTCCCCAAACTGAAGGAACTCACCGTCACAATTGACACATAACTCCCTGAGTCTCCGGATAGGTTCCCACTTTGGAGCGGGAATCTTTGAAGGAAATTTACCCCATTCTTCGTCCAATGAACTGTCGGACTCACAGTGAGCACTCCCAAGAGGAACCGGACCACAGGGAAATTAGAAATTGTGTCCTCCTCATAGTCCACCCCTTGCTTGTCCCTCCTCCATGCGAAGATCAGATAACTTAAAAGATGAGCCAAGAATGCTACTGAGATGAGAGTGGTCATCAGTCCCTGATAATTTTCTACTAAATAAAAATCTTTCTTATTGGGGTACACTATGTCCTCAATGGCACTCATGTTCTTAGTTCCATCAATGATGGTGCCTTTAATTTGGGTTGGGTAATTAAGGGAATTATTTGCACTCCCCCTCTGACATATAATATTTGTGTCACAGTCATTGGTTCGTCCAACCATTGGGAACACTATTGAGGGTAAATTCCTGCCCAGGAACCACAGCAAATTTTGAAGGTGTAGATATTGATTCGCCTCCCTTCCGTGAATATCCAAGAGCCATAGAGTCCCAGTGGCATAGAAACCTCCGTAGGCCGTTGTTAGTATTATGGCTAAAGCGCCAAATTGAAATGGGGTTGTGTGATTTATGACGAGGATGCTGGAGGTCATTAGTAGGAACAAGATCGGGGCAATGGGGTCACGATGCACTTTGGAGTATATCCGGCCAACTGGGTCCAAACAACATATTAGAATAATTAACAAGACAATAACCCAAGGATATAAATCAGCATAACATTCTCAATATTTAAATTTTAAGGACTTTAAATATTTAATTCAAATTGCATGAACTTTCAATAAACTTTGGAAATTAAATAATTATTCAAGTTGAAATTAAGTTAAAATGGTTAATTTTTAAAAATAATTACAAACGTTATTGCTGAATTTTGTGGACCAATAAAAGCTCATCAGGATCAATCTCCGAATAGGTGGTTTGGCACCGATTCGGGCAACAAATTCGAACCAGATTGGGGCGAGTACTGCTTCTGTGACTCCCTGGCAAATAAAAAAAAATTATTAAAAAACTGGAGTAAAATTCCTGGAAAAATGTACCGGAGGTTAAAATTTTATTTGATTTAACACATTTAGGAAAACGTCGGGGAGCAAATTTAATTCTAAAATTTTGAGTGGGCAAATAATTAACACGTAATAAAATCAATGAGTCAGTTAAGCAAATTTCTTACTATTGCTAAACCACTGTAAATCAATGCCACTGAAAGTAAAATTTTTGCCCATTTCTCCTGCTCCATCAAATATCACACAAGGTATAGCAAATGGCGATATCCGTCCAGGATTTTTATTGAATGTAGCAGGAAAATGTTTGACACTCAACAAATTACTTCCAAATCATTTCCAACGCTTCGGAATTATGCAGAGGACATTGACAACAATTAAAGTACTTTTTGTTTTGGGCAAAAAAATTTTGAAAAAGTGTCCAAATAACAAATTTTCTGAAAAAATGAGCAAATTGTGCAATGGGTTTTCTCAAGACTTGGAGGATGACGAATGCTGTCAATTTGCAACATTTTTAATGCACGATTCCCTGGAAGGCTCAAGTCAAGTTAATCCTCATGGGGTTTAACATTAGTAAATACCAGCAAGCCAAGATAGCATTGAGAGGAGTAAGTATGTAGAACTAAGGTAAATCCTGGGAACAGCCCAAGGATGTTTTGAGGGTGATGATAATTATTTGCAATGAAATTCCCACGATTTCGTTCTTCAGATGCCCCAAGCGCTCAAGTCCACACATGTCTGTATTATCGCATGGCTATTTGTTGACCTCTTGTAATGAGCTACAGTGTACGCGGACTATTCGGGATGTCCCTTAAAGTAAGACAAATTTTTTCCATGTGGGTAAAAATAATTTTCCTTTAATCGCAAAACTATAATTATTTCTTTGTGAGGGATAATGACGTTTTTAGTGTTGAATTTTTGCCATGTTATTACAATTGGTGGTACCCTTATTGAGCCAGAGTGGACTGTACATACATGTACATATATGAGAAGTGCCTATACTTGAATCCTAATACAACTTCTGGGTGTAATAGTCGGATTAAGAAAGGTGCTCAACTGAATGAGTTGACCATACAATTAATTATAATTGACTGAAGGAACTTATTTTACAGCTGACATCACAAAATGATGCTTGCCCGTGAACACATTTACTTAACTTATTATTACAAAGATTGCAAACAAAATACATATATGTTCTTCATGGATTTCTTGCATATGATGCAAGCACGGGAAAATGTTTTTATGATAAATATCTACCCTTATTTATTTAGTGTGAGGATGAGTGGAGGTTCAGTGTACCTTAGACAGGAGTAAATGCTCGTTGTTGTTTACTTGCTGAAAGCCCTGTTTCACAGGGGTAATTAATTCATGTTCAAAGTGCTACTGTTTATTATGAATGAAATGTGTATTAGGGAAGAAATATATTTGAAAATGACAGAGAAATCATAAAATTTTGGTTAAAGACAAGTTTTCAATTCCTTAATTGTTGTAATTTCTTACAATTGCAAAGTTTTTTTTATTACATGTAAGGATGTATGTTAATATGAAAATTGGTAAAAACAGAGTGGTAAAAATTTGATTCCGGGTTACCGCGAAGGTTCAAATGAGGGATTGCAC
The DNA here is from genome assembly GCA_947179485.1 of Allacma fusca. Classification (NCBI taxonomy): domain Eukaryota; kingdom Metazoa; phylum Arthropoda; class Collembola; order Symphypleona; family Sminthuridae; genus Allacma; species Allacma fusca. Next base: position 39,332,910 of record OX359245.1, read on the forward strand.
TTGATTATTGATTCCATGCTAAGTATATACATCTGGATGTATATTGTTGCACCACTCACTGCTGCCCGCCAAGTTTTAATTCTATTCTACTCTATTCTGTTTACAACAAAGTCCTGTATATTCAAGTCCTATTATATTCTGCTAAAGGTTTGGCGAGGCTATTCACGTCTATTCCTATTCCAACAAAATTAGATAATTCCTATTCAATTCCTATTCAAATTCTATTCATCAGCAATTAAAAACCACGCGCTGAAAACTAGTGGATAAAGCGCGCTGTGTAAATATAACTACATTTTCTTTCACAATTCCAATTTCCAGGTGAGTCTGTTTTTTTCAAAAGAGCCATTCCCATAGTGAAACATTTTTTTGGACTATGTACTTAAAATGTACATACGTACATTGTAAATAGTGTGGTTAATATTGAGACCAAATATTATTGGTCTGAAGTCAACCAATCCCAAATTATTAAAAAATAAATTTGGGACTAGCTGAGCTGCGGAACGGTCCCAAGGAAAAAAAAAATTCCGGAGTTTCAAAAATGTGCATGTGATTTTTCTAAAAAATCCGAAATTTGGATTCCACGATGGGGAAAAAAATCATGAGTGCAGGAACTATTCAGACAATATATTTGAGATAGCCCGTCTTTCAATATTCAAATTGGTATTGCTACAATAAATTTTTGTAGTTTTCGGGTTTTCTCGGTTTTTTGACCTTCCTATTCGGATTAACGTGACAAAAAAATTTCAAACTTTTTTTTCTTCCAATTGTGCATCTGATGGGCCCTATAAATGCCTTTTATAAAATAGATGCCTACACGGGTGGCTCTTTTGAAAAAAACAGACTCAGGTCCTTGAATTATAACTTGCTATTGACAATGATAATAAAATAACTGATATTTACCAAATTTACGAGTCACTTCCTGATAGAAGAGAATTAAACGGGCGTCTAAATAATTATTTTGTACTCAATAATTGGCAGTTAACAGGCCTGAATTAATAAAGTAATGCCTACACTCAAAATATATTTCTGGTTTTTAGGGTGGCGCCAGCCCCTTAGTAAAAAAAACTTGTCTGTGCGTCCGTGTGTGTGTCCTTCCGCAAGATATCTCAAAAACCGCTGCACCGATTTCAATGAAATTTATATTATAATTTTTTGAAAGAAATTATGAAATTTAAAAAAAAACTCAAAATTCGTCCTACTTTGACGGCGGTAACTGACGCCAACCTACTCGAAGCCTCAAATTATCGCGTATCAATGATTTTTACACATGCAATCAAACATGTTTATGACATTCTCAGAGGCTCAGATTTGAATAAGAATTTCGCTGCTTTTACTATTCAATTCTAATCTTGGCATCAGGTGCATATTCTATTCTATTCTAGTCTGGGAGTTTCAAAAATCGAGCTATTCAATTCTATTCGATTTATTTCTGTATAAATGTCGGCAATTCTATTCAAATTCCTATTTTCCTATTCAAGTCGGAATAGAATAGGGCAGCAGTGGCACCACTTGCTTCTGGCAGGGTAACAAGTTCCGCGGCTCGCGCTGAACTTGTTACCATACTCCAACACCTTCCCAACCAAATCGCATCTTCTCCCTCCCAACACGGCACTTTTCGGCCAATGTACCTACGCAAGGAGCGCCATGTAATCAAATGGAGCTCCGCTAGGTACATACGTAGATGAAGGATTTCCTCAAGTTAGCGTGCGTCTGGAGGCAAAAAGGTGGCAAATACTCACTTTCAGAGATCCTTGCTGAGCTTAGATATAGGAATTAATGTTAACGTAAATTTCCGACATCCAGAGTTACCTTGCTCTGTATGTCTAAGCCTATAGAAATAAGTTGTTGTCATAGAAATTATCATTGTACTTTTTTATGCTACTTGTTCTCTTACTTATTATTGGTCATTCTATTTCTGTTGTATCTATTTTTTGGTTACATTAAGATGGTATGAAGTGTTATTCTAGTTTGAATGATTATTATTTTTGTTTTCACTCTCTTGGCTTCGGTGTTTTTGTGTGCACATTGTGCTGATTTGTCTTGCGCCCATTACCCTTTTCATGGAAAATCTATTATTATTACTTAACCTAACTATTCTAATCTTTGGTTTGTTTCACCTAATAAATAACATATATGTACTTCTGCCTTTACCGCTTCTCCCCTTTTTTCTACTCTTTTCCCTTCGCGAAAGTGTTTATATTGAGCTTTTCATACATTAGCCAAATCGGAAAATAGGAAGGAAATAAATCAATGGATATTTTATAGAACCAATGTGGTATGTACATTTTATTTTTACATGTTACAATAATAATTATTCTGTCTTACAAAAATCAACGGAGGTCTCATAAACTTTTGGAAACTAATTCTATGAGGCTATCAACGGTTGGTCTGTGTTGAGCTAAAGGATGGAGGCAATTTGTAATAAAGTTTGACATTTGATTCCTCAATTCCACATATGGTAAGTTTGTAATGGAAGGCATGGGGAGACCGAGATTTTTGTCGGAAATTACGCGTTCCAGCACTTCCTCATCAGACAGATTTGAGTAGGGGAGTTTCCCCATTTCACATATCTCCCAGATTACTACACCGAGGGACCATACGTTTGCTGCTTTGGTTGCCTGAAATGTATTGGAATATTATTGAATTAGGGGTTTGTACAGTATTTCAGATTTTTGTTTGTGCATAACGGAAGCGTTCAGGATTGAAAGACTTTTGTAGGACAAATCATTGTACCATTCATCAAATTTTAATGCTAGTGCAACGATAATCTGAAAATGGAAGGATAGGCAGTCATTACATCGGTACCGACACTGTGCTCAATCATTGCAATCATGGCAACGATGCATCCATTCTATAGAACGATGCAACGGTTACATTGGTTTGCCAACGATGCAACGGTTACATTGGTTTGCCAACGATGCAACGGTTACATTGGTTTGCCAACGATGCAACGGTTACATTGGTTTGCCAACGATGCAACGGTTACATTGGTTTGCCAACGATGCAACGGTTACATGGGTTTGCCAACGATGCAACGGTTACATTGGATGCCAACAATGCAACGGTTACATTGGTTTGCCAACGATGCAGCGGTTACATTGGATACCAACGATGCAACGGTTACATTGGGTTGCCAACGATGCAAAGGCTGCTCACGATGCAGTGACTATTGATATACAGACAATTAAGCGATTGCATTAACATAGAACAATCCATCGGCTGCACTGACATACCACCGAATCATCTAGTGCATTTCTATGTCAACGATGCAATCATTGCAGTAATGTAGCAATGATTGATGATTCAAACTACTTGTATCTGGAAATATTTTTCAGAGATTGCATTGAAGACAATAATGCACTGTAACGAGGCAAAAATGCTTGCCATGCTTCCCACGTAAACAAACTACTCCCCAAACAATGGCAATGCCGTCATAGCAAATATTGAAGCACCACAAACCTTAAATATTTTAATTGAAGATTCCGTGCACTCCAAACTCTCCGGCGCACTCCATCTAATCGGAATTGGAACATTAGAGCTCCAATAGTATTCATTTTTGTGACTAACAGGACCCAATCCATAATCTCCTATAAGGATTTGTCCAGCTCCTCCAACCACACAACTCCTCGCAGCGAGGTCTGTATGGGTGAAGCCATGAGTATGCATGTAATGGAGTCCTTGAGCGATATCCACCACCATTCGGCTCCGAACATTAGCTCCTTTCGCATCTAGCAAAGTCACACCTTGGGACTCCTTGAGTAAATGAGATTTCAAATCCCCCCTAGGAAAGTGTTCCAGGGCCAGTAAGTATGGGAAGGTTTCGATGCAAAATCCTTGGAGTTTCATAATATTTTTATGGTTCGAATCTCGATACAGCTTCGCTTCATCCAAGAATTTCATTTGCTCTCGGGTTGTGGCATCTTCCCTTAAATATTTTACAAGAACTCGTGTTCTGGACGAGGCGGTGTTCACAGGTTTGAGCTCTGCTTCGATGACCATTCCGAACCATCCCGTTCCGATTTCCTGAATATAGTGGATATTGTTTCGAGGGACTTTCAGATTTTGAAAGGCTATTTTGAAATCAAACAAAATACATTACAAAAATTACCCCACGTTTTAAAAATTTCCTCTCATCCAAAATTTTCAAACCAAACGGGATTATAATTACCAAACCAATCGTGAGAGGACAGGCCAGTATCTTCTTCTACTTTAATAACCGTTCTTCTCCCCAAAGCTTCAGTGGCTGTCAGAAGCTCAAAAGTAGAATTGGGAGGTGGGAAATCCGGATGGTCTCTTTGCAAGTTTGACGTATCCAAAGTCATAAAGGAATTGAAGGATGTACCCGAAGCTCGCCGAGGGTTATCCCAAATAAATACTGGGTCATCAGGGGGAGGTTTCTGAGGGAACAATTTTCGAAACTGCCGCTGGAAATAATCATTTTATTATTCACATAAACCCCACATCTTCAAAATACTTTAAAACAATTTGCTAAAAGTTCAGTATTATCAGTATTAATTCGAGTTGTATGAAAAAATAATTATTAGCCTCAAAACCCTTTGATTTTTACCTGAAACCAAGGCCAAGTGCAAATAATAACAAACAAGGTCCCCGCTAGAGCAAGACCAATCGAAATCAAAATTGTGGTGGTTTTTGAGAGACCTGCAATTATTACAATTTAATTACAAAAGGCAATTCAATTTTGTATAAAAACTATTTACAAATTAAGATATCATTTTTGGATCATTACAGTTTATTTACCATTATTTTCGCCGTCTGAAGGAACTTGAGCCCCTTGAACAAATTCGAAGAGCCCTAAACCCAAAACAAGAACAAAATTTTTAAAAGTATTTGACATGATGAGTCCTTCTCATGATCCGAAAATAAAACTTAAATTGAGAGTATCCCGGAGGGAATTGTAATATTGTCAGCGCAGAAAGAAATTATCGACTAAAGGTGATAAAATTGTTTTTAAGGTGATAAAAGCACCAGCCATTATGCTCAGTGTGTAAAGGTTAGCGTCCTTCTATGTACATGATTATTTTGAGACTTCCTCCATACAATGTGCATAATTGTCCATGCCCGGATGAGATTGCAGACTGATAAAAGACTGTGATTTGTAGCCCTGAATCATCCGACAAAAAGATAAAATAATATCTGCGCTGAGGTTACTATCTTTATAAAAATGCAAATATATTTTTCCTATCAGTTTTACAGTGTATCTAGTTTCCACGTAAATTGCATGCGTAATTCATCGATTATTTAGATAAAGTTTTGTATGTATAGACATACAATTAAAGGGCAATGCGCTATCAGAGGGTTTCATTGTCAGTAACAATAAATGACATCTTTATTGGAGATTTGTATCATTTATATTTAGTGTGTAAATAAATAGCTGGATTAACTTCACGCAATTAAATCTGACATTTCCTTGTGCAGATGGATTTTTGAAGTCAAATGTACAAAATTAAATTTCCAGTTGTCACTGACCACATAGGGATGAGCACTGATTTAAATAATTTTTCATTTGTAATTGTTCTGTTAAAACATAAGCTGAATGGGTATACCCATAAGAATACAATAAACATAATTACATATGTATATGCTTTTATATGCGTGTATATTTGAAGAGTTCCTTGTAATTTTATCGTTGTTCCGTGAAAATGTGATGGAGAATGGAATGTAGGTCAAGCAATAAAAAAGTTATTTGAATGTAATACATGCACTGCAGGGCTGGAGCGTATTTGTTTTGTAAAATGAAAATTTCAATCCAATTTATTCAAATAATTCCTATAAACAATATAATTCAAATATTTATAAATATTAATACCTGGAGCTAATAGAGCCCCAAAAATTACAAGTTTACAATTAAATTTCGTAGCCGGCATGCTGTTTCCCGTGAAAATCTTAGACCCCTCTATCCCGCATCAGAAAATTATTGACAAATTATTTTATTACCTTGATTGTTCCGCATTTGATATTTCGAGAAATAAAATTAGTTTACCTTATTTTCTTTTTTTAAATTTACGAGGTTAACTTCAATATGTCACCACGGATTTTTCTGATATCTATTTATGGGATAGAATATTCAAATATATTTTGAATGTTAATTTGAAAGCAGCATTTTTTTTAATTCAATGTGGATTTAAATGCTTGAAACAATAGATTTAAGAATACCAATTCTGATAATAATTCCAAAAAATATCACTTAAATACCGATTCCGATGCTAATTCCGATTTGAATGACCGGCCCTTATAAGGACAATATGGAGTGCATTTTCCGGTAGGAGATAAAGAAAAGTTGTGCTAGTAGGGAAAATTTAGTATTTGGCAAAACAAAAAAATTTAGTAAGCCTGAATCAGGGGTAGGAATTAAAACTATGGAAAAACCAAATGTATCAAAAAAGTGTCTACCCCTGTGGTGAAAATGTTCCCACATAATAGTGTTGGGAATATATTACTGTTTTTTACATGTAATTGATATTATGATGCAACCAAATGCAATAACAATGACAATTTAATCATAAAATTATGTGAGCAACTTATAATTACTAATTCTTATTTAATTTGAATTCTAATAAATTCAAATGTGAATAATTCAAGTGTGAATTCTAATTCAAATGTTTATTCTACTTTAGTTTCAAATTTTAACTCAAATGTTCGTGAATTCTAATTCATATGTGAGTTTTAATGTTAAGTTAAAACTTGCAATAAGAGGAAGAGATAACTTATAGGGCTTTTTTTAAATGCCAAGTTTTTAAGACATCAAATGCCACATGCATATACTGAGACAATAGCTGGCAATAAGCACTTGTATTTAGTTAAAAATTTTGAACGTACTTTGTGTGTGCGTGTGAATTTTATATGTAATTAAGTTCAAATCTTCTCACAGACCTTTCTGATGATAATTCTGTCGAATACGTATAATTATTAAAAAATGTATGTTTCCATTTAACTCCATAACTCTATAACATAAGATTTATTTAGGAATGATGGAAATGATTCCCTCCCTCACTCCCTGGAACAGTCTCATTAAAATCTGCTATCAAAAATCCTCATCACGTTTAATTACTTCCTGCCCGGATTTCGCACACAGTGCAACATACATTTGTAATCTAACTCCAACCCTCCCGCTGGCTTAGCTTAACCCTACCTAAAAATAATAACCAAAAGCAAGACCTTTCCTGTACGTTTTGTCCCTTTAACTGCATTTTGCTAGACCTAACCGTGTATGTATGTAGTTACGTAAATTTCTAACAATAAAGAATAATATTATAAAATAAGAACTACTATTATTTGGTGTGCATAACTTCCATCAAAAAATAAAAGCAGAGGAGTTCCCTGGACTGCTAATTAACCTATCCCGACCCAAATGACAATATACTAATTTGCGACACCTTTTCAGATTTTAATTCTCTTTGTAATAAATTCAAAATTACCAGTCCCATGGCAAGATCTTATAAGAAATTAGCGGAAGGCTTTAATCCCCAAAATGTATTGCATAATTTTAATATTTACTTTACAGTACACCCCTTTTAAGAACAATCTTATAACAACAGCGCATCTTAAATCAACAAAAATCCATCCTTGAGGACAGTGTTAAAAAAATCAAAACAAATAAAAAAACATGTTTAAGACACCACTGTGATCGTGTCTCCTTCAAACTGTGTCTGTACTCTCACAAATTCTAAACTCAGCATAGGGTCAGAATAATAACTATATGTTAAGGTTTTATCTATCTCATTTGCATTAAATATTTGTAGAACATGTGCTTATACATGAGTTCACATTTAAAATATAATAGCTAGCGTTTTTCCTTCCCTGAGACAAAAATCCCACATCAAATTATTTTATCTCCAAACAGTGTTGTATCAAAAAAATTATAATACCGTAATGCACGTATTTTACAATGTTATTAACATTTCCCCTTCCAAGAGAGAATTTCATAGTAATAGTCGAATCTGCTCCAAATAACGCCCATTAAGGGAATTATATTTGTTCTTCTCTAAAATATATCTCCCATCAATATCAGTAACTACTATTGCCCTATACTATGCAAAACTTGAAATTGTTAAGCACCCCATTGTTATTTTATTAAATGCTTAATAATATAATTTCAACCTCCTATTAAAATCTACAGGCTCAACAACCTTGTCATACACAGGTCCTCGGAAATAATTTACTACAGTGAAGGACACATATGCACAATCACATATAAAGGACTCATTGACAATAGTGTAGACAATATACAGCACAATTAAAGCATGCATAATAATTATATAAAAACTACCACTACTTCATACTTCTGACACATTATATTTCATAAAGTAAGTGTAACATTATCTTTTGATACATCCATTAAAAATTATTCACGCACTATATCTATAGTTATAGCAAAGGAAAGGAATGTCAGATGTCAAGTCCAAAGGTGTAGCGTAAAAGTGGATTGGGCAGTTGTGGGTTTCAGGAAGGCCACGCAAGGCCTGATTGTGAGTCTCACCTTACCCCAAAACTCTCCACGATAAAAAAAACACCGATTGGAAGGAGACACAGAGGGAAAGTCAACCTTGCTCAATGCAATGAACAGCGGTAGGGTCAAAACCACGTGAATTATCCCAAAAAGATTTAGAGGCTTCTATTACTCAACAGTCAAATGTAGAGCTTCAACGCCACTGGTTAACTTGGACTTTCACTTTTAAGCAGACGCCACTACTTTTGCGTTACTTAATCTTAGTTAGTGCATATTTGGTCTATTTGTAGTATTAAGCTATACAATTATTTTAAATATTAAAAATTCTGTAAATTAAAAATAACATTGTATTTTTTTTCAGACTTTTGACTGAAATAATAATGTCCGTCCTGAGTGGAACCAACATGTCCTGGCTACTTGAATTGTTCCAAGTGTCAACGGACCAGGAGCTAATTGATCGAATGACTTTGGTGGCAGTTGGATGGACTGTTTTTGTGGGACTGTACACATTTTTTTTCCCAGCACCTTACGGAAGGTACACGACATCCTGGGTGGGACCATGTCTCCCTGCTAAATTGGCTTGGCTGGTAAAAAAAAGCTGCAGTAGCACTGACCATGACAGTAGTGCACTCTGTCCGGAAGAATCAGCAAAAAATTTGACGGGTCTAATGGGATGTTTATGTAATGAGAAATAGAAATTCATTGGGAAATAAGGGTGTATTTTTTTGACTCTGTGCGCAGAGAAATTGCTCTGATATTTTATTGGATGCTGGAAGTACTCAGAAGTAGGGATGCCAATGGTCTGGTTCGGACCATTTATAAGGTCCGTTATTGGTCTGGTCCGGTCTGGTCCCAGATTTGTATGGTCTGGTCCCAGATTTGTATGGCCTGGTCCCAGATTTGTATGGCCTGGTCCCAGATTTGTATGGTCTGGTCCCAGATTTGTATTGTCTGGTCCCAGATTTGTATGGCCTGGTCCCAGATTTGTATGGCCTGGTCCCAGATTTGTATTGCCTGGTCCCAGATTTGTATGGCCTGGTCCCAGATTTGTATGGCCTGGTCCCAGATTTGTATAGTCTGGTCCCAGATTTGTATGGTGTTCCGGTCTGATCCAACGCTTGGACCAGACCAGATACAATTGGTCCAGCTTCAGGACCAGACCAGACCAATCCACAGGACCATGGTCTCAAAAGTACGCAAAATAAAAATTTATGAGTTAACGAAATCCCATGGAACAAATTTAAAATGTCATTTCTGGGGATAAATGAAGAATTTGACTGAATGAAATGTGATTATTTAATTGCTCTCAATGGTATTCTGGACCATGGTCTTTGGTCTGGTCCATGGGGAAATAGGAATTCGTTATGCCCGATAGTACCAAGGATCGCGACTTCAAAAACGGATTTGATTTTTATAAATAAGGATTTTTTCTTAAAATTGCTGTGGTTTTGCTCAATCAGGGATTGATTTTTAAAAATGGATCAAGATCAGGGATTTTTGAAAAGTCCAGGTTTAGGGACAAATACAGAGATCGGACCCCCGGCGTTGAGAAATGTGAATGTAAGAGGAATTCAGCCTCAGGAGCGGAAATAGAGAAGATTTGAATTAAGAATTTTTGGTCATGCCATTTTTGAAAGCAGATCGGGCTGTTATAAAAAAATATTTTCAAAGGCTGAACACTTGTATACAAGAGAGTTCCAATACATGAGTCAAATTTTGCTGGTTTTAAGGATGCCCTTATAGGGACAGTAAAGAGTGATTACAGATGGGAGATTGTTTTGGTTGTGTAAGGTTTGTGCTATGAAATTTTGTTTAATTTCTGTCTTTTGGATGTCCAACAATTTTGGATGTAGGTACAAGAAATCCCAGTTTGCATTGCAATTGCTCTCTTGCGGTTCGTCACTCCGTCCAAGTTAATATCCAACCCTGGGAATTTTATCCCAGTGACACTCGTCGTGGCTCATTATGTGAACAGGTGAGTTTAAATTAAAAGATTGACAGTGAGATTGATCAAAATTGACAGATTTTTGTTTTTAGAAGGAAAGAAACTAACAATTATGACTGTCTTAATTTTTCCAGGGCAATCATTTATCCGTTGAAGCTAAATTCGAATGCAAAGCCTGTGCCACTGTTGACAATACTCAGTGCATTCCTGTTTTGTTCTTACAATGGTATTTTCCAGGGTCATCATTTGCTGAATGTGGGGATGGTCGAGGGTTTGCCTTTCGTTGTGGCTGGTAAACTTTATTTACAGACTTAATTGTTATGCACTTTGTCTGTAGTAGTACCCCGATCAGTAGAAGGATTGGGCTCTGAGAGGGCTGTTATAGAGAGAGCTTATACTGTAATAATTATATAATAGAAGATGGATGTAAAATGTAGAATAATTTATTCATTTTTGCAGGAAGCTTAATCTTCGTTCTCGGTATGGCTGTGAACATTCATCATGACGATCTGCTCCGGGATCTTCGGAAATCTTCGGAGAAGGGAAGCAAACAAGAGTACAAAATCCCTCATGGAGGACTTTTTGATTACATATCCGGAGCAAACTATTTCGGGGAAATTCTGGAATGGTGGGGCCTGGCTTTAGTGACAAGACAGAATCCTCAGGTATGTAATCACAAATTGTTAGACTTGTACTTATTCGAAACTATTACTTCGATTAGAGGTTTGTATGTTGTCTTGTTCCAAGAATTTTGTTCCTGTTATAATAGTTAATAACTAGTTAACTGTATCTAATGAACCTTCTACAAATGTGTAACTTCAACAGATCATATTTGCCGTCTTCACCTCAATCTTCCTGGGACTCAGGGCTATCCGTCATCATGCATGGTACAAAGAGAAGTTCGGAGAGAAATATCCGTCATCAAGAACGGCCGTCATTCCATTTTTGCTGTAGAATTTTATTAGCCATAGCGTCGATAATGATAACCAGAATTAGTTCAGTTGTTTATAGTTTCAACATAGTATGTATTAAATAGTGTGCTTGTGTCATAAGTCTAAGTACATTGACTTGATTAATTTATACAAGAAGACTTAACTGCATGTATAATTTATTTGAATGTAGGTTTTGAAAAGAGTTCCTGGAATTCCATATAGAATTTTTGTTTGTAATGAAGCTTGCAATTTTGCAGTAATGGAATTATTATTTATAATTTTGACAAGACGACCTACGAGTTATTTGACATAGATTACTCCATGCAGGATCAATTTAGACTTTATTATACAAAAATTAAAGAAAATTTTAGTAAAATAGTATCATAGGGTAATTAAACATGCTGCTAAATATACATATCATGTACGCGATCTGCAAATGCAGAATCAATAATGCAAGTGCCTAAATTTGCTCTATATTTTTGTTACCTCTGGGTTCAATGATAGAATGTTTTTTGCGTGAATTTTGTTAACTTCAATTTTAATTTATGTAATGCAAGCAGAAGTTATAGAGAAATAAATGTGACCTAAAATGTTGCTGAAAGCTTTTGCATTTTTTTGTATGCAATTACTACTGTATTTTTCATTTAATATGTTGTAAATAAATTTTCCGTGGAGTTACACAATGATTGAAATCAAGTGTCCATTTGTTTGCCCCATTTGTATCCTATTCAAGCTTTAGAGGGATTGTGTGCAAATTATTCTTTTAAAATGTGATTTCACAGAAGTTGCCGTTATTCACAAGAGAAACAAGATGTATTGAGGTATTGATTACATTAGATGCATGTGCTTACAGCTCCAGCCCCAGTTGCTAGAAAAGAGAGAGAGACCGCAGGTGGATTTTTGTTATAGGTTCTTTCATCGATCCGTAATACAAGTATTGAACATCGTCCCACACAACGTCCGCCAAAAACTCAGACTTTTTGGGGCAGTTATATTTCCTAGGTGCAATAATTACTGTAGCTGCAGCAATGTATTTACTGCAAGTTTTCTTACCTTACTCAATAGGACACATGTTTTGGGCAAGTTGGTGTCCTATTCCTGTGAATGTCAATAATTATTACGGAGGATTACCTGCAGGTTAGAGCTTGATTACTGGTTATTTTATTGCTATTGTATTCCCCCACTTTACAGCAAATTCTTTTCCAGGTTGGTCAAAATTTGTTTCATTGACCTATACAGTATAGGCCCGCAAAAATGCGGTCACAACCATCAGGAAAGTAAAGCAGAGTGGAGATTTTTTGAGTGTTTGTGGCATTATAAATTATTCTTTTTTATTGTAACAATTTTTTTGACGTTGGTCAATGAAACAAATTTTGAAAGAATGGAATCGAATTTGTATGAAAATGAGCACATCAAGTATTTTACGTCATTAGAGGGGGAGAAAAAGAATGTGACACACACTTAATGTAGGTATTGAATTTTATTCTGCTGGGTTCAACCTTGTATTTATTTTCCAGAATACAATCCAATTTTGACCTACGCCAATTGTCCCGTTGGGGAGGTTTGGAAACCAGCAAATGGGTCATGTGTAGGTTGCTACTGTATCAATGGTTTTGTATCCAGATGCTTCCTGAGCTCCAGATGTCCCGGTAGCATTTCCAGTAGTTCTTTTACAAGTAGCACCATTCAATCTCCAAAACCATCTCCAGCGCCTCCTGCTATCACAGAAAGCACTATCAAAGCCCTCACTACCTCTACACCTGACAGAATTGCAACGACAATAGTAACTTCCAGTAAACCTAATGCCAGTGTCAGCTTAAAATACGACAATGAGTCATTGCTTTTAAAACTATTGAAGAACAAAACTGTCATGGCAGTTCTTGACAAAGCTACGTCAGAAATACTTAAAGGGTCACCTGCAAACTCATCAATAGGACTCAGCGGAAATAATACAACTAAACTAACACAAGAATTACCAGAAGAATCAGTTACTAAGAAAAGCTGCCGAGGATCAAATTCCTCTAAATTAGTTCATGAGAAGCAAGAATCGCTCGAAGATGACTCCGAAGAACTCAAAAAACCTAAACCAACGCCTCCTCCAAAAGCATCACCAGTATCGTACACCACTTTGGAACCAGCGTTTCGAGAAAAACAAACAACCACAACTTCTACTACAACTGAGATCCCGGCAACCACAGAAGCTGAAACCGTTACTGAGGAAGTCATATCCTCTGAATCGGAGGAAGAAACCACGTTAGAACCGGAATTACCAGAATTACCGGAATTACCTCAACGACGCTCCAACGATGCAGAGATGTTTTCCCAGTTCTTGCGTAATTTGACTTGAGGCATCTTTTATTTACAAATACATACTTACTTATCACACAACAATCTAAAACCTACTGGCTGGTTCGGGTTTAATTTATTACTTCTCAAAGTTTTTACTCGATTCCATGAATTTTGCTCATCTGTGTTTCCCATATCATCGTAGACAATTTACTATAAAATACTTCTTTGATTCCCTTCAAGGTGATTCCCAACCTACTACTGTCATTTTATGGACCGGATTTTTTAATGTACAGTGACAACTTTTTTTTTCAAAGGACAAATTCAGTACCATCTCCAGACTGTAACAGGGTCCAGGTTTTTATGCCTGCAATTAAATTATTATTTGCACAAAATTCGCAAAGGAATCGTCTTCCCCAAGATCCCAGATAAGCATTACAATTTCCTGGTTATTTTTTCAATAAATCTAGCGAAGGTTTCACATAAAATCTGAGGCAATAAAATGTCGACGCAGATTTGGACCTAAAAATTTTATCAATTAGCTGATCTTACATTCATCATTCGATCACTTTGCCCACATTAAATATCATACTTCAAGGTCGATTTCCTCTCACTCATAACTAATAACTAAAAGGCACTCTCACTGCTACAGACACCCCTCATATAGGAGCATATTAAACAGAAGAGGGCGTATATTTCTAGTTTAAAAATTATAATTATTCACTGCAAAATTAGTCATTGATAGCTTGTACTCGTATGTAATTATGCAAATGATATTGATGCATTTTAATAAATTAACAGGAATGCTATTTGTCACTACAATAAAAATAAGATGGATTTGAGCGTGTAACGTTTTAATCTTGACTGGAGTGGTTGTTGGAAGACATTTTTGTGGAGTTGGAAACATGACTGTAGAGACTCTTTGCAAAAATATTAAATTACATTCACAAATTGATACCTTAACAAATTCCGCAAAAATCCGTTCATGAATGGAATCTTAAGGATTTTAAGGAGTGCAGAATCGCACGTGTGCACGTCCGCAATGCAACTAAAACTTGCAGATGGGACAAATTGTGAGTAAGGACTAGGAAAAACATTGAAACCTGTTCTGTCCTAAGGAGCGTAAATCGTTTTCTATGATAATGAACTCTGATATAATAAAGCTGATTCAGTTCGTTTACATGTGGGAAAAAGATTTACTTGCACTCAATGCGAAACATTGAAATCTTACGCTTACATCATTAGCCATATTTCCTATACTTTCAAATCTACGTGAGGATTTTCATCTTTTTGCACTAGTTCACGCACAGCTTATGAAGACACATGTCAATGGCTTGAACTATCTATACGGGAGAAGATGAAAGATGATTATGGGAAATCTCACGTAATTTAGAGAAGGGATTTGCAATTTTTGTAGCGTATGCCAAAAAAATATTATTACCCTAAACCGCAAATACGTGACTCATTGGATTTTCATGGAATACGTGACAATTGGGACGCTGCGGATGATCTATGCACCTACAGTATCTATATGTATTTGTATTTATTTGTTTCAGGAAATCAGAAGACCAATTTTATTAGAACAACTACTTGACTCAGTATCTCTACCAATACGCATTTTTAACTTCCCTGTTGATGTCCGCAGGGAAGATAGTGACCAGAAATAAAAACTTGTACTGGCATCCAAACTTGAAAAAAAAAGATGTTGCTCTTACATATGAGGATAGTTTCAATGAAAATTAAGGGTGAATTTTGTTGTCAATCCAGTTCTCCTTAGCCCGTCTTTAGGCTCAAGTCAACGTTCTTCTATTATTTTGTATACACTCAGTCCTCAATTCACTCTTCCTGCAGTTGTGGAAGTTCTCTCGGTTCTAGGAAGTAAATACTAAAGATTACGGTAAAACTGGGACGTTTTTGTGAATTTTGTAACGTTTGGGGATAGCTGAAGTGACTTTCGGGAGGAGTGTTAATTACGGGAACGGGAACAAAATGGGCACAAGGGATTTAGGAATATCGGATTTTTTTAGCGGGAAGGGCGTATTTATCACTGGAGGGACGGGATTCCTAGGGAAAGCTGTGATTGAGAAGTTGCTCAGAAGTTGTCCAGAGATCGGGAGTATCTATATTTTAGTCAGGGACAAGAAAGGCATCAGTGCCCTTTCCAGGTTGGAGAAACTCCTTTCTGAGCCCGTAAGATTTCCTTATTTATTCGTTTGAAAAATACAGAATTATGATTATATTGGGTGTCAAGAAACGACTGACCCCTCCTCTAGCACACAAAAGGGGCAACAGTGAAAAATATTCGATCCTTCATGATGTAGTAAATATTTTTCCGGATTTACAAAAAATTGTTTCATCCCTCTAGTTTAAATATTCTTGATACACCTGTTCAGGGAATGTTTTTTGAAAAACTCAAAAAAGAATGCCAAAATTTAAATGTCCTGCCCAAATGTTTTTTTTACAAAATTGGTTTTACGCTTTTTGAGAGCATATTTTATGGATTTTTATTTGAGCCATCGTACAGGTCACTGGGTCCAGAATTGTGGGCATAACCCGTAAGAATAGAGGATAAGGTTGGGGTAATTCATCTCTAGGAGCAAAGATTCGGGAAAAGTTTCAGAATTTTCCATTTGGTCGTGGAAGGTCTGTGGCTTATTAAAATATTTTGAAGCATGTGTGGGAAATTTCATGTGAATTCATTTGAGCCTAATAAAAAATTCATCTGTCAAAAATTATGGTCTTTGGTGCGGATGTAATGTGAGACAAGGTTAACGAATTGATTTTAAAACATTTCTTTCTCTGTATTAAACTTGTCTCATATATTCCTTTCCAGAGACCCCAATTTTTTACTTCGATTGATGATACCAGACTCAAATAAATGTCCATAAAATGTGCAATAAATACAAGGCTTCAAAATATTTTATAAACAACAGACCGTCCATGGAAATATGACAAGTTCAAAAACTCCTCTCAATCACCTCTGGGATCAAAAAGTGTCAAACCAAACTTTTAAAGTTTTTAAAATAGCGGGATGAAAATTGTAAATCTTAAAAAAAATTTGCTTAATTATGGGGGGTTACTTTTTTTTTTACTTGTGCTCATATATAATTATATAGAGGGGGGTCAGTCATTTCTTGAACCCCGTGTCGATGTAAATACATTTTGCAACAAATCAAAAAATTACAAATTTACAAATTAGTAACCCGTGCTAAAAATTAATTGTATTACAAAAAATAAAGGATTATTCATTGATGCAGTTGTGACTGACAATGAGTATAATTGAGCAATTGAGATGCTGTTGTTGTTTGTTAACATTATTGTACACAATATAAAAGATAACTGGAATTTTCACATGCATGAAGATATGTAGCTGCAGAAGATAGTGCTAGCCAAAGACGGGTTCATTTGATGCCATGCATGTATGCACTTTAGTACTCTACTACTGAGCACAATATTTATGTATATAATTATTATCCCTGACACGTTATATTTTCCACAACACGGAACTTCTTGTCTATTTGCCAGGTGTCGGGCCAAAAGGTGATTCTCGGGTGGCTACGAGCTGAGTTATGCAATCGTGTGTATAGTTAGAGCACAAGCATAGTTAATGCACTACAACACGAAGGCTTGGATGAAGCACAATGTTCAAGTAAAATTATAAATTTGCAGGCAATAGTTCAAAGCTACAGCTCCAGTGTTCTTTATTTATGTAACTTCCAAAATTTCCAAGTAAAATACATTCGTGACAAATTTTCACTTGACCCAAATTGTATAAAAAAAACAAGTGATAAATGTCAGGTATATTCAAATTTATAGTGACGTTTGCTATACACACAATCTCAGAGTGATTAAGCTGACAATGAGAGAGATAATGCTCCAGCAAAGCTCCAGAAAAACCTGAATATTTTTTTAGGTCTGGGAATTTCCTGCTATAGATATATAAATGATAATGTTGTCCTCAAATTAAATTTAAACCCGCCAAAACGACGCAAGATATTATTAAAATGTCACAAAAACGTTTACACTCCATTAATGCGATAACCGCTACTTGGGGATCTGAAAAAATAATTAAATTCAATTAAAACATTTAAATTTGGCCGGTGCAATATTATCATAAATAGAATTATTGCACAGAAATAATTTAGTAACATTATTACGTTAAGTCATACGTGAATGCTGGAATAAATGTATCCTTGCACAGGCCCATGTTACAACAGACAAAAACTGAATCCATTATCAATGTAAAAATCCCATATGTAACAAAATTACTTTTCCGTATCATTTTCCAGATATTTGACGTTGTTAGGTCTGCCAGCCCAAAGTCCTTTTCAAAAGTGATCCCAATACCAGGAGATGTAACTCTCCCAGGCTTGGGAATTCAAGATGAAGATTTGGAGCTGTTACGAGAGACAGTTTCAATTGTGGTACACTCCGCAGCGACCGTCAAATTTGATGAAGACTTAAAAGTAGCAGTGAACATTAATGCGAGGGGGACAGATCGAGTTCTGGAGTTAGCAAGCACCATGAAATTTATCCAGGTAATATTTTTGAACCCTTAAAAATTGTCTCATGTTATTATCCTCTAAAGTCTGCAATTCATGGAATTGCAATTTAATTTATCTACAGGCCGTGGTCCATGTCTCTACGGCTTTTTCAAACTGTGACTTACAGTTGATTGAGGAGAAAGTTTACCCTGTAAGAAAGGATCCCCGTTCATTCCTGGATCAGTTAAATGGTTTGAGTGATGAAGTTCTCAAGGAGACTTTACCAACGTAAATAGTTTTGTGTCTTCAATTTATTCTTCTTGACCTCAATTTTTTGTAAGGAGGATTTTGATTCCGGTGCTTGAAATTTTTATTTTTATTATAGAATTTTAGACCAAAAGCCCAATACGTACACGTTCACCAAGCATTTGGCAGAGGAGTTGGTAAATCAAACTTACGATCGGAAACATGTTCCAGTGTGCATCGTACGGCCCTCTATCGGTACTTTCGACTGAAATAGGATTTTATACGGACATAATAAATTCCGTTTTTTAAATAATAATGACCTGACATTTAGAATTTTTGATGTATTTGTGGTCACTATAGTTGGAGCCGCATTGAAGGAGCCGATGCCGGGGTTTGTGGACAATTTCAATGGAGCTTCCGGATTATTAGTGGGAATCCTCACCGGGGCAATGCACACTGTTTTACTCAATGATGAGTACAAGTTGGACGTCATACCATTGGATTTTATAACGAATTGTATACTGGCGGCTGCGCAGAGGCTTGGAAGTATTAGAGAATGGTAACGATTTTTATTGACATGGTAAACAATAATGGTATTGAAAAATAATTATTAGGATTTTTAAGCTCCTTCGAAATTTTCTCCTGACGTTTTAACCAATAATAATTTTTATTCCGCTTGAATTAATTTGTATACTGCACAAGTGATTTAGGGTTTGCTCAAGAAAGTTCATTGTAAAACTTAGCAGTAAAAACAAAGATTGTGGTAAACATCTTGATCTATAATGTGTCAAATATTGTGCAACGACGTATTGGGTCCCAAATTTTAAAGAATGGATTAATTAAGAGTAGAGGAAAATTTGTGGAAGTTTAATTTAATCCAGATGCATTTTTAGGTCAGCTAAGGTTCAAGTTTATAATTTAACATCTTACGAAAATCCATTCGTGATTCCGAAGATAATCCCTGCGGCGAAGAAAACATTTTTTGAGAAACCATTCAAAAATTTGCTGTGGTATCCGACCCTCCATGTTACCTCAAGTTACCTTACCTTCTGGTTTTTGAACCTCCTGGTACATCAAATACCGGCGCATTTGCTGGATGCTATTTCAGGACTTACTGGGAGGAAAAAAACGTAAAAGAGGAAATAAGCAAAACATTTCTATACATTTTCAATAAATTTCTTTTATTTGTATTTTTGCAAGTGCCCTCAGGTTTTATTCCGTTCAATGCCGTTTAATTTTATAGGTTTGTGCGTATCTACCGAAGGTTATCTGGTAACTTTGATGTGGTTCGGTATTTTACTACTCGGAAATGGGAATTTTCCAGTGAAAACACGTCAGCCATGTATAACGCTTTAAGTCCCGTGGATCAAATTAATTTTTGTTTTGATGTCCCTTCCATCAATTGGGACGCTTACATTAGAACGTACATTCAAGGGTTGCGGAAATACGCCTTGAAGGATACTAGTAGTGCGGATGAAGGAAAGCGAGTTGTGTTTAAGTAAGTTTGGAGTTTTCATAATATTATTTATACTTTCGATTATAAATATTTTTTATGGAAACAGAATTAACTAGGAAACCCCCAAACGGGTTTTTTGGTAACAATATTTTTTTAATTCAGATTGCAGATACTTCATGTTTTGGTCACAAGCCTAGTGCTACTTCCGATCTTCGCGGTCTTGGTGGTGCTCGTGAACACTTTAAGTGTATGAACTGGAATAATTATTGTAAAAATCAAAATTTGATTTGGGGCTATCACGAGGGTTAGAAAGGGGAATTACTCTTGATTATATCCTTGTAGTAATAATTACAGATACTTCGGGATTTACATCGAGTTTTTTTTATATCTTATCCAAATCATATATTGTAGTAGGGAAAAAAGAAGAAATATTATAATCGTTGCTCATATGACAATTCTCTGAAATTGTAGAATACTATTTTGAATAAAAAAAAAAGTTATCACTTCCTCCTACAGCCTTGCTTTCTGCATATATACAGTGTTGCATGTAGCATATGTACCTATTGTCTCACCTGACAGCTGGATCCGTCATAAAGTCTAAGATATTTTTGGTATCATTTTACACCCTAAACGGTTTGTTACATAATAATACCATCACGGTTTTGTACTTGTAATAAATTCAAAACCAATCAACCGCAGGGGTCGGAAATTTGTGGGAAGACGGAAAGAGGAAAAATCTCAAAGAATTTTTTACGCAAATAGGGAATTTTAGATTGATTGACCATATTTGGTAGGGGTTTGACGTCTTGTAGGGAAATTATTTTTGCCAACACGGAGTTTGAAAATCGTTGACCTTTTTTTCAGCAGGAATTTTTGAAATCATTGAAGACTTTCCTGCAGGGACATAATCTTCAATAGGGAAATTCAGAAATGATCTTCCAGAGAGATTTACAGAAATCCGACCCCATACAATAATAAACATCAACAATAATAATTATGTATTTAATTATTTTCTGTAGCTCAAATTTGTACGGGTAGAAATTTAAACAGTTAAAAATTACTATAGCAAACGTATCTTTATTATCATAAAATAATATATGACTGACGCGCATTCCAAATTGTTATTCGAAATTATTAATTCTGCAACCCAACAGGTGATTATGGTTTGGAGTAACAAAATTATTTGCCAAAAATATAAAAAAGAAAAACAAGACATGTCTGTGTTTTATAGTCATAAGTAGAATTTCAAAAGGGACTATTTTATTTTATTGTTTTGCCGGTGCGTTGTTACAAACCAAAGCACTAAACGAATATGTCTTACAGAATTACTCTGTATTGTATTTTCTTTAATTTTATCCCTGAAACAACTTGAGTAACTCGCACTTCACAAAACAAAATTCTGTCAGTTCCTTAAGGAAGGTACGATTTTGTAATATTAGCTCTCTGAATTATCCAAAGTAAAAATAAAAAACCCAGCAAAAAAAAAACTGAAACTATAAAAACATAGATACTTCAGCCGCTTATGCACGTGCTACTTTCGTAAGTATTTGAGCTTTACTATGCAAAATTGACAGGAACTTTTCCTGCCTCATGTTTCTTTGCTGAGTGTCTGTATCATATTTAATATCTTGGAACTTGCAAATAAATGCACATATGATTTCTGAATTACGTGTCTGCATTCTAATTAGCTGGTAATAAAATAAAAGCTAATTAAAACTTGCACCGCTCCTTAATTATTCCTTCGTGCTCTCAACTTATTATCTCTTCAATTCTCAGCACACAACTTTTACAGTCAGAGATGATTCTTTAACATCTGCGTGAAATAAAAGTGAAAGTATAATACGAAATGTTCTTGTATAATTATCTATATTTATGTAAATATTTAAACAACAACAATTAGTTAGCAAATAAAACACGGAATGAATCTCAAGCAGAGACAATACTCCTTAAATAAAATATACCCAAGTCAAAATTACTAGGTGTTTTGCATTTTACGTAACTGTCAAGCTTTGATAAAAAAAATGATCTCCATTCAAAAATATCAAATAAAATAGATGTTGAAAAGTAATGCCAGGATTGGGCCTAATGTAAGGAAGTACATAGCTCTATATCAGGATATAGAGGGCTTAGTCAGGCTCAAATCTCACGTCTGAGGACGGACTGTTTCACATCAGTGACGAAAATTAATTTTTTATTCCGTACAATTTTTGCACATAACAAACAACGTGCTTTTGGTAAAGTAAGCAAAGTCATCAGAAAAAATTTGAGCAAAACTGGAACTCAATATGTTCATTAAGGAAATTTTTATCCCCGACGGTAACTCTTCTATGGAAAAAAGCAGATCACTCCAAGCCCTATCTTTATAAAATTCCCATTAAGCTTTCATACAAAACGCTTGAGTATTCCTGAATACTGGACTTTAAGTTTTGACTCATATTAAATGCATGCAAATAATAATAACAATAATAATTATTATAGAGCGGGGGAAATGTACATACAGCCGATCCTGAGGAATTACAGGAAGCCATCAAACTGGGTAAACAACTTTCCCTTTCTTTTCAGACAGGACTCAAGTTGACGAGCGTTTTTATTTTTTATTTGTTTATACTAAGAGTGTGAGAGGATTTGACAAAATCTCTGTCGAAAGTTGACAGCCATAGCTCCTGAGAGTAGTCTGCCGATGGATTTAAATCATAACAACCTCTCAGTCCGTTTCTGTCCCAAAAACGCACCACACGCCTCAAAAAATCTCTCGCAAAAGTAAATAGTACTAATTGACATTCCCCGAGGAAAAATGGCACGTGGAACTTCGGAAATCCTCGAGTTTTATTCTGGCAGATCCGTTTTCCTAACTGGAGGCACGGGCTGTGTGGGTAAAGCCATTATTGAAAAATTACTCCGAGGTTGCCCCAAAGTCAGGAACATCTACGTCCTCGTGAGGGACAAGCGTGGAGTGAGTGCTCAACAAAGGTTGGAAATTCTCCTACATGAGCCGGTAAAAATTTTCTTACTGTAATAATTTTACTTACTTTTATAAACCACAGACAAATTCTTACACTCCTACGAAAAAGTCACTAACTTTAATTTAAACTTAAACTTTACTAATGATTTAGTCCTACAAAACATTACTTTCATTTTACTATTCAAAATTATTTAGACTGTCTTTTGCATTTTAGTACAATTAAATGTAATTATACAGTAATAATTACTGTAAGAATAGTGGCTCCGGATTAGAAGTTACAAATCGTATTATTTCATAATTTAATATCACATTATAGCTCTTCAGCCCAGTCCAAGCCGCTCTGCCCAATGTCCTGGGGAAAGTTAAGCCGATCATAGGCGATATTACAATGCCAGGCTTAGGGATTGGCTCTGACGATTTGAGTCTACTCCGTGAAACGGTCTCAGTTATCATTCATTCCGCAGCCACTGTCAAGTTCGATGAGGCCCTCAAACTAGCAATGAACATCAACGTTGGGGGGACACTCCGTGTACTGGAGCTAGCAAAATCAATGGAGCTTATCCAGGTCTCCTATTTTGGAAAAAAGATACATTAAGTCTAATTTTGTTGACATTGTTGGTCCAATTACTCACAAATGTTTTTTTTATGACCGTATCATTTTATTTGTATACTTCCCAGGCTGTTATTTATGTCTCCACTGCATTTTCAAACTGTGAGAGAGCCTTTATTGAAGAGAAGGTCTATCCTGTGAGCATTGAGCCTCAAAAAGCACTGGAGCAGTGTGAACGATTACATCATGATTGGAATGTCAAGGAGAAACTAGCCGGGTAATGGTCTGGAAATGGGCTAATTGTATAATTTTTATAGTAATCTATTTTAATGTAAGTATAAATTATAATGCTACTATGATCTGGGATGATTTAATATACAGCCTTTTGGGAGACAAGCCCAATGCTTACACATTAACAAAACATTTGGCGGAAGAGGTGATAAATCAAGCTCATCAGAACACGTCCCTCCCTGTCTGTATTGTTCGACCGTCCATTGGTAATTTACCTTGGAATTTTGTTTATTTGAACTGAAGTCTTCCTACAGGGTTTGGGTTCAATCCTGCGTTGAGACTACAAAAAATATTTTGATATTAATAATACAGTAGCGGCAGCCTATACAGAGCCTATCCCTGGGTATGTGGACAATTATAATGGGGCCTCGGGCCTCTTGATTGGGGTTCTCACGGGAGCGATACACACGCTCCTATTGAACGATGAATACAAGATTGATATCATTCCATTGGACTACACTGTGAATGCTATTTTGGCAGCGGCTGCAAATCTTGGGATGGATGGGAAAGGGTATGATTTTTCCAGTTAAATAAATGTCCCAGGAATTGTGTTGACACTGGATTAAATATGCAGAGTGTAATATTGTATATAATAATCCCCGACACTATACATTACATATCTGGCTCTGATAATGGGATGGTAAAAAATACAAAAAAAATATTGTGTAAATATAATTATTAGAACATATCAAATCCAAATATTTGTACGTTTATTTAGAAAGTGGGCTCATACAGGGGACTCCTACAAAGTGTTTTTTACTTTTATTTAACTGCACCTTTACTACTCAAAATTTACACTTTTCGCATGCGGCTTGCATTTTGCAAGCAATTTAATACCCCAATTTTTATTCATTGAGTTGCAAAGGAGCAGTCACAAGAAAATTTGAATGAAAGCCGAAAAAAAGAGATTTGGGGGAAGCAGCGTCGTGTGTTGTGTTTTATGTCAATGTATTGTATTTATATGGGTATTAATTTCATATGCTCATTTTGAAAGGTCTTTCCTAGGGCCCTTTCTCTATACCGGCAAAAATATTATAATAGTCAAATTTTGCTCTTTCTGTATAGAAAAACATGGTACATTTAAGATTTTGTGGGTTACTTTTTAAATATTTCCTCTGTCAAACTTTTGCTTGTAATCAGAACGCTTATTGTGCTTCTCTTGTGTGAACGCATATTTGTTTGTATTGTAACTGAAACAATTCCCACTTTACTCAAACAATTATCACTTTTTATTTACACATAAAATTTCAAATAATTACCTAGACTGAATTTTAGCTCTGGTGTAAGTATCTGTATAAGCTTGGAGTAGAATGTGGACGTTCTAAACGTCACACATTATATTTGCATTTGACAAGTGTCTCCCAATTCCTTTGGAAGCACACACGCCTGGCAAGAAATTATCTTCCTCTAATAATTGTTCCTGGTCATTTGAGTAATTATCATTACGTAACTGACAATTAAAAAAAAGTACAAATATCGTAAACAACTGCAAACCTAATCCCCTGAGGAATATTACGAATGACCACAATTCAGATAAGTGAGGTAATATAAATCAATGTGTGTGTGGTTCTCCCGATGAGGATTTTAGCAGTGATTTGATTACTGTCATTATTTCGGCTAAAAAGGAAACAGACGGAAACTTAAACTTTAATAATTATCATCTGCTTCCAATTCCTGTGTCTAATTATATTGGACACTGTACAGAATAGTCTGACCCAGTTACCAAATGGATGAGTGACCCAATACTAAAATCCGCTTTTATTCCCTCCCTGAGCTTTGAAATGACTGGCAGGAGGGTCTGGATAGAAACTATACACATAATATTTATAGTGTAATAAACAGAAATAAACCTATCAAAGGCAGTTCTGGCTCTATCATTAATTAATGAAAGGAAACTCTCTTTGAGGGTGTTTCACAATTCTGTCCTCCTGTCAATAATTAATGCTAAAACTGACTTTGATGTATCTATTCATTTATACTTCACATTTTGATCCTACACTCTGTGCATTTGTAAAAAAAATTGTCATTTCCCTAAAAAAAATTATAACTGTATAGGATAAATTATGAGGCTCAGGAGCTCTACAAAATGCCCGGAAATTTTCAGGGACTATGTTCAAAGTCTCAGGATGTGATTAATTATTTCTCATTGGGTATCTCAATCTTACGTAATTATAGCTTCATAAGAAATTATGTATGAATTTGTTTACAGGTCATCCATCCAAGTGTACAATTTAACATCGTACAAGAACCCATTTGTGATCCCAAGGATCCTCAATTCCGCCAAAAAATCCTTCTTCGGTCGTCCCTTCAAAAACATTGTTTGGTATCCGACCCTTCACGTCACTTCCAGCTACCTGAAATTCCGTCTGATGAATTTCTTCGTCCACAAGATCCCCGCACACCTCATGGACACTCTTCTAGGACTCCGGGGAGGGAAGAAAAGGCAGGGAAGAGACATCACAAAATCTCTCATTTAATGGAAAATCCTTGTTTCACCTGAAACCACTTTTAGCCTTCAATGACATTATAGAACGAGTTATTAAATTATTTAATTTCCCAATATTTATATACTCCAGGTTTGTCCGGATATACAACAAGTTGTGGAACAACTTCGGGATCGTTCGATATTTTTGCACTCGCAAATGGGAATTCCAGACTGGGAATAGCACTGTCTTGTTTGAGTCCCTCAGCCCAGAGGATCAACTCAGGTTTCCTTTCTTACCCTGTCACATTAACTGGGACACCTACATTTACTTTTATATCCAAGGGCTGCGCAAGTACACACTCAAGGATGAGGGGGATGTGAAGGAAGCTCAGCGTACAGTCCAGAAGTAAGAATTTCTAACACCAAACTTTCCCAGTATTAACATTTGCATACAATAGGATTTCTTAAGGCTGGAAGTGAATCATAAAATTTTCATGAGAAGTGTGAGAGAGAGAGACAGCTTCGAAAGTTTACCTTGCTCTTTGCAAATATAATCATTGTCTTTCTTCTAACAGGTTCCAGATTCTGCATCAACTCTTCACATTCCTCCCGTTACTTCCCCTGATCTTTGCTTTGATTTTAGTAGTGACCGAATTTCGTCCAGTGTAATTTCCATGGGAGATATTGACTTTGGGATGAAAGCTCTGAGCTTTAAACATTGGAATTAAAATAATTAATTTGCAGGATTAAATTTACACAACATACAATTTACTGTCCTTATTAGAGTAGAGCAAATAGTGATTAAATGTTTCAAGTAATTTTGTAATAATTACACGTAAAAATACTTTGTGGGAAAGGAATGTCTCACTTTGCCCCCAGAAAGAAAATAATGTTTATGGAAGTCCCAAACAGCGTGTAATGTATACTTGTCGTATATATAATTATATATGTACATTTATGTATAATTAATTACATTTGTTTCCAAATTGAGGTTTAAATCTCAAGATATGCGTAAAATAAAAATTAATATTTGTTTAAATTCACATGGTTCCTCGAAATGTTTCAATTCAATGTTTGTTTTAGAGAAAAAATAGTTTGTAGTTTTTTACCTTGTTTACGCATCCTTTCGAACGAAAATATTCTTCCCTCTTGAGGAATTCCAATGTGGTAATTAATTTTTTGTTTCTCTTTGAGAGACAAACTTGAGTGTATGTGTTTACGATTGGGAAAGTCTGAGTCTTTCTATGGAAAAAGGGTCGTTAAGGTATTTACATTTTATCTGTAGTAGCTGCAGATGAAGAATTAGCACGTTACTATATGATTGGACAAACTGCTAGCTCAATTTATGGAAATCGATAGAAAGAACCACACACATGACTGCATGGGGTCCGTCAAGGTTCACAAGCCTTCAAACACAATTCGGGTAGCGATACATCAATCGTGTGCTATTCCTTAGCATTATTAGCATTGACAGAGTATCCAACCCTTGAATTATTTTGAGTATAGTGAATATAATTACGTGATGATCATATGTTTCATTTCCGTTGGAAAATCTCATCCTCTTGATGGAATCAAGTTCTCAATCATCTGACATGGTTTCATGCTCCGACCACGTAATTAATAACATGTTTGAGGCCAAGGGTTGAGATTCTCCGTAAAATCATGTTTTGGGAACTCTAGTGAGAAATCCTTTGTAGTTTACGTGCGTCATTTCAAATTTGAAATTGAAATGAAGAGTTTCTGTCATGGACTTAATATTTACAAGGTTCCAAAGTAATGGACAAATACAGTAAAGCAGAAATTTCTATTGGAGGAAAATACACAAAGTAATTATTTATATGGAGCAATGTAAATATATATAGGAAATTCCACAAAACGTGTCCTCGACGCGTACAAGGACGAAAGGGCTCATAACTAAATTCTCTTTTTTTCCAGGAAATTTTATGCCATATTAAATCCACGTCACAGATCTAAGTTAATCCTTTCAGCTCAAAAATTACCAGGACTCAGGCAAAATCCGATTTGATCCGGAATTTTATTGGGATCTCTGGAATTACACAATCCAAGCACTCATTGGCAGGAATTTTAAAAGTCCTTCACAACTTTTCCAGAAATTTGCTGTTTTTAAAGAAATTTTTAATGGTATTAAGATTTACAATTAGTATGGATAATCTAAAATAATCTTCCAGGAAAATGTGCAACTGTATACAGGCAAAGTTCTGTATCTCGAAGGAGAAATGTTTAATGGCGTTAAGACTCAGCAGAAAAAAATCAAAATGATCTTTTTGGGAGATTCCCAAAAATCCTGAGGTCGAAGGAAGTTTAGAGATTTGAAAAAATTGAAATTGCACAAATTGATCGAATATCTTTTGGATTTTTTGAGAAATTGTTGAATTACGAAAAATATTCGAATTCAAATTTCTAAATAGTTTAATCCTTCAAGAGAGGAAACGTTTCACAGGAGAATGTAATTACTCACTTTTTTAAAATATACGGGAATCCTATGCAGAGCACAATCTCGATTTACCCATTAAAAGAACATCACCTTGATAGAAGACAAATCTGACGCTTACGATATGAAATACCCTCTTGTACAGAGGAAAATTTATACTATGGTAATTCCAAGCCTGTCCAAATAGTTTTGTCCTAGAGAGTAAAAGCCCATGTTGGAGCACATACATATGATAAAACTGCAAACTCCACTTGAGAGATACTCATCCTCATTTGAATAGAATCCGTTCAACAGTCCATACATCACAAGGCTCCAGTTATTTGACATGGTCTCAAATGATTGACGAGGCTTTTCCCCAACAAAGCACGTACATACAGGAAATTCTCCCTGTAAGATCTCCCCTTCCAGGAGCACTTTCTCCACAAAATATTTGGAGACAGTCAGACTCTCATCACAGCCCGCTTTTGACATCCTGAGACAGGGTCATTTGAAGACAGCTCTTAGGACTGCTCTCATAAATAGCCTGCACTTTATATAATTCATCCCTCAAGGGAATGCACAATGGCTCGAGTAAAATCGCCGGAGAAAATCCTTTCTAAAGGGAATAGCTCACCCGAGACTATAGCTCTGGGATAAATGTAAAGCCCTAATTCATCACATGCCTGGTCACAATTCACACTTCCCCTAAACTACCACAATTTCCAATGGATTTCTTTTGTGAAAACAGTACTCTCCCCAAAGGTGTTTTATTCAGTCTCTTACAATCCCCAGCTGTACCATACCCTTTTTTATCCCTGAATATACATAAGACGTGGAATCGGCAAAGAAGCTCCCTGGGAAATTGTAATTACTCATCCCAGAAGAGATGTTTTTTGTGTAATACATTCTAAATTTATATAGCACCTATCCCAGTAATTATTAGATATATACAAGCAAAACCAGAGGTAAAGAGTTTGTTTTAAAGTGTTTAAAATTTATTCTCCAACTTTCAAAACAACAAATACACAAAAGAGGGTCCCATAAAGATAATTTATTAGCACACAAATGCTCCATCACAAAGTTTCAATTTTGACAGGTACTTTTGAGTAAACTTCCCAAGAGTCTCATGATTGACTGCCTGCTTTCAACGCTTGCTTAAACACAAAAGTTTTTATGCTTTGAATCTCCAAAAATAGATACTACATATATCTACATATAGATATAATGTCCCTACTTATACAGACTGATTATTTTACATTGAATTAAATAGGTTGGTAATCATGCATAATATATGTAATTACATGGCTTTTGAAGGTCCTTATAAGATCTATTGATTAATTGTAATTTATTAAGTGTAGACAGAGCTTGTACAGAAAATAAATAGGCAATGGACTTGAGAAATGAAAAATTGGGTATGACTTGAAGATCATGTCATGCGTAAATGTTAGGATTATTTTTGTAGGAATATTTATAGGTCAGAAGGGTCACACGCGGGGGGGGGGTTAATATAGGAAGAGGTATTTTCAACGCTCTTATTATTTTTTTTGTTAGGTGGATATAATTAATTACGTCTTGAGCTGTTAAAAGTTTGGTCGGTGCGATTATTTACATAGATATAGATACTATAGCTTGAGGTTTTCTATTAAGCTTGTGAGATAAACAACTATTCCTCACGCAATGCATGACGTGAGGAATTCCTGGAAATCGAAGCTGAGTACTTGGAGGAGCAAAGGGTTGATGCAGGCTTGTATAAGGACAGCTTGTCGGAAAATATCCCTCACAAGATATAACGTTCTCCAGGGCACCTTCTCAGGGGACATCCAGTCTATGGGGAATTGGAGCATCCCAAGTGGGAGCCAGCATGTGACGAAGATACAGGTGAAGATGCAGGCGTTCCGCATGAGACGTAAGCGACGAGCAAAGCTTTTCCCCTGTTCAACCTACATAATGATAATTATGCAATTATTGTAATGTATGGAGAGTTATTTGTAATTTATTAAATCCTGATATTCATTTCTATAGTCAAAATTTCTTTGAAAATTTTTCTCCATGAGTGGCAGATACTTGAGGAAATATTATGCTAGTAAAGATAACTCTCCTTATAAGAAATAACACTAGGATGGGATTTTGAATATAAGAGACATGTAGAACTGTATTGCTTCCTAGGAAATTTTGCTCGGAAGTGACAAAAACAAAAGCAACAAAAACAACTGCAACAAAAACAACTGCAACAAAAACAACTGCAAAAAAACAACTGCAAAAAAACAACTGCAACAAAAACAACTGCAAAAAAACAACTGCAAAAAAACAACTGCAAAAAAACAACTGCAAAAAAACAACTGCAAAAAAACAACTGCAAAAAAACAACTGCAAAAAAACAACTGCAAAAAAACAACTGCAAAAAAACAACTGCAAAAAAACAACTGCAAAAAAACAACTGCAACAAAAACAACTGCAAAAAAACAACTGCAACAAAAACAACTGCAACAAAAACAACTGCAACAAAAACAACTGCATAAAACAACTGCAACAAAAACAACGACAACAACAAAGGACACAAAAATCCCCTGACGTTTAGTAAGTCAGCCATATTTATACATTTACTATCCTAAGGTAGTCCAATATACAGGTATGGGCTGCAACTCAAGTCAATAAGTAAAACAATGATAAGAAAATACATTTATCTACATTAAAGCAAACAAGGCACAAAACTAGCTGACCCAACATTAGAAACAATATAATAAGTAAAGTCAACAAATGCCTCATCTCCTGATAGTGAGCCGCTTTTCTGGGAATTACTCAGGAGCGAGATTACTTTCTCTGATGTCCAATGCATAAACAGTCGGGACTTTCTTTTGTCAGATTTTTACATCTAAAGTTGAGTTGTACTTACGCTTAGCTTTGATACATCAAAAAAATAAATGACTTCCTAAGAGTACAGTACCCTTAAAAGATATAGGGCACCAGAAAATCTGCCTCCCACTGACTCAGACATACGACATATGTACCTGGCATCTCCAGCTACAATAAGTCTAACTTTGCTGATAAAAAATATTCCAGAGAATTCTCTCGAAGATCGATAGACGAATAATATTTTATTTTTGATTTGAAAAATATCTATAATTTTTTTACATGATTGAAAAACAAAACTCACGTTTTTTATATACGGGCTGAAACGAAGGTAAAAATTTGGTGCCATCCTATTAAATCTATGGATATTCAATTATCCCTATCAAAAACACTCGCCTTGTTGGAGCAAACATGAGTTCATAGACTTTTCAAAGGATATAAAAGGAATGGGATAACAATGCAAAGGACGTCTGTCAGATGACAAGTCATTTTCAGAAGCAGTACTCGTACGTGGAGCAATCCTGGAAATAAATTATTTTTGGAAGTTTCGAAAGGGAGAGAGCATCATTTAGCATTGAAAAACTCACAGGATATAAAAAAAGGAATTGCGATGATGCTATACACTGAGAACAGGAAATAAATTTGGGATTCATCAGACAACGGAACACAGTGCAATATTTCACAGTAATTACATACCTGACATGTTGCAAGGTACTTCATCTGACTCCGGGTTTTCCTCCATTCTATAAACATACATGCATACATGGGGTTAAGAAATAGATACACAGCATCGTCAATGGATGAAGAGAATCAATAATGCAATGAAATGGTCCGGACTGTATAAATGCTCTAATGGATCCTAGCAATTAAGGAATTACTTGCCTTTTAGTAAGTACGCAGCTGGAAGGACATGAATAATGAGGAGGTTCATGGTGGAGTAAATAGCTTGAGCCACTCGGGAATTGAGGAGGAGACTTTTCTTGCACTTGTAAGTCTCCAGACTGTCAGGGTCATAGTGACTAATCATCGCCCTGGGGATCATCAGAGCAAAGGAAATGGACCAGACGAGGAATATTTGCAGCATCACAGAGGATTTTGAGGGATGGTTGAGTGGGTTCCGGGCAATACGGCTCCGATCCAAACTGAGTGTCATTATTGTCAATGTCATTAGTGGCAAGGGCAAGCCTGAAATGTACGACAATTTCCATTACATCTGGTTAACAAACACTAAAAATCTAATACATTTATTTTACAGAGTATTTGGGATAATATCTATAGTCATGGCTATTTTAAGCTTCAGATATATCTAATTACATAACACTTGTAAGGTAATGTTTCTAATGTCGAACATCCCTATGGTCACTTGCAGTGATACAGTTTTAAAAATCCTTAAATTTCTGTTTCTTCCTTCCTGGGACACATAAGGTAGTAAAATTCATGAAATATTTGGGGCTCCCCCAGTTTGTAGAAATTTTTTTGCCACAATTTCTAAAATTGGTTTCATTAAACCCACCCAATTTTTCCAGGTATAGGGGTCACGGACGTGAACTAATGTCAGAAATTTGTATAGAGCTTGCATTCAGCAGTTGTTTATTTCAGCAGCAAATTTTTTAGCCAATAGTTTTTGATGTTATTTCGTAGGTAAATTTAAGGGCTTTTCAGGGAGTTATGACGAATGGAACTATGTACGTTGAGAATTGTGGATGTGATCCTAAGAACAGAGAGCAAGGTTAAGGAAATTCATCTTCAGGAGCAAAGTTGCGGAAAGGAGGTTTTCTGATATTGCAATTTTTTCATGGACGGGCTGTTTTTTTTTTTTAAAATATTTAAGAACGCTGCTTTGTAAGGAAAATTTCATGGGGATTCATGCATTTGAGCGTAACAGTGTCTTTCCAGGTAACAATTTGCACTCAGGAGAGCGAACTAAGTAAGACTAAACTGTATAAGCAATAATGGTCTTAAATTACAACTATTAGAAACTGAGAAGATTTTGTTCATTTTGGGCTCTAAAATTTTGAAAGAGCGTTGTAGTAACTTGAGACATTTTGATGATTTTAGCTAAAATATAATTCTATATAGCAAAATATACTTAGTATATGTACATACTACTAAGTAAGCACGGGTGAAGAATTACTATAGCAAAATAGAAGTGAAGAAAAGGATTCACAGAAATTTTGAGCAAAATTTCTTCATCATATGATATTTTGTCACTGAATTACATAAAATGTTTGTGTGACAGTTTCGTCCATGGTACTTCATCAGGCACGATGAATAAAACATACAAAGTAGAGTTCTTGTAAGTTGGGTGTTAAGTTATTTTCTGTTATTGGCGGCTGATTAGGAGAATGTGGACATTTGGAGAAAAGGCCAAATCCCCAGAAAAACTGCAAATAAGTTTTTCTATGTACAAACATTACGTATGTA
The DNA here is from genome assembly GCA_947179485.1 of Allacma fusca. NCBI lineage: Eukaryota > Metazoa > Arthropoda > Collembola > Symphypleona > Sminthuridae > Allacma > Allacma fusca. Next base: position 39,366,659 of record OX359245.1, read on the forward strand.
ATTATGTAATTACATATGTACTGGGTACCATAAAATGCTTCGTTCATCGCCATATAAACACTAAAAAGGAAAACATATTTGATTTCCCTATTTTTAGCAGTTTCGTCCACATTTTTCGACATTAGTTTCATGCTGGTAGCTCGAAACCATTCAGATGTCAAGACAGTAAAGCAAATATGGTTTGCTGATTTTGCTTTACAGAATTGTTTTAAACTAAGAGAAATTTGAAAAGCTTTTGATTTCTGAAATTTGATTCTAATGTCTTAAAATTTCCACGGTTATTAGTCTAGGGACTTGTTTGGTAGCTCGCTGAAAGGTCGCGAAATTTTATAAATACAGCAGAGGGTATTTTACTTTTGAAATTGCAATAAAAAATGAAATCTTTAAAAACATATTCTTTTAACCAAAAAATCGTGGCAAATTTTCAGAAATAAATATAAAAAATAAAATTGGTAAATGCGACATTTAATTTACCTCCACTCCTTCTACGGGATAATGAGAGAAATGTTATATAGCTTGTAAATACTTCGTACATGCGGGGCATAATAAAAGACTGGGTACTTTGTAGTAGTTCAATTTGTAATAATTATAGATACCCGATATTGCCATACCCGGACTTCGGGTACGGACCCGGGCACGTATACCGATTTTGTCTACCCGTGCCGAGCGAATTTACACACCCGAACGAAACCCATGTAATTATACACACAAGCTTTACAATCATAACGGGGACTGAACACACGCTCACAGTATGTGTAGCTCTGTTCATGACGAAACTGCACGAGACAGCAGAGCTTTCTCTCCAAGTGTGCGAAACAAATATTTGGACGCAATCCCATTTAAAACTTCCCAATGAAAACATTTCTTAGATGCTCATGCTATCATATATTTGAGTTGAGCTATTTTCTTTCTAATGGAAATCTTATACCTATATAGTGTGAGATCAAAAAAATAGTTTTATTAAAACTACACACAAACAAACCCCATAGAAGTTACCAAATAGGAAAAACAAATTGAATTACTTCTGGGAACAATATTCTTATAGAGACTCCCGCTAGGGAACTCCTTCATATCTAAGAGCTCGCACTCTGATCGTCTTATAAGAGCCCCATTTACTAATAGAATTTTTAAAGCGGGTCCTGGAAACATTTCCATTTGCCAAAGGTGTTAGTTTTTCTCATCGCAGATACGAATGTCATTGTCAGGAACAAAAAAAAATTGACCCTTTTAGTGATTCTTTTATAGTCGTAGTTACAATATAACTACGAAAGTCCCCACTATATACATATAGCTATACTTAAGACTCAAAGAATATTGAAGTGTTTTCTCTCTTAGGGGTGAAATTATCTGGACACAGTCTCTGAGAAGTCAATGTTAATTTGTCTTCAAGAGTCCAATTGTCCTACTTTTTGGGGCAACGTGTTACAAGTGCATAGTGTCATAGTATTTCTTGCACTATGAGTTAGAATCAGCTTATTACTACTAGTATTTTATTTATTCATTATTTAAGTACACAAAAGAACTGTACAGTAAATTTTTGTAATAAATCCATTTTTAAAATCAGTCAAATAGGAACAGAATATTTGAGGGAGATTCGAATTAAACCCAGCGTTAGTTTTTATCCTTCCCATTGCTTTCCCTGCAAGAGTCAGGTTTCACCTCTCCCACGGAGAATTATTAAAAGAGTGCTTTCTGTACATATCTCCCCTACAAGGACTCACTATACATAATAATTAGTAAACTGAAAGGAAGTGCTATATACTTACGATGAAAACAAGAGGCAGCAATGCAAGACCACGGACCGTAGCTCCAAAGCTCGTACTCTTTCTCCAAAGTAAAAATGACCAGATTGACAATGTAAATGGTCGAGACGAGGCATAAGTTTGCGAGGAGATAATTAGCAGGGCTGGAAATAATTATTTGACAAGGAGTCATAATTTTTTAGAACCTAATCCACATAAAAAAAAATCCAAACCCTACGTATTTGGAGGCTCTTCTGGGAACATATAATAATAAGTGGTTCGCATAGCTGGTGTAAGTTTTGATTGAATTAAAAAACAGAATATAATTTAGTGTCAGAATACTGTCGAAAAATATTTGTTTTTAAAAGATAATATTTACGACGGCTTAAATTTAAGGGCAAGATATTTCCGAACCTGCGGTAAGTCTTGGACGCAAATACGAAGACAAAAATAATAGCATTTGCACAGGTACAGACGAGCAAGAACAGGAGGAGGGGGAATGATAAGAGCCAAGGATAGTAGTCGCCTTTGATGATGACTTGGGATTCAATTATGGTCACATTAGAAATAATACTGTTGTTGGGCTCTTCCTCAAAATACTGGGATTGTTTTATTTGGAAATCCAGCCCAGAGTTGGACATTGTCACTTCATACACAGGCACTTCCCAACACTTGCACTAAATCACACAATTCCTTCTCCGACCCGAGCCCTTAAACACTTAAACTTTTCCTAAAAATCGATCAATTCTTACTGATTGCAAAAAAGTATCTTTCCGAAAGGCAATATCCATCCTCGAAATATTTGGGTGCATTTTAACGTTGTAATTCGTAGGAGAGGAATTTTACAAATTCCTCGGGAGACAATACTAAATAAATAGCCTTGACGCATATATGTATCCCAATACAATTAGATATGGACTTTTCGGAGGAGCAAAGTGTACTGGAGGAGCTCCGGAACTAAAGTGAGAGGAAGAAGGAGATGCTTCGTCTACGGATATTTGATCCGTCAAGGTAAAGTCTGCGCTATACGAGAGAATGTTTTCATATGGCACTTTTCTTCCCCTCGGGTCCTTATAGACTATTTAACTAGTAATTTTCACTTTGGTAATAACTTTTTCCCAAATAGAATTCCCTTCTTTATTGAATTTGATGGAAATTGGAGATAACATTTTATTTCATAAGATTGAAACCCATTTTGTTAGCAAGCTTGATTTTGATGCACAAACTTAGTCATTGATTGAAAATAATATAAAATGAAAATACAGTGTACCCTATTTTTAAGAGCAAATCATTTAGATCACAAGGAAAATCGAATTCTTATGGCTTGAGTTGGAAGGACGATAAAAAATAACTTTGGGGCAACTTCAGGATTGCATTTATAATTTTTTTCGTAAAATATGCTCTTGTAAGGGACTCTCTATATTAGCGAGAGTTCATGCTGTTTGTTTAATTCAAATCCGAATTTATTTTAATAGCTGCCTACAAGTTCTCAACAGAAAGAAACCTGATGAAGTTTCTTACGAATCTGTAATGGAATTGCGAGCTTATACTAAAAGCATTGCGCAAAAACATCGGAGAACACTTCTATTTAGCAAAAAGCTAATTCTTGCCCTGATATCTCCACAGTAGTTGAATTTAGTTTTTTTTCAAAAGTGCTCTTGTAAGGAGTTAATTTTACTTTCTGGAATAGCTAAAATACAACAGAGCATAAATGTTTTTGGAGGATATTTTTTATAAATATAAGCATATATAATTTATTATAGATATTATATAATTAAGCATATACAATATACCATTCTGACAGTAATATTTTGACAGGAATTTACGGATGCTGTACAGAGAAAATGCTCTTCTATGTTAGCCTCCTAGAACACCAGTACGTTGTACATTTTATTCTGTACAAATTATTGCGCCAGGCTCAATCATTGTTACAAAGTGCATTTGTATTTAATATACGTGTATGTATGTCTATACGTATGTATGTATTTATATAATTATGCATATATTTGCCCAGCTGAGCAAACATATTTGAAAAATATTCTGGTAATCCAACGATACCTATAATTACTTATATTTTCCTTAGGCTTTCTGAGCCTTCCAATGTCCACTTTGGTTCCTCAAAAACTTTACCATAAATCCGAGGGATCAGAGCTCTGATTAGCTCCGGACCATCCTTTAGAGACATTTCAATGTAATATTTGGATTTTATACTTTACTCCAATTTCAAAATTAATCCTTAAGTTTCTCACGTCCTTGAATCCGCTCGAGCACATGTGAGTAAAGTAAAATGTATAGTGATGGAATACCGTAGATTTGAAATGGTATTTTTTCCATAGAGAAGAAATCATATCTTAGCATATTAACTGTTAGCATTATTCTTGTCTAAAATAACGTAACACATAATAATATCCAAAAATGTTGCTTCTTTCAGAGATAATCTTAGAAAGAGAGTCTACTGTACCCGGCTAGTACCTTTTTTTTAGAATTTAAAACAATGAGAACACGTCCGCTCTTGTAAAGGGAAGGCCGAATTCATGATCTCATGAGCATGTAGAAGATGAAAAGTTGAAAAGTAAATTGTAGTTATAATCAATGAACTACATATATTTACAATAGCACCCTTCTAAAGCTTCAAAATTTTGACTAATATAATGTGAAGCCCTTACAAAGAGAAACAATGGGCAGATAAAAACAGTAACAAAAGAATTCACGTTTGTTCCAACTTCGTTTAGAAGGGTATGGATTACGTAATGATTTATTTAGACTTACTGATGAAAGTCAATACCACAGACTATGTCGTTTTTAATTATACAGGTTGGAATATACATATGCAAATAGTATACTGATAGATTCCCTATCTGTTTGCTCTATCAAGTATCATGTCAGCCAGGACAAAAAACCTGTCATAGATGAGTATTCTATAGAACGTCATTATCCTTGCCACGATTTGTTCCATTTATCTGCAAATAGCTGTATAGGGTTTGTGTATCTATATAGTTCCGTTAGAAAATCAAAAATTGTAGCAGCTGTAAATTATTGTCTATTCAACAATGTTGAACTATACAACCGCAACTTGCTGTCCCTTGAAACATTGCATCTACCCGGGTAGAGGGATGGAGGGCAATGTTTGTGTCATGGACAGGGACCGTATGTACTACTTGCTTTTGGTAATAATGTGTAACAACTGTGTATAAGATTATTTGCCGTGCGCCAAAAATTTAAAACTCCAATTCTTTAACATCCGCACTTACTTACTCCGTATTGAAAAACGTGACGTTACTCAGAGGAAATTATTTTAATAGAAGAGGATGGATATACTGATCTGGAGTTTGATTACGAGGACGTGAACGACAGTCACAGGAATGCTGTCATAATGTCAGTAGTACCCTTATATCTTTCAGGCAACTTTCAGTTATCGATCGATCGCCTGAATGTTACCCGATTTTTTCCGAATGGTGGATCCTATTCGGTGTAAATACCTGTATAGAGGGAGCTGATACTTACGGATTTGCTTTCCTGCAAAAATTCGTGACACGCGGTATAGCAGAGGTTCAAATTCACACTGTATGGATGAAATCCTAACAGCTCATTGTCAATCTTGCATTGTTCTTGGATGTGCCGGAGATGATTTTAAAGTAAGATTTCAAAATTGCTGATAAGAATAATTAAATTTGAACGATATATTTCAAACATACATGTATATATTTACAGTGAACTCTCTCCGAATTAAATTTACACGCTGATCAAACGAAATTTATTAATGTTTTTACAAAAAAAAAGGATAAATTCTTTGTAGTTGTTTTGAGTGTGTTCAGTACTATTCGCTCTAAAACATGGATTATGCAGATGTAATTATGTAGATTCAATGTATGGATTCTACACCTGCAGATTTAATAGGAGCAATCCATCGGGGAGCAAATTCCAGAGATGTTTCTGTAGCTCGAATTCAACCACAACTTATGTTCCCCTTACTTTTACTTCACGCCCGAAAGAAAGAATCAAAACAGGTAGATACACTTTCTGAGTCACAGAAGAGATTTACATTTTTCACAAAAATTGAATCGTGCAGGTGGGGTACTTTGCTTCCTACAAAAATGGAAGTTCAATCGGATGTACAGACAAGCACAGGTGCAACCAAAATAAAGAAAAAGAAAAAAACGTAGTAATTTTTTCAGCAATAATGATTATAAAAACGATTTTACGTTTCCTCACAATGGAAATATTGTCAACTATAAAGCTCTTCCTTGGTAGGAAAATGTGTGACAAGAGACTGCTTTAAATGTAAGTACTCAGTTCAAAATCACAACCATCATGAGTGATTATTCTTGATAGTCCAGAATGGCGTGGCTGTAAAACAAATTTCGTGAACAAGGGATGACATCATACCAAATGTGCCAACGTCCAGCTATAATTACCTGACAGAGAATGAACACGTCACGAAGCCAGCTGTGCCCCGAAAACGGTCGCCACCAAAGACAGTCTGCCGAATTAGCTCGAAGTTTAGATTTAGAACCTGTAAATATGCCATCCGGCATTGAAGAAGCAGAACAAATTACTATTCTTTCTCAAGAATATAGTCTGGGAGAAATTGCGAACACTGGATTGGGAGCGCGACCCAACGCGCAATGGTACATACGTGCTGTTGTATCAATACATTCTTGCAGAACCTTATGCATGCGGGGCGAATCGTTTTCGGTCATGCAGCGCTGCAACTTTCCAAACACCGTACTAATGAAATGTTCAATAAATTCAGCTTTTATATGTCTGTCACTATTTTTCGTTTTTTTAATTTTCACACCAGCCGATGCAATGCGTATGAATTTAATTTTAATAATTCACTGCTCGGGTGGTTTTTGATTCTTTCACTATTTTATTTCTCGATGTTTACTAAAAAATCTTTAATTGGGTTTATCCTCCGAAGCACCTTTTACACTCCCTAATTAAATGTTTATTATACTTGCTATATTCATAATTTGGAGCCATTCTAATACGATTCGCCATTCAGTCATTCCATTCCCTCCGATAGCGTCTGATAGGTGTAGTGTTTCTGTTCGGTATCGGGAATTCCCGAGGTTCCGGTTCGGTTTCGGTTCCGGTACGGTTTCGGGTCAACGTTTTAAAGAACCGTTACATTTCGGTCCGGTTTCGGGTCATCGGTTTTTGAACCGTCAAATTTCGGTCCGGTTTCGGGTACAAAAATCAAAACCGAAAGTTTTCGGGAATGGTTTGTTAAAGCTGCCGTTTTGTATGAAAACGCGAAACTTGCATTTGGCCAGCATTTGTCAACTATCATTTGAAAAGGCGATACAATTTTGGCTTCCATAAAAATGAATCATATACATTTTCTGACTGTTCGGAAAGGAACCTGAACCGGTTCGGGAATCGCTTTTATTTTCCGGATCGGTTCCGGGAAGCCAAAAATGTCCCGGACTCGAAAATACCGATTCCGGTTTTGGGAACAGAATTGGGATTTTTTTCGGTTCGGGAAAACGAGTCGGGTCGTGTCCATGTTTTGGTACCGTTCAGAAACACTAGATAGGTGACCTTTTTGAATCTACTTGGGTTATTGACCCAATTAGAGGAAAATGTACATCCTGCAGTGTCCTGTTCGTCAAGCTGTGTCATGCAGCAGTTAGCTTGTAAAGTTATTACAAAGGCGTAGCTAGAGTCATCCTATGCAAATGTCAGACCGGGGATGTTAATACCATGACGATCTCAATTTGAATAGCAACTGTTGCAGTAAACGAATATATAATTACCAACTCATCATTGTCAATATACGCCACATATCATCCCAATTACTCCTTCTCAAGATAATGTAATGTACTTTTTAAAACCAGTTAATGCATACTCTGCTGAATAGCACTTCAATCCGTTTAATACTTTAATCTATGTAAATGTACATATGTAGAACAAACGAAATGTGTAGCTCTGCGTGCTCAACCTTCAACAATCGTTGGTCATCCCTCTTTGATGAAATTGTAACAGGTATGTTGTACATACCGATGGTCCAGCCCAGGGTTGGGGTTTTTTTTGGTTTAAACCGGGTTTTTTTTTTGTTTAAACCAGGTTTTTTGGTTTAAACAAATTTTCAATCCAAAACATTCATTAAAATGCAAAAACATGTGAATTTGAACAAATTTACTTATTTCCCAAACTCAGTAAGTATCACAAAGCATTAAATATTTAATAATTTAGATATAATTTTAACGATAACTTTGCAGCATAAACACAAGTTTGGCATTTTTCATTTTACAAACGATTCCGAATTTCTAAATGTACAAGACTAAAAGCTAATAGTATTATTTACTTCACTAAAGTTTAACTACACAATATCACAGTAACTGCACAAGTTTTGTGCACGACGAAATATAAGCATTCTGGATTGAAAATATTAAAATTTTAGGTGTTTGGTTTAAACCATTGGTTTTTATAAAAAAAACCGTTTGGTTTAAACCATGGTTTAAATCATTTGGTTTAAACCAAACCAACCCTGGTCCAGCCACAGAAACTATTCCAGGAGGTATGCCCATATCCTTCCTTACTCAGAATGCAGTTCATGGGGTACACGAATTAGAAACGTTTCCAAATAGTTTTACTGCAAACAGCCTACACATTTCTCAGAAATGCTAAGGCCATATCGATCTAAAATAAACATATCTATTTATCCAATTGTTTATATTTGTATTGTTTTTTTTCCTTCCAGGTGAAATCTTACATGCTTTTCATAGCCTCTTGATTTGGGGTATCTACTTTCGTGGCATGTACTACACTTCCTTTAGCAATTAGGCCCAAATAGCTAAACTAATTGTAAGCTATGAATGACTACTAGTCACCAGATAGATTACTATTTTTTCCGAATAAACAGGTGCCCAAGAGTGTATGAAAACTAATAGCACGAAAACACGAACGGATAGAATATTGTATTAGCTTTTATTCTAGTCCAAGGAATGGAGTTACAATTAAGCAGGAATTTATTTGAAAATTATGGAAAAAAGTGTTTGTAAAAATTTCTTTTTGCAGGTCGGATATTTCATTTCTAGGATTAAAAATTTATCAAATTGTTCGTTGTTATGATCGTTTCCTCCGTTTGGATATCGTCAGTAATAGCAGCTGGGGATAGCCAATAAAAAAGCAAAAACATTTGTAATCTACCAAGAATTTAATAGTAACTAGTAACTAGTGAACAGCTATTTCAATTAGTGTTAGTCTAGACTATAATATCAGTTAATGTGCCTTGAGAAAGGTAGAGAGCAGTTAATTAATTGAAACTATGAAACATGCGCTTTCATTAACTTTTCTGGCTTGCAAAACCAATACACCCTATGCAAGCAATTCCATCAGATAATAGTTTCTGTCAGCCCCTCAAATGAGCCTACTTCATAACCTACGTAATTTCGGAACCAGTTCCGGCTGACTTTGTACATGCACGTGTGTGACTACAGTATTACACCAATTAGTAAGTATATACAATATTCTCATATTTCTTTTCCCAGTTCCTCCACTACTAAAAGTAAGGAAAATAATCATGGAGTAGCACGTCTTTACGTTGATTGTGCTCAATTGAGGAGCTCAAGATGGTCCCATTCAATCCATCACTATATAGTAAGCCCCAGGGAGCATGAATGACTTGTAAAGTAAATGTTTACGCTACAATTACGTTTGTTCAACCCTCATTGTTTGTTGTATTTTGTATGAATGTAGGAGGTGTGGACGCCAGGAATTGGTTTTTACTGCTTTCCTTTTGTTTTTGTCGACATCTGTTGTTATGGTAGCCTGGGAAAATTAACATTCTCTTCCCAAGGCTCGCATGCTAAGTTCCAGAATTTTGAAAGTCTTTACAATAATTATTGCATATAAGCTCCGAATGCCAGGCCTGGCATGAGTAAAACAATGATGAGACTTGGTTTCATCTCCTTCCCTCTTCTTGCTTGGCTGGCTCTTCTAAATATCTTCGAAGCTATTAAAATTGACGTTTTTTCCGATTTTTTGGCAAACAGACTAGCCGAGTATCAAGTTACGGTTTTCTTGTCCCGAAATTGTTAGTGTTTTTCTAATTAATTAACATTGATATAAATCTACATTTCCAATTTGTGACCTATCTTTACTTAATTACAGTTTCATTATATGTGCATATTTTTTAATACAATCCTCTAAAGGAAAAATGTTGGCATTATCCATAGCTATTAAAATACAAATAAAGCCAATTTTTCCCTACATGTTTTAAACAAAGTGTTATATTTGACTAAGCTTCCAGTACCAAAGCAAAGGAGGTTTTCACCCAAAGAAATCACAACCTATTTGCTCTCAGAAGATTAGACCCAAGGACGATTTCCCCCAAAATGGAACAAATGTACGAATTTATTTACCTCCTGGATGCAACTAAACAGTCCTGGATATTTATTCCTCAGACCCTTGATGAGTCTCAATATTATTTACGAATGGTAAAGAGACAATAAGAACATTAATTTCTTTCCAATTATTTTAATTTGTCTCTTTATATATCTTGTTGTATTTATCACAAGGATTTTTTTTCAGACACTAAACTGGGCGTATAAAGCCCCTAAGCTGGATGACCGTCTCAACAGATACATAATTTTTTCCTTAGTTCAGTCTCATCAGCAATCCCTCCAGGAATTCTTCAATCTCTTGCAAGAACTCACAATGTACTTTGCCCTGGAAATTGGGAAAACTCAATATCTGTATCCAACTGCTATGGAGCGTCTGTATGTAGTGACTGGGAACAGCACGGATGTAACCGTCCATGAGATATACACTCTGGGAAGACGAGACTCTGTTATTTTCCGAATTGTGGAAGTCCCATTGGAAAAAATGGGACTTTTCACAATACGAAGATATAACTTTCATGGGGCAGCTCTTGCCATTGCAATTGTAGTAAGTTTCTAAATTCTTATTTTGCTAACAAAAAATTTTTTAAGTAAATACAATTTGGAGCTAGAAATTTTTTTTTGAAAAATAATTTTATCTTCTCGCAACGTTTAGAAAAATGCATTTAGCAAGGACCTGGTTGCTGAATGGAATGAGAAGACAAACCAAACGGTTCTAATAAGTGGACTGAGCTATGATGTCATTACGGCCCTGAAAGATGCGCTTAATTTTAGGTATAATTTATTACGCTATATAATTAACCAAGAATTCCTACCAGAGTTAAGAACCCAATAAGGAGATAATTTGGGAATTTAAATTATTACATCCAAGTAGCACAGATGTCAGTATCTATGCCCGAGGCTGGAATGAGATCCTATACAATTCATCGTACAGGGAAATTGGAAAAGTTTTATTTGAAGAGAAAGAGGATATATTAATTCTCAAATCTACTTATATTGTGGCAAGGGCAAGAAATTTTAAAATTTTGGTCCCTCATCATATTCAAGGGTAATTTTTACAGTAATTTCAAGAAATTGTGGAAATATTTTTAGAGGGAAGTTTCTATATACACTGTGCGTTTTCATATTACAGAATTTATGCCTATTTCTTAAAACCAAGCGTGGGTTCAAATGTGAACATCTTTTGGAGTTTGCTCAGACCAAGAGTTTGGGTAGCCCTGGTGGGAATTCTGGTCGTTATTGCTGCAAGTAAAATCATAATGGACGCGATCGTAGAAAAACTGGAGCAAACAGAGGAAACCTCAGCGCATGTCAGTGCTATCATTAAGGATGACATCATGTGGCTCATAGGTTTAGTAACCCAACAAGGTATTAAAATTTAAAAAAAAAACAAACAAATGGAATAAATATTTCCAGTTATTTTCAAATTCTGCATTTGATTATAAATTCCATAGTAAAATATACGGGCCACACTTTTGATTATATATTTGATTATATTTTCATGTAGCGTCCCCTCCAACACCTACAATTGCATCGATGAGGGTTTTAATATTTTTTGCTTCGATGTTTTCCCTAATTTGCTTCGTGGCTTTAACTGCTAAACTGACCTCGGCTCTGACCATAACCTTTGCCTCTATCAAAACGTTCTTTGAATTGATCCGAACTAACATTCGCATTGCGGCTGACCAGGACTCCATTGTGGCCAGGTACACTATCGAGGTGCGTCAAAATATGTGTCTGTAGTAATAATTTTATTTGTAAAATATGAGCTCAATGTATCTAAAATTTACATGTGTTAGGTATTAATTTAATTTCAAGTTTTCCCGGGTTTTAATAATTATTTACTACAGGGCGAAGGGAATGAGTTTCGCTTTGACCAAACAAACGCAATGATCCTCAAACGAAACCATGACAAATTCTGTGACATGACCGAAGGCGCTAAGCTTCTCCTGGCGGGACATCATACATTCATTGGCTATGAGGATGTCAAGACTGTTCTTCTCAACCAGTTCAATCGAACAGCGGATGATTTTTGTAGGAAAATCTCGTCTCTCCCTGTCCATAATTTACCATTTCGAAGTGGTATGATTGCAACTCAAAAATTCCCCTACAAAGAATTTTTTAATGTTAAGTAAGTTGCTCTCAAAATTATAATAATTACAACTGTATCCAGAGTAATTCATTTTTCAAAATTATGACTGATTTTTACTTCCAAGACTAATCGTTCTCATCCAGTCGGGTCTCTTGAAACGTTTCAACAATCATTTTGCGATGGATTATGCGACCGTGAGTTGCAACCAAGCTGACGGGAGACTCCTGGAATTGAAGGATATTTATTTCGCACATTTAATTCTTATTACTGGAAATGTTCTGTCAGCATTAATGTGTTTATTTGAGAGACTGTTCCATCGACGGACAGAACTATCAACGCAGAATCGTACAATCATGCAATTTTATGCTTGAATGCTGCTATAGTTCTTTTTTTTGTACAGGTCTATAATTTCATGAATTAATTCTTACATCCCAAACCACAATTTTAAATAAAATTACAGTAAACCAATTACAACTCCGACAAAGATCACAATCTTTGTCTAAAACATTGAAATAAAGTTTTTCATTGATGTTTGTTTTCGAGGCATATGCCAAATGTATGAATTATGATTTTAAAAACAGAAATAAAGGGAATATTTGTTCAAATAATTTCAAAAATTTATATTAACTGAACAATAAAATGTAGTAATAATTCCAAATTTAATGAAATTATTCCCTCGAATGTCACCTTGTCTGGTTCAAATTGGTTACAAATATTTGCAAATGTCTTTGCTCTTTTGTTCAATGGGAAAGAAAAACTGATGGTAAAATTATACGGTAGAACAAATTGGTTTCCTATAAATTACATAGCATATAGCAAGAGCAAACCCAGAAATTTCAGCCTTACCCAACCACTAAGCCTATGCAGTACTTGGACATTCTATGTACGTACATATTTACCATTATATGTAATTATGTCTACGTATTATAACTGATAGGATTAAGCGAAACCTTCAAACTCTTTACTGCTTTCATTTAAAAATAGGAACAGGAACAGCATTTAAATTCCATGAATTTCCCCTTTTACTGGAACGAACATTTCTCTGAACATTTTAAAGCCTACTTGACTTTTCGATGAAACTTTTGGAATATACATGTTATTAATAATTTAATTTAAATTTAATTCATAATACATTGTAATTCAATGTAGACAGGATTGTGTTAAATACATACAGAGTATAGTGCCCTGAATTTTAAACCCATGATTTTAAACATTAAAGTGTTTTTTCTCCTCCCAACAATATCAATTTTTGCAATTTCCAATTCAATTGAGTGGGATTTGATCAGAAATGTCCCTGAGAGATCAGAAATCAGTGTCTTCTTATCTTCAGGTAAAAAGCAATCAGGGAATGAATCGTACAAAGTAATTGTATATATTGTAATCTCATGACTATAAGTAATCCCCTTATAGAATTTTGTTAGACCACATACACATATTTGGCTTCAAAAACTTTAAGAATATTTCAATCATTTAGGGTTGAAATCAAAGGCCCTCCCGTTCATAATTGAAGGAACTCTCCGAATATCAAGCCTAAATTCTTCCTTTATATGTTCAAACCAAAATGGTTTGGAAATTGAACATGCAGAGACGACCGTTATTATTGTTCCTAACACTACTGAAGATTCTGAGGTCTACTTGACAATGGTATTCGAAATTTTAAAATTGAGCTGTATGTATTTTGGAAATCCTTTCTGTGACAATTATTGTAATATACTATTTTTTACAGATTCTCTGTTGGGCTTATCAAGTACGAATGCAAGATCTTCGCACAAGTAAAACTTTATTTTTTGCTACGACACCTGGTCAGAGTGTGACAGAGCTCGCCAATAAGTTAGCCTTTTTAACAAGGAGTGTTGCTGCAGATTGCTGTCAATATTTGTTTCCCACTGTCATGGATAACTTTTACATCGTAACTCCGACCTCCGTTTCGGAAATCAATGTTTCTCACGTGTACTTACTTGGGCGGAGAGATAGGGCTGTATTAAAAATTCAACCAGTACCAACTACCTCTGGATGGGACGTTTTCCCGGTCAAATTGTACAACTTAGATGGCGTGTCGATTGAATTTGTTATAACGGTAAAATTTCGATTTCTATTTTAAATGCGGTTGAACTAGGATAATATTTCCTACTAGCACTGCACAGCCAGCTATCGCTGGCTTCAAAAATCTGCATAATTTGTTGGTTCACTCACATATCACATAATTCAGAAATAACTGACTGTGCAGCAGATATATATATATATATTAGATATAATATTCTAGAAAAAATGCGGATAATGAGATGCATACAGAATCTGTAAACATCCATCTGCTTCACCAATGGAAAATACAAAAACGGCAATAATAAATTGTAAATACATGAATATAACATTCCGCAAATAAGCCGGGTAGTTAGCCTTTACACTTGTGTGCAAAGATGGGCCCCTTGCCTATATCTAGGCCCTTTTATAGGCAAAAATTCTAGGGAGGAAGCAAATAAATAAGAATCTAGGCTAGGATATAGGCAAGGTTCAATGGGATTTAGATGCAAATAAAAAAATATAGGAAGTTTGGGGAATAAACATAGGCATCTAGGAAATTTAGGCTAGGGCTTCATAAATAAATATAATATGAAGGGAGCAGGTATGCTACTGATGCCGACATGCCGAGTAGGGGTATAGTCATGCAACTGATGCACTGAACAATAAGACGTGTGCATATAATTTCGAAGAGGAATATATAAGGTTGCATTGGGAAATCCCTACCTTTTATACTACAACAAATTAGCAATGGTTGTAAAAATGCGGAGAAGTAAAGCATGTTATAGCACGATTGTTAGGACATCTGGTTGGCAATGATGTAAAAAATTTTCAGCGTAGAACAGACCAACAGATGAACAAACGAACAGAGCAACGTAGCAATAAATAAATATAGTATTATTAAGTACAGGATATTTGGACATACACACATGCGGGGTATCGGTTTTCTGTAGGGGCTTTAAGGGTGTACTTATATAGGGAAGCAGTAGTTTTGAACTTCCTAATAGGGTATAGTTGCAACATTCTCCCAAAAGGACTATTATAAGAACATTTATAGGGAAATATGTAGGTAGGCATCTCCCTGTTTCCTATATTATAGGAAGGAACTTCGTGTTG
This sequence comes from Allacma fusca, assembly GCA_947179485.1. NCBI lineage: Eukaryota > Metazoa > Arthropoda > Collembola > Symphypleona > Sminthuridae > Allacma > Allacma fusca. The sequence goes on from OX359245.1 coordinate 39,381,976, forward strand.
CTTTAACCTTTGTATGATTTAAGGAAGGCGTTTCGTTGAACATTTCCTTAAAAGGGGGAGATGACTTGACGAGGATTATAATTATATATGCAAATAGGGAGGCGCATTATGTTAGTTTAATTATAGGAAGGAAATAGGCTAGGTGAATTAAAAGGCCCATCTTTGCTTGTGTGTTTAAACACACAATTTGCAATTTTTACTCACGAACCAGTAAGCTGCGTTTAGGAGAGAGAGAGAGAGAGAATTTAAAAATGCCTCTAGTCGTCAAATTCTAGTATGAAAAAAGACAATAGCCTTAGTAAGGCCTTTTTTACTCAATTTTGTAAAATAATAATTAAAAATCCAACAAATTACAAAATGTCAAATTAAAAACTTAATTACTTGTGTATATACCTTCACCTTTTCCCATTGTTTCACCTTGTTCGGCAGTATCAGTTACAAGGACCTTGATGTTTTCTTTAGACTTACCCCTCGAAAAAGCAACCTGCCAGCAAATATCACCGTCCTCTCTACTGTATAATGCTTTGGTGTATCAATAAAAGCCATCCTTCTTCTTATTGCTCTCGACCTGTCCGTTGATTTAAACTTTCGCGGCTCTGGCTTTACAATTCAAACCTTCGCGGCTCATTTCAATATATAGCCAAGCAAGTCGGTGGTTTATACCACTGCTGCCCGAGTCTAGTCAGACTTGACTAGGAAAGTCTAGACTTGACTAGACTAGGAGGCAAAAAGGGCGTAAAAGAATAGACTTGACTTGACTAGGCCTGCTGTTACTATTATGAGACTTGACTAGAATAGACTAGGGCGACTCGCCAAAACACAGGACTTGACTAGACTTGACTTGCATGACTTCATGGAAATGCTAGTCAAGTCACAATTACTTGAGGATCCCTTGTGTAGCTGAAAATCAAAGCTAGAAAGCCACCGTGAAATTTCAGTGTACACGAAATGATCATCGTCAGTACCGTTTGGTATGGTTAAGTATATGGCTTCGTTTCGAAAGAACAAAACAAAAAGATTTTCTACTAGGTACGTAAAGTGTTTAGGAACATATTACAATTTATTCCTTAGCAGTGCAATTTATCATAACGATAGCTAGGATACATTTCCTAAATTACTTTCTATAGTTAAAAGAATTAATTTTTTGAAAAACATTTTTTTAGTAATACTTTTCAAATTGCAACTAAAATGAAAATTACATACCTGGTACTTCTTTCTTTAAACCAAAACCCCTCCCCAAACCAAAGAATCAATCTTTCTAACGTGCCCTTTAAGATTGTTTTTTATTATCATTACATTAGAAGAGATCATTCTTCCCAGGGCAAACATTATTCTGGCAGGGAAAATCACCAAGGAAAGGGATTCCTTTTTGAGGACAAGGATAGTCAAATTTGTTGGCCTTTGAAATGAAAATCCCTTGACAGGGATTTTCAATTTTTTGGCGTGTTTCAAGAAAAATAGGTTAGACAACAGGAATTTTTAGATTTTTTGACTTTATTTGACAGGAATATAACGTCTTCTAAAGACATTTTTGTTGTCAGCAGGTATTTTAAAAATCGCTGACCTTTGTTTCAGCAGGATATTCAGAAATGTTCTTCCAAGGAAATTTACAAAAATTCGACCACTGGGCACAGCCTACTACAAATTGCACTACTTGCACCCTGGTGCGTCCCAGTGGAAATTTCGTATAATATATATACCAGAAAATATCCCACTGATAAATACCTATATATTAGATAAAAACATTTACCCATAAATTGTTATAAAGCCCTATTTTCTTGGAAAAATTTGATTCCGCTGCGATTAAAGTTGCAAAAACTAACCAATTTATTAAATTGACAATTGTTGATAGTGCAAAAATCTTACCGAGCATTATTTTTGTATTGATGTAAACTACACGTTGTCTCACATCCTTACTTCGTTTGATGCAAATAAACACGAACTGGTTTTTTGATGGAGGTATTTGCTAAAATCTGAAAATTTTAACTCTACGATGCTCAAATTTTCAAAAATAATAGTTTTCATATTTTGGTAATCAAAATGAAGGAATTTTTAGAAAAATACACTGACTAGGGGAATTGACTAGACTTGACTAGGGAATCAGCTGCAGAATCAAGACTAGGACTAGACTTGACTATTGCTAATTAAACGTAAAGCTGACTTGACTAGACTTGACTAGTTGCGGCTCTAAACTTTAAAGACTAGACTAGACTTGACTAGGTAGGTTGGCGGGCAGCACTGGTTTATACAGCAAGCCGAGAAGCACAGCGGGCTGAAACGTTGTCGCAGAGGAGAGATTTTTCAGCTCGCTTAGCTCGCTGTGGTTCTCAGCATATACCAACTGCTTGCAGCATACTGGAAGCTCGCAATATTACGCAATTTTAGATTGTCACTTAAAAGCGCTAATCATAATTATTATAAAATTTAGACATAAATCATCAAATTTGGATTAAATTAAGTCTGGTAGTTAGAAAAACTACGTTCGGTTACAGCACTGACGAATTTGAGGAGAGGATAATTTTAATGACTGAACTTTGTACACATAAGTGTGAGATTCTTATTAAGAAAAGCAAATGGAATTGAAAGTACTTATTGCAACACTTTTTATATATAACGTCAGATAAATTCTCAGAATTTGTATTGCTGAAGTTATTTGCTCACTATTTTGTAATTACAAGCCTTTACATCCATAAATTTGATCTTTATATTCCCTAAAAATATCATTACGAATTAAGGATTGATTTGTAGGAACCACGGACTTTAGTAACAATAGCAATTGAAAAGTGTTGCGCAAATATGAATTCCTGTCACTTTTCCTATTTTAAATTATCAGTGCGTCCAGTGTCTGAGGCTTCAGTTACATTATTACGATACAACTGAGATGTATACAAATTATAACAACATAAAAAATCATATTTGATCACACTAAGGGGTGAAGCACCATACAGTGATTCAACAGCCAGACTTAATAACAATGTTGGTTGGTATTAAGTTGATCAATCGATTAGTTAAATTCCCCGTGTATAGCCAAATATTGAGTTTGGGAGAGAACTTTAGTGGGCTGGAGCGTTGTACCATAATTTTTTGATGATGAATTGCCAACTAGCTATTTGAAACGAATTGTTAGCCTTATAATTAATAATATCTTATATGAGATTACTTTGCCTACCGAGCGGGCTATTAATATTAAGCCTTCTCGACAAGCCATAATACGGGATCTACATATAGCAATTTACGATTTTGTGAATACTCTCACAATTCTCAAGCAATTGACCCTGTGCGAAGCACGGGGCTTTTACTAGTCCTTTATTATTATTGAGCACTTCTGTTCATTTAAACCTTCGCGCGTTTGTAGTACAATTCAAACCTTCGCGGCTTATTTCACGAATTCAAACCTTCCCGGCTTATTCACTATACAGCCAAGCAAGTCGGTGGTATATACAACAAGCCGAGAAGCACAGCGGGCTGAAAGCTGAAACTCTGTCGCAGAGTAGAGGTTTTTCAGCTCGCTCAGCTCGCTGTTCTTCTCGGCATATACCAACTGCTTGCAGCATATTGGAAGCTCGCAATATTACGCCATTTTAGATTATCACTTAACAACGCTAACCATAACTATTATAAACATTAGACATAAATCATCAAATTTGGATTAAATTACGACTGGTAGTGATAAAAACTACGTATAATAATAATAATTTGATAAGAGGAGAATTTTAATGACTGAACTTAGTTCACATTCGTGTGGGATTCTAATTAGGAAGAATAATTACAAGCCTTAGCATCCAGAGTTTTGATCTTTATATCCCTAAAAATATCATTAGGATGTAAGGATTGATTTGTAGGAACATTGGACTTTAGTAACTATAGCAAGTTAAATGTGTTGCGCTAATATGAAATCCTTTCATTTTTTCTATTTTAAATAATCAGTGCGTCCAGTGTCTGAGGCTTCAGTTGCAATATTGCGGTACAACGGATCTATATACAAATTATATTAACATAAAAAATCATATTTGATCAGCACGTTGTGCTGATCCACTAAGGGGTGAAGCACCATACAGTGATGCAACAGCAAGGTTTAATAACGATGTTTGTATTAAATTGAACAAGCGATTAGTTAAATTCCACGTGTATAGCCTAATATTGAGTTTGGGATAAAACTTTAGTGGGCCGAAAGCTGTTTCCCCATAATATTTTGATGATGAATTGCCAACTACCTATATGAAACGAATTGTTAGTCTTACAGTTAATACTTCACGTCTTATATGAGATTACTTTGCCTGGCGAAGCGGGATATCAATATTAAGCCTTCTCGACAGACCTTGATACGAGATCTATTGCCATTTACACTTATTATTTACGCTATTTATTTACACAAGTAATTGCTACTGTGCGAAGCACGGGGCTTTTACTAGTTTAGCCTTTATTGTAGTCTGGACTGTACTCACGAACCTATAAAACGCGCGTAGGAGAGAGCGGAGATTTAAAAAAGCCTCTCTCTCATCGGTAAAGAGTAGGAGTGAAGGCGCCAAAAACTTGGTGAGTTGGAGTGGTATAAATCGTAGCGTAGAAAAAGAGTAGGAGTAGGAGTAGCATGCTTTGCTACTCACTATTTCTCTTACCACTGTATTAATCGCATGAAGCTAGCATTCCCACGCTAAAAGATTGGCGGATAAGCATTACATTTTTTTCCAAACTATACTCTCGTCAATTTCAACATTTACATACAATATGTAATAAGGTTTGTATGTATATAACCAAATTCTTGGCAAATACATGCACCATGAGAAACTATTTAATGGAGAGAATTACCTCCATGTGCACATATTAAATTAAATATACAACCGCATGTCATTACAAGCTTTTGTTATAATTCGACAAGTAAAAATGATTCCTTGAATTTACAAATAATTACTCACCCTGCAACTTTATTTCAGAAGTTTACAAATGGCTGTCAAATAACAAATCATAATAATATGCACATAATTTTCTAAAGAAACTAAAAGAGATTAATAAAAGCTGCTTTTACTGGAAACAAAATTATGGTATAGATATAAATAATTATATAAACACGTGCTCCTGTGAACATTGAATGCAAATGCACGAGATGAATAAGGAAAAAGAAACTAATTTTGAGCCGCTTCTATCAAAGTAAGGCATCATCAGGGTCATTCAGAACCAAGGAGTTTCCATTTAATTATGTAGTTTATTTTCGAAATGACAGCAATCAGTTTTTGCATTTTATTGAAGTGACTGATACCTGATTGAAGTGGAGATCAGAAGAATCATTTTAATATTCACAATGTTGATCTTTAATTTACCTCATGTTGAGAGAATTTATTAACTGTATGATGACCTAGCGATGATTGAATGATTCAATGTGCACAAACGCCAACACTATCCAGTTAAATATTCTAATGTCTAGAACACTGGTTGATATGGGCTTTTACCTACATCTACTGGCTTTTGGTAATAAAGTGTAACAACTGTGTCCGACCATGTGCCGTGCACCAACAATTTAAAACTACGATTCTTTAACTTAACGTCCGCACTTACTTATTCCGTATTGAAAAACATGACGTTACTCAGAGGAAATCATTTTAATACAAGAGGATGGATATACTGATCTGGAGTTTGATTCTGAGGATTTGGACGACAGTGACATAGAAATGCTGTAATAATGTCAGTATAGTACCCTTATATTGACTAAACGGTCCCAAAATCTCCTTCAGGCAACTTGCAGTTATCGATCGCCTGAATTTTACCCGATTTTTTTCGGAATGGTGGATCCTATTCTGTGTAAATACTTGTATAGGGGGAGCAGAGACTCAGAGACTTGCTTTCCCGCAAAATTTCGTGACACGCGGTATAGCAGACGTTCAATTCACACTGTCTGTGTCATACATGTAGGCTACTCGCGAGTGACGAGTGCACTCAACACACTCCTACTCACACTCACAGGAGAGTAGCAAGGTAAAGAGTAGGAGTGAAGGCGCCAAAAACTTGGTGAGTTGGAGTGGTAATTAAATCGAAGCATAGTAAAAGAGTAGGAGTAGGAGTAGCATGCTTTGCTACTCACTATTTCTCTTACCATTGTATTAATCGCATAAAGCTAGCATTGCCACGCTAAAAGATTGGCGCTTATTCGGAAATATTTCATAATTTTAAACAAGCAATCGTGTGGAATGCCGACTTATGTACAAGCCATGCATTGGAAGACAAAATATGTCACAGATTACAAATAAATCTTGAGCATACTTCCAGGCGTTGTTATTATAAATATAGTCAATTATTGTAAACTTCGTCGGTATTTGCATTTGTCATTGAATTTTGACTATAAAATTAAATTGTACTATTTTGTGCTTAGTATTCGCTTTCATAATTATATGGAAATTTTTTGTCTTAATATTTGCAAATATTTCGGTGAAAACATTGAGTAACTCACGAGTGGTGAGTAGGAGTTGTGAGATTTAAAGTTAGCGCTGAGAGTAGGAGTAGGAGTTGTACAATATCAGTAAGACTACGAGTGGGCAAGAGTAGGACCGGTGGATTTTTTCTCTATGGGAGTGCGAGTGTGAGTGCGAGTGGGAAAAAACCTACATCTATGCTTATCATCTTCCAATTATAGTCTAGAGATAAGGTACAATAAGTTAATGCTCCGGTTGTACTACGATAAGTGGCCCAAACCACAATGAACAAACCTAATAAGGGTTGTTGTTCAGGGCCACATATCGCAGTTCGGGCCCACGTATCGTAATTCAGGGCAACAAAATTCTAAAATTGAATCTATACTCATTTAAAAAAAATAGAACGAGGTTCTTTGACATAGAGGGCAGGAATATTAGAAACGTTCCGGGTTACATTAATGTTCCGTGCTCTGAAAAACAAATTATGAATGCAACTTGTCTTATTTTGAAATAGGACACTTTACCAAAGGAATTGACTATTGCCTTGGACCCGAAAACAAATACGACACGATTAGTAAGCGGGTTTTGCTATGACATCATTGCGGCACTTCAGGACGTATTAAATTTTAGGTACAGATACTTCCCAAATTTGTAAATAGTTGTACCCCAAGGAGTAATATGATCCGTTCCTATGAACTGGCTCCTATAACGCCCTGTGTGCACGTCAATCTTGTATTGCTAGTACGACAGTAACGGATTACTCAGGATGGATCAGCATACATGACAATTCATCTACGAATGTCATCGGGAAGGCTTTGCAAGACGAAACAAAAGATATTTTCATTCTAATGTCTACCTTCATTGAGGAACGAGCTCGAGTATTCAAAATTCTCATGCCATACAGAATCCGAAGGTACGTCTGTTGCATCGTTTGCTACTCGTGCTATTTTTCACAATTATTAAATGTATGACATTTTTAAATCCCGTGAGAAAGTCACGACGGAAATCCTTGTTTGAGAGTGATGGCGTTATAGAACACTATAGCTCTATTTTTATGAAAATATGAAGCCCCCATTGAACATGCGTCCCCGTAGAATATTTTTTAATTATCTTAATAGGATTTGTAATATACATATTATCTAGAATTGACGCCTACTTCCTCCAACCGAAGGGCTCAAAGTTGAACATATACTGGCAACTGTTCACGCCCAAGGTATGGACAATCCTCTTTACCACATTAGCGCTTCTAAGTTTGAGTAAATTAATTATGGAGAAGATTAACGGGGTTTACATCGGAATGGAGCATTCTGAAAATGATGGCGGTAATATTCTTTGGACAACGGCAATACTGACGCAACAAGGTAAGTGACATCATGGACATGATTGGAATAACCTCGGCAAGGTCGGAGAATTTTACTTGAAGAGCGATATTGAAGAAAATCCTCTAGAGGATTCTCTGTTCTTGTCATTTTATTACGGAAGACCTGACAGTCCTAAAAATATTTCGAGGGGCCAGAATTCTTCTAATTCTTTCTCTTTCTCTTCTAATTTCTAATATCACCAATCCATGTCAAAAGTTAGGGCTGCAGCATTGAGCATCCGAAACTGTGAGGAAATTCCGCTCCCCAAGCTTAATTTTTCCAACTTTGCTTCAGATCTTTTCCGGTTTTTCTGAAACAAATATTTTGTATAAGAGTTTAAAAAAAAAATCTAAAATAAACAAATTCGCCTGATGTGCTTGAAACCGGTGACCGCAAATATTGGCTAAGGTCAATGAATTAACTTTTAGAAAATCTGGAACTAAATTTGTTACAAATTGGGGGAATCAAATGTTTTAGGAGTCACTATACGTTGTCAGGGCTAGGGGGTGGAGAATCCTGATTTTTCCGGGTATTATTTATGCGGTTAATATGTTTTTTTTTACTAAATATTATGTATATACTGCTCCTATTTGTAAGGCTGGAACGAGGATCCGAAGTCGACATCACTCCAAATAATGTTCCTCTCAGCGTCGGTAATGGGGCTGATATGTTATGTAGCATTCTGTGCTAACCTAGTTTCTGCCCTGTACTTCGACCCTTTGCCGATTAAAACATTCCAGGAATTGTTACAAACAAGCGTGCGAATTGCTGCCCTTGAAAATTCGAAAGTGATTCGTAGCATCATTGAAGTGAGTCTTCCCATGTAATAATAATATAATTATCCAACTCCATCACTCGATTTACATCAAGAATTATTCCGGAATAAGTAAAACAGACTGAATTGACTAAGTTACCAGAGACAATAATAATTATTGTTCCAAAGCAGGGTTCCACAAATGTGTCCCGATTCGACAAAGAAAAGGCAGCAGCTCTGAAAGGAAAGATCGATATTTACTGCTCGTACGACCATGGAGGAAAATTGATCTTCTCAAAGGAGTTTGCATTCTTGGGGTATGAAGATTTCAAGACTTTCTTAATCAATGAGTACAATCGCAGTGGGGATGATTTTTGCAGGAACATCGGGATGCTTCCGATTACTGATTTGCATTTACGAAGTGGAATGATCGCTACCAAAAATTTCCCGTATCGTGAGCCCTTTAACCAAAAGTAAGTCGGGGAATTAATGACGAGGTCCTGGAACAGCTTGGGAAATCAAATCTTCTTAAAAATTTAATTATTATTATTATTAAGTTTAATTTTTTATAAATATAATTTGCCTCTCAGGTTGATAAAGCTAATGGAAACAGGGCTCATGTACCGTTATAATCGGCATTATGACATGGAATCTTCCTCAGTGCACTGTCGAATTGCCGCTGGTTTAAGAAGATCCGTACAATTGCAACTTATCGACGTCTATAGTGCTTACGTCATATTAATTTTAGGGAAGATATTCTCCCTCTCCATCTTTTTGCTGGAGTTAATGGTAAAGTTAAGATTTTCTTGGGAGCGGAAATACGCAGTTCAGAAATAGTAGGGATGCTTTTTGTGGGAGCAAAACCATTAAAATCTTGTGATGTTCATTACTTTTTTGAATACCAACGTTTTTAGGATGCATGTTTGGGGAATATGGATACATTCTATCTACAGTTTTATGTTTTGTTTAATATTTAATTGTTGATATTTTCTTTGAACTAAAATAAATGAATTTAAAAAAGTATTTTTAGAACAGCATTATCGTTATTTGTTTTTGGTTCCGCAATGTTAGCATTCAAATCATAGGGAATTTGATTTTACATGAAAAATAAGCACACATGGATGTTTACACGCAATCATCTCATCAATCTTTGACATCTCATTCACAAATCGTAAACAAATCCAGGTTGCACATTTTAGGGGAAACTCATTCAGAAATGATTGACATGTAATGTGCCATTAACATAATCTAAATACAATAATATTAACATATACCCCCACCTGATTGGGAGTTTAATTTATATTTGACTGCTGTCTACCCACATTACCAGCAAAGTCAAAATCCAGACTGAGCTAGATATTTAATAGGAGCGTACACAGGTTATTACGGTACTGGAAAATATACAATTTGTATGCTCCAAATGTTGCATTGACAAAACCAGGGCATCCCACCTATACGTAGGTTGAACTAAATTCATTCACCAATAATTAATTATTGAAATAATAATAATCCATGTTGCATTCTGCTTTGCGTATATTTTACACACTACTTTTTGGATTCTTGTAGAATTAACGGAACGGGTCGATAGAACCAATGGACAACTCTTGCTACTGTGCTATCTGTATTGGTTCGGATTTGTAGATGTAGGGGAATAATGTAGGAAATTAAACTATTGAATGTACCATCAGTTAAGGAAAACTATTTCATACAAAAGATGTCCCAATCACTTATGGTCTCTTCAACTGTTAATTTCTTATTATGTGTGAGTTTAGCAGTTGCGAAAACATTTGAGAAAGACTTTCTCGCAGATTTCTTATCAACCAGATTAGGATCCTACCAAGTCTCGGTATTCATGCCTTTCAATGGTAATAATTTAATTTTCTAATCAGTTATACGAATAATTTAAGATTATCTTAGTAAATTGATTTTTTAAATAATTAAGGTTTTAATAATTTAAAGTCTGGAATTTTGGAGAAGGATAACTTTTAAAATTGAATTTTTAAGTTTCCATGTCCTGGTTTATGGACGCATTTGCGGAAAGAAACCAAAATCAAATTTCTTTCAACTTTTTCCAAGCGACTGATTCTCGACGATTGAAACTGACCCATGAGGATGTTTTTGTACTTGATGGGACCAAACAAGCTTTTTTATTTATTCCGGAAACAACACTACAAGCTGAACACTATTTGCAACTGGTAACTTAATTGTGTTCAATTTTTTTTGAAAACATTAATAATCCTGTACTGCTAATATTAGACATTTTTGAGAGTAGTAAAATTTTTGAAGCCACACCCCACACCTCCCCCCACTTTCATAATCGTTTAAAATATCCTGAACTATGCTCTTACCTCAACTATAAATGTCTTTTAAAAATTTCCAGGTCTTAAATTGGGCGTACAGGGTGCCAAGGCTGGATGATCGCTTGAATATAGCAATTATATTTTTTATGCTTCATGAAGGGGGCTACTCCATTCAAAAATTTTGCGAGCTTCTACAAATCGATACTTTAACATATGCAACAGGGATTAGCAAAACCCCTTACCTTTATCCCACGGCGATGGACCGTTTCTACATGATTAATGGGACTAATATGAAGGAAAATACTTTTGAGATATATAACTTTGGGAGACGGGATGCAGCCATCTTTGAACTAAAGCACGTTCCCTTTGAAAAAATTGGACTGTTCACTATACGTCGGACTAACTTTCGGAAAGCTACTATCCTAGTGGCGACAATAGTAAGAAGTCTTCTGTTGTTTAGTAAGCTTTAGTTAAAATCAAAGGGTATTTTTTATTAAATAAAAATTGTTTCATTGAAGAAAAAAGACGCATTTGACAAAGACGCCGTGACGATATGGAATGAGGATACAAATCAAACGGAAATCATTGGAGGAATGAGCTATGACATTATTACTTCCCTACAACTCATGTTAAATTTCAGGTACGAAGGGTGCCCAATCAACAATCGCAGAACGGCCCAGCATCGGTTCAGCGTTGTTGGCAAAGTGTACCATTTGTCCAACGGCGGGTTACCGGTACGGCATTTTCACCCAACAAATAAACGATAACTCGCCGAGAACGGGCCTTTAAGGGCATCGTGTATGGGCCAGCGCTTTGCCAACATATGCCCAACTACAAATGAAGGTGGCACCATGATTGCACCATCAGTATGTACATATGAAATAAATATGCATACCGGGTATAGATAGTGTATTGCACAATTTCAAACCGATTATTTGAAATACCGTTTATTCAATTTTATTCTCCATTAAGTAAACATGTATGTAACAAAGGAATACAAACATACACATTCATAGACCCTGTATACTCAAGTGGAAGTAAAACACATTTTAACCACAAATCAGTAGCGCTAACATAAGTTTTACAATAAGGTTTCACAACTCTAATATTAACTAAACTACTTTTACAAGGATAGTTATAAAAATCTTTGACTTGTGAAAGTTCTTTACATATGTACATACGCTTATTGTGTAAATATTTATGAAGAAGTACACACTGGCCTTTGCTTGTGATAAAGCAATTATTAGCACTAGCTGATTTACTACATTTAATAAACCAAGAGTTAGTACGGTAAGGTATTTGAGTCATTCGAATTTTTCCAGTAAAATTTTCCTGCTCTTGAATCCTGTTCACTAACTGTTCAAGAAATAAATTTTTACCTCTTAAATATTTCTTTAACGTAGACATGAAATTTTCAAACTTAAAGGCACTACAATCTTCATTATTTGTGTAAGTAGTAGCATCATCACACAAGTGTATAAGCGAATGCATATTATAGACTAAAAACTCCTTGCCATAAAGTTCACTTGTCATGTAAACGAACTGTTTTAAATTGTTTTTAATCAAATCGAACCAATTTGCGTCGGCCTTGCCAGATAGTAGCAAATACATTGACAGACTGTATAGTAAAAAGTGCCTATACTTTCTATTTGACAAAATATTTTTAAGAGCAACGGGACCAGTGTACAACAAGAATAAACGCAGTTCAGTAGCTTTCCACCTATCAATTTCTCGAATACATCTGTTCTTTCTGACAAATTCTTTTGGTATACTGTTTCGGAAGCTGAGAAGTCTATTTGAGATCAATGAAATGTCACTACTTTTCAGTCTGTTAGGCAAATCCCCTCGAACCCATGTTATAATAAGTTTTCTCATTACACCCAAACAACAGAGATGCATATAATCTAGGGGGACTTGACTAACAAGACCAATATTAATTTGTGAAAATGGACTGATGTTGACTTGATGGTCGCGATAACTAAATGATTTAAATTCAGTGTCACCGCGTAATGGACTCTCAAGATTGGGAAAGATTACCCTTTTGGTCGCATCTATCACAACCGTAATATGCATTAAACCCCACTGTCTGTTTAATAAAATTTCTAGCAGGTGCATCGGCAACTATTTTGCTTATGCGAAAATCGTAATGTTTTCCAGCAAAGTCAAAACCATTAGATTCCAAACTCAGTACATCTTCTACAAAATTTGAAAAAAACTCACTACATGGTGGCTTTTCATGCCCAAAATACACTGCTATTACAAATGGAGTTTTGTTAATAGCTTGATCAATGTAGCCCAACAAAGGCCAAAACTGGGCTTTACTACTTTTAGATATAGGAAGACCATCTACACCTACAGTAATACTAATTGTACTTTTATAATCTAACGTTTCAAAAGCAGCTGAACTCGGGAGCCGGGAAAGTACTATTCCATCCCTAAGTCTTGTTTGTAAATAATTTAAACCAAAATAGAAATATTTTCCTTTTCCAATGTAAGTAATTTGCCTTGGCATTTTGTCTGTTTTCAGTAGCGTCCTAGGATCCCGTGGGACATTTTGAATTTTGGTTTTGTTAATAATTAAACTGAGTAAGTCCTTTAGTGCTATATGTGTAATGTTGTGACTTACAGCCCATTGTGCAAGGTTTTCTTTAAATAGTATTCCACCACTATCTGATTCCGAAGAGTCATCACTGTCAGTACTACCCTCACCAAAATTTTCTGAACATGTCCAACTGCAAAGATCATTAGATCTAACAACTTCGTTAAACTGAGAACTATCCTCACATTCCCTCACATTGTCAATGTCTGTAGACGTACTAACTAACAATGTGTCATTATTTGCGTCTAATTCTATAGAGTGTAGTAACTCTTGTACACGAACTTTTCTTTGTCTACGATATGTGCGCTCACATGGAAATTGCATACTAAAGTTGTTTTTACGTAAATAAACAATAATTACTAAATAATAACTATTAGCGTAGTAATTAAGCATTGAATTAGGAACGTTTTGCTCTTCCTCCGTTTCTGTCAGCACCCCCACGAAACCACCGTCCACAAAATTGCTCCACTTCAGCTTCGTTTACGTTTTGACTCCTTGCAACTGAAGCTGTAAATGAAAGATTAAACACATTTAGAAAATATGTATACACAAGTTGTTTATGTATAATTATATTGTGTTACATTTATTGATTTGATTTGAAAATTTCACACAAATTTACTAGTGATCCACAATAGTAATAATTATTGTACGAAAAATACGCAGCCACTTACACACAATAATTTTACAAAGGTTGGTCCCCTTAAAGGCAATTTTTGGTGATCCTTTTTTTGATGTCCCAGTAAAGTTGATCTCCAAAGAGAAAGAATGTGATAACAATTTTGATAATAGTCGACGTATATGGTGTTTAAAATCTTTTCCACCAGTTGTTTCACACCACGAAACCTACATGAGTAAAATTTAATTTGAAAATTAAAATCAAAAAACCTAAACAAGTATACCCTCGCTACATTCCCACTTGCGTTCCGAGTGACGTTTTTATAAACGTGCATAGATGGTCTAATGCTCCAGCGCGGACAAAGAGCAGGTTTATCTTAAGGTTAAATGTAAGATTGGTAAACTGAAGCACGGTTTCCTGCTTTGCAGTTTTAAAATCAAATAAATTCTACTTAAAGGCGTTGAAGTAAGGTGATATAAGATATTCTGGCAACCAACTGTAGCCAATATTAACCTAATGTAGATCCACAAATCATGGATATTGACCAATATTTGATCAACAAACCAGTGATGACATATACTATCACATTTGTTGGAAACGAATCCTGATTTGACTATTATGGGCCAACTTTAGGTCTTGAACCCATTAATGGTCCATGTGCGAAAATATGGGTCTATAAAACCAGCTGTGATGAAATTGTGCCAGTCCATGAAACTAATTGTGAAGAACATTGACTACCATGATGCGGAGAATTCAATGGTCAATAAACTTCAGCGCCATTTCTACACCAAACTAGGGCGAGTTGACCCGAATGTTTATCCTAGACAGTAAAATATCTACCTATGGCTACACAAATTTGCACCCCGAACCCATAATAGAATATGGCGAGGTTTACTTATTAGAGATGGATTTCTTGTCAAGGATAGCACTTAAGGAAGTTGTTAAATCCATTCTTACAAGTTTTGCAGTTAAAGTTACGTCGCCAAGCAATTCCTCTGCCACATCCAGTTCCAACTTGTTTTTCAATGGAATGTCCAACGGGCAAAGCAAACTTTCATAAGTATTTTTCTTCCCAACTGAACACTTAATGATTCCCAATTCAGACTTGAGTTCCAAAATTTCATTCAAGAGAACCTTTTGAAAATCTGAAAACAACCAGTTAATACTCACGTGCAGTTAACAGATCTTAGGTTTAAATTTAAGGTTGAATCTTTTAAAGTATACTGTCTAATATTTATAATGTTTTGTGCATCCTATAAATTACTTACGTCGAAATTCCGAAATCAAATTTTGCATTTCGGTACTTGATGGCTTGAGGTTTGTCCGCATGAAATTTTCCCCGGACTTGGATCCTGAGATATTTGAGGTAAATATCTGATTTGGGGTTGCATGATTTATATTCGTAGAACCCAAGTCTTGCCCCATGTTGACGGACCTATCAATGACAATTTCCTCATTGCATGTGTAGTTGGATGTTGGGATGACACTCACAGTCGCTACAGATTCTTTTTGAGTAGTGTGGTACACAGCATTCGTATTCAATCCCGTCAGTTGCCCGCTTTTCAACGTTGAACTTTCTAAAATATTAGATTCGGTCAGAATTTTCTTGTAGTAAAAATACTTTTAAATAAATCAAGTTTACACACCATCAATTAAATCGCCACCAAGAATTTCCAAACGATTTACATCACTGTCCTCCAGCATTAACCGTATTGATGATCGTGAGGAAACTTCGTCCGTGCTTTGTATGTTGGCTGTTTAAAGAAAAATGCAAGAATTCATATTAGTTATTTAAATCAAGATATTTTGTAATATTTCAATTGTACAATAAAAATAAATGAAGTGAAATTACTGCTAAATTGCAATTTTTATAAGACAGTCATAATAATTATTATTATATAATAATTCATTTGTACTGTGACTAACTTTGTAAAGCCTGGAATTGATACAACGGAACAAGTGCTGACTGCTGTGAATTATTTTCTAGTTCTGAATTATCCGATCCAGACTCCTGAAATCTCGAAGTTGGCTGACGTGACTTCTGAATTTTAGTTGCTTTTTCGGATTTCTGCTTTGTACCAATTTTTCGCTTACGCAACTTCATCCGAGCCTCATGATCCGAATCTGATTCACTAGAACTTTCAAAGTTTGACGTGAACTGATAGGTAGTAGCTTTTTCCACGGCTGCAATGTAGTTATCTGTTAAATTATACATTGACTAATTGATGTATTTATATTCAAATGTTCAGAGGATCATTATACAAAACAACTAAAGAAATAAGAGTTTAAACGCGTAATTATTGCTACATACAAAATATTACATTCCAATGATTTAATATAATTATTTTATGTTACCTTCGAAACATTTAATTTCGACATCATACGATGGCCACTTGCTTTTGGGCTTACTCAAGTAATTGCTTTTTAAAGCTGTAATATTTGGTCCATTCTTTGTAGGAAATTGGCACGTCGTTTGTTTCGAGTCCAACCACCCAACCGGGACGACTTCAATTCCGCCTACGGTAGTAAATTCTACAACACAGAATTTAGCTGCCATTTCTACAAAATGTATAAATAATTGGCAATGTAGGATGCCATAATGCGAAACTGTATTATTGATTAGGAATTGCTAAATCTGCAGTGTGCTGTGCTTAGTAAGTATCTTAATATTTATTGCACGTACATAATTTGAAGATATATAGATAAAGATAAAATAGAGAAAATCAAAATTACTACCTGGTAACCACGAATATATTGCCGATTTTAAATTGACAAGTTTAACATAAAGTTATGAGCTCTCAATCCGTAAGAGAAAATTAAATACTAATGGTAAAGTGATGTAACTTCACTTAGCAAACTTACATCCCGGATTTCGTAAATGGACACTATGTACTGTGACAGGAAGACATACTAATAGAGCATGCCGAGTTAGGATAAATTGCATTATAGATTGAACAAATGATTGCCCGCTCTAAAGTTAATGACATGCGCACTTTTTGTTGTTAAATAAAATAAATCGGGCCGGTATCACTTCTACATGCTAACCAGCAGCATACCAATGACAGCGTTTGCCGACATGAACATGTATCGGTCCGTTTTCTTGCTGGCCAAACGGTTGTGGGGCCAATGCTTGGTGGGCAAGAAAGTTCTGTATTACCCCATTTTGTTTCTGAGCCATCATAAACAAGCAACGGCCCGTCATTTACTGGGCATAGAAACCCAACACTCACCCATTTTGGCTTCCAGCCGTCATAAACATGCAATGGCCCATCGCTTAACGGGCTTAGATTGTTGATTGGGTGTAGAAATAAATTGTTTTTTTTTCAAAATTACACCAATTTTATATTTTTGGTATTTTTGGTTGAGTCGCTATAGCATCCATGTCACAGTGTACAACAAGGGTTGGAACGAGAACCTCATAAATCACTCTTATAAGGATATGGGCCGAATTCTTTTCCGAGAGTTGGAGGATATCCTAATTGTCAAATCTACGTTCAAAGTTCAAAGGGCTAAGGATTTTAAGCTCCTGGTACCCCATCACATTCGAGGGTAATGACAGGAATAATTATAAAATCCTTAATAAAAAAATAAGAAATTGATACGAAATTTATGAAATCAATTAAGATTTTCTGGAGAAATGTTAATTATTTTGTTTTGAAATTATAGACTCTATGCGTATTTCATCCAGCCCAGTATTGCATCGAGTACAAACATATTCTGGAATCTTTTCAGCCCAGTGTGTTGGGGCCTCCTCGGGGCACTTGTGGTTTTTATTTGTACAGTTAAATTTATAATGAATAATATTATTGAAAATATTCACGGACAAATTAAAATTCAAGAGAATATTCCCACAATTATTACCGATGAACTGATCTGGATGCTGGCTTTTGTGACTCAGCAAGGTAAAAAACCCCAATAGCTCAAATGCTCCCTAAGTAAATTACATTGCATGTACATACGTCTGTTCGAATAAAAATACAGGATGGACTCAGGTGGCTTCAGCAGTGCCAACTAGATTCGTGTTTTTCACTGCGTCCCTGATGGCCCTCATTTGCTTGACAGCATTAACAGCTCAGTTAACTTCTGCACTGTCAGTCAACACGGCCCCAATTAAAACCTTTGTGGAGTTAATTAGAACAAATATTTTGATCGCCGTTGATAAGGATTCCACGGTTGCCCGTGACACTGTCATGGTAGGGGTTCAAATTTGTAGAGAATTTTGATTCGAAAAAAAATAAGGTAATTGTCCCAGTTTTGTTTGAATGTTTTTAGGGTGATGCTGGGGAATTTCGATTTGATGAGGCAAATACAAGGATATTGAAGCGGAACCGGGACAAATACTGTGACATGTTGGAAGGTTCGAAGCTGGTTATGGAAGGGACTCATACATTCCTGGGTTACGGAGAAGTTAAGTCAATTCTGATAGACAAGTTTAATCGAACTGGGGAGGATTTTTGCGCAATTTCCGGAATCTCTGCCCTCCCCGTTCACAATTTGCCTTTTAGAAGTGGGATGATCGCCACGCAGAATTTCCCATATAAGGAATTTTTTAATGTGAAGTAAGTCAATTGGGATTCTAATTTATTTTTAGTTAATTATTTTGGGCAGGAAATTACGGGACTTTGTGTTTACAGTGATTTGCGGAATAAAATATGTGATGGAATGATTTTTTAGATTGGTGCTGCTGATCCAAACTGGACTTGTTTTCCGTTTCAACAAACACTTCCAGCAGGAGTTTTCCAATGTGGATTGCCATTATTTTGACGATAGGGGGAAGCTTATGGATGGACTGCAGGATTTTTTATTTGCTTACAAAATTCTTATTTTGGGGTACATCCTGTCGGCCATGTCTTGTTTTTTTGAAAAGTTATTCCACAGAAGGAGAGAGATGTTGATTAGAAATGTGCAACCATTTTATATGTAAAAAAAGACCCCAACAAATGTAATATTGTGCATTTATTAAATTATGTCACTTATTAAATTGTACCTAATCATTCTTAATGTCATTTTCAAATTGAGAATATACCAGTTTGTATTCCTACTTTAAATCTCTATTGAGTTTTGGGGCAACATTTTTTGAACTCATTTTCGAAATACCATCTTGAGAAATCCATTGTTGCATTAAATTTTTCCTCTAGCTTTGATATTTTTCTCCGCATTTCCCTGCTGACTGTAATTAAAAGGATTATGCATGAGGTTCCTACTCACTACGGGACAAACATAGTAAAAGTAAAAATCGGTTTCTGTAGCAAAATCAGGATTTGTGCAAACTGCAGGAGGTCCCGATCTGAAGATTTTCATATTTAATATTAAAGACGTCAATATTGGGCATTATTTAGCGGACCTTCATTACTACGGCATCAAATCTTATGTGTTGAAGGAGAAAGAGCAAGACTTAACACAACCAAATGAAAATGTTCGGTAACTTGTCCACATAATTACATATTTTATTTGCTCTTTCCCCCGCAAAAAGCTTATTAATTATTCGAAAAAACATTTGATGCTGAGTGACATGTTTCTATGTGATGTTTGATTTTCTCAATGCTAACTGCAATAGAAACATTTCTACCCTGTCAGTGTACACTGAAACAAATCAAGTTTCAACTGGATATTACATCTTCAAAACATGAGGAAAGCACGATGTCATGTTGAAGTATCGGTGAATTGATTAAATCATTTGACAACATACAGAAAAAATTGTGTATGTGCAGGAGAAATTGGCTCTGTTTGCATCTCAATTAGTCAAGAGGGTTATTAAGTTCCGCCTGGAACTGGGGCATTTTGTCCGGATTTGCAATCCATTGTGGTTGGAAGGATTTTTCCAGTAACGTTAAATGAATTTTTTAAAAATAATTTGTTTGTGGGCTTCACCGTAAGAAATGTTTTGGGCACTTTGTTTTACAACAGTTACCTTCCTCTCATTTTTAAACTACTCGGAAACAAAACCATTCAAGGAAGATTTCTTTGCTGACTTCTTGTCAACCAGATTAGGGGTGTATCAAATCTCAGTGTTCATGCCTTACAATGGTTAGCACTTCCTAGACAATTTTTTAGCGCACAGTTATTACATATTCATTTAAAAAAAAATTAAATTTCTGAATTCTGTTGTCCTACTAGTGTCAATTGAGTGGGCGATGGATGTTTTTACTAAAAGAAATCACAACCAAATTGCTTTCAATATTATGCGAGCCACAAAATCATCTCCATCTGAAGCTCAACCCACGTTTGAGAAAGTTTTCATACTGGATGGAACTAAGCAAGCTTTCTTATTTATTCCACAGACAATTCCAGAAGTTGAATTTTTGATTTGATTTTGATTTGATTTATTGTCAGTAATGCATACGCAACACTAGCACTGTATTCACCTGGAGTTAACCTGTGAAGTGATTAGTGTTGAAGGTAGCCGACATGTAATTACAATATTTAGAGAAAGATTACAATGTAGAGATTAATGATCTAATCACATATCTTAGATTTAGTTTGTTATATTCAGTATCATCAAGTACATTAATCTGCCTTATTAAAAATTTTATTTGCGAATGGTAACCGTTTTTTCTTACATTCATATTTTTATCTCAGACTATTTTTTTTTAAATGTAGTAATAAATTGCATATACCAAGCTTGAATAAATTAGTTACATGTTTAAAATTTTTTCCTACTTCCCAAAAAGGCTTTAAACTGGGCCTACAGAGCTCCCAGAATAGATGACCGGCTGAACAAAGTAGTGATGTTTTTCTTGCTCCATGGACTCCAATCCATTAAAGAAGTTTCATACCTTTTACAAATTCTGACATTGAAATATGCCGTTGGAATCAGTAATACCCAATATTTGTATCCCACAGCCATGGATGGTTTTTATATAATAAATGGGACGGATTTGAAGTCAAATTTTTTCGAGATTTATACCTTTGGCAGACGAGACTCCACAGTTTTTCATTTGAAACACATCCCTTTTGATAAACTTGGATTGTTTACAGTCCGACGGAATAATTTTCAGGGGGCCACTCTGGCTGTTGCAATTGTTGTAAGTATAGTGCATTCAATATGTTTGAAAATTTGTGAATACAGTACTGCGACAAAAAAAACTATTAAAGAAAGGGTTAAGAAATATCTCATACATTATTGTTTCCCTTTAAAGAAACGATCCATCGACAGAGATGTGACAACCAAGCTGGACGTGGAAACAAATCAAACGAAAATAACAGGTGGGATGAGCTTCGATATTATGGATTGCTTACAGCGCATTCTGAATTTCAGGTCCGTGTAGAACAAATATCAAATAAAATATATTCATGTGGCTTTAGTACACAGTACTTTACAGTAATTGTACAGATTACTCCTGCAGTAATTAAATACTACTGTAATAATTATGTATAATGTAAATTCAGTATGCAAGTCACCATGTATGAGAAGGGCTGGAATGAGAATCTGGATAATGTCACGCACCAGGACATGGGTCTGGTTCTTTTCCAAGAAATTGAAGATATTTTAGTGATCAAAACAACTTACATTGTGAAGCTCGCCCGAGATTTTAAACTTCTGGTGCCTCATCATATTCAAAAGTAAGGGCGGGGGGATATTATACAAAGAAACGAATTTCCCTAATAAAAAATACTCGGTGCTAATTGATTTTTGGAACTAATTTAAAAATTACAGCTTGTATGCATTTTTCATTCAACCCAGTTTCGGGTTTGGAACGAACATTTTTTGGCACTTGTTCAAACCAATTTGTTGGGGTTTCCTCTGTGGCGTCTTGTTATTTATTTGGGGCAGCAAATTCCTTATCAAGAAAATTATGAATAACCTTGAGGGATTAGCCCAATCTGTAGAACAAATTCCCGCCATTATTACTGATGAAATTATCTGGTTGGTGGCGTTAGTGACTCAGCAAGGTAATCAAATGTTGACCAGTCATTATTATTATGAGTAGTTGGAAGCTCTGAAGATAATGGCTAAAAAGACCCATAGAGAGTAGGGTAAAATTTTTATGCAGAAAAAAATTATAATGTTATAAAGGGTTGTAATATATCTTGCTCATTTTTTAATCGTTGCTTGTTTTAATACAGGTTGGACTCAGAGTGCCAGCGCAGGACCAATGAAATTCCTGTTTTTCACGGCGTCATTCAGTGTACTCATATGCTTAACAGCGCTGACGGCACAGCTGACGTCCAAATTATCCGTTAGCACAGCTCCAATCAAAAGTTTTCTGGAGTTAATCCGAACTAACATTCTCATTGCCGTCGACAAGGACTCAACAGTGGCCCGAGACACCGTAATGGTAAGTTACCTCCAGGTGGTATCATAGGGGGCGGTAGTATCCAAAGTAATTTATAAAAAATGTCTGCCAAATCCTCAAATCTCCATCTTGCTTTATTTTTGCTTTAGGGGGACAGAGGGGATTTTCGTTTCGATGAGAAAAATACAGAGATTCTGAAACGGAACCGGGATAGGTATTGTGACATGTTGGAAGGTGCGAAGCTAGTAATGGCTGGCACTCACACCTACCTCGGTTACGGCGAAGTGAAGTCGATTTTAATTAGTAAATTTAATCGAACTGGAGAAGATTTTTGTGCCATATCTGGAGTCTCTGCACTTCCGGTTCACAATTTACCATTTCGGAGTGGAATGATCGCCACGCAGAATTTCCCTTACAAAGAATTTTTTAATGTTAAGTAAGTCCGGTCGAAAATAGTCGACTCTCTCTCTCTCTCTCTCTCTTTGTAAGGACATCCTTTTAAGAGTCCCTTCCTCAACGGAGGTGTATTTCTATTTTAAATTATTGTACAATAATAATTACAATAATAGTACTGGCACAAATTGTCATATGCCGATATGGACTGTCCCAACAGCGAGAGTCGATTAATTTATTCATTGTGAATATTTATTTCCTCTTTAAAATTTTTAATTAACTTTGTAACATTTCATGGGAAATCTAGACTGACATTGCTCCTTCAATCCGGACTTGCCTCCCGCTTCAACCGACATTTTGAAAAGGAGTATTCAAACGTCGACTGTCATTACTTCGAAGACGGGGGTAAACTTATGGAGTGGCATGATCTTCTCTTTTTATATGAGGCTCTTCTGATCGGAATTTTAGTGTCTCTAATCCTGTCCTGCTTTGAGAAATTATTTCACAGGCGAAGTGAAATGCTTATTAGTAACGTCGTCCCAGTTTATTCTTAATTTATTAATAGGTTGGAGCAACTGAGATAGTGTATGAAATAGCCTCAATTCTAATCTAAGTGAATTATATAGCACACAATAATTTTATGTCAGTAACAATAAATAAGGGAAGGAACAAATTGCAATATTTATTTCCCAGTTCTTAAATGTACTGTCACGAGTTTTGATTGTGCAAAGTAGACGCGTGTTCATTTGCTCTGGATTTATCTTTGATCCTGTGGGAATTGTTACAAGTAATTCCACAACCCGTGCAAGATGTATTTTTCCCAAGTGACAGCCAAAAGCCATGGTCACCTTTTAAATTAATATAACTTTGATATTCATTTGAACTTTATTTCTGAACATGTGACACGTCGAGAAGCAGTGACAATAAAGCCTTCATATATGTAATTACATACGATATAGAAAAATATTATCTTATTTTATACATATGATTGCTCTTATGTATTTCCTAAAGGCAATATTTCCTTAACTGTCGGCTGCGTTTGTTGTTTTTGTCCTTTGTAAATAAGTAAATGTGCAAACGGGGGTCCGTCCGTTGCTTATAATTGGGACAACTGGTGCCAAGCAGATTACGGCACATATCATGTAAATACATACATTTGCACTCTTGTCAACATACATCATGTCAACACGTAGATTCGGATATTCTGGACATCTGTTGTCGTCATTCTAGCCGTCCCACGGTCCCGACCCACCTGCTTTCCCAGACGCAAATGGACAATTCAAGGTGAGAATCATTAGTTCGAAAACCCTCTACATTTCCACCGTTACATCTGATTTTGCTTGTTCACTCTACCAGTAATAACAATTTGTGTCTATTTTAGTCTAAAGTGACGATGTACATGTAATACTTGAATTTTTGAGACGCCTCAGGATTTTTTACAATTTGTAATGGTTTAACAAGCCTCGCTATTTATTTCACTAAGACCGTAGTAGAGTTAGTTTGCAGATTGCAGTAGAAGACGGGGGTGGAAATGAATTACCAGAATGTGCTGTTAGTTTTCTGGCTCGCTGTAGACTTTCCATCTTTCACTTGGGAAATATCTAGTGTGTTAAGGGCTGAAGTTCTGATGTTTGCGGACCAGCATGATATTAGCGTTTTTAGTGAAAACGGTAATAATTAACAGGCGATCAACATAAGTCTTTTGATAATAAAAGGAGTGTTGCACAGTGCTTCTTTTTGTTGGCTCAAATAGCCACTTTTGAGCTACACAGATTTTTTTATTTGCAGGCTTGTATGAAGAGCAGCAAGCAATGGGCTACAATGGGATCGGAAATGTGGTATCATTTCGGAAAGCTGGTCTCAATTTAAATTTGTCTGATATATCGCAGGAAAATCTTATATTTAATAGAGCTGGGAAAGAAATCGTTTTATTTTTACCCAGGAGTCATGAGGAAAGTGACACGTACCTGAAAATGGTAATAATTAGCGCCCTCTATTGTATGTAATATTTTTGTATTTACAGTTAATGATATTTAGCGTATTATATTTGGAGTAACTGTTAATAATTAATTTGCTAACCAATTTGGATTGTCATATTTTTAGAATGTTTAAATACATGTAAGTTATGGTTTTAGATTTTGACTTGGGCATACCAAGTACGATATTTGGAACTCCGGGCAAGTAAAACAATATTTTTTTATGCCCCTCCAAATGAAACTGTTTCACATCTTTCTAAGGACCTGAGGGCCATGTCCGCGGTTTTTGCAGCTAACTGCTGTCAATACCTGTATCCAACTACCATGGATAATTTTTACGTCACTAGTGGATCCTCCTTTCCTGAAGGGCATTATCAAATCTATCACCATGTTTTTATACTTGGAAGAAGGAGATTTGGGGTAGTGAAAATTCATCCTGTATCGACACGCAGTGGGTATATTCTTCATGATGGGGATCTCAATGGGACATTCATTACGGGTGCTATTGTGGTAAGACATTTTCTTATTACTGTACTACTTGTGATATTGTTTTTATTTTATTTTAACGTTTCCTTTAAAATTTGAAGGAGTCCAAACCACAGGAGTTAGTTTACAATTGGGATTCCAAAACAAATGTGACAACATTGATTAGTGGATTGACCTATGATGTCATTTTGTTTTTACAAGACTCACTTAATTTCCGGTGCGTTACGACAAAAAAAAGTATCAAGGGGATGTACGTATATATACATATGCAAATCCATGTAAAGCTCATGAATGTTTTGACAAATTACTAGTATAAACGTCACAAACTACTTCAGTGGTTGGGTAGAGGTCTTGCCCAATAATACTGTTCAAAATATTGGTCGAATTTTGTACGACGAGGAAGAAGACATATTCATGCTTAAGTCGACCTACATTCCTAGACGGGCTGGATTGTTCACTTTACTAATTCCTCATCATATCCAAAAGTAAAGGAAATAGTTTTATGAAAATGTTTTTGGGTATGTGTTTAGTATTTGAGGAAATTCTTTGATTTAAGAAATTAATTGTCTAATTATTGTAATAATTTTTTCTTCAGAATTTACGCCTTTTTCCGTCAGCCCAACACAGGCACTGGAAACCTGTTTTGGCACTTGTTCACACCTAGAGTTTGGGCTACATTATTCATTACAGTAGTAATTTTAGGGCTGAGCAAGGCAACTGTAGAAAAAATCATTCGAATTTACATTCGGAAAGAAAATTCTGAAGATTGTGCAAAGGATTTTTCGAATGATCATTTTATTTGGGTTGTAGCTTTAATTACACAGCAAGGTAATTTTGGAGGGCGGACAGTTCGTAAAAATGCATAATCGTTTTAGTGTTTTTAATGATCTTTGTTTTTTAAACTTTTCAAAATATTACCATTTC
The DNA here is from genome assembly GCA_947179485.1 of Allacma fusca. NCBI lineage: Eukaryota > Metazoa > Arthropoda > Collembola > Symphypleona > Sminthuridae > Allacma > Allacma fusca. The sequence continues at coordinate 39,408,026 of OX359245.1, forward strand.
AGGATGGAGTCAACCTCCAAGGACCTCTTCTATGAAAGTGCTTTTCCTCTCTGCCTCAGTATTGGGGTTAATTTGTTACGTCGCATTCTCCGCTAATCTTGTATCAGCGTTATCGTTTTCTCCGGTTCTCATCAAAACATTTTTTGAGCTGCTTCAATCCAGTATCCGCATTGCGGCTGATACTGACTCTTCTGTGATACGCAATACCATTAATGTAAAAATCAGGATAATTATTTGAGGAAACACTTTAAAGTTTTGTGTTTTTTTTTTGCACATCTTGGACAATATCTCAGGGATTGAGTAATAACTGAAGGATGCTTTGATAATTTTCCTCACGCAGGGTAACAATGGAGAAATCATCTTTGACGATGAAAATGCCCTTCTATTACGATCAAAGACGGAAAAATTTATTACACCCTCACAAGGAGGTGAACTCATCCTTTCCGAAGCGTTTGCTTTCATTGGCTACGAAGACTTTAAGAGCTACTTGCTGAATACGTATAATCGCACTGGAGAGGACTTTTGCAAGAAAATTGCTGCGTTTCCTATTTACAATTTGCCATTCCGGAGTGGATTAATTTCTACCAAAAATTTCCCGTATCGGGAATTATTTAACACCAAGTAAATAATGAAATAGAGTTGATCCAAGGTATTCTTGGGCCTGTGATAATAAGTGGGAAAATATCCATCCTTTTAATTGCTTGCAGACTGGTCCTTCTAATTCAATCTGGGTTACTTCACCGATACAACAAAGTCTTTCACATGCCTACTTCGTCTGTAAATTGTCAGATTGCTGCGGACATGCAAAGGATCGGCAGACGCCTGGAGCTGAATGATGTATTTAGTGCTTTCTCTGTTTATGTTTTCGGGATGATTCTCTCAGTATCAATTTGTTGCCTGGAATGTTTGCTTTACAAAAGCAGGACCGTGTGTAATCCTGGTGTACTAATTTCTTGTAAATAATTTTATATCATAAAAACTTGTTATTTACATTTAATACATTGTAATCCCTAGAAAATGCACGAATTTTATAAAAGCAAAACAAATAAAGGTATAGTCAGATGCCATTCATTTTTTACAGCCAAATTTTGGAATGTGTTCCTAGCAATAGTAATAAAAACTAAAAATGGCAGGCTTTGCAGAAAAAGTAGTTGTAATGCTTTGCCCACATTTTTTGGATTTAAACAGTAGTATATTCCGTAAACATAAGATGCTACACAAATAATGAAAGCTTACTTCGGAAGATCCTTTAAAGAGACCACGAGAAAGATTGAAGAAGAACAATAATTGTTTAATTTCCTTGTGCAGTTTGTTTGGAACCTACCCTGATTCCTCAGGAGGCAAGGCAAGTATAAAAGATGTCCAACTCAGAGTGGTGTTGGTGCCTTCAGTCCCAGCAATATAAAGGTCCTCTCCTCGTAACGTATTAACCTAATATTAGAGTTCTCATAAGGTAACTACATGGATTTTGTCAAATTGGACATGGCAGATGTTAGCAGTAAATAGGGTCCTAATATCTACAAAACTGACCAAACCAAACCGGCAAACAATTATCAAACCTACAACACCGATCAAACCATGAGCAAAACTGACAGAAATGCAACACATTTACACAAAGCTAACAAAACTATGTAAATACTTGACAAAACCGTTAACAAAACCACGCACAAATCTGACGATCAAATCCATAAAGCTGACAAGACCTTGTACAAAACTGACAAACCCATGCGCATAACTGATATAACCGTACACATAACCAAACATGACGACGAAACCATAAACAAATTGTCAATCCAATGAACAAAACTGACAAAATCATGTGCATAACCCACAAAACTAGAAACGAAACTGACAAAACTGATCACAAAACTAACACAGCCGATAAAAATATATACTGACCGAATGGACTATACCAATAAATAATAAAACAATGCACAAATCGGACCACCCCAGACTAGGCCAATAACAAAACTGACAGTCCTATCGACAAAACTGTAAACATCTTCCGCAAAACTGGGCTTACTGACCCGAGCTCCGCATGGGCCAAGTATATACCGAACTGGAAGTGGAACTGCTCGAATTATCGGATACATGTAGAACTAGGCACGAACTTGCCTCAAGTACGAGTACAAAATGTGTTACTCCGAGTACGGATAAAAATGCTGCAATGGTGTACCCGTACTTATAACGAATTGTTTAGTACTTTTTAAAAACCGGACCGACTTTTTCTCAAATCTGTATTTGTACCCTACTCAAGTTTCAATTACTTACTCAAATACAAATTAAAACAATTCCACTGTATTTAATTCGTCTTCCGTTAATCACGAACCAGATTAATTCTCAGTACAGCATACCATATATATAATAAAAATATAATAAGCACACCAAGCAACTAAGCTATATCAAGTGTTCTATTTACCACAGCGGCGGATTTCGGTTACCTTCTACATTCCTGGCCGTTTCCACTTTTCCCACCATTTTCCGATTTGTCAAACGTTTCCTTTTTTAAATTTAAAATTTTTCCACCACACATTCGGATTAAACTAACGTCCCCAAAACGAGCTCACTTTCCATATTTCACATTGCAAGTGAGAGTTCACAACTACCTGTAATAAGAAATATTTGTATTACGACAAAGTTATGCGTTACAACGCATTACATCGTTTCTACTGTAAGTAACAACTCAATGAACAAACCAGCGTTCTAGTCATTCGCAAATGATATTTGGAAATGATCGGCAGAAATTGTTTGGTATTTACTGGACTGAATTTGTTCCAGTTACTAGGCATCAAGAAACCGTCCAAAAAAGCAAATATTGGCGACTAAGAAGCATATCGCGAATAAAACACAGGCCAAAAGGTTACCCGGAAACCTAAATATTTGGTAAGTTGACATATTTTATTTGAAGTTTAATTGAAGATGCGGGTATGCGAGCTGTCATATGATTATGGGGGTACAGAAACTGTACAAGCGTCGTCCGTCCACCCATTCTCCCGAGAGCATATGGAGTTTCTCATTGGCTCGATATGATGGGACGGGTCAATCGAGGGTTGGAAGACAATGTTTCCTACGGTGGAACAACTTTCGAGTTAGTGAGATTGACCTCAATTAGTGACGAGGATGAGGAAGACACTTGTTCAGACTGAGTTAACGATGTTGCTAGGGTAATTGTCTTGTTACATTGTTGTAGTAGTTCTTTATAAAGAATTGTCAAATGCGTAGCTATTTCTAAAAGTATGTACAATTACGGAATTGAAATCAATGCTAAAGTTAAAGTAAGTAAGACAATCTGTCTCTGACTATCAAATAGGAAACACAAAATCGTCTAACTGCTTCTGAAAATAAAGTTGTAAAATTCTTATGCCTACGCGCAAAGCCCGTTCTTCCTCCAAGCATTTATTGACTCTAATTTATTGTTTCTATCGTACCGACTTCCACAACAACACTATGTTGTGACCTTATCCAATTATTCGTATGGGAGGTATGGCTTGTATAACGTATTTTTCAATACAAACAAATTTTAACTCCGTAATGTATTGCATATATTACGGATTTGCTAGATACACAAATATAAAAATAATTACAATACATATATATATATATATATATATATATATATATATATATATATATATATATATATATAAATTTCATTATTTATGCCTGAAAAATAAATATTGTTTTTCTCTGAGCTGCCCTGCAAAACAAGAATTCAACTCACGACTTTGTCCATCAATAAAAATATAATTCGCTTTTCAGCATGGTACTTAAGGTACCCTTCCCATCCACACAGATGGCGGAAGGGCACCACTTATTATTAAAAACGTCAGAGGGAGACTCTGGGACTCCATGACAATAGTTCCAAGTTTAATACTACATCGGTAAGTTATATATATCAAATGCAATGCGTGTACAAGTAACATGATTCTAATACTTTTTGAAACCTCGAACTTGTTATAATACTCGGTACAAAATTAATCAAATAGAAGTACGGACGACGTTACTTGACCCGAGAGTACGAGTACATATTTTGTGACTATGCACTTGACCTGTAATTGTACTCACACTTAAAACTCCAGTCGGTACTGGAACCCTACTGTATGTAAAGCTGCAAGATGTCTATTATAGTAGACGAACTACTATTTACCAAGGGAGTCTTCTGGGAAACGAATATAATTCGACAATCTATCATGCTAGTGCGCCATATTCGCCACATTTCTTCCCCAAAACAAGCCAACTTTAGCGGCAACAGTGAAATATGAGCATTTGTTATTATAGTTATTAAATGCAAATTATTAAATGTAGAAATTGAAATATTGAAAATGAATTTGTTTGGTTGCAACAGGCGCAAATAGAGCAGGAAAGCCAATCGTAAGAGATGAAGAAAAATAATCAGGGGGCAGGGGCGAGAACGACCGTGTATGAGAAGAGGAAGTCAGAGGAAAAGGAGAAGCAAAATGTAGAGGAAAAAACGACTGAGGATCAGGAGAAGCGGAAGACAGAATAAGAGGAGTCGGAGAAGTTAAAAGAGGAGAATTGGAATCTACAGGAGTACACGTTTTTAGGCGGGTTTTTAGCACATGTTATTGACGGAATTATTTTCACACCTGAAAAGAGAAGTCGTGGGATATGTTGATGGTGGATAGAAAGAGTATTTTCTGCAGTTTCTAGTTCGAGTTCCAAATATTTGTAAAGAGAGTAGTTGTACCTCACTTCAATTACGTTTCACACGCTCGTACGCTCGTTCAATGGAGATATTAACTTGACCCGAGAGTACGAGTACATATATTATTGTCCTCAGTAAATATATTCTACAAAACAGTCCTGTGTATGATAAAAGAGCTGCTAAATTAGTGTTTATAAGTAGGAAATAGGATTCAGTTTTTGAAAGTAGGTAAGCTTTCATGAACTCTTAACGAAGCTTGCAAAAGTAGATTTGAATTTAAGTAGACTAATCAATTTGTATACCTTTGTTTATTTATATTATTAGCTGGAGGAAAGATTTTCGGCTTACATACTGATCGCTGGAATACAAATACAACTGTGGAGCCAGCTGTTACAAAACTTTTGTGTGTAAATATTTGCAAAGTTACGCCTTTGCTATTTTACCTAATAGGAGCCGAATTCTGTAGTTTGAAAGAGTAAGTTTAATAATTCTTTGACTTGAAAACCAAGTGACAATATATTTTGAATTCACTTGAAGAATTATAGAAGAGAAAGTATTTGTTGTTACAGAATGAGGTTTTATGAAACTATCATAAGAAGGCAGAATAATGACGTGTGCACCTTGTTATGCAATAAACTCTGTAATAGACCATATGGTTCACCGTTTCAATTGATTTTGTATTTCACTTTACAGTCTATGTATATATTATCTTTCCTCATTAATATTGCCACAGAACCAAAAGTAATATTTAATGAGCTTGGTATATGACTAACAATAGTTATGGGAAATGTGACAGCTGGTTATGAATCAGCGACAATGTGCAGGTTCAATTTCTTTACCTGGAACTATCGCGAAGCGCGAATGTTAATGAACTTCAATTTAATTGCTTTTCTTCCCACTGAATTTACCGACAACTCATTATGGCGACAATAAACCAAGTACTTGCTCCTGCAAGCATATCTAAAAAGATGTTGTGTAGTTTTTATTATCGTCTAAATTTGTCAAAATCTTCACAAATAGTTCCATGACCTCTAAGTAATACACTAATGACAATATTCTTCAAATTGTACGTTTGAAAAGTTTATAGTAAATAATTCAATTCACCTTACTTCAGCAAACCTCTTCTCAAATTTTTAAAAACAAACATTTAGCTTTGCATTAAATGCAAATTCGTGTAAATATTTTTGAACCTGAGGAGAAAATGTTTTTTCTCCACATGCATTACAGCAACTGTGCATTATATATTTAGTGGATTAATCACCTCGAAGTGAACGGGAATCATTTAGATACTGTGAAATATTTTCACTATTTAAGGTTCTTATTAAGTCTCATTATATTTACTCAGAAACAACAGATAGATTGATGGTGTAGCAGGTCAGTCACGACCCACGAGCATATTTTTAGCTGTATGTATGTTACTTGTTACGCACTGCACGTACATACATGCACTTAGAGAGTATGGGAAGAGGCTCTCAATAGAAAAGGAATGTGATACATAAATAATTTGGAACGAATGTTATTACTATAGTAAATAAGAATGTAAACACAACGGTACATATAAGGATTGAACCTGCCGTTCAATCCTCAGTTCTGATTTAGCTCTTAACTCACAATTAGTAAACTCTCATTATCTAAATTGTATATCTCCCATATATTTTATTGATCACGTACATCTCACACCTTGTGAGTCCGCAACCCCTTCCCCCTCTATACATACGTACATACATACATACATAGTTATCTACTAGTTAAGTACACTCTTATACACACAAATACATCCCCATTCCCCCCATATATATAATAACCATAACATACTCATACTTGAAACCATTACTGCAGTAGATTTGTAAAACAATTTGTCACGTATTGATTTTGGTTAAAAAAATCCACATTCTACCCCTTTACGTTTTACGTATGTAGTTCTCTCGTGACCAGTGACTGAACATGAAACACAATCGTAAAATCTATTGTAAGGAAAATGCCGCAGAAGTGTTTCATAGGCGTCTGTAAAAATGAAAAATGTAATGTTTACGCTCTTGTAAATTTGAAATTCCCTAGACGAACTAGCTAGTATTCATGCATGTACATAGTATGCATAATTGTGGACTTCGTTGTGTAACATTTAACTATATCGTGTCTCCAGCATCGTATGCAGCCAGCTCAAAACGCATTGTGATTCCACAGTCATGTAATGTACGGCCCTTTCAATAGTGAATGAATATTTCCTTTGTAATCTGTTTACTCTGAGGTTGTACCTGTCATGAGGAATTTCTCACAAATAATAATGATGAGGAGGATGCTCGTCAGTCAACTGTCGGACTATCAATGCTTCGGACGCTTTCTCTTGGGACCGCTGACAGCGATAAATTTAAGTATCAAACGACTTTGCCACTTCCATTATTTGAGAAACATGGCACCCAACAAGGATTTCGTAGCATTTCCGAACCCTACCTCAAAGCGCTTTAAGTTGCTTCGCTTTGGGTTAAGTTTAGTTTACACACTAAAAACCGGAGATAAAGACAAAATTTTGTCTGGAAACTTAACTTGTGCTCCTTAGTTTGAAACAATTATTGGAAAATTGGAGGCCAGGAAAAATGTCTTAAGAGTAAGTTGTCAATTTAAATACATGATTGCTGCCCAGTAAGATGCCGATGGTTTGGCCGATCATTAGGAAGCAAACTGTACGCATCCAATCTTTCAATTTATCCATCTTATCACTGGTAGTTTTGTCATGCAATTTTGGTGCCACCGAAGTTGAACTTCAGCTGCTTCCCTTCATGCCAATTTTATATGGATTCGCTAAAAAGTGGGGTCATTACGATATAAGCTTCATAGGCTCACCCTCATCAGGTTAGTTTTAGTTTTAAGGAAAATTTAAATTTTTAAATCTTTTAATTAATTTCCAAAATTTTTAGGGGGAAACTTTTCTGGTTGGAAACCCTATTTTATTTTGAATTATTGTTCTTGATCCTCAAAAGATACGACCCATAATTTTGCAACAAGAATTCAAAACCAATTAGCGCAATCAAGTTGGAATATGAAGTTACCAAACCGGGTAAAATTGATGAGCAAGTCTACTAATGTAGATTCTTCTTACTTTGGTTTCATCAGCACGGCTCCAGAACTAGTTATTTTTGCGCCAGAATCGCCCATGGAAATGGAATACTATTTGAGGAAGGTAATAGATTGACAAAATATCCTTTATTATATTTTTCCAGACGTAATGCTTGTCTAGGCTCCGCCTCTGTCACCTCTTTTAAACTCCATGGTATAACTCAAAGCCAATGAAACCCTTTGATAACTCCGAACCGCCCTACAAGCCAATCAGACACGGTGGATTAAATTGTCTAGGCTTTTAAACTAAGCTTTTTAACTCCCCGGCATAACTTCAAACCACGCTGTATAGTACACGGTGCAACCAATAATATGATGGACCATTAGAACGGTCTTTACTATCTTGCATGCAAACTACTTCATGGGACGTACAGTTACATTTACGATCCTATATTATTATTGACCACATATACACTTATATGTATCATACATACATATATATATATATTTTATTTATTATATATATTATATATATATGTATATATGTATGTTATGTATATATAACAAGCAAAGAACTTTCTAGATAAGGTTTAGTTACGTTACGATGACCTTTAGTAGCTAAGTCTGTAAATTCAAATTCTCCCACCTCCAAGTAACTTCCCCTTAGAATCGCACAGGGCTTTGTGCTAATTATATCTTAGTTTTTTGTGATTTATCAATAATAATCAAGTTTTACTGCTGTTTAATTCTAATAAGCTGTAGCTATCCTTGATTTTGAGTTTACCATTTTGAACAGTAGTGTACAAATAGCAACTGGTAGAAGCATTGATGGGCACCCTCACGAGGTATGAGTTCTTCCCTCGCCCTCATCCCTCGCCCTCATCCCTCGCCCTCAATTTTTGAGGGATGAGGGCGAGTTCCCATCATAAAAGACGGCCCTCAGCAAATGAGGGCGAGGCATAGCAAAATGTACGTACTAAAACGAGGGCGAGGGTGAGTACTAAAAGCTAGCCCTAACGAAGTTCGAACAACAGTATTAAATCCCGCGAGATAATTCTCACATTTCCTCTTTGGTGTACCTTTTTCCATAAACCAGTCTGCAGAATTAGTTTAAGATCTTAAGAATTAGCTAAAGTTCAGAAGAATTAGCTAAAGGTCTCAAGAATTAAGTGAATGTTTGAAGGTCTTAACTGGGTGATACTGAACTAAGGGACTGGACTGGATGGGATAACTATTTGAGGCGACCAAACCAAATGGAATACATTTTTCAAGGGACAAATGATTGACTGGGTAACTTTTTGACGAGACGGGACAAATATTTGACAACGGTTTGACGAGGCGGGACAAATAATTCACTGCACAACTTTTCCACGGATCAGGACAAGGTTTCACGTGATGGGACTTCTCGCACTTCTTACGCCATTGGTGGGTAATTAGTTATACCTAGTTCTCACCTCATGAGGTTAGCAGTTAGGGAAGTAACACAAATGATATCACCAGCGTAGTAGGTAGGTTAAACCCGGGATATAGTGACAGTAAGTGACATAGTGGGTGGGTAGATTTTTCGTTACATGATGTCATCGTTGTATTTCGTCAAATACATCTATACTCACTACAATAAATTATTAACAAATATTTTCAGGAAATATAATAGTTGCCCTTAAAATAATTTATTAACTATAATGTAAACAAAAATAATTCCATAAGTTATTTTCCTCATGCATGATGAACTTTGAGCCGATCAATCGTCACTGTGGTCTAATTATGAGATGAAATCCCGAAATCCTATTCCTTTCTCAAGTTTTTAAAAATAGATGGACGCTAAAGTGGAATGCATTGTTCATTTTTACGCTTTCAAATTTATCAATCCACGTGGATTCAAAATTACCGGCTACTACAACATTTCAAACTTACAATGCGCATTCATGATATCACAATCCAAGGAGGGTGGGTGGCTGGACTAAAAAATGAGTCCCCATGATGAAGGGGTAGGGGAGTAGCAAAATATCATCAACTGTGATGATGTCATTTGTGTCACTCCCCTTAAGTCTATTGCACTCGCCATGGCCTAAACCTTCAAGATAAGCGACGCTTCTACTCGCCCTCAGACTCGAGGGGCGAGAGTGAGTGCTTGTTGTTAAGAGTAGACCGTCAAGGGTCCGTGATAGCTAGATTGCAATGCACTGGCAGTTAGGCCGTACTTATGGACTCATGAGGCCGAGGGAGAGTCCTTATGATTTAGATTAAGCCCTCACGAGTCTGAGTGCGAGTTCCAGCGCGAAGTATCGTGAGGGTTACGGGTGAGAGCGAGTGCGACAAGATTTTTTTACATACCTCGTGAGGTGAGGGCGAGGGATTAAAAAACGCCCATCTATGGGTAGAAGAGCCCGCTACACGTTGTTTTAGGTTTTCTGGCAACGTGTTTGTTTCAAAAATTAAATGTTTTTGTGATACATTGATTTTGACCATAATTACACCGCGCTCCGCTCTTCATTAATAAGAAATCAAAGGTTGAACATTGGAGTTATATTTACAATTTTATTTATGCCTTCCAGATACTAGTTGAAGCTTACAAACTACAAGCATTTTACCGGCGTTACAAAATAGTTCTGTTTGTGTTGAATGGACAAAAAGTTGGAGTAACTATGCCAGAGCTAAAGATCCACTTGAGAGACTTGAGTTTGAATGCCTCTGCCAATCACACCCAATACCTCTACCCGACATCCATGGATAATTTCTACGTGGCTTTTGGGGAAAACAAATCAAATTATATCCTTTATGAAGTGTTCAGTTTGGGCCGACGTAACAGCCCATCATTCACATTCAACCAGATTACACTGGAAAATATGAGAGAGACATCTTTTAGAACAAATATGCAGCAGGCAACTTTGTCCGTAGCAATTGTCGTACGTTGTTTGTTTCAGTACTGTAATTGAATACTGAAAGTTTACAGTGCACTCTGGTCTATGGTAGTGAGAACCATTTTTCATAATTTTCTACAAAGAAAATTCTGTTGCTTCTGTCGAGAAGCAAAAATCATCGCTACGCTTTGATTTGAGGCTGTGCGTTAAGTGGCGCCATTTACGATCGTCAGATGTGTGCTATGCGCCTGTTCGTGTAATTAGCTGCTGGTTGTAGATTATGTAGTAGTGTCATTGATTACCACCGTGGAGTTTCCAAATTTCAAAGTTTTTTTCTCAAACCCTACCCGGCCGATTTCAACGAAATAATTACGAAATCAGGGTTAGTGTTAACACGACTAATGTCTGCAAAACGTTTCATCGAAATCGGTCGAATAGGTTTTGAGGGAACAGTCATTTAATTTGAATCAAAAATTTTTAAGAATGTTTTCTCAAAAACTATCCGACTATTACAACCACATACGACATGAACCTTGGTATTAGCACAAATATTGTCCACAGAATGTTTCAAAGAAATCGGTCCAATAGTTTTTGAGTTAACATCCGCGGACACACTGACGTACAAACTAGTGTTTTTAGGGTGATGTCAGCGTCTTAGTAAAATAGCCTTGTCCGTACGTCCGTGTGTCATTCCGGAAAATATCTCAAAAACTACTGCATTTATTTGAATTAAATTTTTAATGGACATTACTTGTGTCAACCGCAAGCCTGATTTCATATTTGGTTGGAATCGGCTTGATAGTTTTTGAGAAAAGAATTCTTGAAATTTTGGACTTCAAGTCAAATGTCAGTTATCTCCAAAACTACTGAATCTATTTCAATGAAATTTTTTGTGAATATTATTTATGTAAATAGTAATGAATATTGCTTATGTGGCTGAAATCAACCCGATAGTAGTTTCGAAAAAAATACGGAAATTTCGAGATAAAAAATCAAAAATCCTACTTTGACGGCAGTAGTTGACGTCACCCTACGCGAAGCCTCGAATTATCGCGTAGCGATGATTTTTACCAGCGGGCTGACGCCACCCTAAAAATGTTTGTATATATTTCTGTTTTCCACAGATTAAGTTCTTAATTGTACTGTACGGTTTGATCATTATTAATAGTCAAATTTTAACCATTATGTGATCGTTTACATTGTACATAGAAGGAGTGCGCTGTGGCTTATTTGATATGAAACATTTCGATAGCTGGAAATATACACCCAGTAATAATTCTAAAAACATTGAACATTCTTCATTGACAGGACATTCAAGAAAAGGAACTCCAGTCAAAGTTTAATCCAGAAACTAACACCACCGTTCTGATAAGTGGACTAAGTCAAGATATAATATCATTTCTTCAAGACAGTTTAAATTTCACGTACGAATTCTCCTTGTTTAAAATCTGATCAAAATTTTGATAAGCCCAAAATGCCTCAAATTTTAAGATTGGTCATTCATCGGTGATTTGATAGTTTATTCATTCAACGGTCCTTGAGCAATCTATTTCAGCAACTGTCACTCTGATATTTAAGTGCATTTTAAAAGAACGTTAGGGTAATGAATCGTTATATGTCTGCTGTTACAGAATGAAGATCACCAACTATCACAAAGCTTTTTGGATCGATCCAATTACCAACGTATCCTACCGGAAAGTGGATCGAGTATTGAACGACGAGACGGATGACATTTTCATTCTCAAATCTAGTTTTTATGTAAAGAGAGCAAAATCCTTCACACTCATGGTGCCTCATAATACACAAGCGTGAGTAGACTAAATAAATCAAATTAGAAATTTATGGGATATGTTCAATCATAATAAGCCCCCAAAAATCGTTTGTAGTCTCTACGCATTTTTCCGTCAGCCCAATATTGGTTCGGATCTAAATCTCATTTGGCATTCCTTCACTCTAGAAGTATGGATAACTCTAGCCATTATTCTTGCACTTCTTGCAATATGTAAAGCCTTCCTGGTTTACGTGCAATCAGTTGTTATGAAAATTTCAAAAATGAGTGACACAAATATAAGCGACTGTTTTCTCTGGGCTATGGCTTTACTGACACAACGAGGTAATTCCTATTTTATTTCATCTACTACTAAATCAAACCCCTACATAATTCTTGTCCAATTTTACACAGTGTCAATATTTTTTGTATTTTTTTTGCTAGGCTGGAGTGATGAATCCAATACAATCTCCCTCAGAATTGTATTTCTAACAACGTCAGTAATGGGACTAATTTGCTATGTGGCTTTTTCTGCTAATCTGATTTCAGTGTTATCCATTGTCACTGTCCCAATTAAAACTTTTGCAGCTCTCCTAGACACTGACATTCGCATAGCTGCTGATGTGGAGTCCTCTGTGGCCCGAAATACCATCCTGGTATATTTTCTTGAAATATGTAAACAATCCGCATTTAATTAAAAATAATATTCTTGTAATTTCGCATACCTAAACGTTCTTGCAAATTCGTTCCACCATGTATGAATTATAGGGTGATGAGAAAGATCTTGAGTTCGGAAATGCGAGGAAGTTGAGGCAAAAACACGAAAAGTTCTGCACAATGTCGGAAGGTGGCGAGCTCATACTAAATGGGCCTTTTGCATTCATTGCCTACAATGAATTTAAAGTGGTTCTGATCAAAGAGTACCATCAAACCGGTGATGATTTCTGTCGGAAAATTGCGTCCCTGCCTGTCCAAACTTTACCTTTTCAAAGTGGAATGCTCGGCACGAAGAACTTCCCATATAAGGAAATGTTTTATCAAAAGTACGAAAAGTTTTTTTTTATTCCCTGTCATTTATACTAAAATATCTGTAATATTGTAATTTAATACTATATAAACGCAAATATCAACTGCATGCATAAATTCGCTTGCACCATTAATTTTTTTGGATGTATTTTTAGAATAATACTTCTCCACGAGTCAGGCTTATTATATCGATTCCAGAAGCATTTTAACTCCGACTCTTCCAATGTCAATTGTCGTATTGCGGAGCAGTTGAACAGGAATGTTCGAAGCTTGGAATACCACGATGTCTCCACTGCTTACTTTATTTTTTCTGCTGGAGTTTTCACGTCTATTATTATTTACTCAATTGAGAGATTGATGTCCCGCATTAAATATTTAATGGCAGGTGAGAATCGACGCAGGGCATATCTACTATGTAACTACCAGTAGTATGTATATTATATATGAACGATTGTGCCACTTACGTTTATTACAAAATAACCCACACACCTTTCCAGAAAGTATATGTAAATGCCTACAAACAACTTGATCTGTATTTTAAATGTAATTTAGCTTAAATATGAACAAGCCATACTCAAACAAAAATATTAAGCTGGAAATAATTAACCCTCCTCCTAAAATAATAAAACTGACCAAAACATTCTTAAATTTAAAAGCTGAGACTTTAAGGTAAAATTGACCCCTCAAGGAATTTAATACTTGCTGGTGAACCCAGCCGTTATTCCTCTTGAGCCATTGGATCCCATCAAATTTCCTGTACTCATAAACATCTTCGATCCATTTGAGGAACAGGCCCGTATCCCTCACCAGCCTAATGACCACACTGAAGCTGTCTACAAACTTTGAATTTTTTGTGAATGCCCAAGTCCAGATAGAGTCCACTGCATTGTCCAATGAGAATTGAACTGTTGGGAATGACCGGTGTAAGGTGAGGTTTTTGGCAACAGTGCTGATGGCCACAAAATCGAAGGTAATGCAGACGGTGTTTTTGTCAAAGGCTGCAGGATATATACATTTGGTCCAGTCACGTTCCAGTGTCATTCTCCGTCGGATCCCTGCGTACATGGGATTAGTTGTTGTATTGAAGAATGTGGTTGCTGCAGCATCCATTTGTATTAGTTTGATATTGTAATCCATCCGATGAGATAATTCATAGAAGGTTTTCGGCTTCACTTGAAATTTTGGGTAGGTAAAGTATGCTATTAAGTCTCGTTTAAAGAACGTTACAATAATCACACCCAAAAGGGCCCAAATTATATAAATGCCCCGGATTGTTCCTCTCTCAGGGACGGATGCACCATGCTCGATGAGAGGGTTTATCGTCATTCCTAAAATGGCCGCCCAACTTACATTTTCTTTCTTAACTTTGCAAAGAACAACAGAACTGAGGAATAATGAATAGACTGCGAGGCAGAGTAAGGCTAAGCATAGCCAAGTCATGGGTTGGAAGATATACAGAACCGCCGCCCAATTTAATGTCTTACGGGGTTGCCCAGTAATGAATTTAATCCCTGACACGTGAATGACGGAGGTAAAATCAAAATACTTGTCCCGTGCGTAGGAATGAGCTGCACCGAATAGCACATCTTTATCTCCTCGAAAAACTTGTCCTGCTTGACCAATCCATGTTCCATTTTTCAGTTGTACTATCCCTTGAAACTTTTCAGGGTAATCTAGGTCATAGGTAAAATTATAAACAAGGGAAGTTTCATGGATTATATTTCGGTAACAGCCACCAATCGGAACATTGTTATTTAGTAGGATAAATGGATCGAGCATTACGACCGTTGCTCGAACATGCTGGTTTTGTAAGAATTCTCTTGTTGATAACAAAATACGGTTTGGATTTTGCAAGAACTCCGTAAATTCTTTGACTTTCACTGTGTGGCGTAGCTTTTGAAGGAATGCGTCATAGGGAGGGGAATAACTCCTGTGAATATCTGCTTTCATAAATACAAAATAGTTACTTTTTGGTTGCAATGAGTCATGTGTAAAATCTTGGAAGGATTTCAAGTCTGCTTCCATTTTTGGTAAGTATACAGCAACAACTTCACATGGGGAATCAAAATGTGGATTTAAAAAAGAGCTTGTTTTTGGGAAAGGTAGAGTCATTTTTAACGTTTGCATTTTCGGGAACAATGCAAAATGATTTTTGATTTCGAACTCTTGCATGTCTAGTGTGTTGTAGTAAATCAATTTCAAGGAACATCGAAGTAAGGCTTCAACCTCAGTAGCTTTTGAAACTCCGGATATTCGGTGACCGGATTTGGTTGAGGAATTTATAACCAAAAATAAAAGATACCAAGCTGCAGGTGTTTGTTCCAAATTTATTCTCATCTTGAATGTAGAACCATTAATTAACTCACTTAAGAACTATTGAGCCCAAGTTTCTCATATAGATATGTTTTGCAATAATTGTAAAATTTTGTGAGACGCTTAAGCTCCTCACCTGGTGAATGCTGCATTTTCTAAGGGAATTCGCCGTCAGTCTTCTGATTCTACGTTAAACGTCAACATTCGCATTTATATATATATTTAAGTGTTAACGAAATCCTGAAGAAGGATCTTCAAAGATCTATTAAGATCCATCTGCGGATACAAGAGTTAGTAGACACCGGTATAACCACATGTGTAAAAATTTGGGTCTCTTGGTTCACAAATTTGCGTAACCTTTAACTTCTTTCTTCCAAATGAATTTCATGGTATGTGATTGCGTATCTACCTTGTTGGGTAGTACCTGTAGTTCAAGTATATGTGAGCCTGAGTACTTCCTTTCAAACCCATTCATAAATAACACTTGATCAAAATAAGTGATGCATTGAAATGGGTGGGGCACTTGCTCATTAAAAAACGTTTGCATGTGCGTCGTTCTGAATGAAACTTGCTGTTGTTATTTACGCGGTTCAAAGAATCACTTTCCTTAGACACCCTAAAATGACAATGTACCACGCATTAGTCTTTCACTACTCCACCCGGGGTACAAAGGAACCAGAAACTATACCTCAATCTACACATTTGAAAATGTCCTGGTCAAAATGCTTGCCAAAGCCAAAGTGTCATGTAAGTGGCCAAATTGCCAGACATGTTGAGAATTTTCATGAGCGAAGCGATATACTGGACTGGTTCGATCCGTTGGTGTCGCGTGTTTTCCACTCGAGCCCATCGCCCAGGGACAACGCAGAGACATGGTAAATACAGGTTTGGAAAGCCCATGGCGTAAATAAGCGCAGGTAAATACCAGTTTTTCAAATTCCGAAATTTTGAAAAAAAAAATCAAAATTTCGAAAATAGTTGAAAAAATCTATATCCACTCATGGGGTCACAATGGTTCAAGAATAACGTCTCCTGCCGCAATGTTTTCGAAATTTCCAAATTTGGTAAAACTTTCCACCAAAACACTAGACTGGGTCGATCCTTTGGAGTCGCGTGATTCCAACGCGAATCCCACTACATGTTTGGAGAGCCCATGGCACATATATGTGCCGCCAAATACCAGTTTTTCTCGAAATTTTGAAAAAAAAAATCAAAATTTTGAAAATATTGGAAAAACTCTATATGCACTCTTGTTTATATTCGCTTCGCTCTCCATGTGACCGCCCCGCGGTTACAAGATTCAGATTTTTAAAATAGACTTGTCAATGTATGAAGCTAATTTCAGAAATTATGTAGTCATACATATGCATATTACACGCACAAAACACCTCGTTCTTATTAACATTAGATATCCCAGAATAAATATAATCCAGATCAGCAACAGCAACAGGATCATCTACATTTAATTCAAAGATAAAGCGTATCAATAATGCTAAATTGTTTTTGTCACAAAACATTGTTACTTACAAGTACTGTCGAATCAACTTGAAAGTTTCATTTAATAATGAGCTAGTTCTGCTCTTCGAGCCACTCATCGAGTATTGTACGAGAGTAGCCCTGAATATCTCTTGTCCCTCGCTTGTCAATGCACCAGCGTTTCTCAAAGTATGTACCTCAATGAGTAAGGTTAGTTTGTTTGTGTATTCAAATCTAAACATGCCTTACCGAATGTTGTAATTAGTTAAAGACGCGAAGTGAACTATATATAATATATTAAATAAGGGTAGAGGTTCACTTTTTAACACAAGGCTTATATTTTATTCGCAGCAACGTTTCGAGCTTTTACTCTTCGTCAGACAAATGATATACTAGTAGTAACATTCAATATATTGCATATTACAATCAATAAAAATTGAAAAATTGAAATTATTGATTTTTCGATTATTTAAAATAATCATTACTGTTATTTTTAAAAATATGAATTAGTTAAGCCATTTAAAAAAAACGAATGTTGTCCTTGCTCACGGCGATTAATTCCAAGAGAACTTTCTTGTTTTTTTTTAAATATTAATATTGATTTAGATGAACCCATAATCAAATGTTATTCCGTTTTTTATTTCCGAAATTAATTTCAGTAAATTGTTGCCGTTAGTTTTTATCATTTTCCCCCCTGATTTTGCCATTTGAATGCTGTGTCCTTGTGGCCTCCATCAAAATTGCCTTCTTCAAAAAAAAACTACAGAATGTAGGAATCGGAAAATTTTTAATGCGTCTGGTTATGCTATGAGCTAGTTGAGGATAAATGTTTGATCATACGCTGTACAAAGTTGCGTTATAAGAATGTAAATAGCGTAATGATAACTAAGCAGTAATAAGACAATTTAGGGAAATGCTACAGCCTACAAAACTATAATATGCTAGAATTTACGTGAAAACATAATAGGAGTTAAGTTGTAAAAAATACATATGTTGGTTAACCAGACATATGTACTTTCGTTCAAACAAATACTTTACAAGCTACTACCAATTGTGCATACTTATACTTGAACAAAGTGTTTCACGATTGTTGTTGTTGTGTGAATGGAAGTGTCGATGTATTTGTGTGTATATGTGCCCAAGGGAGAAGACAGCTCATAAGTATCATAGATGGTTATCTTTTGCCTTTTGCTTGCATCGGGCTTCTTGATCTTTGCAAAAGGAGTTTTGGTGACGTATCCACAAAATATATATACTATTATGAGAAATTTTGCATAGTAAGGCATATGAGCACAGTAATTTCATACGCTGTTAACAGCGTATGAGCATGCACATACGCGTAAGTAACGCACATGGTCAAATGTACATTTACATAGTGTAACGAGAAGGTATCCTTGCTATGCAAATGCCTAATCTGCCTTAGTGAATCTAAGGCAGATACTTTAAATATTTAAATGTGAGACATTCTCCTGTCTTCCTCTCAGATGTAGTCTGAGGAGAGCCCCAATGTGATCTGGAGCTCCCCACTGTAAAGACCTGGAAATAGAAGTAGTACCAGAACGATCCTTAATAATAAAGCACTAATAATTATTGTTACCAGACTGGAGTATTCCGTCCTTTCCCCTATTCTGGCATACATCAGGAGTTTCCTGACTGGCAATCTTATTTTATTTATTTATTTATTTAATGTTTCGTTATTACGGAAGTATTGGCTGGCATTGGAATCTATGAAGTAGTTATTGACTTTTGGCATTAATTGGTTATTGTTGTCCTACTAATACAGCATTGGGACAATAATTCCTCCGCCGAGGTCAGGCTTACTACAATAGTCCATGATATTCCTGTTTGGGAAGATTGGTCTGATTGTGAGACGAGTGTGTTTAACAGTAGAGCTATAAATA
This sequence comes from Allacma fusca, assembly GCA_947179485.1. Taxonomy (NCBI): domain Eukaryota; kingdom Metazoa; phylum Arthropoda; class Collembola; order Symphypleona; family Sminthuridae; genus Allacma; species Allacma fusca. Next base: position 39,427,091 of record OX359245.1, read on the forward strand.
AACTAGTCAATGGGAAAGAATGAGACTCACGCACAAGTGATAATTGACTTCAGTTACCTCATTCAAGTTCCCTATCCGAGTTCACACATTCCTCCGTCATCGTTCTCACAAGCAAACGTGACTAACAAGAAATGTATCAACCTTAACAATGCCAGTCACGCGTTAAAAGTTATTTTCTGACCATTCTGATGCGTCAGAAGTTGGGTTATCCATTCAGAATGTTGTGAGCAGGCACGTGTAACCTCGTGTAGGTTTCCCATAATTGACGTCCCGTGATAACACAAGTGTCCCCTCAGGCTATTTCCGAAATACGGTGTTCAAGGCAATACCGACGACGCAAATGTGTTCAACACCATACCAGAAGCTTAAATAAATGTTTTGGGCCCATTCGGGTGACAGGATACCCGGCTAGGTTAGCATGTTTACATATCGATTACAGCCGTTTGTGTTGACCTAGGACTAAACAAAATGTAAATAAATCCACTTATGGTTTATATAGTCTGTTGCTTACTGCTAACACAAATACCCGGCGGGCACTGGAGCCGGGTAATACAATACCCGATATTCAACAATATTCAAACATTCGTGACTTTCGCTGCAGCAATATGTTTTAATGATTGTTGGGCGTCGGACTATTTTTGTGCTAATGACATTCGGGCATTGCACCTGGGTTTTGTAATACCCGGAACATCAACAATACCCGGTTCCAGTATCCGCCCTGTTAGCAGTAAAGACAGAACAGACTATAAGACATAAGTGGATTTACATTTTGTTTGTCCTAATTGCCCAACACAACCCGCTGTAACCGTTATGTGGCCATGTTAACCTAAGCCGGGTATCCTGTCACCCGAATGAGCCCAAAACATTTATTTAAGCTCCTGGTATTTGTTGAGCACATTTGTGTCGACGGTCTTGCCTTGAACACAGTTTTTCGGAAATAACCTGGGGGGACACTTTCGTCCTCATCACGGGACGTCAATTATGGGAGACCTATATGGGAGAGTTTACAGTACACGTGCCTCGTTGTGAACATCAACCTGATCTTAATTGTCTGTTAGTACTGACACAATAGGGGTTTCCACAGGATTAAACTTATAAACCAATTCATAAAAAAAGTTATCGAGTGGGAAATATTTCTGTAGTGACTCCAGCATCCGTTAACATTAGCTTCTTATGAGTCTAGCATTTGCAAACCACCAGATGATAATTCCTGTTTGAAAGATAATATTTAGCTTTTCTGTATATGCAGGAATCGCTTATTCTAGAATCACAGAAAGCTTTGTGAAATGCTTTCCCTCAAATTGAAGAAAGCATGATTTGCATGCCAAGGATAAAATCACGGAAATACATACTCCGCGGTCTATATTTCCGAATGATAACTGATGATTAATTGAGAGAAGGTTCCCTTTTATTTCCAACAGTTTCATTGCACACAATGTACACCCTTAATGCGGAAATACTTCTCATAATTGTTTCTGGTGAACATTATTTTCCTAGTTGCACCCACCCCAATGCGGCAAAATTCAACTCTCGTAATTTGACCTTATGGGGTGTAATTAATCAACGTCAATAATAAATTTTTTAATTGAGGTAATTACTTTAACGTGTATATTGCTGTCGACGTTGAAATAATACTCCCATTAGGTTACTCACAATTTTATAACGAGTCAAGTGAACCTGAATATGCTCTCAATACTAATTATTTTTAGTACAGCAATAAAACTAATCATACATACATATATCTATGGTTTCAGCCATTTCCGTCATTCCAGTTTTTGCAGCTTGTTGTGAGGTGCTTCAAAAGTGCTTTCAAATATCCAGCTTACTCTTAAAACATAACTCCAGCCCAAAATATCACTGGACAATCATGTTGCAAATTTACTTTTTGGCGCTTGCCCTCATCTTTGTAGTCAAGTCTGAAGAAATGAAAGCCCATGACAAAAATCAGGTATCGAAATAATTACTCTAGAAAATAAAGTGAAGTAGTGGATTTTTGTTATTATTCAACCCCTCCTAAATTTAATATCTTACGATTAAAGCTGTTTAAAAGGTGTTTTAATGCCCATGTGCAGTTTAACAAAATATGAAGATTCTCACAAAGGAAGTTCTTGATTAATGACCAACCGTTAATAATTGTAGGGACGGAACATCCAGGACCTACAAAATTGGACGGCTCCGGAAAATTTTAAAGCTAAATTTCCTTACTACCTTAGTGGCTATGATTATGAAAATAGAGCAAGTAATATCTCTAGAGATTATTGTGACAATTGTCATATTTATATACTGCAATTTAAAACATATAAAATATTTGTTTGTATACATAATTATGCATGTTGAGAATTTATAGTTATAGTAATGGAGTGGGGGAAGTGGTACACGCGACTAATTGCTCAAACGGGGGGAGAAGAGTTACGAAATTTAGAAAAAATGCAGGACCAATTTGTAGAGCAACTTAGGACATCATTCTTTAGAAAACCACTGAATGGATCTGAGCCTAGCTCCAGTGATGATGAGTTTGTGATGATAATGGACATGAATCATTATGAATTGTTACAACTGGGGTCCCTGAAAAGTGAGTGTATTTTTGGAAATCTGTTTTGATACGAAATTTTTTGTAACTGTAATTTTATTATGTTTAAATTTACCTTTAGACATTCAGTATCTCATGAAGTACTTTGCAAAGTTTGACGCATGTTTCGAAAAATTTTCATATGGCTTCATGATCAATGGTAAGTTTACACGAATTTCAGCTTGAAATTTAGTAACTGAATTCGAGGCTACATCCCGATACAATCCCAAAGAGTTTATAAGATTTTGCCTTATTTGAGCAAATTCTCTAACAAGGGAAAAAATACACATTTATGATGCTATTTACCACAAGGTTAATTTATCACCAAGGCCTTCATTATACATAATTATATCTATTTACTTCTTGTATTTATAAAACAGTGAGCGCCGTTGCGGAACAATTTGTTAGGATATATAACGCATTTATGGCAAAGTATTTAGAACGAACCGAAACTTACGGCACGAATTCAAGGATTTGGATACCCCAACTATTACGGAAAATGCCACCAAGTCAATTGCCCCAGCATTATGGAGGGTTACGAGAGTTCAAACCAGAGCTGCGCACAAGTACAAGTAGTACACGAGTATTTCAAGTCAAGTTCGCGTTCGGGTCGTGGTCAAGTAAATAAATTTAAAACCATGAACGGTTCGGGTCGTGTTCAGGTATTTCATCGACTTGACCATGATTTCTTACCTCAAGTCAAGTTCGTGGTCAAGTATAATTATTTTACTTGAACCATAGTACCTGGTCATGTTCAAGTAAATATTAAAAAGTACTTGACCACGAACTTGAGTTTTTCGTGTACAAGTTCAAGTAATTTTGTTTGTGCAATTCTTCATGGCTGAGGGAGTTTTCAATTCACTTACGATTCACTGTACTAAATGAAACTTAAAACGGCATTTAATACATCACTTTAAGCGGCATTTGTTAATTTGTTCGTGTACACAAATACAAAAGAAAGCTCAACATTCATATGGCTCCGTGGAAATTGATTTAAAAATGTTAGCACCCATGTTTATAATAGTATGTGACAACAAAACCTAAAAGAAGTTCTGTGTCCCCGAAAATGTCAACTGAGTCACCAGACCCACCCGGTACACGAAATCAGAGTAGATCTGCAGTGTACAATCGTTCTACATTCATCGAAAGGAACCAAAAAAACAACTATTATTTTTAGAGGCGGTTGCTAGCAAAATGCTGGGTGAAACCTAGTGTGTTAGAAACCCAGGTTCGCTTTCATTAGAAATATAAATTCAATAAAACTTAAGTATTTTGATGTCCAATGGATTACTTGAAAGTACTTGAAAGTTCAAGTTCATGGTCAAGTTCGGGTCATGGTCAAGTCAAGTTGAAGTTGGACCCGAAACGCGCGTATAAAATCATGGTCAAGTAATATGAGAATTACTTGAAAACCCGAACTTGTTTCATTCAAGTATTACTTGAACTGAAAATGTCAAGTTCGGGTAATCTTGAAATACGTACTTGAGAAGTCGGGGTCAAGTCAAGTTCGTGGTCGGATCTTTATAAATACTTGACCCGAGCGCAGCACTAGTTCAAACCAGTTGCTGTTTACGGTTGAAGTTTGTGTTTAATGCTTGAGCATCACAATGACTTTTCTCATTTTTGTATTTATCTTTTGTGTTTTTAAAATTATATGTATGTACAAAAATGCTAGAAAAATTGATCAAGAAACGGTGCTCTCAAAAATCCAAGATCTATGCAAGAAGCTGGCTCAATTTTGTCATTTATCATTTATGTAATTATGTAAACTAGACCTAGTCTGATTATCTGTTGGAATGAATGCTGATCACCAGGCCTACATGATGTACATACAGTATGTACGTTACCTACAACTTATCATTAGCCTTTAACCTTGAAATTGTTTAATCACTTGTTATTTATGAACATTGTTGAAAATAAAATAAAAATCTATCTTCGCCCAGGATTTGGAGCACAGTGGTTTTCTTCCTTGATTTTTTGACATAGAGCCATACTCAAATTTTTCTCAGTATCATTTTACCCCGATCAAAAATCTCAGATCACCTCACACAATACCTGGTCCTACAAGACGTTTTTATCAACACCAGTGCAGTCACCCTACAGTTTGCAAGTATCGGGATAGAGTAAGTGGGATAAACGTTTTTGCAACGAAAATTATTCGGGATTATTTTATTCTGCATCTGCATTAATTACGTACATCATCTTTTTAACATTACGAATTATATTATTTATATATAATTATCTACTGTGACATAACTGTAACATGTTACCTTGTCTTATCCACCGAAAGGATGATGAACTAAAGTTAATATTGATTGTTATTTTTAGTGGAATTATATTAAACTGCTAATAACGGTAAGAACTATTTATTGGCCGAAGTTAATCAAACAATCAGTCTGACTTGTGAAGGGTAGCTAGAGTTCTGGATGGGGAAGCCCTGTCCAGATATTATTTAATATTATATTGAATGACTTTATGGAATAAAGTATTAATGTTTGAAGTAAAGGATTATATAGCCCTGAACCAAGCAATTCTTATACAGTACATATATAAGATACGGGTGACGTCCGTCCGGCTCTCACATTTATTAAGTATTTATCTATTTGAAGAGTGTTACTGTATTCACAATTTCTGCAGTTATTGGGAGAGATCCCTAGTCATATACATACACACCTTACTATGTATGTGCATATAAGACGCGGACGTAGTCCTGATCCGGAACCAATAACTGCAAAAATTATAAAGTTACCGAAACCCAATTTATTTAAAAAATAATCAAATATGTAACTGACACAGGGAACTTTATATTGACAGTGGAACTGTTTCAAGACTACAGATCTGGGTAGCTTATTTTAAATTGCTGATGGAAGGAAATTCATACGGATATGGAGAGTTTAAGGGTTAGAGTTATAGCATTGATGTTGGCTTTACTATTGATGATTACATACTTACGACATTTTGAAATATGTTGGATTTTTTGATGTCTACTGAATATCGCTCAAAACTCGTAATATTACCATGAACTAGAATTTTTGTGAATAACAAAATTCAAAATTCATCCACACATATTTATAATTCCTCTGGAATTCGAATTCACAAATACGTAATTATTAGTAGATTTAAATTTTAAGGTTCTTAAGGATTTCAATAGTCCCCGTCAAGCGTCATACTGAAGAGACAAAATTAGCGAATTCTGTGAAGCAGTGTGTGAGCGAATTCACCCAACAATATGAATCAACTATAATATTATAGTTTTTCATAAAGTTTCCTATATACATCAACTTGTAACATATGTACTGCTTTGTGATTTAGTATGCAAAATATTAGCAGCTCGCTAAAGCCAATAACAAAAAAGTTTGAGCGAATATGCCAAAAATACCAGCCCTAGGCTGAATACACCCAAAATTCCCAAAGTGCCATAGCTGTCCAAAATGCCAGGGCATTTTTGGCAGGCATAATGCAGAAAATGTCACGACACTTTCAATTATACAATCCTGGTCATTACTCGTGGAATTAATAGCCACAGTCCTGGTTGGGGGCTTAAATACAGATATGTACATATCTTATGCATATTAACGTCACCTGGAAAAGACCTTATTTTTCTTTTTAACCTTGAACAATTATCGGGCTAGATCGGCGAAACTGCACGTGCAACTACACGAGGGCTAATTTTGTATGATTTCTATGAGAAACATTCCTTCATAATACTTCAAAATACTGAACGTCATGTCCAAGAATGACAGTGAATCACTGCATACTAATAGTTATAGCAGTGCAAATGAGTACCGTTACGAAAACCTGATTTCCACGTGAAATCCATTTTTCTCACCATGTGCATGCTAAATTCTTGTGTCCGACCCTGATTTTGGAAACAATCGTTGAAGATCAACCATAAGATGAGCTTCGCTTTTGAGTTTCCTGAAAAGAACTTCCGTGTATACTGTTAACACCGCATATTCAAGCCCCATCCACAAGCTTCAAAATAATTACTGATTTGCTGAGAAAATCCCCGTCAAATCCGAAGCAATCAGACGTAACCAGAAACGCCCAAAAGGTCAAATTGTGATCAGAAGCTCAAGTATGAGCAAAAAACTGCAATTGCACGAAAGGTTGTATAATTCTGCAATAAATTGTGCCCTCGACTGAAGTAGTGAGCGAGGGTTGTTTTGAAACTAGTTATTTGCGAAGTACAAGCTAATCGTCTTGAAGGCTTGGAATACAATTTCTTGTAATACCCACGGTATTTCCTCCAGTTCATATCTGACTTTCATGTTTTATGAGCAAAGCTCACTACGTAATAATAGAATAAATTATTCTTAAGCATTAGAGCTTTCCCAGGGTTAGAGTTTTTCCGGTACCTGGAAAACTCAGCTACCATATGATTCTTAACTGAAGCCATATTTTAGTGGCAAAATCAAATTCAGTTACTTCCTTAATTTAATTCCAAGAGAGATGTATGCAAACACATTTACGGAAAAAATATGGTCCTAAACAAATTTATCCTAAAAATAAGTACAAATATATTTGATTAACATTGGATATGTGACGACGATGATGGTCACACTCAAAGTTGACAACATAAATAATGTGACAAATAACGACCCTATATTTTTATTGCTCTGTATTGTAAGTTCATAAATACGTTGTGGGATTTTTTATTAGAATTGTCTGTACGGGGAGAATGGCGGATGTGGCATTCCTCCGAAAGCTGTTTTATTGTTCCTGTATGGGATGAAAATAAGTTCTTCATGCAATTCGGTGTCAATCAGGTGATTCCAGAAGTGCATCCTATTTGTGAAGGGGCTCTCAATTGGGCGTGGCTCCACATTCAGCTCGTAGTAGTGAGTTGGGACGCCACCTACCGTCTCCACAGGCTGTACTGGCAACCATTCCATGGAAGAGATCCAAGTGTCCGTGGGTTTCCTATAATTTCCATACAAATAAAATGACATATTCTTTAAAATTACGATGACCTGAGAATTATTGAAATACAGCAGACGATTTTGTATCCTATACCCATAGTAAGCAAATGAAGCCCAAATCTTGATAACTTTTTTTGAAAAAATCTCGCATCTTGTCCCAGGATTTATAGCCATGTTGGGCATTTCGAAGAAGTATTGCAGATCATCAGAATGGGCAACTCCTGGAAAAGAAAATCGTGTGAGTAAATTTAAGGGGAATTAAAATATACTTTTTTAATTTGGAAAATTATTTCTACCTTTAACTTCCCCAATCCCAAACAACTTCAAGTTGCTATTTGCACCGGTGTAAGTGACCAAAAAGGGGTAGACGGACGCATATTTGGCAAAATTGAACGCCGCAGTTTGAACACCATGGACGAAAAATCGGTCCGAGTACATGTTAGTTAAATTTTCCCGTGTGTCCGCCCCGATCATTTTATTCCCGAAATAGAAGCTTTTGATTTGCTGAGATACATGGTCCCTTTGACCCACGTGAGGTAAAATGTCTTCGTACATTAATGATATAGGGATCCATTTGTTAAATTCCGTGTTCAACTCTCCCAGGGCCTTCTCATTCATTAGGATTGCTGTTTGAAATTTTAAAATCAGTTTTGGGGGTCTCATTTTTATTTTGGTAACACTTAACGTTTTCCTATTAAATTATGGTAATTTACTTACTCTCTGCATGGAAGAGCAAACCCTCGTCTTTATTAACCCCGGTCAACATCGGCACTCTTTGGAACCGCCCTTGCTTAATCATTGTGTACGGATGCTCCGGTAGGAATGTGATCCCTTGTGGTTGAACAAACCCAGTAGTGGTTGTTAAGACTTCTACGGTTGGTGGAAATGGCACAAAGGGGTCCATAAACCAGTCCTGAAAATTATTTAATTGTTTAAACGAATACTATAATAGCAGGGATTTCTTTTATGACAAATTGTTACTCAAATCATTACCATGAACTGAGCTTGAGCCATGATAATTTCCTTAAAATCTTTCCCTCTCAGACAGAGCCCTAGATCCCTGGAGTTTGTGGAATTGCAGCCCAATCTCATTCCAAATTTATGAGCAGTTCCTGCAGGGTTTCTCGCCACGGCCCATGGGACTAGGGCGGAGCCACTGTGAGCGATCACGTGGGAAAACAGACCTTACCATAAAAGCATTTATGTTAAAATTACTCTTGCAACTTAAGAATCGTTGACAAATATTTTTGTAAACGGCTGCTTTTGGGGACACCCTACTGACATCAAAACTCCTTATACCAGGATCTTCATTATAGAGTAAAAAAGGCTAGAACATTTAAAAAATTTTAAGATACCAGATGACATTGGTGATAACATATGGAGCTGCGCGGAAACAGCGCCAGAGCTCTCCCCGTAAACAGTTACACGTCTGGGATCTCCGCCAAAAAAATGGATGTACGATTGGACCCACTTGAGTGCCAGGACTTGATCCTTCAAACCCATATTACCCAGAATCTCACCATCTCCAGTGCTTAAGAACCCTTAATTTTAATTTAAAAATATTACAATTAAATACTATTCCGATTTCGTCTACAACTGCTCAAAATATAAATACTTCTTCGTGAGAGAGGATTTAACTATTGAAAGTAAGGTCGTATAATTAATTACCCAATGCTCCCAAACGGTAATTAAACGTTACCAGAATGACATCCTCATCCATAAAATATTTAGCCCCATGCTCATCACCGGCCCCATTCATGAAGGTCCCGCCATGAATGAAGAAGATTACAGGATACATTGGTCCAATGCCTCTTCGCCGCAGGGCTTCCTAAAATTTAAAGTAATTATTGAAAAGAACCAGGGTCAAAATGCAATTATTTTTTAAATACTCGAATATTTACGAGCTGATTTTTGATGATTACCTTCGGAGCATGTACAGTTAAGTACAAGCAATCCTCCTGACCAAGGATATCTCCTGGAGCATTATATTTGGTTTGTGGGCACAATGGAGCCATCTTGGCAGCGTCTAGGATGCCATTCCAAGGCATTGGAGGTTCGGCGGGCTTTTCAAAAATTTGTGGATAAAATTAAAATTGTTTTGGAATCTAATGTATCTGTATTTGTATACGTGGCTCTACAAATTTAAAATACAAAATTATTTTTTTTTAATATTTTTTTAAATACCTCAAATTTTCTCGGAGGCTTTGCATAAGGAATGCTCATGAAACTGTAGTATTCCCTCTGATTGCGGGACATCATCATGGCTCCCTTCATCTGACCCAATGGAATGTTCATCATGTCCAGCATGGGCCCAGGCGCTGGCGTCGGTGCATCTTGCCCAGAGCTCAGCCAGACAAAAAATGCCAGCCCAAGTACCCTCACTAATAATTGTTTCATTTTTAGGAACTATTTTTGTTTAAAAAACTTATGCACCATACACCTCACACAGTCTTAACTTTTTATAGAACTAATCCACTGAATTTTCCGATGCAAACTGAAGTCCGCAAGGTTAAATTCACAAGTTTTGACTCGTTTTAAGAAGGTCACCGGCAATTGGGGAGGCCAGTTGGCATCCGCTTTGACCAAATTATCCATCAAGTTCATTTTTTTTTGCCTCGTAAAATACTCAAATTGAATCAAAACGTCAATAAAATTGAAAGTATTTTCCATTTCTAATTGAATGTACGTTTCAAATCCAAACACCTTCAAATACAGTTTTGCTTTTACAAGGCTTTCATATTGCAGCCAGGTAAGCGTTTAAATTTCTATGCACAGCTCTTTGTTCTAACGTCAACAATAATTATTGTCTAAATTACTGACCTTTTTTATCAAATCAAGCTTTGGAGCTTTATTAAACCTCAAAACGCATGCATGACACTTCCGGAGAGTAAAATAAATTAAAAATACGAACTACAGTTATACAATGTCATTCATTCAACTCTACTCTCATAGTCCAATACATTACATGAGCTACAAATTCCGAAGCATATTATTTCCCCTCTACGTTTATATCATTGTCAGTGCTTTTGTTTTATACTCCTAACGGTTTTGTTTATTTATAGAAACGCTTGGATTTTTTGTCATGCCATGAACTCAATGTTCCAAAGGGATTTTAAAGCATGTGTTTGTTGGAACTATGGACATTAATTTTTTCTTCAAGAATTGAATCCCTTAACTGTAACGTCGAGGATTAAATTTTACAATGCATGTAGCATACAGTCCACTCTTGTATTCTAATACAGCACCTCAACCAAATTTACTCTTATATCATCTGTAATGAGCTGGTAGTACAAGGGAGAAAATTTAGCATTGCGTTAAATAGGAATGTGTCAAATATTTCTACTCCTCTGGAGAGAAAACGCTCTTATAAACGCTCTTATAAACGCTCTATATATATCGGTATATACTAGCTCTTGGCTGTTGTAAAAATGGGTTGCTCTTGCTTGTATGGAGAAACCCTTATTGGAATAATTTATTCCAATATTCCTGACCCTATAAATAGTATACTCTCAGAAAAGGATCTCAAAGTATGTAGATATACTAGTAATTATATGTACTGCACTGCACGCCTATACTCAGGAGCCCTACATAAGAGACATGAAAACAAAAGCAAAAAACTCATGTTTATTACTATTAATCAGGAGGCCACAGGGGATTGTAATGCTAAGTAATATCTATTTACGACGGACGCATAATTGGCAATTTATTGAGACCATCTCCAGCCCATACGTATGTACATTATGCATACGGTCCGACTCTCTCCAGCATGCGTTTAAACGTCAATCCAGTACTAGAAAACTTGAACCTTACACTTTTAGTATGTCTGGTTTGAGGGTCAGACTCGTGCAAGGAATATTTTTGGGTGCTTGAGTGAAAAAATAAATTTTTGGAAAATATTTATCCGTTTGCAACGTCAATAATGCAAAGTCAGAATGACGGTCTTTCATATAACTATAACGACAATTTTCTCTTTCTGGATTTACCAAAGTAACTGCAATCCTAGTATTGTGTCCGTGACTCAAGGGAAACTTCAAGGGGCTGTGAGTGCTTCTCGTGGGGATCGGAAATTCCTGTCGTTTTTGGGGATCCCTTATGCAGCTGTCGGGAGACGTTTTCAGGTATGATGAGCTCTATAAAAATTATTATTATTGTAGATGGCGCTCATTGAGCATCCTTTTAGAAGAAGCAAAATTTGGGATATTATTTTAATTTAAATATTTTAATTTCTGGTTAAATATAACAGTGTCAATGGATAAATTTTAAAATGTATACTTGACACCTTCAAATTTAAATAAATGGATTTTCAAAGGTAGCAGAGCCACCTGGGGACTGGATCGGGATTAGGAACGCTCAGAACTTTCGCAACGTTTGTGCACAAATTGAGCCAATCACATCAGAAGTCCTCGGAAGTGAAGATTGTTTATATTTGAATGTATTTGTGCCACATGTAAGAAAAAAAATTTTTTGTTGAATATATTGTAAGCCTAGCAAGGACTTTCAGATTGTATTAATTTTTGAATTTTTAAATAAATGTGTATTAATCAATTAATCATTGACTATTTCCATGTACTTTTATCAATGCAGACAATTGTGACCTCAGGGAAGGACTTACACCCAGTCATTGTATTCTTCGGTGATGACAATTTTCAAACTTCTGGCCAGCCGGATTCAGTCGGAGCGGATTATTTCATGGATGAGGATATGATTTTGATTACTGTCAATTACCGTTTAGGAGCTTTTGGTAAAACTGAATTATTACACTTGGAAATTATTGTGCTCTATTTGCCAAGATTTTGTTTCCTAATTTTTGTATTACATTTTATTTAATTGTTAATAAATATTTCTTATTTTCACCATAGGCTTCCTAACATTAGGGGATGAGGAAATTCTACCAGGAAATTTAGCCCTCAAGGACCAAGTGCAAGCTCTCAGGTGGATTCAATCCAATGTTCATGTCTTTGGAGGGGATCGTATGCGAGTGACCTTGTTCGGATCAGGAACTGGAAGTATTGCTGTTTCAATGCATTTACTCTCACCGATGAGCGCAGGTAGTATTTAAAATTGCTAAAAAAATATACAGTGTTCCTTTTGATTTTGGGTAAAATTTTCATATTATTGTGAAATTTCCCATAGAACCTTGTTACTAAATTCGTTCCTTGCAACTAGGTTTATTTTCTAACGGGATCTCCAGCAGTGGGACATTCTCCTGTCCAAACGCAATAATTTTGGAGCCCTCCATTACGGCACAAAAACTAGCTAAGCTTTTGAACTGCTCCGGGAATACTTCCCTGGAACTTGCAAAATGTTTGGATGAGAAAAATACCACTGAGATTTTAATTGCTCAAGGGAAGTTAACAGTAAGCTGGATAACAAATTGTAATAGAGCTTTGTAATAATTATCCACTTGTATTTATTTCTTTTGAGTATGAAATAAATATTGTAGCTTTTCACAGTAAGAGAATTTTACATTTGATGTAATGAACAGATGTTGTTTATTTCTTTTGAAGGGATGGGAAAATTTCCAACCAATCACACCTTTCGGACCCACCATTGAATCCCCCTCGAAGGAACGTCTGGAATTATTTAAATCAACCAAAAATCCTGGCAATATCGAGGAACATTTGTTTCTCCCAGATTTCCCTCAAAATCTACTTCAACTTAATGAGAGGAGGACTCCTTGGATAGTTGGAGTCAATTCCATGCCCGGATATTGTAGCAAAGTTGCAGGTATTAGATTTTATAAAATTATTATTACAATCTACATTCACAATGTAGCTCCAAAATAATTATTAGCCATAATAATTTTTTGTTATATATTTGTGAAAAGGTTTCAAGGAGAATGCGAGTTATACCCAGCTCTTAAATACACACTGGGATCAAATCGCTCCCTTGCTCTTCCACTATGGAGACACCTCCAACTCGCCCTTGGTCATTAATGGGAAGGTCCGTGAGTTTTATTTTTATAATGAGAACATCGATCTCCATAACTTGAATCAACTGTACACTGCCATCTCGGACCATGTCTACTTTGAGTGTGTGAAGAAAAGTGCACTGTCCTACGGAGCCACGGGGTATCCCGTTTTTTTATATTATTTTGAGTACCGGAGGGTTAACTTCAATCAAGTTCCAGGTAAGTGAATTAACCATAAATTAATTTTCGTATTTGCCAGAGTAGGAGCTATAAAGTAAATTAATTCTAATTAATAAATTAATTGTAAATTAATTCTATGTATTTTAAAGTAAATCACCATAAGTTGAACGTAAACTACAAAAAATTCCTGTAATTTTTATTTGTCTTTAGTTATAAATGGAGTGACGCACATGTCAGAGCTTCAGTATTTTTTCAAGCTGAATCACAAATTCGGACTTCAAATATCCGGCAAATCCAGATCCGTCGGATTTTCCAAAGCCATCATCCGATTGTGGACATCTTTTGCAAAATTTGGGTAATTTATTTTTTAGCATCTATCTGTACTTGCAAAAAGTAACTGTACTAGATATGACTGGATCCCATAAACATAACATTATGGTAAATGAGAAAGTGTCTAAATATTTCTACCCTTAAAAAAGAAATTATGTTCCAAATTAAACAGTGCATTTGATTCTTGAGGACATTTAAATTGGATTTTTTTTCCAGATATCCAAAGGAAACCTGGCCCAGGGAAGATAATTGGAATCCCCTCTCAGAGAATCAAGTGAGGAAGAAAGTCCCTTTAAAATGGTACAGGATTGATGCAGATCTCGCATCCATCCGTGAGCCATTCTATGCCCGTTTGCACTTCTGGTCCAAACTCCCCACAAACGGGAAACTAGAGAAAGCTCAGGACGAGAGATGGAATCAGAGACGGAAAGATATTCAAGTGGGACTTGAGCCAGTGACTACATCCATGCAACTCATCCTCATCCCATCTCTTATTCTAACTTCCCATCTCCCCTTATTTCTATTCTTTTTTTTTGTATAAGCCTCCTCCTACAAACATAATGCTACTCAAATCAAAATAAAAAAGCGTGAGCCTTTGCATTGTCACTATTCCAACTTACAGGAAGGGATGTATAACTTCAAGAATAATCCGGACTTTAAATCATTCATTCAAAGGGATCCAAAAGGATTCATATACTCACGTATGTAGTTTAAATAGAGATAATTTAATTTAAATTGGTAATTTAATTAACGGAAGTGGCTCAAAAAACATTTCCAATTGAGAACACGACTCCAAAGTTTAGTGCAATTTCTCTTTCTCCTTTAAGAAATTATACGCTTCATTGAACCAGAGAAAAATGTCATAAAGATGATAGGACATCAGTGGGTTTTACAGTTGAAGATTGAATTTGCTGTTACAGTCAACGGTGTAACTTTTGAATTTTTAATTTTGTACTATTTAATTACATTTACATTATTATGTACATCTGCATTCTATTTTTTGCTATTCCTTCTTATCATGTCCACTCTTGCTTCAAAAATAAGGTTCCTAATTTTGCTTCCTATAATTTCTAATGTACGACTCAAATTTGGCTAATAAAAATTTATGATTTCCTTTTGAGTTTGACTACTAATTAACGTTAGCCAGTGTCAATTATGGATGTGATTAGTTGAGGAAGGGTTTACATTTGCACAAGGCTTTTACTTGTTGACCTGACTTTGATGTTTTAATGCCATTCCATTGAGCATTTTTGCAATCGTAGGATTCAGATTGGCGAATATGTGCAATGTAATTATTCTAAATTACTATAAAATTAAACACGCAACAGTGCGCAGTACTTGTATAGTAAAATCGCATTTGACTTAATGACAAGTAATTTGCCCGTATTTACCAGAGGATGAGAAAAGCATTTTCCTTCCCCTCCAATAAAATCCCTTGAAAAGGCAGTTAAATATTTTTCCTGCAATGCTGTAACAAAGTCCTATTTGGACTTCCCTTACAATTTAAAAAAAAAATCTCAGCTCCATTATTTAAAGAGGAATTAATTTTTTTAAGTATCTATACATAATATTTAGCTGAGGTAATAATTTAAAGATGTATATTTACTATTTTTATTACCTCACACGTTATGCCAATATTTGGGGGTCATGTTTTAAAAACATGGATGGACTGAAACCCCCTAAAATATTTCTGACCGGATTTAAAATTACGGGCGCACATAATACAATATGCCACGCTCATGTGTTATTGAGTCAGGGGTAAGTTCTACGATGTTAATCGTCCGTGATACAAGTAGTGTGGTGTGTCTTCACTTGATCCTCGCAATCCCTCAATTATAAACTATTGTGTGGAGATGGAGAGCGAGGATAGGGACAATCAGAAGGAAAAATAGGGAACTTAATGAACTATTTCCTCATCAACATCCTGTCATCATCCGCCAACCTCAGACTCACTTTACAGCTCTCATCTGTGTGTGTCTCTCACTCTCACTGACTCATCCCATGGATATCATTAGGCATTTATAGAGGCGTTATAGCACACACATGTTCAGAGTAGAAATGTTTATAGGGCAGAGCATAAACTCCCTTTTAAAAATCACACCAGCTAAATACTTTCTACAAGCAAATCATGCTCAAGATAGTACCCAATGCTTATGTATTACAGCCTTGGGATTGACATACTCATACGGACGCTTTACAAAAATAGAGGAGGTTTCTGACATTTCAAATTTAAATGAAAGTTATCGTGCTCAAATTCAATAAATGATTGGCGAAAAGGCTTAATAGTTCTCATGTGCAGTGTGATGGGCTGATCATTATAATATTCTGGGTTAAGCGTTACACTGTGGAAGGACTCCCGTAGAAAAATTCGCGTTGGAACATCTCCTCTCCCCGGCCTTGACACCAACAAATTAATGTCAAGTTCGACCGTCCGGAACAATATGTTATTGTTTACAGGCTAAAGTTAGGAATGACAATTAGGATCGTCCGGTGGAAAATGTTCCAGTCGTGTGTTTTTAGCAACTCCGCTAAAAAGTCAGATTGGACCCTTCTGTGTAAATCTGTTGGGAAAAATGTAAATGTGGAGATTTTAAATAGCAAAAAGAACATCTGGAAGAGTGTAATGAATGATTGTATTCTCACTGTTGATGATACAAGATTCCTGGGGATGCTCCCTTTTAACATCTTTGCACGTACTTACATTCCCTCACGAATTCATGTGTACAGTGAGCTGGGACTAGAAGACAGGCCCCAAAGAGCATTTACTTAGGAATTTTTGAAGACAATTTTGAAACCACTTCTTAGCTACTCCACATATTGTGAGGTGTTTCCAATCTTTACAGAAAAGCATCTGTCATTATAAGAGCTGGTGTTTTCCTGGAATGTCATTATAGAGAGAGTGTACTGTATTTGAAAATGCAGACGGAGATGCAAAAGAGACATCCTACACATGTATCTAAAAAGTCTATTTAGAATTAAGAGATGGTTTTATACGTTGTATGGAAATTTGGTGTAGATTTTATGCAACAGAGTTGTGCAAAATTTAGAGATAACGTGCAAGGAGGTTAATAAAATATTCAAGGATTGACTTTGAGGACTTTCCTTTCAAAGCTTTTCCTATTGTCTTTCAGTTGTCTGCTCCGAATTTATATTTCTCGGAAATTATGCAGCTTTTAGGAATTTTAAGGAGATACTTCCATTAACGTTTCTTCAAACGTTTGCATACGTTAAGTTAAGTACATCTTGCTAAATGTTGCTTCTCAATGGTCACAAATGAATAAAATTTAATTTTGCAAGCTCACTTTACTTTAATCTAATTGGCATTTAATTAATATTACTTGTGACAATTAGCACTGAAGTATGGAAAGGGTAGGTATTAAAGCCTTTGGACCCCTCTGACTAATATAAGAGAGTGCACTCACCATTAAACAGTGGATTACCCCAGTTTGAAGTAAATTTAGATACAGATTTTCTAAAATTTACTTTATTGAACTGGGTCAATATTTGATGCTCGTTTGTAGGGGATTTTGTGGTCTTTCAGAGAAGCTGTTTGATTGGTCGTTGAGAATTCCTGACATGACCGGAGGAGACAGGGAGCAATGTTGGAGAAATTATGGTTGAGGAGATCAAATAAAGAAAACATGCAGGAGGAATTTTTGATGTTGTAATTTTTTTATAATTTTAAATTTTAAATGAAGCAAAAACCCAAAAATTTCTCTTCTGCTTTGATATGATTTTATCAGGGCCAGATCTCTCGTGAAAAAATGACACATTCAAAATTCCTGTGTACTTTTTTTAATTCCGCTCTATAAGTAACTATAATTTCTCCAACCCTGACCCAACCCTGTCTGCTCGCAGTTCACAACGTGGACTTATCAAGTTGCATCCCGGAAGGCCCATAAAATTTCCTACAAAATAGCATGAAATATTTTGACCCAGGTCAATGAAGTAAATATTAGAAAATCTTGAACTACATTTGCTACAACTTGAGGGGGGATCAACTATTTTATGAGTTATTCCTAATGTTCGCTAGACGGGAGGCGAACAATTACGACCACGCCATACGTTTCATGTACACACTTTTGATCTTTAACAAACAATGTTGAATGCAGCGCGTGCTTACATTTGATTCTTAAAATCTGAAGAAATTATAATGTGCACAAAAATGCTTTTGAATAATAAAGCACTTGCACAATGTTACACATTTACGTGTATATGCAATTCACATTTTCCTGGAATATATTTATTTACCTTTGTGCCTTTACTACCAAAGTGTATCATAGTTGGGAAACTATAGCTCCAAGCCTGCCCCCTTTACGATTCCTTGTAAATATACTGTAAATGAAGGAATATGGAATTCAACAAAGCTTTAATATTCTATCCGTACAAAGCATGTCTCCTGAGCTGAAACAGTTTACGAATAATTGCTCACTACAACAGGCCTTATCACTTGGAGTGCTGGTAACTTGACATAATAAATGCTGGAGTAAAAACAGCTTTTAGCGTGGGCTGCTCTTTAAGTATATACAAAGGATGAGCATCAAGTGTGTGTGTGTAAAACCAAAAGTCAACGAAATATACACTCGACTCTTGAAGAACTGATACAGGAATTGTCTGTTGGTCAGATACAAAAAAACCAGGCTTGATTGTCTACATGTACACACATGGAGTATACATAGGTTGATCCCAGAAATATCATCTGCCCAACTGTGTATATGTAAAGATGAGTGCCTCTCTCTGTACATTATTTATTTCCTTTGGCATTTCTCAGATTTTTTCCCAGGCTCCTCAAATTACGGATTTGATACAATAGGGAAGGAATGTAATTTGTGGGTTGCTTGCCCTCCCGGTACCTTCCTCATAGAGAGTAGGACGCTGTAGAACAGGACAATTATTCCAGAAGGTTGTTATTATTACAGACATTGCATATACACACACACACACACAAGAGAGACACTATTTCTTTGTAGCACATTTTGGGTTCCCAACTTCAGTAGTCTCTCTATCCCCTGTCTCAGTTGGGCAAGCAGGAACAAATGGATTTAACAATATAAGGAATAAAATTGTATGTAGGAAAAAAAAAGTCATATAACATTTGAGACTAACGTCCTGGTTCTGTCACTACTTCTGTCCCTATAGGGCAAAAGGAGTCTCGTGGACGGTTGTTTACGCACCCAGAACTTTGTACAGACAGGCATTGCAGAAATAAATGCAAATCTGTCCTGGTTTAGGCTGATGGGACTGAATAAATAAACTGCGAGGGGAAGTTGTTCGTGAGGAGAGTGATTGATCGGTTTATTCCACGAGAATGCCTCAGCCTCGCTATTATTAGCTTCCAGTTGAGATTTTTTTTTTCCGTGTCTTGATTAACCCTTCCCTCAATGGAGTCTTCAATAATTTCCCTGTTTTGAACAACCAAGATGGAATTATTCCCGTGGATAGCATATTCCCTCCTAGTGGCAATTGTCCCTGGGACTTTCGCTGTCGAATATGAGTCCTACATCACATTCTCACAAGGAACTCTCAAAGGGAGAGTGAGTGAGTCCCGGACAGGCAGAAAATATTTGGAGTTCTTGGGTGTCCCTTATGCATCCAAACCTAAAAGATTTCAAGTGAGTACGATCATTATCCCTTATTTATTTTTTAAACATAATCAATGACCTTTAACTTCTCAAATTAAAATTCAAAAAAAAAAACTTACTGTAAATATTTACATTTTTATCATCATTATCATACTATGAAGCTACCTGGTCCAGCGCCGGAATGGGAAGGTCAACGGGACGCCACCAAGTTTGGACACAAATGCTTACAAATGAATCCGAAGACTGGAGCTGTGGAGGGAGCTGAGGATTGTTTATTCTTGAATGTGTACACACGAGTTGTAAGTTTTGGGGGAATTATTTTTGTTTAAAAGATAAATTTATAAGAATCCACTCCGGACTTTTAGTGCTTAAAAACCAATGGGAACATCTCTTGATTGCTAGTTCGAGAGAAGAAGCGACATTTAATTATTTTTTAATAATGTCTATTATGTTTGTATTTATTATCAAAGAGTCATTTGATTATGTCAGTTCTTAATTATTATGAATAATATATCTTACCAATAACAAGTACTCGAACCCGACTCAGACTCGTCTGCCAGTGATGGTATGGATTCACGGGGGATCCTTCATTACAGGAAGTGGAGGTGATCAGAACCCAGCGTACTTCATGGATGATGATGTCATCATAGTTACTATTAATTATCGTCTGGGAGTCCTGGGTAAATAATTGTACATTTTCTCATACAAATTTTTTCATTCATTACGAAAGTAAGTGATAGTGGATACGCCTCCTTACTTAAAATTCACAAGTGTCTCCAGAAGATTTCGAAGTGATATTTAAGAACATCGAACATTGGTTTGATATTTCCAGGTTTCCTCACAACACTCAATAAAAATCTAATACCCAACTTGGGAATGAAGGACCAGGTGGCTGCTTTGAATTGGGTCAAGAAGAACATCCATTCCTTTGGTGGGGATCCCAGTCGGGTCACAATCTTCGGAACGGGTACTGGAGCTGCCTCCGTGTCCTATCATATCCTTTCCCCCTTGAGCACGGGTAAGTCTACTTTTGACTCCTCCTATACCGGCTCGTAACTTGTCCCTAGACATTTGTATCCTAAAGAAAAATAATTATTATTACAGGGCTCTTCCATCGAGGGATTTCCCAAAGCGGGAATGCCCTTTGTCCCTGGGCTTTTGTCCGTAACCCGAAGGACTTCGCGGATGAGATGGGACACTTAATGAACTGCTCCGTGGCGAACACCTTCACCATTGCCGCCTGTCTCAAACAAGCCAATGCAAGGGATATTATTATTCAGCAGCAAAAATTAGTGGTAAATTAAGTAATATTATAGAAATAATTCTGTAAATTTATAGCAGGATTTAATCCTTCAAAAACATCCATTTTTTAAAACAAACTCATTAAAAATTTAGGAATGGAACGCCGAAGCAATCTCACTTGTCCCATTTGCACCAGTAGTGGAATCCATCGAGCATTCAATCGAGACAGGTCCAGTGTTCCTTCACGAGCCTCCGATGAAACTTCTGCGGGAAGGTCGATTTCGAAAGGTCCCTTGGCTGACAGGGGTTAATTCCGCTGATGGTCTCACCTTTCCTGCAGCCTGTAAATATAAACAAATAATTTTTTATTTGCTATAAGAAATCCCCCCTTCCTTCGTTAAAGAGCATTTTTAGGGGCGAAGTGAAACGATTTACCCCAATGGTGTTATCTCTGCGATGTTTACTTCGATATTTGCTCCGATAGGGGCACAAATATTTCGACACAACATTGTATAGAGGGAGTGGACTGAAAAAAAAGCGGTAAAATTGTAAGCAGTTATTAAATGTATATTTTTCGATTATTTATTAAATACAGCCATATTGAATAGCAAAACAGCTCTCAAGGACTTGGATACGAACTGGAAACGTTTTGCTCCCCTCATATTTGGCTATAAAGATTTGGCGCCAAATCCTATAAGCGTGTCTCAAAAGATCAGGGATTTCTATTTTGGGAGCAATGGAGGCATAATTGATCACAATGTCCGAGAGAACTTCTCCAATGCTCTGTCCGACAGGAATTTTTTCCGATGTGCCAGGAATTGTGCACTTCTGTATGCCAAGGAAAGTCCGGTCTGGATTTACTATTTTACTTACAAGAGTAATTCGAGTATTTTGAATAGCTATGGGCTACGGGATCTGTCAGGTAATTATAAGGAAAATTTCCAAGGGACAAAACGTATTCAAAAAGTGGATTAATGCTTATTTTTTGTTCGAAATGTCCTTTTAAATGAAATTTTACGTGTGCTTTGTCGAAAATTTCAGACTTTCCCGGGGTAGCTCATTCCGATGAGCTCCAATATTTGTTCAAAATGAAGACCTTCCCTGAAATCAAGCATAATTCCAATTACTTTGAGTTTTCTCAGTCCTTAATTAGCCTCTGGGTCTCATTTGCATCGGAGGGGTGAGTCCTAAATTTTTAAGGGAATCAATTTGATTAATTACTAATTATTTCAAAGAATAATATATATTTTTTTTAAATACTTAACTTTGATTTGGTAATTTTTAAGTCGGCCTGGAGAACTCTGGCATGGGGCTGAGAAATGGAACCCAGTTCCAAATAACCAGATCAACAGCCAGTATCCCATGAAAATGTACCGCATCGATGAGTACACCGAAGTCATCGATGAGCCCTTTCTATCTCGTTTGAACTTTTGGGATAAGCTAAGGCTCCTCCCGCCACAGAGCGCCGTCTTTCCAAGTATCTCCAGAAATTATCATCCTGACTCGAATATTAATTCCGCCTCGGGGAAGACACTAGCAAATAAATTATTCCCAGGCTTATGTCTCTTTGTCCTACTCAACTTCACCTTTGACTTTGTCCTCTGAAATAGTAATCCAGCGGCTTGGATTTTAAAACCGGTTGTAATTTTTTCCTGTCATTTATTTACTACCAGTATGATATTACGTTAAAAGAAGTTTGCAGTGCTGTGAGATAAGAGCAATAAATGTTTTTTGTTCCGAGATGGAATTTTTAAAAAATATTCTTCACTTATTGTATCAAATTTCTCTAACAATTTTAAACTTTTTGGCTCAGGATCAATTTGCCCCTCAATTATACAAATGATTATTTTTGACTTTAAACGCTAGCAGGTACGATCCGGCAATTTCTAATATAATTTCCTGTATTTGTTAAAAATTAATTTCCATGTTTTTGTAATAATTCCGGGAAAAATCAACATAGCTCCCTACGAACTCAGTGGGCGTGAAGGCTAACTCACAGTAATTTATTCATGACCCTTAAAACCCATTATTTTAAAGATCGCAGAAGAATCCTCTCCTTAGAAAATTTGGTCAGATGGTAAAGTATTTTTCTACAGTACTTGGCTCTAATGTTATTGCTAAAGCTATAATACTCGGGCATTACCAGACATTTTTCACCCATAAAATAATTTACAATGTAATCCCTGCCCATAAGCAAAATGTAATTACACGTGTGGGCATATTACATTGGAAAATATCCCGTGATTTATTACTCTATTCATAAATGGCTCCCTGGAAGGGTAAAAAATCTCATTTCATTGTGTAGCTCATCTCACAATCAGCACTGTAAGCATGACTTCATACACTCAACACAAAAAGCCAGAAATCGAGCAAAAAATCCGACAGAGGCCACATTTGAAGTAATTATAATTGTGCGGATTATCTTTTCATCCCCTGGAAATTAATATATTGAAATATATAGCGTCTTAAGTAACTCATATATACCCTCTTATATATTTTCTTTTCAGGAACAAATTATATAATTATTTATTTATATAGGCAAGTTTATACGCAGAGGCTTGAGTATAATTTGAGTTACCAACCAGAAAAACGTAACAAAAGTGTACTCTTTTGCAGAGGACCCCTCGTAAGAGCATTTTGTCTGAAATGAAATTTTACCCTTATAAAAAAATCCATATGATATTGTAAAACTTATTGCACTAAATTTCCTTGCTGTAATAGCCACAATTGACTGTACCCTATTTTTAGAGCCTATGAGCAACAATCAACCTAAAGCCTAACCTTGGCACTGACATTGTTGTTAGGACTGCTCAGGGTTTTTGTCCCAGTTTTTTCCCACTAAGTAAGTTGGACTCAGTCAGTCAGCGTTACTGGAATTTTAATTCTTCCATATACACACACTACTAGCCTTATAACATATATTGTTATCCATGTTTTTCTACACATGATATAGGGAACGTGTATGAGAAATTATTAATATTTTTTTGCCAACCTCCAATCTCTCCCTGGCTCTATGATCTGCCACCAGTATATATGCCTAACAATAAGATGATGTTCACAATAAGATTTTGCATATACGTCTTTGCTTTTTTTTTGTGAACCATCAGTCAGAGATGTATACACAATTGAGACGGGGAGATTTATTGCAGCAAGAGTGTATTAAGTTACGGAGGGATTTTACTCCTTGTGGTGCAATGGTTCTGCAGGCAATTATCCATGCACACGTCCACTTACAATATGTACATGTGAAAAGTTCGCAAAAAATTATTGCACAAAAAGGGACTTTTAACTAAAGGTTAAATGTATGGATTTTTTTTGGGGGAGAGCGGAATCTTTACAATAATAAAATTGAAAGCTTATTTGCATTTTAAATCTGACATTCTGTATGCACGTAAATTTTAAGGTTTTTTTTTGTTTTGTGTTGCGGGTCAGCAATGTCCAGAATTCCCAAAGAACTTGTGTATCTCTTCAAGCATCTGCTAATATTTTTATTGTTGTCCTTACTCGCAATCAGGCGGAACGAACTGAGGTAATCCTGTTGCAAAAATTGTTGCAAATGTTGTTGCAAATGTTGTTGCTAGGCCAAGTTCCAGATATCCCCGAATAAAAAGGCTGTATAGTCAATGTCAGTCTGTCCAGATGCCTCATATTGAAGTCAAAGGGGGTTGTATAAATGCAGATGCTCTCACTCCTTGGTTGTTAATGCCCAGTGACAAAAACTAATGGAGTGTAGAATCTTGACAGGTGAGGAATAAAGACCAATGGGAATAATTAATCAAATATTCCACTCACAAGGGATTTTTTTTACTCTGGAAAAAATTTTTACCTTGTATAAAATGACCCAAGATCTCCCCATTCCAGAGTAAGTTTGCTTCTTCTCTTGAGCTGAGCTTCCTAAATTGCTCTGCTCTCTTCATCTGTCTTCGCTTGCCATAGTTAAGGGTCAGCTTCAGTCTCTAGGGATTTTAAATTCGGGGCTTATCTTTGCTCCAATTTAGAATCGAGAGATTTCTATTAAATATTGGTGCTATTATATCAATAGGTTACAATTTTTAGTACAATGATTAGGGCCAGTTTGGTGATTTTGGCTGTGGCGGCCTCTGCTTTGGGTGAAGACGTTATCAGCACCACTTACGGCAAGGTCCAGGGCTCCACTGCGACCTCCAGGGATGGGATCACGTACCATCAATTCTTGGGCATTCCATACGCAAAGGCTGGACGTTTTGAGGTAATTTCGGGATTCCATGATGAGCTGGGAAAGAGAAAGCTCTACTTTTGTTATGAATTTCCAGTTTTTGATAATACTATTTTTTTTTTGGTTTTTATTGGAACATATAGGCCCCAACCCAGCCCGATGCTTGGACCGATGTGAAGGACGCCACTAAGTTTGGTCAAATCTGTCCACAATCCGAAGTCCATCTGGAGGCGTCTAAGGAACCAAAGAAGATCTTTGGCTCTGAGGATTGCTTGAACCTCAACGTTTTCACTCCAAAGGTAATTTATCGGAGGGAGTCGTTGTTATTTTTGAATCCGATTCGTTGCATCGCCGATTTTGATTTTTTATAGCAATTATTGCGAAATTATTCTAGAACTTTAAATTTCCTGAAATTTTTGTTAAAACACGAAGGTTTTGGTTTTGCCTGATGTTTTTGTTCGATGTGTTTGCCTCTGAAAAAACTTTACAGTTCTTATCGAAATTTGGTTTATTGTGTTGAAATGAGTTTGACGATGATTTGAAGAATTTTGAAGTAGTTTTGATGTATTTTGAAGTAGTTTTGATGTATTTTGAAGTAGTTTTGATGTATTTTGAAGTAGTTTTGATGAATTTGAAGTAGTTTTGATGAATTTGAAGTAGTTTTGATGTATTTTGAAGTAGTTTTGATGTATTTTGAAGTAGTTTTGATGAATTTTGAAGTAGTTTTGATGAATTTTGAAGTACTTTCGATGAATTTCGAAGAAGCTTCGATGAATTTTGAAGTAGTGTTTAATTTTGACAAATAATTTCAAAAATCATTCATTAATTCATCAGGTTCCAAAAGCTGATGAAGCTAAAGTTCTGCTCCCAGTTGTGGTTTGGTTCCACGGTGGTGGTGGTGACATCGATGGTGCTGTCAACTACGATGCAAAATACCTAATCGACAACAACATTGTTCTCGTCACATTCAATGCCCGTACTGGTCCTTTCGGTTTCCTCAACTTGGGTGATGAGCGTGCCTCCGGTAATCAAAGATTGAAGGACGAGCACAAGGTCTTGGAATTCATCCGTGATAACATCGAGAATTTCGGAGGGGACAAGGATCGTGTCACCCTAGCTGGTCAACACTCCGGGGCTGCTGAAGTTCAATACCACATCATCTCCCCCAAGAGCAAGGGTCTCTTCCACAATGCCATTTCTCAAGGAGGATCCGCCATCTCTGCCTGGTACTTCGTTCGTGATCCCCTCCATCACGCTAAGCTCTATGGTCAACAAGTGGGATGCCCTACTGGCAGTAAGGATGAGCTTCTGACTTGCCTGAAGGGAAAGAAGACCGAAGATTTGGTTACCTTGTACCACCGTTGGTTTGTAAGTTGTTCATCGGAAATTGCTTAAACCTTAAAGGAATTTATTATCATTCCATTGGTATAATAATATACCACTGTTGTTTATGCACTTCCAGGAAGTCACGGACAGCGAATTCGTTAAATTTGCCCCCTCCATCGAGCACATCGATGCAGACAAGGCTTTCTTGACGGAGAACCCCTACGTTTCCCTATCCCAAGGGAAGATCAATAAGGTCCCTTGGATTACAGGAGTTCAACTGTACGAAGGCTTGGTTCCCACGGTCATGAAAGCCCTCCGTGATCCCGAAATGCTTGAGCAAATCAATACCAACTTCCCATCCATTGCTTCTCATATGTTGGACTACGACAAGACTGCTACAGATCCTGCAGAAGTCTCCAAAAAACTGGCTGAGTACTATTTCCCTGAGAAATTGAAGGCCGATCAGGAGAACAAATTGGCCCTTGCTGACCTCGCTGCAGATCGTCTCTTCTTCCGTCCTGCGCTCCTTGGTGCTATTTTACACTCCAAAGTGGCCCCGACCTACACATATGTGATCAGCCATTCTCCTAAATCCAGTTCCCAGGACATTTTGAAGTTCAAGCCTAAACTTCCAGGTGCTCATGGAGATGAAGTCTCTTGCGAATTCCCATGGAAGGTCTATGGCTACTCCGGCATCGACAAGGACTCCGAAGATTACCCATTCTCGAAGAATCTTCTCGCTCTCTTTACCTCCTTTGCTGAAAATGGGTAAGCCTTCCCCCATTGGTCCCTTTGAAATACATATTTAAAGAAGACTCTTGCAAAATAAGAGCCCTATACAGAACCAAATCTGAGCCCCCTGCATCAGTAATTTAGCCAATATCGCTGATTCCTTTAATCCTGCACATCCTTTAACGAATTTATTATAATTGAAAAAAATTCCAAATAATTTTACATTTTTCCCCAATTTGTTTTGTTTTTTTCAGGAAACCTACCAAAACCTGGGGCCCCAATAAAAACTGGGAGAAATTTGACCCTGCCAAGTCCCCCGTCTCTCTCTACCAACTTGACAAGGAAACCTCGGACTTTGTCCTTCCGGAGCCAATGGCAAAACGTCATGAATTCTGGGCCACACTCTTCTCAAAAGAACTCAAGTCTGAGCTTGAAAACCCACCCAAGGAAACCTTCTAAGAATGTTTACTCCATATTGAATGTAGCAATTAAGGCAGTCTTCATCTAAACAATCCTATTGAAATTTTTTTTTCACAATGCTTCTTTTGAAGTGTAAACAAACTACATGTGTTCCTTTTATTTTTCCTCTCCAACCTTTCGTTTCATATTTCCTATACACCAAATGTGATCCTCAATTATTTTTGGGTTTGCATTCAACTAACGATGAGAGAGGATACTTAATATCTCTGTATTAAGTGCTGACTACACCTTGATTTCCCTTATATTTGCGCATCTTCAATAAAAACTGTTGCATTTCGAAAATAATTTTTTTTGTGCCTCTGCTTATGTACTTTTATTTTGAACATTCTGACATATTTGATACATATCTGTGGAAATGTACCTTGAGCATTGTAAAGTTAGAACATCCACGTATATGTATACACAAAATATTCGGCGTTTCTTTTAGTAATCCCTTCGTATCTGTATTGTAGAGTTTGTGAGGCATATGTGAGGACGCATGAGGATTCAAAAGTCCCCGGGGATTTGAATAAATGCCTTTAGACGAGGTGTGAGGGTCTTTTGCTTATTTCTGGGGCCCAAGTTTTAACGAGTAGTGCGGACATGACGGAACATTTTAGTGTTTGTGTTTGGCGTTGACTACAGAAATGTCTGGGATGATGTGATGATGCTGATACGGAGATTTTGGGTGGGGGAGCCCACTTTTCCGAAAAAGTGTGTTCTGATTGCCCTATTGACTTTGATGTAAGTACTTTAAGAGGCCAATGGAAAGTTATGGAGTCAATAAAAGAACAAACTTTTGTATATATGCCGAGTATGACCTCCCACTCACTCAGCAAATAAAGGGCTTATGAAGACCGGGTGAATCTTTATGATGGGATTTAATCCCATTACAGTTGAACTTTTTAGTTTAACAATCAGAAGAATATATGAAAGTTCCAGCGTGGGTTGCTTTTTACATTTAAATCCTCACCGAACTAAACCCAATATGTTTGATTACATGTGTGGGGGGAAAAGTTAAGTAATATACATATATAGTAGCCTGAGGATAAAATCAAATATCTTTATTGAAACGCAAGGACCCGTTTGGGAAATAGGGTCACGTACAAGGTAAGTACTTAGAATTATTAGTAGGATTAAAAACGTGGGTAAGAAATTGAATTCGGAGGGAGAATCGGGGGAGAATATTTAAACTTTTTGGATTTTTAGCATTGGGAAGTTGCCCTTTTGCTCCTTGTCGGAGTCCACGGTGTCAATTGGGAGTTCCAGGAGTTCTCCATGATCCAGATAGTACTTCAGCTTGGTCGAAGCAGTCCCGATCAGCTCGTCCTTAGCGTGGAAGTCCTTGTCGTACAGGATGAAGAAGAGGCGCTGTTTTTGTTTTAAAAAATCAGGAAGCAAGCATCTTATGGCATGGTGGTAAAATTCCAGCTTACAATACTTATTTCAGAAAAATTTATGGATTCTTATTTGCAAACCTGATTCTTAGTCTTGTCATATTTTATAGTGAAGGTGTGAACCCACTCGGGCTCTTCGTCGTTGAGGATGTAGGTTGTCCGGCCCAATAAAACAGGCTTCAAATGATTATTATCCGAGTAGGACACTATGACATAGGGGTCAGATTTGCTGCCTCTGTCCTTCTTTGGAAGGCGTCTGTGAAATAATAGAAACGTTTTAAAATAAATTCCATTTCTTATTTGGTTTACAGTTTTGCAAGCTCAATTTTCTGTCCGCATTTCAGATTTTAAATGACGCGCTTAATTACGAGTGGCAGAGGCGGGCTTTATTGCTAGAATATATACAGTGGGTTAAAGGTAAGTAGGGTTTAAAATACTAGCGGGAAAAATAGAGATTGTTATTTAGCCCCGCCTCTAAAAAAAATAAACTTACTTTGCAGATAGTTTAAATTGTAAAATTTTGGATTCTGAATTGTCTTTGATGCTATTTTTGGACTTGAGAGCAAACTTGCTAGGCTTGAAAGCTTGGAATGGTATTTTTGAAAGGGGTTTCAATTCCGAATTTTTCCAGGGTTCTTCCTGAATTTGGCTTGAGGCGGGGTTGAGTTTATGTTCAACATGAACACCATCTGCCTTCTTTGCTCCCTCATTTTCTTTTTTCCCTTCTACCTCGGGGATGTTCGCAAGATGTCTCTCCTGGGGATGATGTTTGTAACCCCGCTGGTAGGGTCTAGCAAACTTATCCCATTTGATGTGGTCATCATGGCGAAAATGTGGGCTTTCTGGGGTATCTGCCGCAAGGGCAGCTCCGACTCCTATAATTGCTATGGCAACTAGAATGAATGTCCTGGGACCCATTTTGTTTCCGTTGGTTTCTCTCGAGCGTTGAATGTCAAACTGACTGGAAGGTTCTGTCACTGTTTGGATTATAGAAGTGTTTTTTTGTACAATGGGCAATATCTTTAAAATTTCAACAATAAAATTCTCGCTTTGGGAAAACAATAGCCCTTAAAATGCTAATACTTGCTTCGTCATTAGAAATCACAATAGTGACATAGGAAAGGAACGGGAGGTACCATAAAATTATTTCATGCTATTAAAATAAGAATTTTGATGGAACTTTTTATTTGAGAAACCTTGAATGTTGAGAGTTGAGAAACCCAATTTTAACGCATTGTTTTCACAAGAAGTGTATAAATCATTTTCAAAGCTGTACATCCAAAATTGTAAAGTTCCTGATTAGAATTTATGTGCGTTTGTAACCCACATGAATCAGCGTTTCAGGGGATGTTTTCAGTTGTTTTGATTCCCGATGACTTTGGCAAAAATCCGCCATTGATATTGTAGTCTCATAATTACACATGTATTTTTTTAACATATGACTCTGTATTTAAATTGTATTGTTTACATTTTGTGGCATTATTTTATGACGGTAATTTCGGGCAATCACAAAAACCCAAAGCTATGTAGAGCAGAACTGAACACATGCTTTTCTTATAAATTAGTAAAGACAGATTAAATTCCATTGACGATTGAGATGACATAATTGTCATAATAATATACTAACGCGTGTTGTTTGTTACTACTGTTTTACGATTTTGTTTAGCTGTCACACGTATATCTACACTTTCGTAATTAATTGTATTTTCATTGTGAGTCACAATGGATAATAATTATTTTTCTATGAAACTACATTTGGCCTGTGCCTTTTTTACCATCTTTACTAGAAAGATGCCTACGAGATTTTTTACTCCTTTATTTTTCGCTCCTTATCCCAAACCCAGTGGGTTTGACAATGTTTCATTGCTACTTGGACAGGAAATGTACTGTTTACTCACGATATTTATACACAAGATTTCCTTGTTTACAATGATGAAGATTTTCTCACAGGCTCAAAATTATTTAGACATTTCCTAAATTATAACCCACAGTTATTTTTCTCTGTGTGAGAGCCTTATACTCTATTATAATTATTATTATAATAGAGTATTTGTTTCTTTTAAGGATGATAGACGATAGTATTGCTGGAGTGCATTGTTGACTTAAAGGAAATGTTTCATTCACATTATATTAATATCTTCGAATTCCTAAATGTATGTATTACGTTCTTAAAGCAAACCCTCAAGAACAATGCTATTTAGAAGGGAGAGTCCAGTCTCCCAATTCTTGATGGATTTATTTTTAGGGGCGTATTGAGACTACCCGCTTCCCCCTTTCACTACTAGGACTTAAGCACTTACAATTAGTCCGCTCTCTATTTTTATTACAGTATAATACTGTCACTAAATTATTTTATTTTCCATAAGAAAAATAAACTTAACTTCTTTTATCCCTTACAATTTCTTGGACAAGTTTTGTTTTTGTTTTTAAACACCAAACAAACGGATCAAACCATACGGAGGAATATCACAGGGCTCACATAACGCAAATCAATTATTCAAAATTCAAACAAGCTGGAAATATTTGCATCCAATGATTAAATCCAAATGTTTTGCCATTTACAATATTTTCCTCAAAAATTACCATATTCTTGTCCATCCCTTCACGAAACCAGTCCTAAGCTAAATCCTGCCATCATTTAAATCCTATTATCAATCATTCCCTATGCAAATATTAGAAGGACTCCAGAATTCCCTCCTAAAATTGAAAAATTTAATTTATGAGCATTTTGTGAAACTCTAAACAAAATGTCTATTTTCAGCGCATAATAATTACCTACAATTACTTGAGTCCAAAGGAGTCATTATTTCAATTCCATTGCCTCCTTCTTTAAAAATAATTAACCCATGCGCACCTTCTCTCAGTATTATATTTTAAGCCTGTAGTGTATATAATATTTACCTTCTTGCTTTTTTATTAAATATTTAAAATAATATTAACGAATCATTAATTTTTAAAGGACTCTGTCTTGATTCCTGATTTTTTGCTGTCATTACAGAAAGTCCTCATTATTTGTAGCTAATATTTCTGTATTTTAAAAAGCCGTAACAAATTTTGAAAAACCCAGAATTTGAAGGTATGTGAATGAGCACTGCTAGAGATAAATACTTTTGTAAGGGATTTTGAGGGTAGTTCCAGGGGCTAATGTTATTGTTACCCTTGCGAATCCTTTATGAACTAGCTGATGCCGTATTTTTGCCTCTGCTTGAATTTTAATGTTATTTATTTAATGTGTGTATTTTTTAGTGCTTGTGTTTTTAGTATGTACATATGTTTGTAGGGATATTTGTTGCTTTTTAATGCTTTCTAATTGGATTTGTTATTTTTCCCAGTTTGGAGGAAATATGTCTTCGAGGCTGATCTTCCAGCGGAACTTGGTGAAGCAAAACTATGGTGTTGTTCGGGATGAGGCGTCCTTGATGATGGAATGTGAAATGATGGATGAGGACAGAGTAGAAAAGTTGGAGCAACCCTTCCTGGAGCGTCTCAAAAGGGAGAATGTGCATGAGAATATGAATGAGAAGACTCCGGATGCTTTGATGACAGCAGCCAGACGGAAATTTGAGGTTGACCGGTTGAGGAAGGAGAAATTGAAGGAGGTGGTGCGGGAGGTGGCTCGAACTCATCCCATCAGTCGTTCTGGAATGGGGGATGTCAATCTGGATGTTGTGACCACCATGAGTCGTGTTACTTGTGAGTGGATCCATGTTTATTATTGATTGATAATAATTTTTGTCAAGAATTTTGTTTTTTTTTTTTTTTTTTACTGTTTTTAGGAATTATTTATTGACAGCTACTGCTCTAGCGTACTCCCTGGGGGCCGATTTTGATTTTAATATCAAAAATATCAGATGTATAGGCTATTCTTAAATGGGAGGGAGTTTTTAGAAATTTACCTTTAAATAAGTCCCTCCCCCCAGAATTTAAAAAAAAAACACATTTCTTACATTTTTTTTAGAATTACTCTCTCTCTACTGTATTGTTGACATAAGGAGGATACATTGGAATTTTTTGGATGCTAAAGGCATTCCATTACGGTGGATTTGTGAGAAATCCGAAATTCGGTTTTTTATTTACAATTAATTATAAATAATGTAGTTGGAGGGTTTCGCGTAATTATTAGTTAAGCTGTATTTTTGTATGTACGGGGGTCAGGGTGGGGTCATTTGGCAGTTTGTTGTAGGGGAATATCTGATAAATCAGGTGTGGTCAGAGTAAGAGCTATCCCTGTGGTCTGTAAATTAATGTGGAGGGAAAAATAGATTTCCCTTAATTAATATTTTTGAGTATGGGAAGGCTTGTTATTACTCAGGAATTCTGATGAAGTATTTTAATATGTATGCTGGTCACTATTTCTGGGCTTGATTTTTTTAAATGAGTTTTTGTGTGCAGCTTGAGATAATAGTGCAGTGAATTTTAGTGAGGTTAGTTTTAATTAATTTGGCTAGATATTATTTATTAGTGTAATTTCTAGTAGGGACCCAGGGCAGTAGTAGGAATACTTATTGAAAAAGGCGAAAGTCAAGATGTTTACAGTTGATGTTGTGAGACTCTGTGAGAGTGGGATAATATCTTGGGCTCTTTCAAGTTGAAGTCTACAATTGACTCTGTAACTGTGTATGGGTTCTGCTGTTTTAAATACTAATAATAATTATTTTTTGGTAAGTCGACACCATTTAGGAAGCTTTTTTGAAATGCAAGGAATTGCTTTTTAAAAATTAGATGATATTTTGCAATTTTGTGGTGGAATTCCTGTAGGTAAACGCACATGTTGTTGTTAGCCTGGAGTGAAAGCGTCTGTAAATATAAATCTCGGTGGGCTTAATTACTGAATTATTTGTAGTTGTCTGTAAATTTTATAAACTGCTAAGCTCATGGAGAATTGTAGGTATTTGTTGTAATTTTCTGTAGGAGTAAAAAAAATTAAATCTTGCTGAAATCCTTACTATGGTTTAGGAGGAATTTGCGCACACCTGGTTTTTTGGGGCAGGAACAAGTGGTCACGCAGGACTGAAAGGTTCAGCAAAAAATGAATGCAAAAAGTAGTCAAGTCCAAGCAAAGCAGGAAGCGCATCAATTTTGTCAGTACCTCGGATTTGACCTTGCTGTATCATGACTTTTTTTTAGTTTTGTTTACAAAGAAAATGTTAGGTAGTGGAATTGAAAGAGGTATTTCAGCTGGGAAAATATTTGTTTTTCAATGCATACATTTAATGTTCTCTAAAATTGGGAGGATTGATGAAATTGATGGCAACAGAGTTGAGATATGCGTATTTTGTGAGCTTTTTATTATACATATGCTGACGGGCCTTTGTTTACTTTTAATGTATACTTACATTATGTGTATAGTGAACGAACCTGGGGGAGGAATCTCTTCAAGAGTGAAACGCCGGTCGTCGGAGACCCTTCTTCGCTCGGAGGATTTCAAACGACTGAAATTTAATTACCATAATTATTAATTTTAAATTTTTTATGTTCCTGTGTAACAATCACTTTTAATGTAACCATGGCCAGTATTCGTGGGATATTTTACATACAATGTATGCAAAAATGTAATAGTTGATAATTTTTGAGTTATGATTGTGACCCTGTCTGTGATGAGCATTTCAAGCTAACTCAATTTGTAGTATATGTACGTGCATGGTATTAGTAAAAGAAGCCCTAGATGAGCTTCAATTATTTTAAAACAGATTTGATGTCACATCTGTATTACTATGACTTGACATGGCCGGATTTTAGTGCCGAATAGAGCTTTTACGTGTTAGTTTTTAAGCATAGGTTTTTTCATTTTTAATGCGCACATGTCTTAAATATTTTGATATTTTTAGCTCTTGATTTTATTGAAAGCAATAATTTCGTTTAATAGTACACTCTTGAGATTGTGACTTACGAGCAGCTCATATTTTCCATGAATGTTTTGTAACTGACGAATATAATTTTATTATTAAAGAAATTCCAGTCATTTCATGCAGAAAGTAACGATTGAGTGATTTGCATTGTTTATAGTA
The DNA here is from genome assembly GCA_947179485.1 of Allacma fusca. Classification (NCBI taxonomy): domain Eukaryota; kingdom Metazoa; phylum Arthropoda; class Collembola; order Symphypleona; family Sminthuridae; genus Allacma; species Allacma fusca. The sequence continues at coordinate 39,461,944 of OX359245.1, forward strand.
GATATTGAACTTCAGAATCATCTTATTTGTTCTGTCTTAACTGTAGCGTGCTCTCTTATATAGTTGATTTGACAAATGTATATTTTTACCAGTCTTGAATTTGTCTTGGAAGAATGCCTTCAGATATTTCTCCAGTTTTTTATTCAAAAATGATTCTCGCAATTGTTTTTTTTCTAGTGACGGTAGTGTCCGGATACCCAGGATTTTTTAGGTCAACACCTCGTAACTCCAGCCTATTTTTGTCAACAGAAGTATTCTCAAGCACTGACCCACCTTTAACGCTAGCTCCGAGGCACACAGATGTGAAGTTCAGACTGTCAGCGAAGTACTGTGTATTTTACTTAATTTTTACATTATACATGTTTACATTATTAGCTATTAGCTTCTTGAATCAGTTTCATTTGTTCGTCGGAAAGCCTACCCAGTAGTCTTTCCACACAGTTGGAGGAATGAATTATCTGAAAATGTAATGTTTTCAAAGGAATCTGGATAAAAAGGACATTTTTGGGACATCCGATCCATACGTGGTTGTGTCGTACATGGCGGACAAAGTAAACGGGGAAATTCCTCTGGGCACGACGTCTACAATTCAAGATAACGTGAATCCTAAATGGGGTGAAGGGTTTCGTATTCGCTATGAGTCAGGCACTAACCAAGTAATGAATACTACGTCAATGTTTTTCCACATCTTCGCATAAAATATTCTCTGAACTCATCTTTGAGTGAATTTCTGAATTTTTGTATATAAAATATTATTTGATATTATGTGTGTATCTCTATGTCCAATTTAATTCAGTTTCAATATTTTTATTTCTATTTCCCAGCGGCTTCACTTTGTCATTTGGGACAAGGATGCGGGAGAGGACGACAAGATTGCAGATATTACAGTGAGATTGGGAGAGCTTGTGAGAAGCAATGGGCAAATGCATATTCCATTAGCCCCTGGATTCCTGCTTATTGAGAAGGCTTAAATGAAGCATCCCTGTACTATGAAAAATTAAACAAGTACATTCTCTATGCTATGAAATTACATGGTAGCAAGGATTCATAATTTCTAAATATTATGGAGAGATTGCAGTCAATTTGGTGATTATATGAATATAATGATGTTATATCAAGAGAGATGATAATAACCCTAGGAAATAAATGTTCTAATTGAGTACACAGACGGGAAACATTTTCCAAGAATATTGCCTCAGTGTTATTTAATAGTCACCCAGTGTACAACTTCCTTGGTATTAACACGTTGAAAAGTTACAGTTCAAGTTTCATCCCTTCCCAAACATCTGCTTATTAGTCATTAATAAGTAATTTTTGAAATCCACCGTCACAAATTTAATGTGGTTATTTTTAATAATAATGATTGTAGTAATTAACAATGCATATAATTATATGACAGCACCATATTTTTTGTGTGTGAGGAGTGTGTGTGTGTGTGTATCATTATATAGTGATATTACACATTTTACAATTTATAACTATATACTCATCCGATAATATTCCGTGATACAATGTTTTAAGTAAGTTCATGGTAACAACAACAACCAATTCATAATGTGTACAATTGTCTCTAGATTTTTTCTGTCTAGATTGTTGTCCTCCTACTAATAAAAAAAATCCCAGGCATTTTAAAACAGCTCCACAAAAGGTTTTCCCATAAGGAATTACACTTGTGTAAACGGTCACCAGGGGATTACACTCAAAGTTATGATATTTACATAAAAAACTGTAAGCACACCAACTATTTTGTATATATAGATATACCCCCAATTTTTCTCTAAGTAAAGTCTCAAAAGTTCCATACACAAATACAGAAGAACATACTAACCCCAATTTTAAAACACTTTGTCTGGAAAAAGTTTGTATCTTTCAAAAAAAAAAAACGGAGTGCTGCAACGTTAACGTTTGTTTCCTTGAGTCGTCTGGCACACACACAGCGTTAAGTCATGTCAGCGTCTGTCTGTCCCAAGCAAGTCACAAAGTTTTAGCATTTAAATACCATCGAATTTTAAAACTTTGCTCTTTCGCCAAGTCAACACTAAAATAACTTTCTGTCCCTACCTCTGCCCTAACAAGTCAGCGTTGAATAGACAACCAAACAAACCCTCCGGTTCCCTTTTGCAATTCCAGCCAGATTCTGATTCCACATATAAGTACATATTGAAAAACCCTTGCGTTTTTCCCCCAAAATCCGCCATTGAATGCAATCCTCTTTCAAGACCCTTTCTCTAACCATAAGCCCAAGCGTAGGAAGTGAGGATGAAAGAGGTTCCGAAAATAAAAGTCCCTTCAAAAAAAAAATTCCTCCCCAATTATCCTAAAAGCTCCATACCTTTTTACACCTCCAGTGATCTTAATTAACAAACCAGCCTCAAAACCACTGGAAAGATGAATACCGTATGAAGAGCATCAAGATTCCGGTAAAGAAATCAATGAGCTTGCCTTTCCTACAATTTACTCTGATAAAAAAAAAAAAAACTTGTTGACAGTCCACTACAATTTCCTCCTCCAACAAAATATATCCTAAAATTAAATCCACACCAACTGTTACACATACATAATTATGTGCATAAGCTAAGCACCCACTCAAATAATTATTTATTACCTTCACAACACCCAATTTTACAGTTTTTTTTTTGTATTTATTTTTTTCAAATCCCTATATAATAATTATTTGTTACTGTAAAACATTTAAAATCCCTAAATATTATACTCCAGTAAAATAGAAGCCATATTGAATTAAATTTTTTTAAAAATCACATCCAAAGCCGTCAACAAAGTGTCTACTCCCTCAAGTGCTTTAAAACTTTCAGTAAATTGTAGGAAGGCTATTGAATCAACCCCCGGGGACTTTATGCTGGGGCTCGTAGCATAAAGTCTCATCCGTTCATTCAATATATAAGTGAAATTTTTGAAAGAATATCATATCTAATTACCCATAACCTCATAGGATGGTCCTAAATTCATTACAGATTCCAGACGAGAAATCAACCTTCATTCCAAACTAGAAGAGAAATCTCCTCCATTGTAAGGGACAGCTCGGATCCTCCTTAATAATATTGGCTTTTAAGACTGTCACTCCCATTAAAGCCTCAACCTTCGACATGTCTGATGACATTTGGAGAGCCAAGTGAATTGACTCCATGAATTGTGTCATAAATCCATAAACCGGCCCTTTCCCTAATTTCCATACATTGACACTGACAGCCTGAAAGGTTAACCTTTCTCTCCGAGAGAGAGAGAGAGAGAGAGAGAGAGAAAAAAACTGATTTTGCATACTGAATTGCACGTGCTCCTTTGACTCTATCCTTATATGCTTACTATACATGTGAATATTTATAGCTTGTAAAATAAACCGTATAGTCTCGGAAAATTACTGGAAATAACAATCTCAATAATGTCCTTATAAAAGAAAGACTCGTCTATAGGAGTGGGCTTGTTAGGACAGAGTCTTGGGAACATAATGGAAATTCCATCTGACAATGAGCCTTGATTTTCATATCCCTCCGGATTTTCTTATAATGTAGCACATACTGTCTATATATAATATACCATCTATATATTCAAGGGAAAGTATACAAGTCCTGGAGTAAAAGAAGAATGTGAGGAGAAAGGAGACAAATACCCGGAATTCCATTATGCTCCGTAACTTCCAGTCTTCAAAAAAACAGCGTGTGTATTTACATATGTATACAATATGTATATATATGTATATAATATATTGAGGGAAGGAAGACTATACCTATAGTGTATTATATAAGAGAATAGCATTCCCTAGGAGTTTTTTTTTCTCTCTCTCTCTCTCTGTGAGTCAAGTAATAATTACAGTTGCTTTTAATAATAATGGGAGGATTTTTGGGGGACTGTACGTCAAATGTGCATAATATCCCTGACAATGTCCTACACTATGACTTTGATATTTCTTCAGAGTATAGAAGTCAATACAGGCTGAGAGAGAGAGAGAGAGAGAGAGAGAGAGAGAGAGAAAGTCTGTATAGATATTTATTTGCCATTTCGTTCCGCCACTTGAATGCCTACAGATACATATATACCTTCTTGATTCCTTCAACTACTCTCTTTTAAGATGATCGTAAATCCTGTGCTGTCGTCTTCGATGAACAATACGGAAAATGAATGAGCCTTGAGTTGGAGTCTGACCTGGAACTAAAAGTAACTTTTTTGTGTGTGCTTAACTACCTGTCCTCCCGGAGTTTATTTTTAACCTGAGCTTAAATTAGAACTGGGACTCTCTTTATATGTATTGATCCTGCTCTTTTGTATGCACGTCCGAGCCTCCCTCTTTTTTTCTCTCCTTCCCTCCTCTTATGTATGTGCTATGGGAGTCTTGTGGGTATGTGTGTGTGTGTGTGTGTGTTAGGAATTTTTGCCAAGAGAGAAAACTTTTTTTTTATACTTTCTTCGGCACAAAACCCTCAGAAACGTATTCTGAAGGAGTCGTCACTCCGAGAAAAACTCCAGTTATTTTCGGGGTAGTTAGTCCCGCAAGTCAAAAAAAAGAAGGAGAAAGAGACGGGAGACAAAAGAGAATCACACTTGTCAAAAATACTTTTTATTTTAGTTCCACAACTTTTTTCTCCCTCTCTCCGGTTCTTCAGACCAACATTCATTCATCCTTTGCCCGCTTGCTTATTGCGGCTTTCTGGATAGATATATGTATGTCATAATCAGTGGGATGCTATCAAACTTGGGACGAAAGTAACCTGGCATTTTTGGGGTACTCCATCATATTTGTCTCTCTCTCTCTCTCTCTCTCTCTCTCTCTGGCATAAGTTTTTTTTATACAGAGAGTTTTTGAGGACCATGCATATATTTATATGTGAGGTTCCCTTTTGTCCACATATTTGCTTATTGTTAGTTAGTTTTTTTTCCCTCCTGTAACAACTCATAATAATAATACTAGACGGAGGCAGCAGGGTCTCTAAAAGTTCCAGTAATAAATATTTTCGTCTCAACAACAACTCCCCAAACGAACCATCCATCTTAGAGTGTCACACCTTCCTACATGACTCACATCAGATTTGCTCAATCGGATCATATTCCGAGTCTTTCCCTCCACAAGTAGATACAATAGTAGAATATATGTATCTTCCTCATAAGAAAAAAAAACTGTTTATTTGTCCGACAGTTCCTCCCTATTTTGTTTTATAGTATCAGCTCAGAAATAATATCTAGATTTCTAGGACAGAGATATGGGAAGCATCCCTACTGTTTTGGAGGATATGCTAGAAATAATTATATATGTCTAGTGCGTAAATTTGTATATAATGCTTTAGTATTCTTCAATGTAATATGTGGACATGTGTAGGGATATCCTCTTACGATTTTAACAAACACCTACTATTATTTTCCTGTATTTATGAGGGGGTAAGGGGGGAGGGAATCATAACATATTTTTTATAGAACCTTATGACACAAGAATTGACTACGCACTATAAGTACGGGTTACACATCCATACGTCGACTGTCTGTGTCCATTGATTTCCTGTCACTTGTCCCATGCCGTCCCTTTGCTATAATTACTGTAACAAGATATATACTGATTTGGTTCAGGAGACAAACAAAAATGTTCAGGAAGGCTCTTCCATAATAATTGATGAATAGCTTTACAGTAGCATTGGGAATCATAGCTGGCAGCACATAAATCCAGGCCGTCGGGACAAATTTGTAAACGGAGTGAGTCTTAAACTTCGGAAGGGGTTTTTTTTTATAACTTGCAGAGACACAAGAGGAGTGGAAGGTTTAAGGTTTTTAAACTCGTGAAACATTATTTTTTGATGAGATTCTTCTTGAGAAAGGGATGTCGAAATCTGGGTTTAGCAAGAACATTAGAGCGTATAAAGTGCATGGGTCTAATTGGCTGGAGTTCAATACAATATCTGTTACAGAGGGATCTTAGTAACAGTAGTGAGTCGAAGATGAAATGGAACTTTAGCATGTAGAGCCTGTGCACGTGGAGCCATTTCGCAATCAGGTGAGAAAAGCTTCTATTATTTGTTAATAGCCCACACGTGACTGGATCAATGTGTCTAAACTTGGACTCAGATTTTGAAAAACATTCTCATTTTCAGTAATCCGATCCGGCTGTATCGGTTGCTACTTGCTACATGTTTCGGTTGTTATTCCTTACAAAAATGCTTAGAGACATAGGCTGATGATCGTAAACTGAGAAGGAAATACTCACTGTCCATTCATGTCTGTTGCTTAGGTTTGAGGTTACATTTCTGAGAGTAACGGATTTCTAAGGAAATCGTCCACTGTACGAAAGAGATGGTTTTGAGAACTCCACCAGGGACATTTTTAGGATAAGGGGTGAAATAATAAACGAAATAATAAATGAATATTTAAATTAATTTTAAATTATACAATCTTATTACTAGAATTTGTCTCATGTCGGTTTCAATTAACCTTACAATTAGCTACAGGGTTCCATTCTTTTGGATATAATATTAAATAATTTCGAGAATTGCGGTATAATTGGCTGATGTTGACTTGGCTTGTTCTGTCGTGTTCGTCTTGGTGTGATTTTTTTTACAATAATTACGTAATAATAATAATAGTTTTTACAGTACAATTATAATGAAATATGTCTGTATATAGTAGATTCATTCACATAGATACATATATATGGATTCTTTCCTTTTTCCCGTTTTGAAATAATTATTACTTTATGTACATGCTCTGGGGGGGGGGGAAGGGGAAGTTGTTTTTGACTCTTTCCCTATATATATATATATATACATATTTATAGCTATTATGGATATTTATTACACTAGTACTTGACATAAAGGATGGGTTTTTTGCTACGCAACTATAATTTATACGCTGAGTTGCATCTCTGTTTTGTGTGGATGTGCCTTGTGTGAGACTATATATAATTAATCATATACATACGGAATAATTACAGTTGCATTTTATACACGAGACTGTCTACTCTTCTAACACAGTGTGTATAGATTTTTTTTGTTTAAAGTTGTAAACTCTATATGGCTTTTGGAATATACGGCGGTTAAATGTGTGAGTGTGTATTATTTTTATGGAAGGAACATAGATATTCAGGTCAAAGGTCAAGGGTCATCCATTGACAAGTTATCTAAGCGTTTAGCAGCATAGCATAATAGATAGGGCGTTCCTCTCCCCATATATGATCATATGTTAGTTTTTTTTTGTGGTACTCTCGGGAATTATTATACCTACAAGTATGTACATATTAGGATGCGTATATTTATGCAGAGTGTGAGGATTTTATATACATTTATAAGTATTACTCACACGTTATATACATACATAACTATGTCCGCTGTGTTCTTATTCTCAATTAAATGGGAGCGTTTTAAAATTTGTAGGGGGTGGCAGAGATGGGATGGGGCACTGTGCGACAGAACCAGGGGTATATTTTACGTATAATTTCCATTCATAAATAGTATAATGGTTTTAGATGTACATATGCTATGCTGGATGTTGTAATATATATATATATAGTAATTCCTATATATAACAACAATTTTTTATTCACTGGTGCAGTTTGATATTAGAGGCTAATATTGTAAGAGAGGGCTGAGAACTAATTTTCGAAATTGAATTGTGTATATATAATAATTGTGTTTGGTAATAATTATTTATATGTATAATTATATATAATAATATATATTTAGTGCAAAAGTGCGTGTTCATCATTCATTGCTAAAGCCCTAGGGGGTATTATCCTTATTTAGAGTCTAAATACAGTTTTTAAAGAAATCAAATTAGTCGTGCCCTAGATGGCTAAGTCCTACTATGACATGACATAGGGGATCGTATGCAGTTGAACGGAAATACTCTCAACTTAATTAAGTGTGCAGTACAAGACTGTGGTGCTCATTGAATTATATCTATATAATTTATATATACAAGGTATGTATATAGTGTAGATTTTGGATATACATTTGTAATATTATATTTAATTATATTAAGATTGTGTGTGTGTGTGTGTGTTACAAATTTGTGAGCAAAACGGAGGGTTTTGCTTCTGTGCAGATCAAAAAATGCTTTGTGACACATGTACATATTTACAAATGACTATAATGACCTATAGAGTAGTAATAGTCAGTAAGGTTCCATATAATTATATATAATATATTACAGTGTGTTGTAACATGTGCGCCTAACCCTATTGGATCTATAGTAAGTATAGTAGGACTTATCTCGTACTGTTAAAGTGGTTTTTTTGAAGTCATCGACGATGACCATCGTCATTCCTCATGATATGTCTTGGTAAATGTTTATTTATTTGCGTCAAAGTGTGTCTCATCTCTTCCTCTTGAAAGCTTCCATCACTAATAATGTATCCTCTTTAAATTCCCTAAATGTACAGAGAAGTACATACATACAACTATACAAAATCCCTAATTCTACAAGGTAAACTCAAAAACGTTTAAAGGGCTCTCTCAATCTCCTTCTCTGACGAGACAGATTCAGCAGAGGGTCTATAGAATTATAAAAATCCCAGACCTTGAACATTTGTATGCACCCCTGCTATAATATTACCTAATTGTATATAGGTATGTACATATATAGAAGAATTAAATCAAATTTTTGCAAAAGATTTTAAAAATTCCCGGACTCAAAATCCGCGGCTAATAGACTAAAATATACAGAGGGTCCCAATATATTTTATATATATTGGTCTTCATGCATCTTGGATGTGTAGGGGTGGCTGTGTCAAGGAGGAATTTAAATTCTTTAGCGTCTATGGGGAAATGACATTTTTGCTATAACTACGATGGTAATTATTTTTAAAGAGTTGTTTTTTTACCACTCTCTCTCTATCTATTTATATATATAACAAATTACTGTAAATACACAGCATCATACGAATCTCCATATTGACTTTAAAATCCCATAAAAAGTAAATGTAATTACTAATCAAGTATAACGAAAATAGTTATATTTTATCACACAAATCCCATATAATTAATATTGTTGTATCTAGACACATCTCTGCCAAGTCACCTCTTCTCCCATGCTTGGAACATGCGGCCTATTTATATGGTATTTTAATAATTACCAACACTTATGTAATTATCACTACATGTTAATTAAACACCCACATCCGTATTCACGTAATTACAGTTGATAACGTCACAGTGAGTTGACAATAGAAATCACATTGATTGTTATATATTTAATTATTCACGGTCAAAACTACCCTAACCCTCCCTCTACTCTTTTATTTAGGGTTGACATTTTAATATCTATTTTCCTATGGGTCTGTCTACACGCTCATAATTGTTCAGAGTTCTAATTATTACTTTAATTATCTAAATTTTGCCTACATCCTAATTATTACATGATAAGATGCTCTCATCATACCAGGAATATAACACCAATTAAATTAATATGTATGCTATACTCTCCTATATATAATTACATATATACATTTACATGTGTACCTCATACCTATGTAATTACTTGTAATTATACTTTTCTTCAAAATGATTGTGACGAACGTCCTGTAATTAATTTCATCAGCAGTTTCTACTAATTTATTCTCCCAGTGAAATTAAATTGAATTATTGTTATTACTATATAGTGATTTTAGAATTTTTGCTTGAAATTGGAAAAGGAATGTTAATTATTTGTTTTTAATATAAATAGTATTTAATGGAATCCTTTTTGAAACTCGCAAGTGTTTTTTATATGGAATAATAATAAATTAAATTTTTATTTTCCTGTCGCCATATTTATATTTGTGTGTAGAAATTTTTCTTGTCTGCGTGTTTGTGCTCACATTTAATAAATTTTAATGATGATAGATACTCACAATAACAAATGGTTTTGTAATATTTAAATTAGTTTATATATCATAGGCCTTTAAAAGTCAGTCATGATAGTTTACATTTTGGAATCTTTGATTCGGTGTTTGAGGGATTTTCAACACAATGTTTTTTTACAGGTGCAAATCTGAATTGTATTTGAAATAATGTTTGCGTGGAATGCGGTATTGGTACAATAACAGGGATTCCTGTAATTTTTAAGGATTTGTAAATGCAAAATAATTAAATTGTGGTAATGAAGTAGGCAATTGCAATTTTAATATATTCTTGACCCAATTGAAAATTCTCATAGAAGTGTGCGTGTGCTTTGTAAAAGGGTTTTGAAAGGGATTTTTTTTAAGAATCTGAATTGGAACTTGCTCAGAAGGGTTATAATGAGTGTTTCTATTGGAGCAAAATTTGTAAAGAAAATTTCATGGAGGAGCCAAATGCAGGACTACGTTTATGAAACGAATTATGTATGAGGGCTGTAGATTTGTGTTCTTTAAAAATACTCCAAAACGTTTAGAATTTTTTGCACATTATCAATCATTTTTGCACCAGACGATATGTATCTAATTATTATATATTAATAATAGGTGTTATCGTCAAGTTTCAAAACTTTTCTGGGACTTCAATCAAGTCATGTTCTTCTACATTTCAGTCATGTAAAGTTCAAGCAAATGATAATTATTCTACGAAATTTTTTTGCTTCAACGTTTTCTCCGAGTATTAGTCACTTTTGTACGTACTTTATGTAGCAGTGATTATAGAATATTACGTAAGATTTTAGGGGACTTTCTGCTTGCTTCATCTTAATATTTGCATGGTACAATTTTCATTCAAAATTTCCATATGTTTTGTTTTACTCCTGGAATTTGCAACGGATGTTTTATCTAGGAATGTATGGAATTGTAGAGTACGGAGCTTTGTATGTAATCTATTTAGATGTTGATTAAAAAATGGTGTACTTGAAGATAATTAACAAAAAATAATTTATTATGAGAACAGTAGTTCCTTTCACTTAAATTTGTACTCAAATTATCATTAAAATTAATTTTGGAATGAAAATTTATTAATTTTAGGAACTCAAAGCACTATCTTAAACTGTAACTGGATATATAACTTGTAAGCAATATTTGTCTTACATTGCAATAGCACTGTAAAATTGGTAGTCAAGAGAAGTGAGTCTGCCGTGAAATAATTTACATATTCTCAGTGATTTCAAAAGATCAGTCTGTTTGTTTGATTGATGAGATTTAAATACAGAAAATGTATTACTTAATTATATATATATATATATGTATGTAGTAGGTACTGGATACAAATTATGTACCTCCTACCTCTCTTACACGGGTAACAGTATGGATGGTATTTATATAGATATTTGAATGAGGGCTTATAATAGAATAGGACCGGTGCATACAAGATTTGAGGACATTCAGAACATCAACTGTAATAATATTCTAAAAATCAAAGAGTGCGCCATAAATTACAACTGTGGCATTGTCATCCCTAGTAATTACAGACATCCCTATTCTTATAATTATTTGCATATGTTAAGACTCCCAATGAATGATTTCATAGCGCGCATGTGTACGAATTCAAAAGTAATAATTTCAAAGGGCCACTCACATATTATATCAAATAGTAAATGGCGGGTAATATTCAAAAATTAATCACTAATTTGTCCCCTCTCCTGAATTTTGTTTTATTCCAGTTTGTTTTCAAACTAAATCCACCCAATTAGCTCTAATACAGAGGAAATAAGAATTTAATATTTTCTAAACTAATAAAATAATAAATTCCATCCTATTACAAACCATCCCACACATTCCCGGTTGTGGCTATATTCATATAATTACAGAAGCTACATACATAAATCCTAGTACTACACTTTACTCAAAAACATCAAAATACCTGTAATAGTCTTATCTACACCATTGTCTTAATTACTTCCCTAAAATTAGAAGTTAAATTAGCGCTTATGATTAGCATACATGATGCCATCTATCCCATACGTACAATTAACCTTTAACGTTTTACCATCTCAAGTTCATCTAAATACTAACGTTTTATCAGTTGGATGAATACGAAAAGAAGAAAATAAATTAAATGAGATCTCTTTTTTTCAGGGTCCAAAGTGAAAGTAAAACATTCTGGAAAATAGGAATTATTATATTCAACGGAAATAATAATATAGGCTTATCCCAGAGAATTATTCTTCCTTTTACACACACACATCATGTACGTACATCTGTAGTAGGAGTGGTATTTTTTTGACAACACAATTCCTTTTACACTTACACAACATGTCTCCCAGCAGATACTTTAACGTTTACCTCTCGCCCATCGAAGTAGTGCATCCGCCAGGACGTCCAAATGTGCCTTGGTCTGTGAAAGCGAAAAAAAAACTACCATTAGATTCTCATCACAATGCGAGTACATGTATAACATCCAGGACTAGTTCCTGGAAGGACAATTACTCCAAATCCATCTACCTCTGACTGCGATAAAAGACTAATTTTCCATGGAATTATACTATAAGCGGATATGTAATTTATGATTGACACACAGATATGCGAGATGACTGTGTCATATTGTCAGGGATGTCAGTGTCGACGCTCGAAGCGATTAGGACCCTTTTTACACGAGTCCTGTAATTATTCTATATAGTTCTATTATAATCAACACTTAATTAGATATAACTTGCTTTTTAATACTCTGGCACCGTACATGTGATTCCAATCTAGTAACAAATCATAGAATTTTCGAAATTGTTACATAAAAAATACACCTACATCCAGACCCTGTTCGCATAAATATATATATATATATATAATTATATATATATATGCATAGTACAAGTAGAATATAAATATCAATTGCAAAAATTAGTGTGAAAATACGAAGGGGAAAAGTGTGGAAGGAAAATATCGTCCTATCAAATCTGATTAATACATCTTATTTGCATGACAAGCTATAATTCCCACGTTGTCTATAATATCCTATCATCTGTAAGAACCTTGGGAGTAAAAAAAAATTAGAGTCGGCGTCAGTAATAGGAAAGGTAACAGTAAGTGTGCTTCCATTATAGAAAATAATAACACGTGCTAATAAGGAATTACTCTGCATGGGAATGCCATGTAGTTGAACTAAACTACTCGTAGGAAAACTCTAATAATTACTGTACTTGGAACTCATACGGAATTGCAGGGAATTTGCTTGGCCGACACTCTACTATTATCCTGAACGGGAAATTTTCCTTTTTGGCGTCAGTTGTCTTCCGCAATTCCCCCCTGTTTTTAGCTAATCCTAATTGCCATTAATTCTAATTGCTCAGAAGGACCTGTCCATGGGAGTATATCATAACTGGATTTTATTGTAGTTCCTGATACGCTGTTTATGCTATAATTGCCATGGAGTTGAAATAACCAAAGGACTTACATACATTTGACTATTATTAGTTCGAAACCGTTTTGTTTACTTCTCGAGCCGGAGTATATATACTCAAGGGACTATAGAGGAGTAATTATTATTGTAAGAGACCCGGAGCATATTCAAAGGACTGGCCATGACAATCAATCGTTGAGTCAAAGCTCTTTGCAATATTTGACAGGAGCCGTACAAGAACATGAAACTGGTATTCTTTGGCGGGAGAGGAGCGTTATTCCTATAAGCTTAGTTTTCATATGGGATCATTTGCGTAATTGCGGGTATCATGTTAAAAGCTATGTATTGATTATGGTCTAGTACAATGTAATTCATTCAATAATTTTTTACACTCAGTTTCATGTGTATTCATGATGAGACTCTGACTCCCTTGAATAATTAAATCATGAGTAACTCCCGCGCCTTCCCAATCTGATATTAACGGATTCACTCCGAAACTACATTATGAAATTTAATTGCTTTTCCTTTGATATCTGAGTAATTAAACCGACTGATTGTGAGTTTATGCTGATATAATCAAAAACTGATTCGGTTTAATTTATTAGCTATGGCTGTCTGTCAGGGTGGACGTTCGGGGGAGGAGCGTAAAGGGGTCATTTTTAATATTCTCTGAGAGCTCGGATTCTCATATGTTTTCATGAATAAGCGAAATTAATTCATGAATATTGGATTTGGTCGGGAAATTTTTGAAAGAAAGTGTTTGCTTTTAAAGGCGATCTCTTTTTGAAATAACTTGCTTCGGCGATGCAATTTTAATATAGCAACTTGTTTCGGTGATCCTTTAAAAAAGCAACTTGCTTCGGCGAAGCCGTCTTAATAAAAGGGACTTTCTTCGGTGATAAAATTTCAAAAAAGCATCTTGCTTCGAAAATTCCATTAGAAAACAACTTGTAATGCAATGCCATTTACACGAACTTGCTTCGGCGATGTCATTTAAAACAACTTGATCGTCGATGCAATTTGCAAAACTTGCTTTAGGGATGCTAATTTTAAAAAACTCGCTTCGGTGATGCAATTTAAAAGCGTTGATTCTACGACAAAATCAGTTCTTCTATAACATTTGGCGATTTACCGCTCCAGGTTTGAAATTTGTATGCCGTAGGGATTCCATTTTTAAAAATGCCAAACAAATTAAAACAGATTCCCTAACCGATGGATTTTTGAAATGCAGCAAGCAATATTGAAACAAAAAGATTTCCTACAATTTCGAAATAAAAAAAAACGTTTAAAATCCAAAAAGAAACTCACAGTTTTGTAGAACATGCAAGCATGTCGATCCTCATCTTCCCCTTCAGGACAGTCCAGGAAACCATCGCAGAGAACGTGGTCATCTATACATTTGTAGCGACCCTGACGATCAGGCGATGGACATGCGAATCTCTCCATACCATCATCAGCGGGTGGACACTCTGTAAATAAAAACATTCCCAAGAAAAATTATAGTTTTGCTGTATAATAATAATAATACAGTGAGATAATACTCATAACATAAAATAAGAGAGGAACGTCCCCCCTTTTTATAGCTGCTCCCATTCTATAAGGCCTCCGCAAAGCCATTTATATTTCATTACAGGAAAATAAATCCTTTGAGATATGAAATGGTTTTAGCGTCCTCACACATGTACACAGCAATTTTTCATTTATTATTAGCGTGGCTCCGTTATACCTCCGGGATGGTCCGAGATGCTATTAAAAATGAGAGAAAAACTTGAGCTTTTATTCTGGAAACGTCCAGAGCCCATTTTATATAGAGCTACAGTACAGTTTTGGAAATTCCATCTCCTGAGGTTATTTCACAAGAAATGACAAAGCTCTCATCCTCCCACTAACGCAATTGTCATTTATGTGACGCAAGTCCGAGTTAAAATTAAACTGTAAATTGTCAAGTCTACCCCGGAGACCGGTTAGAGTCTCCAGGCGTGGGTGAGATTCAACATCCATATGCATATATGCTCAAGCCCTAACTATATGTCCACATCCAAGAATGACACTTTAGAGTGTCGAGGAGAAGATCCGGTCCTAATCCCACTGTTTGCATTCATTCCCACACCACATTTACCTTCCAAGTTAACCCAATTCCCTGTATTTATCCAGCCCCGAGACAAGTGTGTATAACTAAGTTGAAGTGTAGAGAGGGGAAACCTCAAGGAATAAGTTCCTCAACAAGTTCAAGTACCACTGATTCCACACATAAGGGATGTGTAAGATTCCTTGAAATGTTTCCCTGAGTCAAACAATCTCAAGAGAAACCCTGAAGGAAATGATGGAAGTTTATTCGAGCGAGAGTCAGAGAAAGAGAGAGATAGAAATTGTATGTTAAAAGAGCTATATAGCAAGCAGGACATTGTAATAAAACCTTGTGAATCAATTGAGATTAGATTCCAGTACAGCGTTGGGAGATTCGGCGGAGATTCTAGTTTAGAGAGGGAGAAAAATTAAATTCGGAGCAGAAAATGCAGACTCAGATTGCGTCAGCTTTTGTTAATAGCTATGATTGAATTTGACATGGTTGGATTTTCTCACATTCTCTCTGATACATACACACAGGAAAATATAGTGTGAATTTTTTAGTATGTACCAGGTGACAAAAAAAAAACGCCTGCTGGTTTTAATGTTTTCATACATCCTCTCAGAATAGGATTGAAGTAACATTGTGGCATATGGGAATGATTCAAGCAAAAACCACAAAATGTAGAAACTTAGAGTTACGTTTATCGAAAAGAGTTAAGGGTTTTTTATTGTCACGTCCAAGGATTGAGGGTAATCATTCAGGGATGGAAATATCTCTTGTTTATTACAATCCAAAGCCTCACACTCACTCAATTTCCTACTCAAAGAAAGTTATTCTCTGAGAGAGAGAGAGAGAGAGAGAGAGAGAGAAGCTGTTTCATTTCAGAATCCGATGAGTGTAAAATCCCTGTTTTTAACTGGCCTTGGCTGGGCTTGGCGTTGGCATAGGGGCTGTTTATAGATGTAAGGGACGGATAGGAGGGGTTTACTGTCGAGCGGGAGAACATATACCCATTAACTTTGAATGAGTGGACGGACACTTTCCCCTGACGTATGCGATAGTTGGATTCCACTTTCCTGAGACTAGGTGTTAAATTTACTGCTCCTTTTCATACACTTTGTTAAATGTCCCTCGGCATGATTTCAGGTGAAGTCATCTCGAGAGATACATATGGCTCTGGGAGGATTTATTGCAGATGTGTATGCATATAGAAGAACTTGGAAGTAAATGGTCAACTGCCTCAACTATATGAGCAGAATGCTTTAAGCTATAGCAGCACCCTTAACATTAGCCAAATTTTAGTCCTACACAGACATACATATCTATCGTTGATGAAGATACCGGGCTGTAGAGATTTTCAAGTAGAATCAGAATTTACTCAAATATGAATAAATTAATTGAATCTGTGCTCAATTCAAGTCTATCGAAGTGCAGATCTGCCTAAAATACATTTTGAATTTTGTACGTTGTTTTTCCAAACTATACCAATCAGGAAAGTATTTTATAATTTATATTCAAAGATAATGTAATTATTACAGTAATAAAGAACTTTGCATGCAGAGTATTTTGTATCTTGTAACTCGTAGTTTGTATTTGCTCAGCATATTTAGTAGGAGCTTAATCTTTGACTAGAAAATTAATAGTGACAGAATACAAACGCGTAGAGCGAAGTAGTAGTTTGACAGAATTCAAAAGTACAACCCTACAATTAAAACTGACCATGTCCATGCAAATCTTAAGAATTCCCGCCAACACGTTCAAATTGACCGCATCATTTAACATCACAGCAACTACACTTGCTCTAAATAGGCAGAGTCAGTCACTGTCCTTACACATTGGCCACAACGTAAATGTAGATGGCTCTGGAAGTAAATCCGTTCTCCATATTTTTACAACTTGCAAAAGTTCGAAATTGAAACAAGCCTGAGTTTAAGGATCTAAAGAGCAGCCTACAATTACATGAAAAATCTATGATTTAAAGAGCATCCCAGCCCATTGGAAATAATCGATGTAAGAATTCCACAAGTCTCAAAGATACATCGGTAATCCCACAGGTGCGTCCGAAACCACTCTGCAAACCACCCTGTTACGACAGAATATATACCAGGAACATAGCTCAATGCTCCGAGGCTCCCAATCAGAGTCCACGGACAAACTATGTACACCTCATACGAATTGATACACCTGGAGGTGATGACGGTGATGCCTCTCCAGATTTCCTAAACCCTCCTCCTCCTCCCCATATGATGGATAACACCCTTCCTCATGTGTGCCTATTTCCCTTGGAAAATAAGAGCTATCTTTCATCTCTCTACACCCTCCCACACCCCTCCCCCCCCCCGCACCACCCGCTAAAAAAAAGAGATTATTCTCTGTATAGAGTTAGTTAGCTCCTTGAGCTCTGTTACCTTATTTCTTCACACCTGACACATGCAGAACCACTGGACGGAATACATACGGGGAATCAGGTGTGTTTTTTTTCCAAGACACCTCCCACTACCACTAATACATATATCTATAGATACTCCATACTTTAAAAAAAAAAATAAAGCCCGGCTTATTTTCTTGAAAAGACCCAGACACCTACGGTATATAGATATATAAGACATGCGATTCGGGAGATAAGTATTGGGAAGAAAAACGGTAGGAAGTCTCCTCATTGAGAATGGGAAAAAGAGGCCGAAATCTATTTTGGACTCGGTTGAAATCCCCAGGTGGCCAATTCCAAGGTGATTTTTCATGATTCCCCCCATCTTCTTCTTCCTCAATGTACTTTCTTCCTCCAGAGCTTTCTCTCCGAGCTCCCCCCACACTTCCACACTTTTTTTCCCTTCCCTTTTCTCAGGCTTCCCCATACTATTTAGTAGTCTTCAAAGTCTAATACAGACGTATGCACATACATAAGGACAGGATCAAATTTTTCCCATCTCTCACAAATGTGACCACACTTTTTACTATAAAATACAGCCTGCTTGCACATATGTACATGCATACGCTGATACAATGAAGAGAAAAAAAAACTTAACAAGTGTTTTTTTTTAACTTTATTGTTATATATTTCATCGAAATGAATACCCATATTTGAACAAGGTATGAATTTCGTACAATTCTATAAGTGACTCCTTTGGATTTAATGGGGATTTTTACTCTTTATTTTATGAGGTTTTTTCCCCTTCATTTATACTCCCTCCTTCAGCCTCAGACTCCTCCATGACGCATCCCGTCTGCCATGTGAGTATCAAATTGTCTAAACACAATAAAAAGTGGGTGTAATAAAGGAGCTGGAAGCGTCCTGAGTCTCTAACAACAGGTATCTCTCACTCAGGCCTCTGATAATGGAGTGTTCTGGTTGTGGGGCGGCTTGTTCAATCTTATAATAAGCAATAGTTCCTATTTAGGTACATATTTCAAAATACAGGCTACTCTTTCTATTGGAGTATCTCTAAAAAGAACGTACAAAATTCGGGCTGTACTATTCGATATGGCAGGAGATAAAATTATTATTGTTTGGAACGTATGAAATATTCCTGAAGTCCTCTCGTGTATAAGGGATCAGTGTCTTGCAGGGAGAGTGTACTGTATGTATGTATGTATATATATATAAAGGCTACAGTAAAAATTTTATATAGTGTAAGTACAGTGTCCGTTGGTCTGTGGGAAGTTCCGTGGACCATGTGAGAGTGCCGTGGATAAAATGATTGTTTACAGAGAGAGAGAGAGAGAGAGAGAGAGAGACAGTAGTTTGGGAGGAGACTTTCTCTCCCCTCACATATGAAATACTAGGATGTTTATCAATATGGGATATTGTAGTTGGAAAGTGGTTTCTTTGGAAGTGTGCAAAATCACCAGCGTCAGGATGGAAAGGAGTATGAAACACCCCGACCTTCGCACACACAACAACTTTAGTATTCAAATCAAACATGTTGATTCCACGATCGAGTTTATTTTTGGACATGGCTCTCTCTCTCTCTCTCTCTCTCCCCTACAACCCGCTCTTCCTCCGTCTCTAGAGACTCCCATTTTATTTAACTCGAACAAGTAAGTATAAGAATATACGGAACACACTTGAATCTCACTCCGGGTCTGGACTCCGGAGCTATATACAGTCAATTCTATTTAGAAAGGAATTCTGCCCAAGAGGATTTTTTTTTCACAGGAAAAATGTTCAAATCAATTGTAATTTGTGTGTGTGTGTGTGTGCAAAGAGCAAGAGCCACTGTAAGAGTTGGGTTTCTCAATAGGGGACTTTATATAAAAAGAGTGCCCTGTACGTACAAATAGTGTATCAAAGTCTACACAGTTACTTCCAGTGCGGGTTCGCAGTTCCTTGGAAAAAAAACCCAGGGCTTTGAAGTAACGTCATGAACAAGTTCATATATAGGGAAAGGTAAACATGGAGGAGAAAGTATTCGTCAGAAGATGAGCGTCGTTGGGAAGTGCTGATATTGCTGTATAATGTAGAATATTGCTGAATGCATCAAGGCCCCCATGCAACCTGAATACATAACTAGGGGGGGAAAGATGGGAAATGTTCAGACGTTGATTGCCTCTCACCCAACAGAACTGAACAGAACAGAACAGAACAGCGTCCACGATCTCTCTCCTAGCACACTTTTGGGAAGTAACACTTTGTAAACTCAGCGTAAGGATGAGGTCCTAAGCTCCGTGTAATCTGAGGACATGACTTACACTACTTACTAGACGGCAGCTCGGATGAGAGATGGGAGTTTACATAAATATTTAGATACTCGGATATAAGCATTTCTATATTTACATTGTCGGACTTGGCCCTTTTGAGATTTGCCCTCACTCAGTCTACTACTATACAGTCTACTATACATAGATACTTGTATAGGGTCCCAGCACTGTCCTACGCAGGGAGAGTTGATGCAAATTATAATATATTTGTACACAATCTGGACTAAGTCCTTAGGATATGAGATGCTCAAAGATTGCTAGTACTTTGCTCTCCTCCCTATAATTCTAAACAACATGCATAAAATCTATAGTAAATATTACAGTGTCCTCTTCTTTCAACGCGCGCTGCCTTTCCTGTTAGCTTTGATTTCTCTCTTAGAATTAACACAAATGTTGTTTATTTTTGTTGTTAAAAAAAATTAGCGTAGGGCAAATTTAGAGCGAATTTTAGAATCATGTACAGTGCTAACTTTCTCCTGGAGAAAGTTAGCACTGGGGCAGTGTGAAACTGGAGAAATTGTAAATGTGCCAATAAGAAATAATTTGGGGTCTTCAATAGGGAGTGTAGACTGTAATAGGATCTTGACTCCTATACAGTATTTTACATTCAAGGGAAGTACATACACCGGATGAAACAGGAGCTGAGACTTGTCCGTGTGTGTTATTATTCCTATAAGGAGTGAAAGGTTGGTTGTGGCTTTACGAGATATACAATGTTCGTGTGTGTGTATCTATTTGTAATAAGTGTATGGTCCCACTTGAAACCAAGGGTATCATTAGGTCTGTACAAATTGCTGGGTGAAATTTGTAGGTAAAATTTGCTAGTTTGTTTTCCGAGAGGGATATATCCAAGAGAAAATGTTATCTATGTGAATAAATGCATGGCAAGTTTTTTTTTTCCGGGGGAAGATGATGTGTAAGGAGAAAGCGGGTATAATGTATAGGTAGATAATTGGCTTGAGTTTTTTCCCCTTCTTCTCGAGCAAGTCCTCGTATCTTGAAGCCGCTCCAGTATGAAAGGCACGGAGTGGGTAACGAAGCGAGGCGAAATCGATCCAGTGCCCTCCATACATGAACGAACCTAACAACTTTTTTATCCTTTAGTATCTTTTCTAAACCCCCCCCCCCTCCCTCCCTCCCTTCCAAACTCCCCTCCCCCTTCTTCGTATATCTCATCCTTAAAATTTTTCCATGGTTGTAGTATCTATATGCACCTATGTATATATAATTATATATTTACACTGCACTTTTTTTTTATACAAGAGAATCTTCCTCTCTACAGTTTATACGAAGGCTTATAAATGTAAATACATCGCCGATGCAAGATACTTTTGATTCGATAGTTATAAAACCCAGTCATTTTCAAGTGCTTCCCTCGGAGCAGTACTCCGATGTATGTAACTATGTATATACGCTCCTACACTCAGCCCTTGTTATTATTGCTAAATTGATGTGTGAGGAGAGACTATAGGGCCGTATATTACATGCAGACATGGGAGCCTTCATTCCGGAAGGTAATAATAGTTCCCGGCTGACCTTATTCAAAAATGGTAAGAGGCTGTTCCTATAGAAACTAGGACTGTACCATACGCTCCGCTAAAAATAGAATCCACATAAATCTTTACTCCGGTTAAGGAACCCCAACTTAGGATTTTTCTCTCGCCTTTTTTTTTTTACCTCTCCCAAAAATATGCTCCCTATCTAATGGAATGTATGACTCGAAACTACCTTTCCCCTTGTAATGGTCTTATACCTACTTTCCATGCCACTACAATTCGAGTATCTATGTAAAGGCCTCTGTAATACTTTACCCCTATATTTTTTTTATATAGATATGCCTACGTAGTAGCATCAGGCATAGGGGTAATAATTATAATTCAAAGACACATATGTATCTACATATCCATTCCTTTCAACGCACGTCCCTCTATTTTTATATACATATGAGACAAGGTTCTATTTACATATAGCTAGTTTTTTTTGAAGGGTAAATTGTATCAAATTTCGTAACGAAATTCCGAGGGAATTCCGAGGAATGTCAAGGAACTCCGGGTCTTGTCATTCATTCATGCATACATGGGCGCACTATATAGGGCCGCATAGGCACTGAGCCTGTTTTTAAAATCAAGGATGTCGTTGGTTGTCGACACATGGGCAGAGTACAGTGGGCTGTGTTAATTTGAGGAGTTCTAGAAGGAGATAAATTTGACTGTTAAAAGGACAGGCTGTTGTCAGGATGAAGGAAGGGGAGGGGATCGGAGTTATCAAATATTTATTCCGATGTAGAGAAGGTAGCTTGGGGACAATTAGGGGGGGGGCTGTCTATATAGGGAGAGGGCCCTGTAGACGGTACAGAGTCCTTGTGTGAGGATTATATATGTAACTATCCGTTGTGGGGTCCCCACGCTCCGGAATTGCATGTAAGAAGAAATTTCATTTTTAGGGAAGTTTCTCAGAGAGAGAGAGAGAGAGAGAGAAAATAGCATTGGGCTGACATGTCAGACGGAGGAGCGAGAGGAGTATGTACGATAGTTAGGAAGGATGGGTGGAATGTGAGGCGTAAAGGTAGCGGATTTCAGGGTGGAAATCCAATTTTCAAAAGCTATATGATGTCCGTGAAGGCACTCCGCGTCATGTGTCTTCCTCTTTGAGGTATATGTAAGGGAGGGAAGAGTACAGGACGGGAGAGACAGGAGATGTGATCCAATTCCTAGTGACATTTTCTCGATTACAATGACATTTTACACGTTACTCACGTTCCTCTGACATGTACACACTCCATATGCTCTACATATGTCACATTACACACACCTCCCTTGAACTAATCACGTTATATCACGTTCAATCCATCCCCTCCCTTTTTACTTCCAACGGGATTACCCATCCGACCATTACAAGTTCAAGGGGTCAGAGAGGAGCCCAGTCCCGGAGTGGGTATTGGGTCTCCTATGCTTAATATACATATCTACCTGTATGGACCTTCTCTCTGTTCAGAGAGACAGAGAGAGAGAGAGAGAGAGAAGAGGAATGTTAGGAAGGTATTTTCATCCCTGCTCCCCCTCCCAATCAATTTTTAAATACGTATATATCAACTCCATCTCTATGGACTCAAATTACTCCCGAAACTTTTATACAATCCACACACACATACACACACACATACACACATACACATCCCTACTTACATACAATTTGATCCTACATCTTAGCACCTGTAACAATGGCTCCTCAAATGACTCCAAGGAGCTACTACCTCTCAATACACATTCTTATACTTCCAGGAGATCTAAAAGGCCTATTGATGAGCTTTCCCAATATTGAGCCCACTTTGCCCCAAAAATCCATCCACTCTTATAGCTGACCCTATAAAAGTGTGTAATTATAGCTAACCCTATAGATAATAGTGTGTAACATAGCCACCCCTATATACACAGACTCAGACCATGGGCAATGTTAACGGCCTCTAATTTCGCCTCGCCTGCAGGGACAAAAGTCCAAGTTCTAAAAATAAACGCGGGAATGGCAGAGGGAAATGTTCTGTAGTAGTGACTGCTGTAGAAAATGAATGGATGTACACATAAGAGCATGTATGAGTGTATGAGAGTGAGTAATGCCCATACGGGATATGTAAGTGAGGATCCCTACTGAATCAATTGAACAGTGAAAAAATGAGGCACATCAGAGAGCAAATGAATGGATTATTTGTAAGTAATTTATTGTATAAGTATGTATGTTTGCAGTATGGTCAGTTTGTCCATTTACACGATTGGAATGAACTTGTAGCACTGCAGATGTCGAAGGTAACTCGGGCTGGTAGCCAAACCAAAAGGTTTGGCAGTTGACATGGAACTGATCCTGTGGATCGAAGAGTGTAGGAAAAAACCAGCGATGAGGAAGCAAGTTGAAACTTGCTTCGGTGAAGAGTTATTTTCCAACAGGCATCGGCATTGGAGACTAGTAGTAGACCGAAGTGAGAACCAGTGAGATTCAAGCTACTATTGATGAAGGAGCTGACTAACAATGAGAGAGCTGCTTGCATTACATACACGCATGTCACGTAATAATTACATAAGCTTAAGAATCAAACATTCCCGACCACCTTGAAATATTACATTTCAAATAATTAAAATTAAAGTTTATGAAATAATAATTGTAACGCTTTTAAGCAATAAGAATACAGAGCCTAAAGTAAATCCGATGAGGATTGTGAAGTCTCAATAGGAAGAAGACATATCTTGGTGATTGGCCTTTTGAATTCTCCATCTGCTGTTTTGAGAGAAACCACACGAGTTTTACCATCTGTTCCAGGATAGGTCTGAATCACACGACCGAGCTTCCATTGAAGTGGGGGTAGACGCTCATCCTTGAGCAAGACAAGGGCATCCTTCTCAATGTTGGGTTGATGCTTCAGCCATTTAGGTCGCTGTTGTAAGCGTGACAAATACTCACTTGACCACCGGCTCCAGAAGTGTTGTACAACTTTCTGCATTAGCTGCCAACGCGAGAGACGATTTTCTCTAATGTCCGTGTAATTTGGTTCCTGAATAGTAGTGAGTGCAGATCCTACGAGAAAGTGGCCCGGAGTTAAGGCTGTAAGATCATTGGGATCGCAAGAAATTGGGCAAAGCGGACGTGAGTTAAGAACCGCTTCGACTTGACACAAAATGGTAACCATTTCTTCAAAATTTAGCACTTCATTTCCTACAATTCTTCGCAAATGGTATTTGGTGCTTTTAACCCCTGCCTCCCACAGTCCACCAAAATGAGGAGCTGCAGGCGGGTTAAACTGCCACTTGATTCCGGTGTCTGCAAGATGTTTTGAAACTATTTGGTTGTGCTCTGGACTGTGGCAAAGTTGGCGGAGGTGACGAAGTTCTTTGTTGGCCCCAATAAAATTAGTCCCGCAGTCACTGTGTATAGTACTGGGCATGCCCCGGCGGGATATGAATCGCTTTAATGCTGCAATAAAGGCCTGGGTCGAAAGATCACTTACGAGCTCTAAATGTATGGCTCGAGTACAAAAACATATGAACAATGATACATATGCCTTGTACCGTTGAATGCCACGTCCTTTGATGGCTTTCAGGAGAAATGGTCCAGCGAAATCCACTCCACAGTTAAAAAATGCAGGAGCTGGGTTTACTCTCGTTGATGGTAGACTCGCCATTAATTGGGTGCTGGAGGTAGCTACTTGACGATAGCAAGTGACACATCGTTTGTAAAATAATTTCACAGCATTCTTTGCATTTAGAATCCAATAGGTTTCCCGAAGAACTTGAAGCATCAATGCAGGACCAGCATGGAGATGAGAGAGGTGCACATGTCTAACAATAAGAGTTGTTAGTGGAGAATGCGTTGGCAAAATAATTGGATGCTTCTGATTGTAAGTTAAAGTTGCATTCTGGAGTCGCCCTCCGACTCTAAGCAACCCATTGTCAGCTAGGAACGGGCATAGTGACTTTAACCTTGATTTGTATGGAATTTCATCCTTTGCTAGCAGACACTTGATTTCTTCTGCAAAATGAAATCGTTGGACTTGTTTGATGAGGGAAAAAAGAGAACACTGTAATTCGTCCACTGAGAGTACTCCAGTGAATTTGAGAGATGAGTTAGATCGAGAGTTGGTTGCAAATCTAAGGCATAAAGCTGTAATTCTCTTTAGCATTGATAAGGTTGAATATCTTGTAAGGATCGAAAGATCAATTGTAGCAATGTTTACAGTTATTAGTTTACGTTCTTCAAATAGAGTTTCGGTAGTTATGTCTTTTGAGTTGCATTTTGTCGGTGGTTTCCAATTATTCAACTGGAAGGCAATTGGGCCATTCCACCACAATGTGTTGCGCCATAATTCAGATGGATAAATACCTCGTGTTGCTAAATCAGCCGGATTTTCCTTACCAGCAATGTGAGACCACAAAGGTTTTGGCTGACAATCTTGGATCTCAGCAACCCGATTTGCAATAAATGTTTTCCATCTTTGGGGTGGAGAAGCAATCCAAGCCAACGCAGTTTTGGAATCTGACCACGCAAATACTCCATCAAATTGCATATGCAGCGAAGCTGCAATTGAAGTAAGTAATCGGCTAAGAAGAACTGCCCCACAGAGTTCAAGTCGAGGTAGTGTTACTTGCTTTAGAGGTGCCACTTTAGTTTTAGCAGCAAGTAAGTGCATTTGTACTGTTCCGGAATTGTCCATAGTTCTCAATTAAACCAACGCTGCAAACGCTCTTTCGGAAGCATCTGAAAACCCGTGTAATTCCTTTCTTTCCACGTGAGGAACAATTACACGGCGAGGAATTGTTACCTGCTGGAGTTCCTGAAGGGCCTTTCGATAAATTACGAACTCTCCGACAAATTGGTGAGGAATTTCGTCGTCCCAGCTAGCATTTTCTTGCCATAGACGTTGCATCAAAATTTTAGGAACAATGGTGACGCAGCAAAGCCATCCTAGTGGGTCAAATATCCTCGCGATATCTGACAAAATAATGCGTTTCGTTAGTTTCCCAAAATCAAATGTTTCAACAGAGAAATGGAAAATGTCAGTGGATGGATTCCAGAGGAGACCAAGAGTTTTAATAGATTCATCCATGTCTATTGTCAAAGGTGAGTCCGCACCACGAAGCTCAGAGGGTACTGCTTGCAAAACTTCAGCTGAATTTGATGCCCATTTTTGTAGTTGGAAGCCTCCAGCTTGAGTCAACTGAATAAGTTCACGCTGCAGTTGCAATGCCAGTTCGACAGACTCTGCCCCAGACATTAAGTCGTCGACATAGAAATCTCTTCTAGTAATTTCTGCAGCTAGTGGATAGGTACCACTCTCATCATCAGCTAATTGCTTTAAAGCCATTGTTGCTAAATACGGGGCACTAGCAGTACCGTAGGTTACAGTCAGAAGTTGGTATTCTTCAATTGGTTGCTCAGCCGAAAATCTCCAAAGAATCCGTTGATAGTCAACATCTTTTATATTGACAAGAACTTGACGATACATTTTGACTACATCTGCAATTAGTGCAACATTGTGAAGACGAAATCGTAAAAGAAGAGATATCAGATCGTCTTGGACCACTGGACCCACCATTAACATGTCATTGAGAGAATTCCCAGAAGTTGACTTGGCAGAACCATCAAAAACTACACGAAGCTTAGTAGTTGTACTGGAGGCCTTAAATACGCAGTGATGGGGTAAATAAAATTTCTCACAATCACGTTTTTGGGAATATGATGTTGGAACACGCTGCATATGACCTAAGTTGAGGTAATCTTGCATGAACTTGTGGTACTGTGATTTGATTTCCGGGTTGGTTTCTAGTTTATTTTCAACGGACCTGAATCGACGAAGTGCCATGTTGTAGGAATTTCCCAAAATTTTGTCTGGTTTAAAGGGGAGTCGGACGATAAACCGACCCTTTTCATCTCTCCTATGAGTGAGTCTAAATTTTTCTTCACAACATTTCTCTTCAGCAGTAAGAATTCGCTTCATTGGTAGATCCTCCAGCTGCCAGAATCTTTGAAGGGATTTATCCAAATTTAAGTGAGTAGAGCATGAGACAATATGTGGAATAGGTTTGCCTGAGACAGTTGATGGTGGTGCTCTTCCATAAACAATCCAACCAAGTTTCGTTTCTTGAGCAATTGGAGTGTCTGCTGGACCACGGCGAATTTCTCCCAGCATAATTTCAGCATATGCATCAGCACCAAGCAAGATGTCAATGGATCCTGGTTTGTTGAAGTTTGGATCTGCAAGTTTGAGGGTAGAGACGTGGTCCCATTGAGCAGAGTCACAAGGTAGATTGGGTAGTAGTCCTGTCACCCGAGATATGTTGAATGCTTCAACTGTCAACTTATACTGTTTATTTACATTAGATACAACATTTAATATTGAGTAATGGCGAGCATTTGTAATTTCGGTAGCAGCCAATCCAGAAATGTCTACATTAATTGGGTACCGTTGAAGTCTCAGCCTCTGAACACATATATTGGTAACAAAATTGGCTTGAGAACCTGAATCTATAAATGCCCGACAGGGTTGTAGCTTTCCAGAAATGTCCTTGACCAAAACCATTGCCGTTGCAAGAAGTACTTGTGAATGCTTACTGTTAGCAACATGAGTGGACACAGAAGTCGGTTGAGGCTCGGCTGTTTTGATTACGGTACGCTCAAAATGGAGAAAACTATGGTGCTTTTCCCCACATTGCTTACATGTATTTTCAGAAGGGCACTGAGACGCGAAGTGATTTGGACGTAAACAGTTCAGACAAAGTTTACGCTCCTTTACTGATTTCATTCGCTCAACAGCAGATTTTGCTAAAAAATTGGAACACTTGAAGTAAGGGTGATTACCATCGCAGATACTGCACTTATTGTTAGTCTTAGTTTCATTTATGGTATGGTGAGACTTGGCATGTAATTTAGTTTCAGGTTTGATACTCGGTTTGGACTGCACTTTAGTCTTAGTGTGAGCAATTGAGTTCAATGCTTGAGCATGCTGCTCCAACCATTCAATAAGAGATTTGAAACTTGGAACCTCATTATTAGGAAGTGACAATTCCCACAGTCTTCTTGTCTCAGGGTCCAATTTTTGCAAGATGAGAAAGGTAACAATGGAATCCCATGATTGTGTGGGCTGATCAAGTATTTCCAGCGTCCTCATGCATTCATTTGTAGTATCCACCAGCTCTCGCAATCCACTGGCAGATTCAGCTTGTAAGCTGCTTTGCATTGTTAAGCGCTTGATGTGAGCAAAGACAAGTTCTCTCCTGTTCTCATATCTATTGGTAAGAAGTTCCCATGCGATGGCATAGTTGCCATCTGTAACTTTCATACTTTGAAGGATTCTTGCAGCATCTCCACGTAAGCTCAGTTTGAGATACTGCAGCTTTTGAGCGGGCATCAGTGAGTGGTTGTTGTGAATAGTTGCAGAAAATAAATCGTGGAATGACATCCAATCTTGAATGCTCCCGGAGAAAGTGGGCAGATCCAACTTGGGTAGTCGGACATCTTGTACTTTGGGTTCCGCGTGGAAACTGGCGCTTGAATTTTGCATCGGATGTGAAGTTGGTTGGTAACGGCTGACAGAGAACAGCTTCGCTCGCATCTCGATAACGCGTGACTCGCTTATGTCAAAGTCACCTTGTTGAGCGTCGAATTCAGATTGGGTCTTACACAGATCCAAAATGGCGAAATGATTGATGTTGAGATCATTCCAGATCTCATTGAGACGAAGCGAATGTGATTCAACCAATCCTGCATCCACATCATCGGAGTATGCGTCAATGGCCGTCTTTAACCGAGTTAGAGATGATTTTAGAGCTTTTCTTTTTTGACGCAGCGAGTCCATATTGGAAATTCGATTGTCATTTTCCATTTTCTACGGCCACTTTTACTACTTAGGTTCGACGGATTTTCAAAACTCCGGTTCAACTATCCGGTTCGAGGAGGACCAATAAAATGTTCTGTAGTAGTGACTGCTGTAGAAAATGAATGGATGTACACATAAGAGCATGTATGAGTGTATGAGAGTGAGTAATGCCCATACGGGATATGTAAGTGAGGATCCCTACTGAATCAATTGAACAGTGAAAAAATGAGGCACATCAGAGAGCAAATGAATGGATTATTTGTAAGTAATTTATTGTATAAGTATGTATGTTTGCAGTATGGTCAGTTTGTCCATTTACACGATTGGAATGAACTTGTAGCACTGCAGATGTCGAAGGTAACTCGGGCTGGTAGCCAAACCAAAAGGTTTGGCAGTTGACATGGAACTGATCCTGTGGATCGAAGAGTGTAGGAAAAAACCAGCGATGAGGAAGCAAGTTGAAACTTGCTTCGGTGAAGAGTTATTTTCCAACAGGCATCGGCATTGGAGACTAGTAGTAGACCGAAGTGAGAACCAGTGAGATTCAAGCTACTATTGATGAAGGAGCTGACTAACAATGAGAGAGCTGCTTGCATTACATACACGCATGTCACGTAATAATTACATAAGCTTAAGAATCAAACAGCTGCCAAGGGTGAAATTATGAATGAGATGAGGACCGACACGCAATTTGATCATGTGATCCGTCCTTCTTAAGACTTCTGGAAAATTCTCCATATAAGTACAAGAGTTTCCGTCCGAGACGATTCCCCATACGCTAGATCCATATAGGCACTTTCCCCCGAATTTCTTAATATTTTGAAAGGAATGAAGAACAACGTCTAGATTTTCATCCCCAATGGAATGTAACCCGAGGAAATACCGTAATTGCCTGAATATCATTTAAAACATTCTACCCACACAACGTACAGTATACGAATGCTGAAAATATTTGATACTCAAAACATACACGGGATATTTCCCCTTTCAAAATTTCCCTCCTAAACTTCTGGGAAAAAAATAGGTCAAAGGGGGGGGGGGAAGAGTATCAAATGTTTCCGACTTTTATCCGTTACATGAGTTTGCATTATAAAATCAGTTGTAAACTGATATTCTTTCTGCTACGCACGTTACACATATGTATACCCCTGAAAATTATTTTGGTTAATCTGGATTAGTAACAATAATTGTCAGATATTTACAGGTCAAAAACAATGGATTGTTTTTTTTTAAATAATTTAAAAAATATTCAGAGAAATCCCGATCTGCCCCAATTTTAATCCTGTTCTGGGAGGATTCTCAATGTGAGGGTCAAATCTGTCAAAGATACCAGGAGGGATGCTCTTAAGGGGACAATGAGCTTCAGAGGAATATTTTAGAGAGATATTTTGCTATGGTTTCGAATAAGTATCTACATTAGTGCAGTTACGAAAACATTGGAGGACAAAAAACAGGGAATAAATGTGCACTCTTCAGTAGTCCCCTATTCTTTCTTTTTTTTTCTTCAGAGATTATAGATGCTTTTAGGAGCTTTTATTACATTATAGGGACATAATGGGCGGGGGATGGGAAAATGGAAATTAATTGCTGTTCCCAGAAAAATAATCAATTTTTCAGAGGGGATGGGAACAGCTCCCAGTTAAGTATCTCGTATGTGGAGGCACTCACGGAAGGAGGCTTAGTCCCTCCCTGTGTTAATCCAAATAGACCCTGATGTCCTGATTAATTAATAAAGCCGAGTGAGTGAGGTAGAGAGAGAGAGAGAGAGAGAGAGAGAGAGAGAGAGAGAGAGAGAGAGACATCAAAAGCACACAGTATAGAGCCAAAGCCCTCATTGAAGACGGAGTGGGAAGACATCCAGCCTTGGCCATGGGGAGGGAACGAATGACTCAAAGCGCCAACTTTTGCCTTCCCTCCAAATAATCTCCACATTTCCCTCTCACTTCTGAATTTTACCCTGGTTCTCTCCTCTCTCATATTTTTTTAGATCTCTCTTTTGAAAACAAACAATAACAAAAAAAAATCCTAGTCTTTTTGACGAGATTTACGGAAATGACCACGCATTTCAATGCCGGGCATTTCGGCTCCACGTCAAATGCCTCAGGTCAAGGCTCATCACCCTCTTTCGGCCCCATTTCTGACATTGAGTTCAAAGTCAAGAAAGGTACTTCCAATTATATGAGCTGTCAAGGACTTCCCATACACACACACACAGACACACACTGTTACTTAGATACCAAAAGTGCCCTAAAATTTATAAGATTAGGAAATACGGGAAATTAAATCATATTGGATAAAGATAGGAGCTTAGTTTTAATTAAACTTTAAATTTGCGGGCTGTTTCTGGCAAAAATTATTTTTGCCAAATGGCGTTTTATTGTTGGAAGAATATTTTTATATTTTTGTCCCTATAAAGGGCCTCGCAGCCAGAGTCATTGTAACCATTGGCACATTTACAAGGATGAGAGATAAATTAGCATTGGGGTAAAAGAGGGAATGTGTCAAAATATTTTTGCCCCTAATTCTCTTATAGTGGACTGTAAGCATTGGTTTATTTACAAGACAAAAAATTAGCAAGGTTAATTTATGAGAATGCTTTTTTGCTTACAAGGTCCAGACTGGAAATATCAAAATATTGTTATAAAAGCATGCAGAAAAAATTCTGCTTTTTAAGGCAGGTGTCTTCCGTTTAAATGGCTTCAAATTTTATAGAGTTTTGTCATATGAGGAAAAATTTATTATAGTAATAAAATATTATAGGGTAAAGATGAGATTCAGAATTACTTTTTGAGGGAGTTTGGTTTTTATTTAAAAACAAATATTTTAGACAGGAGTTATAATAATAAATTAGTCTATCGTTCTTGCAAGGGGGTCAGTTAATAAATGAAGATGGTTTCAGTAGAATTTAAGCCAGGAGTGGATATTTACCTTTGTAAAAAAAATATGGGATTGCAGAAGCTCATGTGAGTCTTGCGATGTTTAACTCCCAGAAGTTCCTGAATTTTAGTACTCAGAAGAACCTGACGCGCAAAAAGGCACTAAAGAGAATGCAATTTCCTATCAAAAGCAAAATTTCAAATGTTACAATTTTTACGGCCCATCCTATAACCATAGTATTAGCCAAGTGTACAAACACCTCTGTATGTAGCGTAAAAAAGTATAACATTTGAACAGGGTTTATTTTTGTAGCATTTGCAAAATTCTCAACTGAAAACAGATCCTGTACGCAAAGACGCAGTCTTTCCACATGAGTAGTAGTACTTTCAAAATTTTCAGTACATTATGAAAGTGGGACATGTGGGAAAGAACCCTTTCCCAGAATGTATTTCACATTTCACTATTTATGTAAATTCAAAAATAAATTTTGCCGAAAAACCGCAATGCTTCCTTCCAAATCTCCTCCAACGCTCGCTGAATACCAGGGTTTTGATGTGATCACAAACAAAACCACTCGTGTCTATGAGAGTGTGGGAGGAAACTTGACCTAATTTATACGACTAATTTATTTTTGTATGATTTGGAATTATTTTAATATATTTTTATTTCTTTTGTTTTTCCATCCCCATAGGCTTGGAACGGGTCTCGGAGAACACACACATCCTAGCGAATGAGCCTTCCCTGGCCCTGCATTGCCTACAGGTGGGAAATCTCGGGGAGCTATAATCCTCAATGCTTACAAAAAAGAAGATCTAAAAGACCTGAGAATGATTCCATTGGTTTTTAATTTTTTTCCCCCCTACTTGAATTTTTTAAGAGTATATACCTATAGATATACTACTAATTTTAATTTTTTAATTTTTATAATGCAGGAACACATTCGGAAGGAACTTCCAAACGTAATTCGGGAGAAGCAGAACTTCAGTAACCAGAATCAGCTCCTCTTGGGAACTTTGTATGACTGCGATTACGGCATTGGGTATGTAATAGAGCCCGTAGTTATTTTTAATTAAAACTTTTTAAGTCCACTGAAATTAGGTTCCCTAATGGAGTCTTATTAGGGAGGTCCTCTTCCTGAAGCCTAGTCTCATTTCCCTCCTACTACTCCTCCTAATAATAATAACAATAATCCAGAGTAATGCGAAATCCTCATAATTGGTATAAGCACTAGCCCCGTAGTGAATATATATATCCTGTTCGAGCTAAATCCTAGAGCTCATGATCATTATGTATATTTGTCTTCCCTCTCCCCATGTAATAATAATTATATCCTGAGACCCACACCACAAGGAGATAACCCATAGATAGGTTCAGGGAGACTATTTTTTTTTTGTCTTCTTTTTTTTATCTTTACCGAAGATATAGTAGAAGCTTTTTTTTAGGAGACCTGAGGCGGTCACCCTGCTAGATGTTTCGAGGTTGTTGGTTTTGGTGGATGGAAAGGGGGAAAAATCCATAAGGTAATGGTCCGTAACGTGAATATGAGTACCTTGGGAAATATATTGTAACTACAAGTGAAGTGTTTGCACTCCTTTCCTCCTCCTTTTTGGCTCCAGTACGAGTCTTCTTCCTCTCCCCACACTTCCGACTCTATAGTTACATCTTTTTTTTTTTTAACCCCAAGATATTACGTCTACCCAAATGTTTTTTCTCCATTAAATTGACTGAGTAAATGCACCCGAGGATATGTGCCCTGTAGACATCGGTTCGGAGCGGATCCGTATAAACAGACAACCTCTCCCTTTGTTTCTCCTATATTGGGTCTGTGTAGTGACCCTTGCCTTCAAAATAGGCCAAGATCCTGTAGTTACAGCTCCGAATAGGCTCTTGTAATAGAAGAGCAAACTTATTAACATTGTGGTACGGAGTTATTAATTTTTCCTTCCCCCCCCCCTCCTCCGTAAAAGAGCACTTCACTTTTAGAGTCAAACCTGTGATCCGCATTGTGATCTTATAAGGAGAGGTCGATGCCTGTGTAAATGCATCGTGCATTCAATATCGGGATAGATCACCAATCATCAATTTTTAGACCTAATTTGAAGTAATTATTAAGAAAGTACAGGAAATATCGGGAACATTTCCAGATCAGGCATATCGAAGAGTACAACTTCGGAAACTTCGGTCCTGACCGAGCTTGTGAGTAAGTTTAAATTTGTCGAAGAGTATGGAACACGTGCCGCGTAATTTTTAATGAACCCTCAATTGTATGTATTTGATTTTTTGTGGCCTTTATTTCCAGATAGATCCGAGTGATTTTTCCAATCAGACAAGTTTCCTTTGTAGGATCCATTTGTAGAGATATGACATGTATATATATATATATATATATATCCATATGTAGATATTAATGACCGAAGTCAATGTATACAGCCGACATCAATTGCATGTTCAGAGCTTCACCTGCGGGGAGTCGAATCCGGATATCATTTGATTCTGAAGGAGACAAGGTTCATTCATTCTGAAGAACAGACTGTTTGAGTTCCTGAGTCCTATTCATTTCCATGTTTGATTTGACACCCAATTTATTCCTATCACTCAACTGACAATTTCCATCAGTCAAGTTGAGTCAAAGGATATAATCTGTAAAAAAAATCTTGAGTTAGTCTAGGTATATACATGTTCGAAGTATCTCAACTCAAGGTTCATCTTGTGAAACCCACACCGATGCAGTGTGATGAGCTGAAGGAATTGACTACCAAGTCCCGGAAGGTTGAGATCCGCAGATACTTGTGTATTTCCCAGAACATCAAAAAACCAACACACGTTCCATCAAAAATTGAAGCATTTCAAGCCTGACTGTATACATCCCCGAGAAAAATTGTTCTGGTCCTGTAAATATACTGTACAGTGAACTTTTACTATAGAATAGATCCCGGGATGTGTATCTGTACGAGAGTATTGCTCCTAAATAGGTCTCAAAAATATTTTTAGTTCCGTCTACGACAATGTTATTCTTCTGAGTTTTATGTTGATAATATGAGCGAAATTCTTGGAGAATTTGAGGGTTGTTCTTATAAAGAGAGTCCACTGTACTAGGAGCTGCCAAGAATTGAGAGAAGTGTTTCCCTCAAAAACAAGGTCGTTATATTTAAAAAGGACATTTATATAAAAAAAAACTTGGGAGTAGGAAAGGATAAACAAGCTTGTTTCTGTACATTTGTTCGGATTCTGTCCTTCTCCTTTTTACTCGATCATTTGATCCTGTACTCAAGTCTTTTGGACGGGGTCAGTCGCAGTGTAGTCTCGGGTTTTGCAAAACAAGTGACAAACTGTCTGAATTTTGCCACACCCTGCAGACACACACATACATCGAACACACTATCAGGCATACATGACTTGAGCTCAAAGTGGTCTACAGATATAGATTGCTCCCTAGTATTTTTGGAGACCTGCTATTATTTACTGAAAGTTTCCCTGAAAATAAACACTTTTCTATAGAATGCTCCGGACCTTATAGAGAGTAATGAAAAAAGCAGGGATAAATCCCCGAGGGATCCCACCGTTCAGATGGATTCTAGATATGTCATCTGGAAGTCTCTGTGGGGAGTTATACAGAGTCATAGTTTCTTCTTCCAAATTATACTGTCCCTATACACGTACATGGTTTAGACCCGTAGGAAAAATATGTATTTACAGGAATACCCTTGTTCATTGACTCTCGATTGAAAACTTGTGTTATTTTTTTTTGTGAGGGAGCATTCTTCCCTTCTGCTTCGTTTCTTATTCCATTTGAGGCGAAAACTGGAATTCAGATTTTATAAATACCTATGAACCTTCTTGGTATGCTCTATAAGTCTTATTTTGGTCCAGTCAATCCTGTAAGTGCAGGAGTTATTTTTTAAAAATTGCATGGCTATAGATAGTATTTACTCACAACTAATACGGAAGATATTAAATTTGATTGCCCAAAATGAGATGATTAAGTATTTCTAGTGAAACGTTCCTAGTGCCTGAATAGCTCGAGGCTGGCATGTCTAGTGGGAGTATAGCGTAGGATTCAGAACGAATGTCTATTCTCAAAATTGAGATGAGTATTGATTTTACGCAAGGCGTGCGAGTATACACATGCATCCAGTTGTTTACTCAAAGGGTGTTATACTAAAGAAATAAATGCTTTTTTTTAATCCTAAGTAGAATAAAAAAAAAATCGTGAGAAGATTTTGCTTCATTAGGTTGTCACTAATAAATGGTCATTTGTATATTTACATGTACAGTATAGTGTTTAAAGAGAATTTTGAACGTTAAAATTTCTCATATCCCTCACTTATAAATTCCCTGTGAAATCCGTCCCACAAACAGTAATGCTTATGCTTTTAGAACCCACTGAATTATTCTCACACGGAAATTTTTTATTTCAACAGAACCGTGAAGTCTATGGAAAAATGTGAGACGCAGTTCAACTCCATCCAAGACTTACTCAAGAATGCCTTGTACTTCAAGCAGCAACATCAGATTTTGGAGACTCGCCGGAAGGTACGAAACGATTCTGTACACTTTTTTTTATATGTCGGATATTTTCTTTTGAAATTCCATGAATTTCAGGATCTCTTATCGAAAATCCTGTCAAATCCCAAATTAAATTGCTGTTTATTTCAGATTGCTGCCAGGAGCAAGTAGCAAAAGAACCAATAAGGACAGGCGGTAGGAAATATCCGAATGCGCTCAAAACAGCTCCTTTTTGCAAAAACTTATTTTTCAACCCAAGAAAACGTACAAGGCAAGCCTCAACAAGTCAAGATTCCCCAAAAATCCTCAACGAAAAAATCCATTGAGCTCTACAGACGTGCCGC
The DNA here is from genome assembly GCA_947179485.1 of Allacma fusca. Classification (NCBI taxonomy): domain Eukaryota; kingdom Metazoa; phylum Arthropoda; class Collembola; order Symphypleona; family Sminthuridae; genus Allacma; species Allacma fusca. Next base: position 39,499,003 of record OX359245.1, read on the forward strand.
CAGCCCTCACATCCAGAAATTTTGAACCATTCAAATGTTTACTTAAACTGTATGCCTTATTATACCTGACTGAGCTTCATAATAGTATTTTTAATTTACGAAAAAAATGTTTAAAACTTTACCGTTTGAAAAATATGCTACAAAACTGAATTTCCTATAAAAGTCCTAAACTAAGCAATGTTATAAAACATAAACAAGACTAAAACAATGTTAATTACAAGATAGTGCATCATACCTGCACATTCTCTTTGTAATAATAAAATAAACTGTACATTTAAAAACCATACAAGAAAATATTTACAAAATACTAGGTCAAGTGAGTAACTACAGGGGAAGAATAATTAATTGATATTTTTGTAATACAGCAAGTAATTACAGAAGGGACTGTTATAGTAGCATCTATTTGTTTTAATTACAGAGGAAATATAGGGAAGAGTCAAAAAGAGTTTTGTGGAGAGCTCGCCTGTCGGAGGCCCAGGCATGTCAATGAACTAACAAATCCATTAGAGTGTAATTATTCAAAGTACTCTCCCATCCCCCATTCATAATGTACACTTCCCTTGAATTATGCTTAAAGTGGAGATTTACGTCACATTAGACCCCCCAGAACTGTAAAATACACTCCAAGAGTACAGGTGCCCTATAAATGTTATAAAATGTGAGACCTCACTCCTCTAAATTAGCAAGAGCAGACACAACACTTTAAATTTACGAAAGGCCTATAGTCCTAAATACACTTATTATTGTATGTAGAGATACATAAATCCAAAAGCCTAAGAATCTAATATAAAGTACTCTCTCTCTCTCAGGTACACCTATCTATCTATGTACCTATAAGTGTAATTATGTACATGGAGTAAAACACATATATTTACAAGAACTTTGGAGTAGTTTTGAGGTACCATTGGGGCAGGCGGAGCACAAAAGGCTGAGCTAATGTGTACTCACTCTACCATTATCCCTATATGTTTATTTCCTCTGTACTAGACGGTCCAAGTGGGATGGTTAATGGTGAGAGAGGATAGGATTGTCAAGTCTTCAACACTATTCCCATATCTTCTCATTATTCAAGGCTCTCATCCTCATCTCTCGAGTGTTGTGTTTTGGAGGGAAAGGGTTGAGAGAGAGAGAGAGAGAGAGAGAGAGAGTCGGAAGAGGAATTGTGTTTGTGTGAGAGAGTGTGTACAGTGCACACTTATTGTTAGGTTAGAGTCCCTTGTCATAGGATGAGGGGTCTTGTAAGAAGATTAAAAATTCTGCACATACCCTCATTTGAGGTAATGCTAATTCTGGGAGACAGGCTTAGGAAATAGTAAATGTGATTATTCCTCTGACATTTTGTTACTTTGAAATGTGGGGGACTGTTGGGAGGAGATTGGACTGTAGAAGCCTTTCCCTTGATAAATACACTTTTCATTCTCTGTGTACACATATATACACAAAGAGGGAGAGAGAGAGAGGGAGAGAGAGAGACAAGGCTTGTAATGCTCTTTGTGTATTTCACCGGAGGATAATACGATTTCTTGGTTTTAATGTCATCCTGGAGAATGTAGCACAAAGACAAGGGCAAGCTCTCCAGGTTTTCACACTCTCCATAAGCAAGTGGAGCCTGATTCCTTTAAAAGCTTCCCCCCTGTGAGTACATCTGTGAGTGAGCGGAGGATGACAGGGAGAGAGAGAGAGAGAGAGAGAGAGAGAGAGAGAGAGAGAACTACACTTTCGAGAGTAGCTCTCTCCTCTCGGGAAGTGTAAGATGTGATAACGGATGAAGATCCTGGAAATTGCGGGAGTTCATTAGTGGAAATGGGCTGATGTTGTTCCGTGTGTTCTTGTGTCTATATATTCTGTCTATGAATTCATATTTCCTATTCGGGCTCTTTCCTCTCTCATGTATAATTTCCTTCCACACATGTGTATACTCCCCACACATTACGTGTACATAATGGGCACTCTGTTTTTAACCATAGACACACACACACACACACACGTCTCAGTTCCCCAGAACATTTCCTACAAATATACTCTCAACTCTCCCGTTCAGGAATTTCCTACCTGTCATTTGCATGGGAGTGTCAACTATACTTCACGTCATTACAGGAGTAGATACTCACTGGGTACGGAACAACTAACAACCCTTGGATATATGGACCTCCGCAGGGGACAGCACTACAGAGGGCTAATACATTGATACTTATCGTCCCTATAGTTTTATATAATTAAAATCTTCCATCATGAATTGTTTTTAGAATATTATGCTTTATTGAGAATTTCCTAATTAGCTGATCCACCACCCACTCAGAATTTGTATATTCTATTGCCAGCTTTACAATTCAGGATTATCATCCTCCCTGAGATTCACTATTTTCTTAACACTAGACATTTTTATAATTTTAATAAACTCCAGACGTGTCAAAGGATAGGAATAAACAGCGAAGATTTTTGAGGTTTTTAAAAAAATTAATACAAATCTTCCTCAACTGAGTAAAAATAAAATAATTTCTGGGAATTTATAAATTTCAACAGAAATAATTGCTAACAACAGGATTTAATTCTTCTGGTCCATTTTAGTAGGGACGTTTTTCTGCAATACTATTTGATTGCCAGGAGAAGGTTGTTGAAGACAAAGTTAACAAGAGTTAAGGCCAAGACTGATCATGAGACAAAATTGATATTAAAGGACAGTTATTATGTATTAAAATGTGTTCAAATAATTTTGACCCCAAAGAGGGACTAAAGGAAAGAAGTCCCCAAAGAGGAACTCTTATAAAGAGAGTTGACTGTCCTTATCTTCTTGCGATTGGAGGAGGTAACATTTCTTGGAGCGTATGCATATTACGTGGAAAGCTCTGTAATGTACTTAAACTTGGAAGGTTTTGGGGGATTTTAATGAACGGCAGAGTTTCCATTAGCCTTGGTTTCATTTTGTAATTATTGTGAAATAATAATAGCTTATATATGGATACTTAAGTGCAATTATTATTACTGGGGTAACATGATATTAAGTGCAGGGGAAAAGCATGTGGTCTGGGATGTTTGAAGGGATTCCACATGTTCGTACTTATAATAATAGCACTTATCTATTTAAGCCTCCCCCCTAAAATGTCCTACATTACCCCAATGACATATGTATAATTATTTGATAGAAACTACGATAGGAATTTATAGACATATAAATTAATGCAAATTGTATGTATGTACATGGGCTGAAATTAATTCTTAAAGTGTACTTAGAAATTACACCTGAGGTTGGAGCTCTCCGATTTGAAAGGACGAGGAATGTGGGTCGGGTGTGTGTTTAGGTAGAAGTCAGCTTTCACCGCACGTTGAATTCCTAACGAATCTTGCGGTATGGTGTCTAATGGGATTCATATAGGTTCAATGTACGTCACAATGTCTTTTACATTCTAAAGAAAATCCCAGTCCTTACACCAGAACACACTACAGAGAATTATATCCAGTCATATTTCTATACTGGAGAAAGTTTTTGTATTTTTTTTAAAGCTGTCTTATATATTTGGAACTACAATGTATGTATGTATGTATCTATGTAGTGTGAGATGGATTCAACTCGTCAGGGAATATTAAGACACATATTAGAAGGCATTAGTTTTGAGTGACTGAAGCTATCTTAGCAACATTTGGAGTTCCTTTGATAATTAATTTAAACGTAATTTTTTTTACAGGAGAAAAATCCTATGAAAATAATTACTATATGAAGATAGTATTTCGTACGTATGTCTTTATTCAAAGGGACTTATTTCCTAATCTCCTTTTGAATTTTGAGCATAGGAGCGTATATATGGAGTCTCCTAGGTAAATTAAATTTCTGTATTTTTCTCTTGGAAAAAAGTCTTTCTTTAGTTGCAGAGGAAGACTCCCGGAATTTCTAAGATTACAAATGTCTAGAGAGCTAGGAGGAAATAAAGCACACGTACTATGTATGTGTGTGTGTGTGTGGGACCCAATCCATTGGTAATAGATACATTTCCTTCCTTGAAATAAAACCAAGGATTAAAGAGTAGTTTCACTTCATTCCAGCTGTACTCAGATGTTCAAGGTTTAACTTGGACAAAAAAAAATGGCTGGGAAAAAAATTCTACAGTCAAATGTTACTATCTCATATGGAGCCAGACCTTACCCATGTTAATTTTCTGGGGGATGCGAAAAAACCGTTAGGATTTTAAGACTTACTTTCTCCCTTCATTTATTTGGGATCCTTTTAGAAAAGGGGTCCTCTGTAGGTTCTATTGCGTAGGCGTCTCCCCTATCTCTGTATCATCTGGTGTAATCACTGTGACTAACACAGGACCGATATGTACGATGCAATTTCACTCAATGACTGATTCATCGAGTCGTTATCCGAACCTTTGGGGAATCCTCAAGAGATTCCCTTCCCGACTTTCAAAATTCAAGGGTCGATAAACGGATCTGGCTCCGCATACTGTACTGTACACATAAAATTCTACACATGTTGATATACATATGCAAACATAGAGTACGAAGTTGTTACAGTATACGGTGTATCCCTTTATTTTTGCATCGGAACAGTTTTCCATCGATGCGAAACTATTTCCAGACATTTCAATTATTAAACCCATCCCTTTTAATATATAACTTTTTGAGACATTTGAATCTTGCCCCCAAAATCCTATTTTTATTTGTGTTTCGAGTGTTTGTTAAAATATACAAACGCTGCTGAGAGTGCCCTGGATAGGAAATGTTAATGTACTAGAATTTCCCCGAAACATGTTTTCCTTTTCTAATCGAGTTCCTAAAAAAAATATTGATTACTCAAACGAACGATTTCCTCGTTGATTCCTTCCCCATAGGAAAATTTTAGCATGGTGTGAAAATCGTTCAAAATATTTCTATCCCTAGGAAAGAGCTGTAGAAAGGGAGTCTGTGGTATAAGGAGATTGTAAACGTAATTGTCTCCCATAAAAATATATCTAATCTGCACGCAATACCAAAGCAAGCCCAAAATATCACCGAAGGAATCTCCCAATATCTCGCAAGCAATTTCCTTAACTAAGTTTCAATCGACTGCTCAACTCAGCCCCTGAGGCTCCACTCTTATAAAAAATAGCATCCCAAAAAGGGGGGTTAAGAACCAAAAAAGAATATCCCCTGAAGTTCCCCTAAAGAAAAAATTTTTGTTGAGCTTATTATTATTATTATTATTCAGGCACTATTAGCAGCTCCCTTTGGATCTTCACCCAGAATACAATTACCTGAAGAAGCTCCAGGCTATAAGAATCCAAATTGAACTTTTGCTTTTTAATAGGAAATGACTTAAGCAATTTTTTTTACTTTTTTTATTTTTTAATCAGCTACATTTTGGGGCAGTGTGAGGCAAAATCCGTGGGATGCTCCTAGACTGAGAGTGCACTGTTGTATCTACATATATGTACATATGTATGTACATATGTATAATTATGTGGTAGATATCCCCTGTACTTTGTGTGTATAAGAGTTGGAGAGGAAAAAGACGCGAGTCGACTGACAATAATATGTTTCCGTGTGCTTTGGCAGGAACCAAAGGAGAATTTCCTATTTGTGGAGTGAAATGACATTTTAAGGAAGGGAATTATAATCTATTGGATTTTTTTTCTCCTTGACAATCATCTACATCAAGTCAAGTCATGTCAAGGGAAGAAAGTTGGACTGCCTGGAGTTAACTTGTGCTGACGTCAGTGGGACTCTCACTCACTCACACACACACACATACATACACACACACACACACACACACACACACATACACACACACACACTCACGCACATACACTTACAAGCATACACGTCCATACAAGAGCATGAGTGAGTGAGCCTCCCGCTCATCCCACCTCCAAAAGAGAAAAAGGAGAGGAATGAGGAGCGTTCCGAGAAAATTCCAAGGGAAGAGGAGTCCCTAAAAAAAATTGCTGAACATGGGCTTAAATGGAAACTAACGCGACAGAAAGTAGGAATAACGGGCAGGGCCGGGCCTTCTACGAGGCAGAGGTGAGAAAGAGAGTTTAATCCAAGTTGAAGCTCCGTCCCGCTTTCTCTCCCCCTCCTCTACCTATACTGTATTTTCCCTAAGTTGGGAAGATGAAGATAATGATCATCACCGACCCCCTCCTTTCATACCTTTCTCAGCGGATATTATCCCCGGCTCCTACAAGATGCAACACTTCAGACTTCAAAAATAGCAAGAGCCAACACCTCCAACTGTTACACACCTGGCAGGATTGAATATGCGCCTGTAACTCCATAATCCCTTCACAAATTCACTTTCACTCCTTAACAAAAATTCCGGCCTTACAGGTAAAAATACCCATTCTGCTTCTTAATCTCCACTCTGTGTAAATTCCTATCCCTTTCCCTATAATTTAATGCTAATTTAAGACTTATCTCTGCTGTATTTCTATATTTTTCCCTCCTCACCTTCGTCCCTGAGACAATCCTCCTACAATATATTCGGATATTTAATCTCATCTCAGAATTTTAAAATTGACTTCTACAAATATTACAAATGACTTCTTAGCCTCACATATGTATCAGGATATAAAAATAGATAGGAAAGTACGTATTTTTTGTATTAGCCAGAGATGAGGAGCTCCATGCGTGGGAACGTATCTCGAGCCCTGAATACCTCCAATTCAGGGGAAGAGAAAGAGAAGGAGTTTTTCTCACCAAAAATAATTTTCCTATATGTCTCATGCATGCCTCAACACACAAATGCATCTCTACATCTTCTCAGGCTCTGCTTCTTCTTTTTCTTCTTCTTCCCAACTCCCAAACGTCTCCGGCTCCTCATCCATCTTTCTTGTTCTTGGAAGGCCAGAGACTTCCCTTTTTATTCCCTACCTTTCCTCTTTCCCCCTATCTAAAAGAAAGGATGAGTTCGAGGTCACAGCATTCCAAAAGGTCAAGGGGAGTTTTGTCCCTGACAGTATTCATGTAATAATTGTGTAGAAATAACCCCTGAATTTCCACTGACTATAAATACTATGTACATAGTGGGTTTCTAATGAGTAGAGAAATTATTACTTTCACAATAGAAATTCTCTCAGACACTATAAGCATTACCGGCACGCTTTTGGGCAGAGTGTCATCTTTTCCATTGTTTCAAAAAGAGGTAAATACGTTTGCATTTTTTTTACAGAGAGGAATCCTCTATTTCTAAGAGTGCACACGGAGAAAGTAAAAAGAGAAAGTATTTGTGTAGCTACAATAATAATAATAATTACAAGGAGTTTTGGGAGCAAAGGGTGATTAGCCATCTTGGCTAAATCCCACAGCTTCAATTTTCACAAGTACTTGTATTTTGAGTGGGGAAAAAGAGAGTATGAGAGAGTGATCTCCGGTTATTAGGAGAGTCGGGGAGAGAGAAGAGTGAGGGAGTGAGAAAGAAAGCAATAAGTAGTATTATTATGTCCAATCACGCACAACTAATCTGGGCTTTCTTATTTCCTCGACTCGATTTACCCTGTGGGTTCGGGAGCCCCCACAAAATCAATGGGGCTCTGCCGACTGAGTGAAAGTAATTATATATTTTCAGGTCCAATGGTATTTCCAATATGTACACTCAACTTATATTTAGTTCTGTGTAGAACCTTTTAGAGGCACATAAATATCTATAGTTACATAATTACAAGAAGAAAAAAACTTCCTTTCGAAAACAACAACGTTTTTTTCCCTTCAAATCCAACATGGAGAAAGTTTAAGAGAAAGTAAATCTTTGGCAATTACTAAAATAATTTCTAGAAATCAAAATTCCTTCCTCCTTCAATTAAATCCCTGAATATTAAAAAAGTACCAAAAATATTTAACAACTGTCCTCCCAACATATCTCAGGAAACCCACAAGATATTATTATTTAGAAGGAATTGTGTCCGAGGACTGGGACCACTGGGTTTTGATTCTAAATTTAGAGCCTCATTATCTCTTATTTAAATTCCCCCGACCCTTTCCGCCCCAAGCCATTATATTGTGAGTTTTGGCGAGGGGAAGTGAAGCAAGTTGCTCTCCCTCAGGATTTATGCATCTGACCTCTTACTTTTGTTCCTATTGTTCAGGGAAAGCAATAATTAGAGAGGGAAGAGAGCGAGAGAGAAATACACTCAGAGAAAAATAGAGGAAGAGAGAAAAAGAGAAAGAGAAAGAGAAAGAGAGAGAGAGAGAGAAAGCGTGTGAAAGTAAAACTTTCTCCTTCAAGGACTCACTTATTTCCCCCGGATCGTCCCCAGCATTGTGATGACAATAATAAATACACAACCTCCTGTCACACTCCTCGCACCAACTACACATCCACAGGGCACTCCCCCTATAAAGGAGTCCCTTTAAAAGAGCCCCTGTTTGTAAGTACAAAAATATTTCCTATTGCCCTTGCTTTCCCCTTTTGTTTCCTAAAAGTTAAAGTCCGGGGATTTTATTTTATAGGAGAAAGTTAAAGACAGTCCACTGTACTAGAATTTCAAGCTCGGCTCTCCACTCCACAACAGGCTTTTTTTTACTTGGAGAAATCCGCCCTGAAAATGTATTTGAACACACAATAACAATGTGGAGTAAATGAGCTCGTCCTACATTCCAGTCTCTGGAGAGCTTCCCTTGTAGTTTGAAGATGCATATCTGACTATATAGAGACATGTATATAGGAGGAAACCCTCTAGATATATGGGAGGCAGAGAGGGAGAGGTAACACGGAAAATTGCCAGTTTCGAGGGCTATTTTTGGGCTGGAATGGGCCTAAGGTGAAGTACTTTCACTATCAAATTACCCTTTGTGCTAGGAACCATTTCCCGTCCTTCCAATCGCTCCTGTATATCTCTCTCTTCTATTGTACGTTTTTGGTAGAGGGAAGAGTATGAGATACTTTAAAGAATGCATACTCGTCATTATATGCATACAAAGGTAAATATACTCTTCCAAACAAAAAACCTACAACCAAAGATTCATTCATACTTTCACTCCCTTTATGATTCCATTCATTCATGATTTTTTTTTTGGAGGGAGGGAAGGAAAGCAACAGCCCCTGATGTGAATCCTCCCAGCTCTCTGACTGTCCCTTTATATATCGACCGGCTCATTTGCATAGAACACAGTCCGCTCCCGTCATAAGGAGCTTCCTTACAACAGCAAGTTTCCTTATAAATCCAAAAATCTCTCTTACGCTAATTTTTTTTGCTTTGTACATATAATTACACTGGATCTCAATGTTTTTTAAATTGCCCGCTCAAAAACTCTACTAATTTCCAGGACTGAGAAAAAAGACCGAGGGATTTGGATACAATCCAAATTTGGATTTTCGAAGGGGCGCTGCTATAAAAAGAGCTTCCTGTATATAGGATCCTAGGGCTCAGGGAAATTTTCCCCAGTGAAAGCAAACGTAATTATGGGGCTCTTTTGTATCAAAAAATTTAAACATGAATGCTTTTAGATATGTATAGATATAGGGTGTGTGGGGAGTGCCTTGCCTGGAGTAAGGAGGATATAGGATCTTCAATGGCGTTAAATGTGCGGGGATAATTCACATGACAACATTAGAATTCCTTGGGGCATGTTAAATAAATTGCTTTCTCCTCAATTCCAAGCTGACTAAACAGCTCTGGAAATTCCTTTCTTTCCTGTTGAGGGAAATCCTCTGAGCCACAGATATAGGAGGGTAGATCCATCGCTGCTGTGGAAAGGATCCGAGAGAAAAGGGAAAGAAAGTTCGTGGAAAAAGTTGTTTTTTTACGTGCGTGCAGAATGTTTTTCTCTCTCTCTCTTTTTCCCTCTTCTTTACGTCACAAGAGACTTTCAATCTTTATATGGGGCTGACTTGAGACATTGAAATCTATAGGTCTAGGGGGATGTGCGTGTGTGTGGAGACAGTATTTGTAAATATATTGGGTTGTTTTTGTTATAAGTAATTATATATATTTAACATTGAAATTTATCAAATTAATTGACTCTTTGGAAATGACTCACGTGGGCTCTCAATCTCATCTCAGGGAGCCAGACTTTTAATTTATTTTTCGAGCGGAGTTGTCCTAGATAAAGACACTTGTACAGTCTTATGTAATTATATGGAATTTAATATTAAATGTATGGATCTGTGGTTTGTCAGAGTCACTCTGTCAGTAATTTCTTTAATGGGGGAGACACGTCCAAATTAAAAGGACCAGGATGGATTTTTACCTGTAATTCTGTCCGCGTGTGTTTTTTATTACTTTCACTCTATTTTTTTCTTCCATTAATTCAAGAGCCTAAAAACGGCCGCACTTAAATCCCAAGGCTTGTAAACTAAATGTGCCCCATTAACGTCATAAAAGATTAATTTAACGTCCAGTAAAAAATATAGTGGCAATGTTTGCTGCAAGCATTTACAACACAAATTAAAATAATGGGAAATAAGTGGAGCTCAAAAGTAAAAAAGAAAGGTTGAGAGGTCAATTGGGAGGAAATAGGGAAAATCCTAGGAAATTTTAGGAATTAATTGAGTATAGCTTTATAGCGTGCCAGGGTTGGAGTGAGTATGTAAATTTGTGGGTCAACTGATGAGTGCTCAATTATCCCTGACAATTATTGTTGAGATGTGTCCGATGAATAATTATTATAATATAGGAAGGCTCTCGGAAAAATTATTCGATGTGGGTTTCAAAAGGGAACCTCTAATTGGGTCGATAATAACTTTTCGGATTCAAAATTTAAAAGGAATTACTCCATGTTTTTGGGACTCAGGGACATTGGGGAAAGTCCTGGAGCACTCGGATTGTCTCGGACCATGGGATGTGCTCTCAAGTAATTAAGTTAAAATTGCTTGGACTGGTCCCAATTTATTCCCAGCAGGCGTGGGAGGGAAATCTCTGGGTCATAAATATGCACACATGCCTCCATGGGCCGTATAACATTTGAAGTTAAATGAGAGCAAAAAATATAATTATTCTTTTCCGTTTTTTTTAAATTTACAGGGATCCAGAGGAAGAGAGCCATCTTCACATGTAGGGACTGACTTGGAAATTATTATTGATTGTCGTCCTTCCCAAAATTTATTTTCTCGCAAATTATTCATACAATAGTAGTGTCCTGTAATAATTAATTAATTATAAAAAAGGGGATTTTTAATTCTCCAAGACATATTCCCAAGGAAGGTGTGAGGACGTCAAAATGTACAGGAAAATTATTGACTTCACATATGAGGAAGAGTATGAAAATGTCCTTTGAATTAATTAAGCCTAATGGGATACCCAAGGCTTAAATTCTGGCTCAAGTTTAAAGACATTCTCTAAATTAGAAACTTTCAACTTTCAACAGCTGTCTCTGTCATGAGCTAAGTGGGCTTTGATGCTCAAATGTTTGAAGAAAAACCCTTGAGAATTTGTAGATAGTGTGAGGGTCTCCTCCACTCCTCTCGGATGTGAGAGCTCCAAAGTTAAAGTAATTACGAATTATAATATTGTATGGAATAATTATTTAAATCCTCCTCCTCCTCCTCCTCCTTCTAACTCCTCCTCTCTCACCTGAATAATAATAATTCTCCATTTCTAGAATAATATCAAAAGTGTAGGATTCCCCATCCAATTTGACCTTCTCAAATATGAGCCTTGACTTCAATGGAACTCACATGATGAACTTCTGCTCTTCCGAAGAGGAATTGGAAATATCCTGAGAGTGTGTCTTCAGGGAAAGGACGGATCTTGGACCATTTGTTTAATTAATATGAACTTGAATCAAAATAAATCCCAGGGGATAAAAATCCCGGACTGGGGGTATATACAACTTTCCCCGACCCAAAGTAACATTGGGAAGGGTCCTAAAATCCGAGGGATCATTGATAGGATCATAAAAAGCTAACTAATGTTTACTCTTCCAGAGCTAAGCGTCATAAAGGGAAGTTGGGGAGTTCATCAGGAAATTCATTACAGGGAGAGAGAAAGGACGTATGTACGATATCGGTCTTCAAATCAAGTGTTCTCATATGAAAAATAGGAAATCAGTCCTTACGGATGAATTTCTGTGACCCACAAATCCTTCCCCATCCCCTTAGGAAAAAATAGTGTTCAAATATTTAAAATAAAAAAATTCCCGGGAAAAATTTGAAAACTTTGGTCAAACTCTGGCTCTGGAAATATTAAAGGGGATTCAAGGAAAAAATTCATAAAAATTCTCCAGAAAATTTCCTACAATCGAGGGGAGAATACAAAATTTTAAATGCAAAATTGTTTCGTAGATAGATCGTAGATAATAATTCCTGGAATATATTTCCAGGGGCTGAGAAATATTTGAAGGCACCCCCCCCTCCCACTAACATACATTTAAATGTGGAGTGCTCTTTTAGAATCCCATAATTACAAGCACATGGAACGTACATAAATAGATCAGCACATATGCAGAGACCCTGGAAATAACCATTAAGTTGGAAGTGTAGATTCTATAGCGTGGGCTGAAATTCTCTCTTCCATGGGTCAACTTTCTCCATACTAATCCAGGGAAAGCATACATGCTCCCAGACTCGGGATGATAGGCCCATTCCCATAATTTCCCCCTGAACATGAAAAGAAATGATGCGAGAAATCGCTCAAGTTGTTAGCAAAGTGTATATAGTAAGGACGGAGAAAATTTTACCACTATATCTTTCCCCACTAGATATCTATGTATGTTTATCTGGAAAAAAAACTTTCCCTCCCCCATAAAAAAATTACTTTCTTTATTCCTCACATCAGAGGGCTTGGGTAAGCGTAGGGATATAAATATACGTAGATATGTATACTTCCATGCAAAAGGACCGACTCCCAAACAACTACCTCTTTTATACTATTGAATGAAAGCCACCCACACTTTCTCACACACTTTCCCTCCTTTTCCGAATTATGTGAGCCTTGGCGCCAAAAAATAAAGTGCCCTGTGGATATAAACAAATATGTAGAAAAATCCTTCCGTATATCCAGAATATCTACCCGCCTGTATATTTACATAGTTGTGACTCATATAAGCCTGTACAATATAGCCATGCGTATATAATTATTAGGGACGTGTATGCCCCAAGCCTTCCATAGACAGAGGCCGTCAGATCCCAAGGAATTCCTCCCGCAATAAAAGTCAAGCCAACTTGCTCTCTTTGATCAGACAAAGCTTGTAAGTTAAGGGATGGCTAATGATAGGGTTATATCCCTATAGACAAAAAATTTACTTAGTACAAACCCGCCTGGTATATAAGGAGCTATTTCCTCTGTATACAGTCAAACCTGGAGTCTAAATTCACCAAGATGTAAAATGTCCCCTCACATAAGAGACACTGCGTTAGTGTGAAGGCAAATTTTACGAGTCTTTGAGGGGGAGCTCCTGATAAGAAAAGCACTGTAAGAAAAGCATTGGGGCATATGAGGGGAAAAAATATGAGAGAAAAAGGAATGCACAGTACTTTTGCTCCAATCCTTTAGAATATAAAATTACATATGTAAATCCTCCGGATAATACAATTCATTGAGGGTAAAATTGGAGAGGAGAAAAATTGAGGAATAATAAAGGACGAGACACAATTGAGAAAGCACGGGTCCATAAAATTTTTACACTTTCTCCCAATAGCATTTCCTTTCGCCTGGCAACATACAAGGGGAAGTCCCCTCCTCACAAGAGCAACTCTTTTTTTATTTGGAGTGTAGGCGGAAAAATGCAAACATGTGAGTGAGTCATGGAGAAAGTTCCGGAAGAATTCCGGAAGGAAAGGCCGGAAGAGATAGGAGTGAAAAAAAAATCCATTTCAACCGCCCGCGCAAAAATTGCTAAACGCACAAACGTTGGAGTATATCTACTCAAAAGCTGAGAGGGGTTAAATAATAGGAGAAATGTTTTTGGAAAATTATTTCTTGGGGGAAGATTACATTGATGTTAGTTCTGGTGAAAGTGGAAAAATATTGAGAAAAATGCTGGAATATAGAAGATTAAAAAAATCTTTAACAATTCTATATTTTCACCTTAAATACAAACAGTGTGTATTTCCCTGACAAATTTACTTTCACTTGATTTATTTACATTTTTCGAGATATTGGAAGATCCGGAGGAATTTAGGGATTTCCAAAGGATATGAAGGATTTCCTAAGGATTTTTCCCTCCCGTGTCTCTATATACATTCCCAAGATTTAGACGCGTACAAGTTTTATTTATGTGCTATTCCAGGGTTGACATCCCCTTGGGGGCGATTCTAATTTCAAATTGGAGAAGAACTTTGAATTTCCACTTTCTCTCACGTCTTGGGATTATTCTGGAGGAAATAAAATATGCGGGGAAAGTTTTAGAGAGGGGACTGGGAGGGGAGTCCAGACCTTGAGGTGAAAGTTATTTATTTAGGTTATTTTCCATGGAGAGCTTCGTACAGTAATTACAGGGGAGAAAGTGTCGATGGGGCAGGAGAGTGTGGGCGTGGGTGGAGGAGAGAGATGACCACTCAAATTGTACTATGCAGAATTCATATGTCCTGTCCTGTACCTACACATATGAGCTATTTCATTCATGGAGGAGAGAGAGGCTGAAGAGTGTTATAAAATGCGGGAGTCAGCTGGAGCTCAATGGAACCAACTCCTGGGAGAAAGTAACTTTCCTTTTTAATAACGCAGGAACCCGAGTTAAAAGTTTCATTGTAGCTTTCTTGTGGAGCCGATGTGTTAATGGATGTCAGTCCACTCTCTGTGTATGGAGAAAGAGTGGATGGGGAGCGGAGGGAAGGAAGAATGAGAGAGGGATCCCCCTTGCTGCTCTTTAATAACACAATGAATTTTATGATGAAGTGTAACTTGAATGGATGTGAGGGCCTTCTCCGTTTATTAAATGCTCTTGAAATATTTACGCCGGCTGGGATGTATTATGTAAGGGGGTTCTCACTATGGACAGGATTTCCAATTCCTATTAATCTAGCATACATTTTCGCTTTTTATGCTTCTTAAAGCTCATTTATAGTGCAAGTTTTTTCGTTAGAGATTCCTTCTACGCATTCTGTGTCTTCTGGAATATTTTTACACTTTGAGAAAGTTTTCCACGCTTTTACATTTCAGGGTTTTATCTGTTTTCTCTTTCTTATGAGGTTTCTGCTTTTGACTCTATTTCCCGGGATTTCCTTGATATTTGGAATCTGCTTTCAATTTATTTCTGCCGTTCAGTTTTGGTAATGGTCATTTTTGCAAGCTTAAATTCTTTTAACAATTTTTGACCTTCTGCAAACCTCCATACTTTCTCCAACTTTCTCCACTTTCTCCAACTTTCACCTACTTTCTCCAACTTTCTCCAACTTTCCCCATTTTTAGTAACGTTCAATTAATTTATAAAAATCAATTTATGAATTTCTGATAGAATCCTTACTTGCCAGTTTTTAATTTTCCCCTTCCTTTCTATCCCTAACTTTTCCCTGCACGCATTGCATACAATTTCATTCATGGTTTCAAAGCATATGTATCAAGCACGGAGGAGCTGAGCCAGTGGAAAGTACTACGAGGGAGAGGTTAGAGAGAGGCAAAAATGAGGAAAGAGTTGTGAGGTAGTTGGGTGTATTGATGATTCGACCCACTGCTCCCTATACAGTGGATACAGTTGGAGATGAAGACGTCGGAGAGGGGAAGCGAAAGAGGACGAAGGAGAAGAAGAAGAAGAAGAAAAAGGAGAAGAGGGACGGGAAAACGAGATTGGTGGCGGCAGTGGCGGGTAAGAAGATGACTTGGATAAACATTTTGCAAAACTTTTCCTTTCTCTCTCTCCCTCTCTCTCTCTCTCTCTCTCTGATAAAGTCATCTCCCAATGGTTGTACTACAAGTATAACCAAAAATAAAAGAATATTCTCAAGGGATAAGGAGCAAAACAGCAGAGGACACTGTGGAGACTTGAAGCTTGCCAAAGACCAGCCACTCGGGCCCCGCTACCTTGAAGAGCATCCCGATATGCACACCTCCTATTAATAATATAAATAGAGATTGTGAAGGGCGTGAGACTCTCTGGGAGAAAGTGCTGGACTGTGTGTGTGTTTCATTCATTTCCACTCCCTCCTATAGCCCGAGCTCGTTCCGGCTCTCCACTGAACAATTTATACTTGTTCGAGTTACACAAATGTTAGTATAGAATGTTTCCGAATGTGAATGAAGATGCTCGGGAGGGAGTGAAAGCAGATGTACATACATGCGGCTAGGAACATGTACATATATGTAGTCACGATGTGAGCTCTCATTGCGAGAGTGACGTCATTGGCATCTTGCCAACCGGACATCCCGGCGCCAGAGTATCCTAAAATACCACATTCGATCCTCTCCATGTGTATCTTTGGCTATGGGTTAAAGAGGAGAGGAGTCAGGCGGAGGAGTATGCACGTAGAATTTGCCTGTAGACACAGTTGTGAAGGAACCCCAGAACCAGACTTACACTACGCTTGTGGAATACTTGAGAGAAAGAGAGAGAGAGAGAGAGAGAAGGCTTTCTATACTTTCACTCCCTTTTTACACAGTAACGTCTCGGGAAATTTTCAAATGTTCTCTACTCCCAACAACCTTTTCACTGCATAAGTAGATATGCGTTTTTCTCAAGTATTTCATACAAGTTTTTGAGCACCGTGTAAAATACCAACAGCCAAGTTTCCAGTAGTGTCTGAAAGGGACGGTTTTCCCTGGCTTTCTCCTTTACTCTGTCTCTGTATGTTACAGTGTCTCTAGCTCTCTCTGGCTCTCTCTCTCTCTCACTTTCCTCTCCTTCCGTTCTTAGCGTGGGTGGCTACTATGGGACAAGACTAAGCCTTAGCTGGTGGCCCGGTAATCGATATGCAGTTGAGCACACACATAGTGTGCTGAGATACATATGAAAAGCTATATCGTGGATAAAAAACATCACCTTCAAAAAGCATCCCACTTGTACTAAAATATTATTGTTTTTCCCCCCTGAACCTCACTACTAGGGATACTTACTATATAGGAGCCGAAAGCACTGGGGGGAACGACAGGTCCTTCCTTCCTATACATTTAAAGGTCTAGTTCCTCGGATTCCGCCGGGCTTGTTATACTCTTGTTGATCTATGGTGGTGAGTGCTTTTGGAATGGGTTGTGCAAAGGAGAGGGGAAGATGAATGGAATTGATAATTTTTTTGATTTCTTTCTCTTTTTTCCCTCCCGGTATTTTACTCCAGCTTTACTACACTCCTTGTCCACCCCACTTTACTACAGGACTTGTTTTCCTGTCAGGATTTTAAATTTATGGACCTGGCTGTTATGTATGTGTGAAAGCCACTTTTACTCAGGCCGGCTCGGATTTTTTAGCATGTAATCCCACACAATGACGTCTCATTCCTCTGATGTAGCACACAACATCAAAATTCTGGATTCGCTAATTTTTGCTTCTCTGCCCTCGGTCTCAGCTTTGTCTTTGGCTGTTTTTGCATCATGTGTCATATGAGATTTAATTTTTTTTGGGAGGGGGGAGGAATAGGGATTTTGTTACTTCACATGGGATTTCACAGGGAAGATATTTTTTAAAGTAATTGCTTACAAATTTATGCAATGGGATGGAAATTGTTTGGAGAAAGTTGGAGAAAGTCGGTGAAAGTCAGTGAAAGTTAGAGAAAGTATGATGGTAATACTAACTCCAAAAACAATTATTTATAAAAAAGTTTGAATTAAATCCTCTTAAAAATGAATTAGAAACCAAAGTGCATCCAAATAAACGACAGTAACCCTTGTGTCAAGTCAAGTAAAGCAATTAATTGAGGTTGAAGGAAGACAAAGCTGACACTTTTGCTGTCACGGGGAAAGAGTTCCTCAGCCAGCACCTGTCCAATATCCCTCCTATTATAAGTATATCCCTCCACTATACGTAAAATCCGAGTGCACAGACACAAGGATCCAGAGTGCTTTCACTAGAAGGGACTCCCTCACAGGAGTATTTTCTCTTACTTTTAAAGAAATTCAGCCGGAAGAATATCCCCACAAATTCCCTCTTACCACCATTTCGTTGTTTATCCTTTTTTGGAAAGTACCTTGTCATTTAAAGCATTTTCTCCACTCATTTTCTAACATAATAACTGGAGCTCACTGTTCCACACACACACACACACACACACGTTACTGGAAAAAGGAATGCACTATCAAATAATTATTATAGTCCCCACACTCTGACTCTCTCCATTTGTGTAATGAACAATCCAATTACGGAGACTCAGTAACTGTTCCAGAACGTCCGGGCATACAATCCAAACAAGAGTTTTGAGGAGCTCCCGAGTTACTTACGTAATACAAGTAACACTCTCCTCCGTGTACATTTTATGTCTAAACTTGGGCACACTTACTGAGCCCTAGTTCATTGTTAATATTGGGACTCCATCATCCGTCAGTCCAAATCACTCTGTTCCTTGCGAGGGAAAGACCCGGAGAAAGCGAGAGGAATTACAGGGCCGGGTTCAGCACTGGGAAAAAGTAAATTCCAAATCTAATCATGTCAATTCCCATTAGAGTTGCTCAAGCGGAATTAAAAGACACCTTTCTCCTTTCACTCAGATTCTCTCCTCAGTCGGGTTTGCGGTCACTTTAAGTCCTCCAAAATCCCTCCCATCCCTAGTCAATTGGTCTTATTGGCTTCTGCCACCCAGAATTCACTGAAGAATTATATAAGACTTTGTACACATGACAATAAATGTATAGGTTCTATGTACGTCCATATTATACATCTATTTTAATACTTTCCCTGTGACAAACACACACACTTATGTGACACACAAACATTTGTGACAAAAACTCCCTGGCATGACACTCCCACTTCACACTCCCACCCATTAACACTGACACTTTCTCCACAAACCTCAAGACAAACTTAACCACACTATTACTACTAAAGCTTCCCTCTTTCCTCCCAGCCACAAAATTGTCCTGGACTGGTAAAGCCTCGGGATTTACAGCTGCAGAATTTAGTCTCCAAGGAAGATAATAATTGTCTTTCCCCAAAACCTTCCTCTCAATTCCCAGAGTCCCTTGACCCCGAAGTCCTCAAACACATACACAAACACTATATATAATTATCTATACTCTTGAATATAAATTCTATAAATAAATATCGTAAACATATGTAGCTATTTTGGCTATTTAGCTACATAAATGACCAGCTTGTACTAATTTCACCCACATCCAAAAATTGCTACAACGAACAAATTACATGATTAAATTTCATACGAGGAGAAATTTGTAGGGAAAGCATCCACACTCTATTATTTCCATACACACAAATACTATATAAGGATCCTTGTCCTATACCAAAGGACAGAGCTGATTGATTTTCAGCGGAGCGCGTGTGGCTCCTGAAATGAAGATCTTTCCTCCTGCATTAAATTACCTGTCAAAGTTGCTTTATTTTTACACGCTTTCTCCATTACATCCGAGAAATTTGACGCTCCTCGCGTCTCCTCTCGCCCACAGTCTCCTCTCTGAATATGTATCACAAAGCCTGAGCCCTCTTTGTATGTACCTATAAGGTTCCCTTATGAAAGGAATAATTTTTACGGAGTGTATACTAATTCCCCTCCGTATATATAAGATCCAGGGACTTTTGTACACTGACACTATTCAGTGTATGGTAGTTATTTTGTACGAGTGTCAATTCTATTTATGGGACTTGGAATAATTGAAATCCTGTCAAAAACAATAGTCAAGAGTTAAATACAAGTGACCTTTTCAAAAAACTTAATTCGTATATGTGGATACTCCTTGTGGTTTTTGGGCTTATATAGTGTGGTTTAGAGGGGGTTCCCTATATCTATGTATCTATACATACTTAGATATGTGTAGATAAGTATCCCGTCTCTTCTAAATTACAAGAGAAAGCTGTGGGGAAGCTACTCCTGGATCGGATTGGTTCCTGAAATCTCAACTGGTTTGGGGTAGAACCTTGAGAATTGTTAGAAATGTCAGAAAAACTGATACAAGTTGAGGGAATTACTTTGGGAGGATTGGAGGGGGAAAAAAAGAGAGAAAAACTGGAAGGGAATTTTCGGGGAAACATTTCAAAAACTTGTACCTTCACATATCCTTATTCCTTTATACAACTGAAATAAATACAGGGCCAATGAAAGGCAGTCAGTTGCAATTCTACTTCCACACTGAGCTTGTCACATTCCTTTAGAGCTGGTGCTTTCCCTGGTGTGAATAAAAAAACATGTAAAGGAATTTCCCCGGGACAGTGCCCTCCATTTTTATAAGAGACTCTCTCAAAACCTATCAAAATTTTTTGAAGATTCTTACGAGGAGGCTTTTCCCATAGAGAAAAAAATTTAATTCAGTAGTCAGTATCTAGAAATAAACGGAGGGGATGACTGTACGGCACTTCTAATAATTATACCCTGAGCTATATGTAATGTTACTTCTCCCTGAGGACAATGAGATTCTTTATATCTTAAAAAGAATTTTTCTTGAGGAAGATCCCCACATTATTAACCTCAAATGCTCTTGAGCTGACCAAAGACCAATAAAAATGACGACTTTGAAGTTAGCACTTGATTTCTGACAACTGCCACCCGGAACGGGCTATTGTGTGCTGGGAAGGTGGGAGAAGATGCGGCTCGAAAGATCTTCCTTTCCCTGAGCCCCCGTTCCCACACTACACTCACAGGAGGAGATGAGCTTTACAACAAGCGGGAAAGAAATTACAAAGGGACTTCGGATAAAAGGATAGACACGCTTGAGTTGGGAATTTCTCTTCAAATCTTACGAGCAAACTTTGTCACATGGACAAAAATTATCTCATTTGAATTTCACATCCTTAACTTGACCCTGGTTCGTTTCTTATACGAAATTGTCCTACTGTAAATCTGCATAGATCAAGTTTTGCATTCTTCTCTTAAGCTTGTATTATAGCTCAAATTAAAGGATATAACATGAATCATTTTAGCTCCACAGGGCCTCAATTTATTTTGACACTCATTTAGCACAATGTAATTTTGTTGTTTTAAAAAAATACAGCATGGGATTACAGACGTTCAGTTGTAGGAGTGCAGTGTGAAATAATTATGTACACTTTTACTTAGTAGGAATTTGTAATGTGTTTAAGAATTAAAAGAGAATCATTTCTGAGAAATGTTCCCCTCCGAACCCCTCTGACCTTTACTTGTGAGTGGTGAGAATTGCGAGGGAAGAATCTACATAGGAAAAAGCATGGGATTTAAACAGCAACTCCTACACACGCCTTTGTACAATACCTTGTCTTACAATTAGAGCCAGAGGCTGTGCAGCAAGTTGATTGAAAATTAAGTAGACTTTTACAGTGCACTTTGACTATCCGTATGGACACTATTCTTTTACACTGTTCTGTTGCACATATTTATGTATCTATCTAAGCTACCCCTCCAAATTGAACATTTGGAGAAAATAGTTCCCTCTCTTTCTTTTTGGAAGGGATCCCTCCATAGCAAGAGTTAACTTTGTATGGGGGCACATTCAAAGAGCAGAGCTGTGAAATAGTGTGGAAATACAATGCAATTACGTGCATACTCCCCAGGAATAGAAGAATTATCAAAGTGTGTGTGTATAGGGCGGAGGAGAAAAGTAAATATCCACTTAGTTTGTTCTCTTGTTTCAGAGCGAGAGAGAGAGGGAGAGAGAGTGAGAGAGAGCCCGAGAGAGAGAGAGAGAGAAACGAGGGCGGAGCGGGACCTCAAGTCATAGCAACAAGACATCTTCTTACATCCCATTACAGTGCACTCAATTTGCAATATCATCCTTGGAATTCTCAGAAGTGAAAACAAAATCCCAAATTGATGTTGTATGGCGTAAAAACTCAAAACATTTTTACGGAGTGAAATGGGAAAGTCTTCAATCAAATCCCGAGTCACCACAGACACAAACTGCTCTCCCCGCCCTGAGAGAGATCCTTTATAGCGAGAGCATTCATTCTGTCAGTATAAGGTATAAGGTTATATCTGTAATGCATAGTATTTTGAGAGAGCCTCTCCTACAGGCTATAGACACTCCAGTACTTACATATAACTATCATTACCATTATTTTACCGCTCCGAAGACGCTCTCACAGAGCCTCTTCCCTCCTCTTATATGTCAAAGGTCGAGGGAACACTGGGGATTCTCATCCTTGGATTAACGATGAATTCAGTGGGAAAATCTTCCCTTTTTAGTATCTACTATTAGAATCTATCCCTCTGTTCCAATCCGAAGGAGGGAAGGTCTGACGGGGACATATGAATCAAAATCCTCTCAACGTTGATTCCTTAATGGTATTTCTCCTGTACCAACACCCCAGCCCTAATCCCACTCTTCTTGACAACACTCTTCATATTGCGGGAATTGTAGCAATCCTATAATTACAAATACAGTTCACTATTTATTAATAATTGGACTCCTTTTAAAAAAAATACTTCCCTCTTAAATTCCAAAGATAAATACCTGTACTTTCACCAATTATTATTCTCTCTAAATTAACAGTATTTTTTATAACAGCCAGAATTTTGTACGGGATTAAAAATAAGAGATGTTCTAATCAAATGGAAATTAAATAGTATTTTTTCATATTATTTCCCTCATGAGCTGTTCAATTAGAACACTTCCAGCAAGCACAAAATAATTATTCTACACAACAAAAATTATTACATTTACAGAAGATTTTTGGGATGGATGCGTAGGGCCTGGGGGGCTCATTAAAGATGTTCCAGGTTAGTAGTGTACTTCTCGTAACTTTGGAAATAGCACGTTCATATTGTTTCGAAAATAAAATAATTACACTCGAGCATATGCATAATTACAGTATATATGGCCCAATCAGGTTAACAACTCTGAGGGTTCTGAGGAATGATAACCTCATCAAGTCATCATCAAAAGGACCAGAACCATCCGGAATGGCTGACGGAGTGAGTGAGAATGAGAGGAGAATGCCATTTCTTAATTCCTCAGAGGGCTAAGACACACGGAGGGTTCAGGAGGAGATGGATAAGCCCTTCCAAGACGTACTTTCTCCATTGAAGGAAAACAGTCTCTCGGAAGATACAGCACGTTTTCAATTTACTAAATGGAGCTGGGTGAGTGAGCCACAGAGTCAGGAGATCATGTCACCCTTGTGTATTATATTCCTTGAGATGACGATGAAGGGAAAGCAAATCGGTGCTTCTCCCCATGATTGAAAGTATCGACAAAAATAAGCCCATGGACAAACTCACACTACTATTTTTTTCCCTCTCTCTCTCTCTCTCTCTCTCTCTCTCTCTCTCCTCATAAATAACTCCCGGGCTCCGGAGATTTCACACATCTCTTCAAATTGAAAATCTCTGTAAATATCTGCTGGGAGGCTTTTTTGTGTGTGTGTGTGTGTGTGTGTGTTCACACTAGTGTAGGCGAAAGTGTGTAAGAAAACAAGAATTTATTTTAGGTTTATATAAAATACCTGTTATGTAAATTAAATACAACTTTCTCCATACGGGATTTCTCCCTATATCGTCTCAGAGTGCCCCAATTGACAAAGTGGAAACTTATTGGTTATTATTGACAGGCTTTCTAAAAAGGCTGAAGTCAAATAGACTTTAAAAGGATGGACACATCCCGGAGAGGAAGACTTTGACAGAGGAGTCTCTATGTACATGCGCTGATATTTACAGGGAAGGAATATCTCACGGAGTGAGTTAATGTCTCAAGTAGATAGAAAGTATTTTGATGCTTTGAATATAATATAAGCCTCTGAATAAAATGTAAATTGTGCTAAAAGTGATTGCACTCAGGGCTATTTCTTACTATATCAAAGGAAGACCGAGCACACAAAGTACGTCGGATTTTCCAAGCAATTTGTCCTCCCTGTGACGGGCTCAGACCTGACCGTGTGACCTCTGTCATGAGGACAGTAATTCCGTGAGAATTTCCCCGTTAAGTTACCTCTCTCTCTCTCTCTCTCTCTCTCTCTCTCTCTCTCTCTCTCTCTCTCTCTCTTTCTCCTATCTTTAATACAGGATAGCATTTTATACAAAGGTGAGCACCTAGTAGATACAGTTCTGGACTTACATAAGGAAAGAAGACATTGCTGTCTCCAGTCTGGGGCTCCTATCTCACTCACAATTTTACAAGGCCTCATTCAGTTAATATAGAGTACAAGTAGGAGACAGGAGCCCTGTGTAGGATAGAGTAATAAATCAGTTGTGGAAGGAGCTCCTCATTCGCACACATACTGCGTGGGAGAGAAAGCGAGAGAAAGACACACACACACAGAAACATACACACACAAGCCTTAAAACTTTACATGTACAAATACTCTCTCATCCATCCGTTCCCTTTTAAATTCCCTCTCTCTCTCTCTCTCTCTCTCTCTCTCTCTCTCTCTCTCTCTCTCTCCCATAACCACTACTTATTTCCCTCCTGTGCCTACTCACCATATATAATCTACATTTATTGGGTTGTGTATACATGGGAGGATAAATCTCGGCAGGCAGGGAAGAGCGTGTGTGGTCTCCTATTATTCTTCCTCCTTCCGAGCGACGCGGGCGGGAATAGGACAATACATACATACATAGTGAGGGAAAATATATGGGTATGTACGCCCATTGTGTGTGTGTGTGTCCCCTCACGGAGAGCATTTGTATAATGTGACGGAGATTGTCGACTACATTTGTATAATGTAACGTGGTTTGTCTATTACATTTGTGTAATGTAACGTGGTTTGTCTACATTTGTGTCAGGTGATGTATACACGTACTGGGGCTGGGAGGTAGGTATGGTTGGAGCACGGGCTCGATTTTTTTTAAAAAAAAAGGAGGTGACACACACAGTGACTAATGTCCCAGTCACATTTACAATGACGCATTATATTAAATAGAGTTGCCTCTCCTCCAGCCCTGTCCATTTAGTATACTGTAGATACTGTATATGTACGTGAATTCAGTCTGCTCCTGCTAAGAGGGACTCTTTACATTAGATCATCTGAGATTTTAAAATAAATACACCTGTACATATGTAGATACAGTTCTTATAATTAAATGGAGTTAAAACAAAAAGTTCTAAAGAGCTTCACATTCTAAGACGTAATGTGTACTGTAGTGTCTGCTCAGACCTTACGTATCATAACGTTGTGGTCGTACAGAAGTAGTGATTGACGTTTCAATGTTTACTTACAATTGGGGCATGAAAATTCCTTAACTACTGACATTTTAAAGATATTTGATTGTTTGATTGACATTCCGCAAAAGCGATCCTGATTAAATTTATGACCATAGTGTCGGTCAAGAAATAATTATGGCACCAACAATTAATTAAACTCTCAAACCCTAAGGAATTAGAGTTCAGAGTATGAGCCCCAATTTATTTATCAGGAGTAATAATTACATTGGTCTGGCTGGACTTCCTAAAAGCCTTGAGTCATTTACCTTTGTGATACGGATCTCAAACCGATTTTAGAACCCCTCACTTCTGAACACCACTCTGCTAATGAGTGTATTAAAAAAATCACTTTCAAAAAATTCCACACAGGTGTACTTTGTCAAAATATTACTTTCTTTCTTACGCACTTGTACATTCTTACTCTACAAACTCACTAGTTACAATTCCTCTGTTCAATAAATATTCCTATTATTTATTGAACCTTATATTACTTGACTTTGAGTTGAATCCAAATTCCTTCTGGTTCATATTCCAGTATACAAGATGTATAATTACTGTAAGGATAGCTGTGATGTGTGTAATGGGATCCAGCAATACATTAAAGCAGTGCTAATTGGAATCAGGCAATTCAGCCACACTTGAACAGTCTCCCCTTTAACGTAGATACATTAAATTGAAGCGAACATTAAACGGATAGGAATTGAATTAACCTCGAAATTTCCTATTTCCCTGACACATGAAAGCAATAATGAAGGATTCTCGGGAAAAATTATGATTCCCCAGCAACACACTGTCAATCTTAAACCCAAACCACTTTTGGTTGCCCACAAGCATCAAAATACTGTGACAGGACCGGATTTTTTGAGCCCAGCATTGACAGGAAATGTCTCGTCTTTTATGTGTGTTTATGGAGCAGTATGTACATATCTATATGTACGTAATTATACTCCATGTCTCAAGCGGATTCCCCGTATACACACACACACACACACACACACACACACACACACACACACAAGTAGACACACCATTAAGCCCCAATGTATAAATCAAGGTGTAGGACATACACATCAGAGTGAAATCACAAGGAAAAGTTTTTTCCCCCCTTTTCACACAGCCTCTAATATATAGTCATGGTTGCGGGAACAGGTTAAAGTGGGAGAAGTTGATTAAATGACACGTCGCTCGTCCTTCTGTGTCAACATTTCAGCCTGGCCTGTACCACAAATGTATCTACCTATAATTATGTATAGATATAGAGCACGAGCAAACAACGTGATCAGTCAGGTTAATGGAATCGTAAAACAAAAACATGAATTATTAGGACCCAGGAAAAAAAACCTTTAATTGACGCTGATTCACTCTTTTTTTTATAGACTAGAATTTTATCCAAAAGAAATATCCTTTTAAAACCACCCTCAATTTTTCTCAATGGAGAAAAATCCGAGGAGAAAGTTGACGTCTGAATTGAAATAATTAGGGAAAATTCCGACCTTTAAGGATATGAATATTAAATCGACTCCGCATTACAAAAGGTCCATATCTCGTCCTCAGGTATCTACTGTTTCTGAAGATGAAGGATAAAATAATTATACAGTGGGGTTAATTTACAAAGGAGCATATCTTTTTTGGCGGGCATATAGCCAAAATGTATGGTTAAAATCCTAAGATCCTTTCTGTAGGGAAAGTAACTTTCACCAGGAGATTCTGCACAGTAAGAGGTGACTGTAAGGGTCCGTATTTCCTGAAATTCTATCCTCTTTTGGGAGGAAGGAACAAGACACGTTGACGACGGGCGAGTCCGTTTTACAGTTACAGCGAGAGGAATGGGAAGCGTCAAAATACAAGGGGCCGTTGTAGTGAAAGAGTGAGAGGGAGAGAGAGAGAGAGAGAGAGAGGGAAGGTGTAACGAAAAAAAGTGTAAATGGAACCGCGTTCAGGTTGAAATGTTGCCTGTTGAATAATTGATGAGTCACTTGAGCGATTTGCGTCACCAGGAAATTCCATTCATTTTGTTCCAGGACTCTGAGGTTCCTGGGGTTTCTACCAACCCGAAGCGCTCACATGCTCATTTACATCCAACACATACATATGTCTGTCCAACCTGAACAAAACATGAACATGTAAGGACAAAATGTCCCCATAAAACAATAACAGTCGTCCCCGGCTCTGTGCATGCATTCCCAGTCATCCCAACGTCTGTAAATTCTTCTCATTGGTCATATATGTAATTACCTACATGTAAACGCATACATATAGATATATATCTACTTATCTATAGATACTCTCATGCATAGCCAAATCCTCGCTCACTCCCAACCTCCTACGTCTCTAACGCAGGATCCCCATCAAATATGTATGAACACACAAGGCCGTATAGATTTAAAGGTGTTTTTAAACCCAAGACAAAATTCACATCTGTTCCCGAGGAAGTCTGTAAATAATAAAATCCTACATGTTTCTTTCTTTCTTTTGAAGATAAAATTGAAAGTGACAGTCCTCAGAGGGTGTTATTGTCACAGGCAGAAATTCCTATTATCTAAACTTGGCTGATTTTGGAATTTTTTACAATTTTTTTTATTGTGTAGATATTGTACAAAATTTCCCAATTAAATTATTTTTGGCCCTTAAAAAATAGCAGTAAAAATTTAGTGTAATTACTTTTTAAAAACATGGGGTATAATAATTTTAGACAAGATTCTTTTTGAATGGATGTGATTACATCTGTCTATAAAAAAGGACGGGGGTTCCTCAAGTAAAATCAGCATATAAAATTTTGCATAAATGAGACAGTGTCTGGGAGGTTGGTTCAAGAGCCTTAGAATATTTCAAATAGGATACTTTACCTTGTATAATTATCTATAGTGAGTGAGAAATACAAGAGTTACAGTCGAGTCCAGACATACGAGCATTTTCCCTTCTAAATCAGTTTTTGAGCAGCTACTAAATAAATATCTACATACATTTAGAGACACGTCCACTTGGAAAACCTCATCATTTGTGGGCCCATTTGTCTCAAATACAGACATTCCTGGCTCCTTCATATTCTACACTCAAAATCTCTCTCCTTGATTGCCCAATGCCACTGGCATTATTTAAATATGGTCCTATAGTAATTTAACATAGTTATGTCTCTCAGACTCCGAGTCTGTTTTTCTCTCTCTCTATCCTTCACTCCTCTCTACTTGCATAAATTACAGTGGACTATTATCCTACCGAGAATGAACCAATGAGAGAACCGTAACTCGTAATCCACGTAATAAAAATAATTATCCTTCTACACAGCCAGGGAAAAATCCCACGGACCTAAAAAAAATATCCATGTGAAAGTAAATTATGCTCAACAAGCATGACGTCCGACAAGGGCCAGGAATTTAGTGTAGAGGCATTTTTCTGTGGATTTTTTTCCCAAGGAGAGGAGGTTCATATCTCCACTTATGTATATGTAAGAGTCAGTATCATCTAGTAATTCCAAGCCCAATGAAAAAAAAGGGGGGGAAACAATATATGTGAGTAAATATCCATGTGCAAGTAAGAGCCTGACATTTATGAAAAATTCAGAGGGGCTCAACCCCTCTCCACATTCTACACCGTGAGCAATCCTCTTATCAACTTTCTCCATAGGAAAAACTCAAAGAGGGGGGAAAAAAGACAGTAAATGAAGCGGAGCATTGGACTCGCTCACTCACATGTAATTCCCTTTTTGGACATAAATTGTAAAATGTAAAACAAACCTTCGGCAAGAAAAGAAGAAAAAAAACTTGCTATCATTCATTCCCTAAATTCTGACGGAATGGAGAGAAAGCTCCTTGTCATAAAGCCCCGAAACTTACGTAAGAGCTCTGAGTTTAAGGGAACAATTGTTTGGGGATATAATCTAAATTCATAGAATGATATATACAGTAGACTCAGGGAGTCACAGACCATTTTTTTTAAAAACTATACTTTCTCCATCAAGGGTCAAAAATAGTTTTTTCCTCAGGAATGTATGTATTTAAGCTGAAAAGTAATTTCTACCTTTGAGAAAGCATACTGTGGATTTTTTTAATATGTATTTATTTTCTTACAGTAAATATAATTAGAGCTGTATTCTACAAAGCTGGGACTGTACTCAAAATAAATGACTACAGCTTTTTGGAGTGTATAGAAAATCTTTACGTCATTCACATCCTTCAAGTTGTATATTCGAGGCTTTGTTTTTTTTTCATACCCAGCGATAGATAATTACTGATATGATAGAATTTTTTTACAGGAGTAGATATGTACATGAGCATATAGATCTATTATGAAAGTAGAATTTTTTTGTAGGAGCATCCCTACAGGCCCCGCATTTTACTTGTAAGATCCGGTTGGATTTTAAAGGGGGAAATGGATTTTGGGGTACTGTGAGAATTTCTACGTTATTTCTGTTCCAGAGAGCCCCTCCTTGAATAATTATTTTGAGGGGAGTTGTAACCAGCGCAGACTGTAGAATCGTACATGTAAATATGTACATAGTCTTAGGTACGTCATATTTCCCAACCCAGTATTTTTTTTTGGCATGTGAAGAGCATGGATGACGCGTGTGGACGTGTATATGTACATAAGTCCATGTATGCAAATCCTTGTAAATACATGTACAGTATAAATATATGGGCTTATATATATTTACAATGGTGCTATACATCATGATGAGCTTGAGCATTTGAGAACTTTTTTTTTTCAGAGGGAAAAATGTCAAGTCAACAAAACATAACAGCATGGCAGGAGCTAATAGAATGATTGAGTAGATGATAAACCCTCTCTTACATGCTCAAATGTACCTCTTTTAACATTACTTTATATTCTCTCAATAAATTTCCTCGTCCGAGTTTAAATGTCCACACATAATAAAAAATTGTACACACACACATACATACACACTTATTTATATACACACTCAAAAAAAGTCTAATATTAAATACAAAGCTCACAAACAAAAAAAACCTTACATTTCTTGTCAATCTCAGTGGATGACAGTCCTAGAAATTATACCTCTAGAAGTAAACTTGATTAAAATTCGGAGAGCGCAGTGTATAATTATTAGCAATTAAATATTCCCTTTTTCTCATCATCAAAATCCGCATAAATTACTATATAGAGATTAACTTTTAGAAAATTAGCCCTTCAATTCTATATCTCAGTCCTGAGAGAGAGAGAGAGAATTGTCAAAGGAGGGGGGAAAAAGCCAAGATTTATTATACGCTTTCTTCTCCCAATCTGTAGAATTAATCTGTAGTGAAATGTCTTACATGTAATAATTATTATATAGAACCTGCCAAAACTTATTGGGCACGAATTCCCAGAAAATTGCAAGTCCCATGTCCAGGTATCTATGTATATAGAAAATCCCAGGGGAAAAAATATAATGCTTGGAGCGTGCGAGCACAAATACAGAATAAAATTCTGGAAGTAAAGTATTTTCCCCCGTAATTTGTTTCCTAGTTTATTTATAATTATTATGTGCATGTCACTTTTTTTGTGTCGCACACTACCCCAAAACTTTTTTCCTTTCTCATATTTATACTCTGATACACTTTTAACTTTCACAATTGTATCTACATCCCAGGCCTACTCTACATTTACAGTGTATAATCTCACTATAGACACGGATCCCTTTCCATGTAACAACATTTGTTTTTTATATTTCCATAAAAACTGGTACTATTCCTGGAGTTGGGACTTTATAGTCTTATTTCGCAAAAAATGGAGTCTTTTGGACCTACGTATAGGAGACAATGAGAAATTCCTGTGAAAATTATAGAACCCAAGGAATTTTCCCAACTCGCATGAAAATCCTCCCGCTTATTACCAACACGCAATGGACTCATATGTGTGTATACATACACATACAAAAAAAAACACACACACACACACACATCCAAGGAGTCACATGCTATTTACTGTGAACTATTCCTGTAAATGCATCCCTGCAGGAAAAAGCTTTTGAGTTGGGGGAGAAAGCAGGTGAAAGTTAAAAAAATTAATATTGGGTTAAATATAGGAGTAGGGATATTTTTGGGTGTAATAAAAACAAGGCTTTTAAAGGGAGTTCGGATTAGAGAGAATAGATTGTATGTGAGTATTAGAGTGAGTGTATTTGAGGGAGAGGGAGAGAGAGAAAGAGAGAGAGAGAGAAAGAGAGAGAGAGAGAAAACTGGCTTTCTCTTACGTATTTATTTTTCGAGCCAGTGTGGTCTCCCTCACTCTCTCACTCAGACCGATGTGTTCTGGCGATAAGGATATTTTTGGTTAATTACTTATAACGAGACTAATCGAACGAGAAAAGCAACATATTTCCTCGACTACTTAGACGTAACCCTTGATTAAGTCCTATTATTACCTCATAGTCGGAATGGGGAAACAATCCAACTACATATGTTCCCTTGTGAAACACATGCTAAAAAATAAAGTGTTCCTGAACCGGAGTGGAGAGAAACCGAAAGAGTGAGAGAGAGAGAGAGAGAGAGAGAGAAAGAGAGAGAGAGAGAAAAAAACTATTTTTTTCTCTCTCCGAACCCAGTAGTGTGAAGGACCTTGAGGGGAAACGACTCTGCCCGTTATTACTATATATGATGAAAGAAATTGACTCTGACGTCAACAAATTTTTATAGAGCATTCCCACACACACATTACCATTGTAACACGGTGTGGACTCACTCCAGCTCAGTCCTTGTATGAAAGCATCAGACATTTTTGCGAGGATTGTAAAAATTATTAGATTTAGAATTTTTATAGAGGAAAAAAATATGTTTTACAATTACGCGCCAAATTTGTAAAGTCCTCCTCGGACAGCATTATTTTTACAATTAAAATGTATTCACGCACTGTACCATAATCTAAAATAAAATCTAAGGCTACTTTAAAAAATCCTTCAATGCTTTGTGAGCATGTTGGCGTGGTCAGGGCCTTAATTCCTGTCCATTTGCTGAATAATTCCGAGATTTATTTTCAGAAAAATTAAAATTCCTTACTACAATACCAACTGAGGTCTTCTCCAAAACCAGTATTTAATTCCATATAGGAAAATCCTCTAAAATTGTTGCAGTTAAGGTAAAAGTTACTCCACAGCAAAATCACATATGTATGTACATACTAATATAAACATATCTAATGTAAAAACATCACAAGGGAAAAATTTTTCCAAATAGGAGGGAGCGTTAAAATTTGACAAGTTTGATTTCCTCTTTTGATCGCCCCCTTTATTCCTGGTCAAGAAGGCTCAGGTCCCTCCAAAAAAAAAACAAGACTCCTCCCAGACTGACAAGAAAAAGGGAGACTTTATTTTTATAATTTATAATCTCCCTTTTTTTTAAATCATCCCAACGTAACGTAGAACAAGTGCACTCAATTACAAGGAAACCCCAGCCTTTTTCTCCTTCTACCACACGAACACTGGACAGAACATTACTCCTCTTCTCAGCTCATGCATTAATGAGCATCCTCGAGCGTGGGGATTCTATATATATATCCAGAGATCCTTAAAATGCAAGTCCCAGAAAACTTTCCCCAGTCTCAGGAAATGCTCAGGCTATGGATACTTAGCCTATCTGGTATCAGTTGGGAAAAATAGAAAACAAAAGGGAAAACAAGAAGAGACGGAGAGATCGATGGACGATTGGAAGTAATTACGGGAGGCTTTTTCTTCCTCTTTATTTTCATTTGAACTCTCAATCCAGAGTGGGCTCTGTCTGGGATAGCAACTCCTTAGTTTTAGTAGAGTCCTCTCTGTTTGAGGGAGCCTCTGTAAGAAGGATCCACTGTTTATTTTCTACCCTCCATCAAATAAAATATAAAGGACGGAGTGGGTGGAAATACGAGGAGGAGGAGGAGGTGGAGGAGGAGGAGATGAGGATCTCAATGTATTTACAGGAAGAAAAACCGAAAAGGAAAACAGGGGAAATCTCTTGTAGGATCAAGTGGGGAAATAAGTGGTTTCGAAGGCTCTTCAATCCAATCCAATAGCCAATGAGATCATGACCAGCACAAATAAAACACTAAATAAATAACATTGAGCTCAAGTGAAACAAGCTGTTACTTCCGTTCCTTTCTTTTTAGTAGATATATCTACAGCATTTACGCACATATAAACTAAATTCCTCTATTAAAATTATAACATGTAAAAAAAATACTTTTTCCTTTCCACACAACAAAAAAAAACAATTCAAATTTTATAAAGAGAGTTTCCATCAGAAAGAGTCCACACTGTAGACTCTCATTTAAAGAGTGTTATTTGTCTGAGCAAATGGGTCAAATTGATTGAAAGCTCCCGTCCTGGAGCACGATATTTTTTTTTGCATATGGTAATATTATATGAGGATTTTTGCGTAGGATTTTTTTTTTCTCCCCATGAGTTTATGTATATTGGAGAGCCGCCATTTAATTTATACGTTATAGATTTAATCGGAGGACCTCAAACGGGGCCTATTTATAGACCTTATATCTATCCATTAGTAAAGGAACTGTATTGGTCCTATCCCTCAAACCTACACACAAGAATACACACAGGGGAAAATAAGAAGGAAGAAAATACATCAAGGGCGATAGCTATCGAAAAGTGGTTGAGGAGTTGGGGATCCAAATTTAAACACTATTTTTAAGACCAATTTCCCTCTCCACGCAATTACTCGAATCAAGTTCGAAAAAGGGCCTATCCCAAGATACAAGTATCTACATATCTATAACTCTCCCATTCCTGTATATGGATAAATAGATATAGGCTCACAGGAACCCTCGGAAAAAGCCTCCTTTAACCAGGGGCCTATGGGAAAGGCTAATCCGAAAATTCCAACGTATGCTCAATTAAGGTCATTTATTTGGCAATCACTATTTTTGAGGAAGGCTAAAAATAGAAATTCGTCCTGTATGTAAATCCCTCGAATATAGCCTCTCCTGGCTTAGGTGAAATAATTTCCTATAAAAGGGTTCTATTTGAAGGAAATGTATCCTGTGATTTTCCCATTAATCCAAGTATTAGCACTATATGAGATACATACACATAGGATTTTATATATAAAACATTTCCCTTCTCCTCCTCGTCCCCACCCCCCACACAAAAAAAAACACACACACAGTATTGATAGTTTTCTTGCGAGTAGCTTGGACATTCAAATTTTAGGGTCTACTATAATGATACCATTTCTATTTTTTTTCCAATAAGGACAAATATCCACCTTCCCATATATATATCTGTATATCCAAAGAAATGACTCTTAGAGTGAAGGGAAATTTCCACATTTTCCTATTTCTCTAACTTCACAGGGTGCTTCCGAAGGAAATTGACTTGTGTGACTTATTCAGGGCTACGAGGGCTAAAAAATACGAGGATTATTTCCAGGGAGTTATATAGGACACGGAACATGTAGATAAATATACATACAAATGCATTCCCACACATATATGTATTATAGTTATGTACATAATTACACTTGCTCTAATTTTTTACACTTCATTCTTAACCCACCCCCTTTTGACATTATTTCCGCCTTTTTTTTATTCTATAAAATTCCAAAACTGGGATTGAATTTTAATTACTATTTAAATAAAAAATAACCAAACAATAATTATATAACAGTTTTTGGGAGTGAATTTTGTTCAAAGTAGGATTTTCTTCCTGCACAGTTCCCCTCTGTTTTTCGTTCGTAAGAAAAATAACAGGAAGAATCTAAACACAAGATATTTCCAGGAATCCTGAGAATTGGAGAACCTCAAAATTTCTCTTTACAAGGAAGGAAATTCACGTGCGGATTAAATTGTAACAAATACTTTTAGTAATTATCAGAGCCATGTGTGGGAGAGGGAAATTTCAAGGAATATTGAGATTTTTAAGGGAACAAATTTGGGAAGAGAAAAAAAATGTAAGAGGTAGAAGAAACTAGATAGGATTTTTTTCCTAGTTCTTTTTTTTTTTTGTGGGGGAAGTTCTGTATGTCCTTGATATAGATGGACTTGACACTGGATGGAAAAAAATGATGCAATTTGGAGAGAGAGAGGTGTATTATAGAATTTTTTATACTATATGCAAAAACCATACCTGAGACAGGTGTGTATTTGAGCTGGGTGTATAATCAAAAGGGGGAAAAGCCCTGTTGCTTTCCCATAGCCCTTTTACGACCCAGGGTAATACGATACGTGGGAAATAACAAACCATCCTGAAATGGAAGGTTAGGTATGCGTAAGTTGAGCCATATGAGAGAATGAGGGAGAGAGAGAAAGCGAAAGAGAAAGAACCAGAGAGAGAGAGAGAGAGAGAGAGAGAGAGAGAGAGAAACGGAAGAGTATGTTTTTCTAGTGCCGAGGAAAATATTGATCTTTCCTAGACTACCACGGGAATGCTAACCTAGTTGTTATTCAATTGTACTTGTGTTCCTATCAAATAGCAGGGAAACCATCCTGGAAACACCAACTCCCCTTCCTACACACACAATCCCCCTTAAATACATACACCTTACGAATAGCACACTTATTGCAAAACAATTTCAAAAGAATTTTTACAATGTAATCCAACCCTGTAAATACAAGTTCTTTTATTTTTTTCAGGACACTATTGGGATATACATATCACCTGGTTTTAAATCTACACACAATAAGTGTAGATATAGGTATAGATACCCAGACACCAAACAATACACTTTTCATTGCGGAGTTCCTCCTGTACTAGTAGAAATTCCAATCCTTTTTATTTCCTTAGGCGAGCACTTTCACCCTAATATGAGGACTCTCTCTCTGAGCTCTTATTGTTGTTGTTCCAGAACTATACACATATTACGTACGTCCATGCCATGCGTATAATTTCCCAGGAATAAAAGTAATCTCATTGCAAATAGAATCACAGACATTTCCAAAGATCTAATTGTGAAAGCCTAGATGGTTGGGATTACAAAATATCTCAAAGCCTGAGCCTTCATATCTATATGAATCTCAAAATATTACATGTGGATTTTTATATAATTATACTAGAATTGCGAAGATCCCTTATCTTTAAGTTTTCCCCTGAAACTTCAAAAAATACTTTCACCCTTCGTATAAGGAAATGTTTCTTGTTATTTTGAACTATATACGTTGAATTTTTTTCAGGAATTTTAGGACAAAATTTCAAAAATATTGAGAACCTAACATAGTTGACAAACTTTTCTTTTAACGAGGAGCTACATAATTATATCTATGTATCTATATATATAGACCGAACACCACCCGTAACTTTATATCCATTGGGAGGTTTCAGGAAAAGGTATTGGCCCTGTGGATCCCCATCCATTGAAATGATTCCGGCAGAGTTTTCAAATCACATCAACTTTTCACTCTAATTAATGAAACTGGAAAACCGTGACGGGATTCTTAAACATCCATCGTCGAACCAATAACAACAACTTTCCCCTGGTCCTCTTTTTACTCGTAGCACACACTCCATAAGTACATATGTATGAAAAGTACAGAGTCTAATCGTCAGCTCTGGAGTTCTATTTTACAGGGACAATGATGTTGGGGTGGGGAGGGGGGGGTGATACAGTGGGGTCTCTTGATACACTGTCAACGTAAAAATATTAGCATGGGGCTACAAAATAGACTGAGACTGGGGTGTATTCTTTTTTGTGGGGACATTTAAAATAGTCCCTGGGAGTGCTTCCTATATAGCCAGAGAGTACTGTATAAGTTTACGTAGGGATTTTGTCCATGCTGTGTATACATAGTCAGGCCTGGAGAGTGTACTTTGGAAGTATTGACAATGCAAAATGAGCCATAATTCCGAGCACTCCTCCTACAAAAGGAAACTTTCCCAACAACAACGCCAACAACAACAATCTTCTCACAAGTTGAGTCAACGCAAAGCAATTATAAAGTTTGAGGAACAAATTCCTCGGGTATATTGGACGGGACAGGTTTGAGTATCTACTATAGATATAATTCCCCCTCCCCCCTCCCTCCCTCTCTCCCTCCCTCCCTCTCTCATATAATAAAAATGACAGGTTTGAAACAAGGAGGAGAATTCCTTAATTTCAAATGAAGGCTATAGACGTAACAGTTTTCAAAGGGTGGGGGAGAGAAAAAAATCCAACTTGTTACGAATACACATTTCCTGAGGAGATTAATTATTAGATTTTAATTATTTTAATTGGGGAAGTACCCTCCCATTTAATTTGGGACATTTTCCAGAGGAATTAACCCAAATGTAGATTTTTGGGAGCTTTTTCGGAGGAGGATGTCCCCGAGCCTTGGTTTTAATCAAGGGATGACGGGCTGACTTTATATTTACATACAATATGTATGAGAGAGAGAATACTTGGTTACATGTATG
Source organism: Allacma fusca (assembly GCA_947179485.1). Classification (NCBI taxonomy): domain Eukaryota; kingdom Metazoa; phylum Arthropoda; class Collembola; order Symphypleona; family Sminthuridae; genus Allacma; species Allacma fusca. The sequence goes on from OX359245.1 coordinate 39,536,374, forward strand.
GAACTATTTTATTTCCCTATCCTAACAGATATTTATTCGATATTTCCTCACACCGTTGACAATTAACCTGCTAATAATGTAAATGAGGATCCTTTCAGATATCCTTGCTTCTAAGGCTCTTCCCAAATCCCACCATAATTGTAAGGTGGCTCTTAGCGTGAGAGTGTCTGCTAATTTCGTGAAGGTACCCTATGTATAAGAATAGCCGTATTTTGTGTAGAAATTCAATATATAAGTAATATATACGTTGGAATTTGAGTACTATCTATAATCCTGGAGGTTGAGGAAGTTACAGACTTAATTACACTGAGGACATGATGATTGCTGGGATGACGTGCCGTGTATGGGAGTGTGTGTGTGGGGCTATGTTCTGGAATTCTGTTCTTATACCTTCCAATTCTAAGTAGGTACATGTAATGAGGGTAATTTTACCTACACTTAATTATGGGACATAGGTTTTCCCTCGTCATGGAGAGTAACTCTAGTTAGAGAGAGAGAGAGAGAGAGTGAGCTGGGGAGTATGCCGGGAATTCTCAATATATGTAACCTCCAGAGGAAATTTAACATTGGGTTGAGTGAGGGGAAATGAGAAAATTTTGTTATTATGACCAGGATGAGTAGTCGGAGAAAGTACCTGGGAACTACTACCTATACGTATCTGTACAAAAGGGACCCCTCAAATTTGAGGCTTAAAAACCTATCCGGTTATGCAGAATACATACAAGAGTGGATAAAACAATGCGCCAATAAAATATGTTGTCCAAATATTTTTGCCCCGACTGAAAGTCCTGTTTTTGACGGAGTCTCTCCAATGGCGTGAGTGTGAGTCCACTGTGCATGTGATTCCATTTGATGCATCAAATCATCCAAAGTTTCGTGCTGATATGTATCTCTCCATACTTGTAGGGAGAGGGGAAGGAAATTGTACAACGGGCATTAGTCAACATTCATCCCAATTGATTATTCAATGATAATAAGGCAATTCCATGGGAGTAATTCCACGGAAATCATGTTTGCATTTTTAGATCCACTTTTCCAACATGGGAGTATTGTCTACCGTTACATACCTTCAACAAAATACTGACTCATAGGATTCAAGGTCCTTGTGTTCAGTACAGTCCTTCCTAAAATCATGCAGGAATTAGTAATCGGGCTCAATTCGACGAACTGTATCAATAAACGCTGCGCACACTTTCTATCAAAATTTTAATTATTACTGTCAAGCTCTATCACAAATATTTTGCAAAGTCTTTCCTTGCTTAGATGAATTTTTAGGAATTTTAAAACCTGTTAATTAGGAATGATGCAAATAATTGTGATACATCTACTTTTGCTGTATAGAACGAAACCTGTTGTAGTAGCATTTTTATAATTTGCAACCAGAGTCATTTGAACCATCTCTAATGTTTTACAGACCTATGGACATGAGGAAATTATTATTGCTTGGAGATGGTTGCGAAAATCTTTGACAGACTCATGAAATTTCGAAACTCTCGATGTATACTCAAGGATTTTCAGGTTAGATAGCAGTAGTTTTGGGGGTGTATGCGTTTGTGTGTGTGTGTGTGTGTGGAGTTATTATTGTAAGGAACGGAGCGGCATCTGTGCCCTGAGGGGATGTGAAAAACATGGCGGATAATAAACTCTACCTCAGACCATAATGCCGATGTTGATGAGAAGATAAGGGAAGATACTTTGTTTATACGAAATCCGGATGAGGGCAAGATACATGTAGGTTCTCAAATCTCCTTTGATCATCTCCCAAATCTATGTGTAATTTACGTGTATGGAAGTGTAGGGACTAAATTCCCTGGAATATTCGGAATTTTGTGTGTGTGTGTGTCTGTGTATGTGTAGATTAAAAGCCCTGGGGCGAATTGAGCCTTTGACTATCCTTGTGTTGCATTATTATTGTTAAAAACACATGTGTGGAAGAGCTCTCATAATTACTACGGCTCTAGCTCATATAAATTTTGATGAGGCTGGGGGTATATCTAATATCTACTTTTAGCTTCAAAGGGGAAAAAAGTTGAATGAATACCATTTTACACGATATGCATAGGCCTTGCCTTCATTATCTGCTCGTATCAGATCTAATGCTCATGTCATCTCTCTGTATATTGAACTTGTAAGCATGGATTTAATAAAGTGAAAATTACTATGCATACAATTGTCGAGGTTAGGAGGGAAATTAAGTCTGTAATTAAGAGTGCACTTCGGCGTAATGTACATTTTTAATGGGAATTTCCTCATCTGTAGATACTTTGAGTTTCATAGAGGAATAAAAATTCCCTGCGATGATCCTATAATTATTTGTATATACATACTGGAGCTAATATTTCTAAAAGTAAATTAACCTTTGAATATGAGCTAGGATGGATTTTGTAGGAGTTTTAATGAGCTGGGCATATTTCCATCCAAACGGGAAGACAAACATGAAACAATTTGAAAGGTGGACGTCTGTCAATAAAACCGGATTTGGGTGAATAGACAAGAGGAGATAGGGGGAGAGATAATAGGAAGACCATAAAATCCGGATCAAAGGTCTTTACAAAAGAATGGAGGCTAGGCGGGTTGTTTTATTAGTAAAACAAAGGCTCGGCACTTCATCAACACCCCCGACTCCGAACACTTATTTGTTTTATGTATGGGCAGAGCTGCTTTCAGGTAGCAAAAAATCAAGATCCGCACCTGAACCCGACCCGCACCTGAAATATCAGGTTAATTTTTTTCGTTGACCCGAACTTGGCCCTCCGGATCCGAGTTAATATCCGCACCTGTCAGGTATTTTTGGATCAGGTATTGCTTGGCTACCCACACCCGAAAAATACCTGAGGTGCGGATCTCAACACAAACCCGACCCGAACTTGAACCCGAACCTGAACCCGAACCCGACTTTCAATTATTTTGTCAGAGGAAACTTATAAACATAAGTTCTATCCTAAGACTTTATCAAAGTAAATATTATTTACAAATGACGTTAAGTTACAAATGCAAAAACTTGTACTAATTTTAAGTGAAAAGCAGCACAAAAAGAATGGGAACAGCTATTGAAGCTTCCCCAAGTATTCTCTGAGTGATAGCTTTAGAAACAGACAGCTGATAATCATCATGCTTTTCAAATTTTAAGAAAGTTAAGGCACAAGTATGTATATACGAAATAGATTCCAAATCGATGATGTCTATGTCTGCTACAACGCTAAGTCTATATCATGAAATTAATTAGCAACGTTAGGTTGTTTGTTAATTTAATTGATATGGCGGCTCTCACTCATCACTAAACACAACGTGTCCTTCAACCATGTGACATTAACGTTCAGATCAGTCTGAAAGTTTCATTCACGTGAACTTAAAGTTAAATTATTAGGGTAAAAAAATACTTGCAAAATACCTGAAATTGCAAGTTCGGGTTCAGGTATTTTGAATTCGTCGTACCGAACCTGTACCTGACATTGAGCTCAGGTATATTTTTTAAACCCGAACGTGATCATTACCCGACCTGTAATATCAGGTGCGGATCCTGGATGTACCCGCACTTGACCCGAATCTCAGGTACTTTTTTTTTAGCTGACCCGAACCCGACCCGAACCCGACCCGACGGGTATTTTTCAGGTACTACCTGATACCTGCAAGCAGCTCTGTGTATGGGTTAAATGCAGGGACTGAGACACGTGTGTGTACAGTTGATGTGGCCAAGCCGCCCGTTTCCATAGAATATATCAAATTTCCCGGGAAATTCCATCATTATATAAACAATACACCCTCACACAATATCCCTCCAATTGGGTTTATTAAGCTCCCGCAAATAAATCTAAAATTCCCTCAAGTTCCAGAGGCTTTGGTCCAGACTCCTTCGGGATTCTTGTAATTATGAAGGATTCTTGGGAATTTTACCAGACGTTATTATTGCAGTTGTGCTTCCTCGGAAGAGATACTAAATCTTGAGGGAGATAACACATTTGTGGGGTTATGACTCACAGCGGAAGGAGATTTTAGGAAAAGAATATTTACAGTTATAAAGATACAGATTCTGGAGAATTTCTCAAATGAATTGATTGCTCTTCTCATATTAGCTTTTGAAGGATGTTACTATCGAGGCCTAGTTTTTGTAATGCATAAAAGCCTGGTCACTTATCCTGGCTGTTGAAAGAACCTGAGCTACCTCTCGAACACTCGTGTTACAGGAGCCACCTTACATTTCAAGTCGTTGAACTTCCGAGCTAAGCTACCCTATTACAAGTATATACAAGGTGACATATATGAGTGACATGAAATATTTCATTCCCGCCTCCTTTTTGTAGCAAATTGATTTCCAGATTTTCTAAAATTTAGTCCCCTGACCTAGGTCAAGGTTGGAAGTCACAGGTTTTCAAAGCGCTAAGCAAAGTCGGATTTTTCTTTGGAATTTTAACCTTCTTTATTTTTTGATCCTCACAGAAAATTTATTTCGGAAAATCCTTTGACGCTCGTTTGTAGGAAATTTTATGCACTTTCCAGCTATCTATTTTATAGATCTCTACGTGAATAATTCCAGACATGACCGGAAGTGTCAGAGAGAAATAATTCCTGAAATCTTCACCCAGCAGGTGCATGAACTAAATTTTATGAAATTTCCAAGTAAATTTACTACAAACCGGGCGGGGGAATCAAATATTTTATGAGTTAGCTCTCAAATTGGGCTGTAAAGAGGGAAATTATTTTTTATTGGTCAACCTGTTCAAAAGTGTTTTCTTCCTTTAGAATGTTTTTTTTTTGAGGGGGGAGGACAAAAGGTACCTGTACAAAATTCCTACAGAGCATAATGCTCTTCCATAACTGCAGGAGCATTTCTTGAGGGAGAATTCGGTGAGGGACGCTTTTGTGACTAGAATCGATGGATCTTTTGAGGATTCCTTAGAACACAAGTGGATAATAGAGTGGAGCTCTCTGAATGGGTCCCTATTTTCAAAGGTGTTATTGGCTCCGAGATACGAACACTTTCAACAGGTTTGAAAAAAAAACACCTTTTCCCCCGGTCCCCTTTTATGTTCCCAAATGTGCTCCGGAATTCTAAAGTGAATTCCGGACCGGATCCTATACCTCGCTCTAGAGCCTTTTTTCCAAGAGTCTCTGACAACCTCCGACATAATCCCAGTGCTGTTTTAAGGGAAGTGTCTGTTTAGGGGGAGGAGGGAGGAAAAATTAACGTCTAAAAAAAAATTGTGGGCATTCCTCCAAATATTTTCCCACTTATGATAAAAAAAAACAAAATCCCTTTTTTTCTGTGTGTTCGTCAACAAATAAAAACAACTTTAATGGGACTGTCTCCAGGTATTTTCTGATGAGAAAATGCTCTTACGTCAACGTCCGACAATTATGACAAACAACGAGAGAGCTCACACTGTAAATGGGAAACACACCCGAACAAAAAGCTCCTTAAATGGGACATTTCCAAGTATTTTCTTAAGTTTGATCGATGCTACGGATCCTTATTGTCCTAAGGATCTAATGGTGTTTGCACAAGTGGACATTTTCTTGTAGAATGCCAGCATAATTTGAGCAATACCCATTACGGCCCCACGTTTTTTGCATCTTAACTAAAATCCTTCCCACAAATAAGTAGCTTACATTTTTTTACACACAGACAATAACCTTTCGTGTTTTATTTTTTGAATTGAAATTCCAAGGGAAAAATATTTGTGCAAACAATCCCCACATAGACTTAAAATGTTTATTTATATTTCTCCCCCCCCCCCCGCCCACAAAAATTCCCCTAGCATTGTATTACAAATACGTATACATATGTCCAGAACTCCTCTTAAATTTTGTAGCGTCTTTTCGGGGCTTAATTCTAATTACATAGGTGGATTATGGAAAATGTTCATCTGAACATTTTCACACCCACGACCAGATACATACATACATACATCCGTAGAGTCAATCCCATCCCACATAAATGTTTCAGGTCAAGTTTCAAAAGTTGATGTGGGGGAGGGGCCCTTGTGATAATTTACCATTAGTTGTTGATGTTGTGTACTGTCCTCAAGCCCGGCCGGGTTCAAATGACAGAGATGCGTGTGTCCACACTGAGGTATCAGTAATTCAAGCCTTTGGTCACGCAGGCCCCATTTAAAAGCCAGAGACTGCAAAGATAGTATGGAGGATGAGGGAAGAGGAGAAATTATCCTCCCAGCACGGAGTCTTTGAAAATGGAGGAAAATTAGACTACGTGACAAAGTCCCGCAAACATGGTTTGGTTTTGTCAAGAGGAAAATTTCCAGGAAAAGAAATAAAATCCAATAGCAACATCCCTATAAAATTCCCACTCAATCTAAACACTCTCTGTGTGTATCTACACCCATCATATGCACTCACCTCCGTAATTATACATAAATACATATGTACATAAAGTTCCAGAGGAGATGCACTCCCCCTCCCCAAAATTTTCCTATAGATAGATATATCCCAGGCATGTATCCCCGCCCCCCTCTTTCAATTTACTATCCAGAGTCCAACTTTTCCCACTGAATCATCGAATTTTCCCTTCAAAATTGGAAACTTCCCTTAAAAATTACCAACAGATTTTAAATTACCCGCAAATTTTTTTAAAACCGCATGAATAACCTTATCTTCCCTAAAAATCCTTAAGTTGAAACTATTTTACTGTCAAAGTTTCAAAGAAGCTGTCAGGTTTTGTTTCTTTAAAAATTCTGTTCAGAAAATCAAGATTTACAATTTTTGGCGCGAGAATTCAGAAAAATTGTAAAGCTTTTTTTTTTGAGTGTTAATGAAAGTTGCGTCATGTTTTTTTGTTTGATAACCTCCTTATGAGGACACACACACACATACACAGTCACATGCACTCAGTGAGTGAGGGGGCCCCAAACCATAAAATATGGGTCGATGAGTCTAATGGGCGGAAAACAATCAAAATATACTTGTGCTATAAATGATAATGAAAGGGGGGTCTGAAGTGCATGTGTATGTGTGTGCATACATAGATAGATACATATGTACATAATTATGTACAGGCCAAGAAAATTCTAATAGGAGACGTTCAAGTCCATTGGTTTCCCATTCGAATGCGGGAAATAAAGTAAGCCGGACTGAAATAACTCCTTGAATTTTTACCTCCTATAAGATACCATTGTAGTAGCAGTAGCTACAGGGTCTGCTCTGTACTCACACATATATTAAATACGTCCTGTACATTATAGTCAACGACACGTAACTGTAATTACATGACTGCACACTTGAATGACTCTGGGATAGCTTGTGTGTATATATATAATTGTATAATTATATATGTATGCAGACACGTATGTACTATCTATAGCTATGTATGTATATATAAAAACAAGTAATTACTTATAGCTACATATATGGGAACATTCGCTCTATCCCCTATAACCCGCTCCCCCAGCCTCAATTCCCTGACCCATGTGTGACGCACATACTCCTGAGTAAACATTTGAATTTAATTAGTAATATTGACCGTATCAATGGACCGACTCGCATATAAATAGCCCTTATTTCTGACACCGTTTCCCCCCACAGAGCTCCAGCATTTGCACACATACAGAGACATGGGGCAGACATAGGAGAGTGTGTGTGCAAATTGCAAAATTTACTTTTCCTTGTAATTTGCTCAATGCATGCGTGCGGTGTCTATCCCTCAAGTTGACATGGGACAGTCCACTCACACTACAAAAGCAGCCCCTCATTTCAAAGAAATTATTCTCTCAGGGATAATACTAATAATAATAATAAATTACAGTCTGAACAATAATGCGCTAATTAATTATATTTTTACCCCTTATATAAAATCCCATAAAAGTCCCGGACATTCAGAGTGGACTGTAGTGAATTACTAAATTTATCAATTTACAAAGGCTGGGCTACAAAACTGGTTCCCTAAGATTTTGCCCTTCATTTGTAAGACCATGTATCTAGTATTTAAATAAAGGATTTACTCTACACTTTACTCTAACAATTATTACACCTAACCCCACACCTGTCCCCGGTACTTTTACTAATTAATGGGAATTTTGCACTCGATACTATTTTCATACATTAATATTAGATAATAGCGTCACTTGTGATAAAAATAATTTCTAAATCCGTATATATAAGTAATTATACAGAGAAACGTATACTGTAGAGTTATGCTATTTTTATCCTATTTTGATAACAATCATAACTATTCACGTAGTTATATGTATATGTACACTCTGGGGCTTAAAGGCTCGGAGTTCCAATATCGATTGAGGATGAATATCGTGAATGCAATTTTGTCCTCTATTTATAGTACAGTCTGTAATTTATTATTATACAGTGCAATAATTGTCTTTGATGACAGGGGCTGAGAAGACTCGATGCAATGATCAGTGACAAATATGCTTTTTAGGAGGCGGTCAAGTATGTATATTTTTATGGATGTAAATTCTGAAAAAAAATGAATGAATGAAAACAATTACTTACGGATTTGAGGTACATCATAAGGACGATTGGCTCTTTTACTATCTTCGGTCTTGCGACTGCCCATCGGGGCCGAATCACTATGAGAGACCGAAGTGCGTTTCAGAATACTCAGAGAGGGGGAGTGGGAATGAGGATGATCATCCTCATCTTCGGGATGATAGTCTGATGCCCTTCCGGCAGCAGAGGATGAAGACGTGGAGGATGAAGATGAGGAGGATGCGGCGGCGGCCGCCGCCGCCGCAGCAGCAGCAGTAGCTGCTGCTGCTGCAGCTGCTGCTGCCTCATGAAACAGCTCTTGATTGAGGGCTGCCAGTCTGTGACCCAGAGGCTCATTCGATGGTACATTGATTGAGATCCCATTGTCAGGGTCCGGGATGTAGGACAAGTGATGTCGGTTGTGACCGTTGTTGGAGGCTCCGCTGGAGCTGATGTAACGATGTCGAGTGAGAGGGTCCTCTTCATCTTCCTCCTCCTCCGCCTCTTCTTCTTCCTCCTGCTCTTCCTCTGCAACTTGCTCTTCGAGGAGTTTTGGCCCGTGACTTAGAAGCCCTTGACGTCCGGGATTGCTGTGATGATTATTATTTATTGAGTTGGTGTGAGGGAGGTAGTTCCAGAAATGGACTGGCATTGGCCAAACTCCGGAGTCGATCATGTCACTCAAAGTAGTGTCATCTTCGGGGTGATGCTGTTGTTGTTGTTGTTGTTGTTGGTGTTGTTGCTGTTGTTGTTGTTGCAATTGATGATGATACTCTTGAGAGATCTTCCCCCTCTTGACCTTCTTCTTGTTAGTCTCTTCTTTGAAGTCTGGGGAGGAGGAGGGGGATGAGGAGGAGGAGGAGGAGGAGGAGGATTTGTCCGTGCTATAACTAGAGTCTCCGGAGCGCTGTCCTCCATGTTGTTGTTGTTGTTGTTGTTGTTGCTGCTGTTGTTGTTGTTTTTGGAGTGGTGACGGTGGTGGCGGCTGATTTGAATTCAGCGACTGATGGGATGACTGAGGAGCTTTCTCCGCATATTGATTAGTTAGTCTTATGCCAGTGGTCGGATCAAAATCGAGGAGGATGAGGGCCGCTGCGAGAGACAGCGTCACCACAGCTGTCACTTTCATTATGGTATTAATTTTGGTACGTTCTGTCTTTTGTCCTTCCAATTTTCTGAGGACTGGATTTCCCTTCAGTTTTTTTTTCTTCTCTCCCTCAAAAAATTATTTAACTTTCTTCTTGTTGGGAGATTCCTCTGGGGATGTGAATTATTATTTTTGTTACAGTGTAAAGATTTTACTAATTTTGCTTTTTTTGTAATTAGTTGAAATTTTGTAAAGGAGCTTGTTCAGAAATTTCCTGGAATTTGTTTTTTTTTTACTTTTGTTTGTCTCCTCAATATTTCTCTTCCTTTCACTTTTGTCCCCGAATTTTTTTTTCTCACTTAGTTTTTTTATCCTCTGAAATTTTTATCTCACTTGAAATTTCCTTAAATAACCCGTTGTCCTTTGGGGTGTTTTAAAATTGTTAGAGTTTTTTGTACCCCGTAAATTTTGTCCCGTGACTGGATTTTCTACGTTTGAATTGAAGGTTTTTGACTTGAGAGTTTAGTTACCTTTCTGGTGACAATTTGTCACTTCCCTTGAATTTGAAATTGAGACTTGATGTTGAGAAACTGGATGCTCCCTGCCGATATTTTTCCAATTCACTCTCATTTTTTTCTTATTGCTCCTAGGAAATTCAATTTTCTCTTCCGAACCCACGACGTGTACAACCTCCTTCCTATGTCTGAGTATGAGACTCAGAGTCGGCTCTCAACATTCCTGTTTTTATAGAGGTTCTGTGTAAACTTATAGGTAGATATAGAATATATATATGCACCAGTTTCTATATGTACAGTTGAGACTGAGCTCCTCAAGATTGTATTTCTCTTTGGGTTGTGAAGTTTTTGATTTTTTTTTCTTTTTAGTTTAGGCCAAAATTCCAATCCTTCATGCTGAGATTTATGGAAGGGATTTTTTTTTCAGTTGAGATCTTTATCCCTGGAATTTTCAATCGAGCTTGGGATAATGGCCCTGAATTTTCCCTATGCACACACACACACACTCACTCACTCTCTAAATTCCCAATCCAATGAAGCTAATCGTCTTCCTGTGAATTCACAAATATTTCCCCCATCTGCTTCACAAATAATGTCCAGTAAGAATATGTGATTGGGAGGATTTATTTTTTGCGTAAGGTGTTTCCCCTAATTTGTTATCAACTTACCCCAAATTTTGTGCCTATAATTTGTTCCGCTCTACTACTTTCACATAATTACTAAAAATCCACTAAACTACCTTTTAAAAGGGGAATCTTTATCAAGTTAATTTGTTCCCCTCTGAAAATTCCCTATCCTTATGGAACCTACCATCCAAAAGCAATTTGTTTTAAAAATTACCTAACTATTTAAAAAAAAACAAAACTAAACCACAACATTAAAATTGTAATTCCTTTGAAATTCATCCCTTCCACAGATTCCCTCAACCTTTAGTGCCTTTTCTTCTCAACCATTTATAAAAACACTAATTTTTATTTAAGACTTGTCCCTCCCAAAATTTTAGATCCAAAAAAAACATTTCCACCTCCTAAAAAAATTATTAGAGTCCCACAAAAAAAGAACTTTTTTCAAAATCCTGCTACAACATCAGAATTAAAAAACAACTGTTAATCTGGAAATGCTAATCTTTCTAAATGCCACAAATAATTAATCTCAAATTTAAAAAATGAAAAAAGAGACACTTGAAGACACAGTCGAAATAAATTTTCTAAACCCCTGTAAAAGATTCCCTCACATGTAAAAAAAATAGCAGACGCTTATTCCATGTAAAAATTCTGAAATAAGTAATTCAATGAGTAATAAAAAAAAATATATTTACCTGTAAACTGTAATCCCAGTGTCCAATAAATTCAATGGGAAATAATACCCTCACTTTTCCTCTCAAAAATGAGTCTCCGACTCCCTGAAGACACTTGAGGATATTCTCACTGCAAAAGAGGGATAAATAGTCCCTGGAAATGTTCACAAAAAAAAACTATCACCAGAACTGAGTCCCACACGATAGAAGAGATAGTAGATAATAGAATTCAGAGAATTGTTTTTTTCTCACGAAATAAGATTTTGTTTTTTTTTTTTGAAAAGAAAAATAGTCACAGTTACAAGGGCAGAAAAAAATACGGAATCTCTTGTAAATTTTGAATTTAAATGACGGGGGGGGGTCCCTTCTAATCCCAGAAATTTGAAAGAGACTCTGTGTACAAATGGAAGGGAAGAGAAGAAATTCCAGGGTAGTTTGTGTGTGTGTGGAAGGTTGGAGGAGAGTGTATATTTTGTCCGCCTTGTATTATTTCTGTCTTTGATTATAATCGTGGAGTCGGTTCCGCGAGAGCCTGACTTGGGACGGTGTGGAAGCTGGTTAGTCTTGTGAGGATTTGAGGAAAGGATTGGAGCTTTCGGAGGAGAAAATGATAATTCAACTTCGCCCCCGCACTCGCACACTCACTCGCTCTCTCTCTCTCTCTCTCTCTCACTCACTCGCTTCCTCGCACATACACACACACACACACACACACACACACTCATTCTACACATGAAGAAGTGAAAGGCAAGGAGAGAGACGGAGAGCCGAGGAAAATACTTCGGGGAGAAAGGCAGAGACGAAAAGCTCTGAGCTCTGTAGTGCAGGACTTGTGTATATAAATAGAGCAGAAATTTTTCTATAACTATAGGCGGGATTGTATATATAGATAAATACGCCTTGCAAAAATAAATGTAGGGACAGTTGCTTTTTGAGTTATATGTATATACAGGACATGTTCCTCTTTCTTTATATCCCTCTCCTGCAATAGCATAGGAGACTCCTATACTGAAGCATGGTAACTCTCCAAGGTAAGTGTATACATTTACTATTGGCGGCCCACAGTCCCTTTACGTGCATTGTCACTCCGTGCTTTGAGAGGGGACAGTGGAGATTTGTGTTTCGAATTTGTTAATTACAGGAATTTTTTGTAGCTTTTGTTTGCCCAAGTGTCTCACTGTCTCACTATATGTGATGTAATAGGATGTGAGGGGATCATCAAATGGGGGAGAAATTGTATGTGCATAGTGTGAGATTGTCGGGTAATTTTTTGGAGGGACATCCCAATGCTATTGATTGTTATTATTACATGTTATTTTCTATAATAAAATTAATTATATTTGGGATAATGATGGAATGAACATTAAATAAATAAAATGTAGGGGGATATTTCTAGCTGTAGATAAATATTTGATTGAATCACCGCCTTTTATCTCATACTCCTTTCAATAGGTTTTTAACGGCGTGTACGGATAATTATTTAATTATTATTATAGGTACGATTCTGGTCATTGGCCTTGCCCTTTATATTTATTTAGTGGGAGGACTTCCCCGGGGTTAATTACTCCTTTGGTTCTAGGAGCAAAGACCAGCTGGACGTTAGAAATTGAGAGAGGGTCTTGTCATTTTGAGGGAGAAATCTCTAAATGAAAATTTCTCAAGGAATTTTTATAATGTCCGAACATTTCCATTTATTTCAACAATTCTCCCTACTTTTTCATAGAGTAATTATGGAATTTTGTGGTTCCGGGACAGTTCCTGTGTAGATGCTTGTATATAATAGAAAGTTTAATGTAGAATAATTTCACAGGAGAAGGATTTTGTACCTTTTCTTAGGAAATGTAGAGAAAGTTTAAAAATCCCCTAAAAATTTTCAAATGGGACTGGACATTTTTTTAAGCATTGTAAATATTTTTTAATAATTAATTATTACTATTGAAGGGAAATATATATAATTATGTACGTCTCCAGACGAAAAATAGCAGAATTGAAAAATACAGACCCTGAAGGGAGGACCGGCTGTAAAAATGTCTGTGGTTCGGGATTGCATGCACAAGGCGGGTTAATGCTTTCCCAAGACTGTTCCTTTAAATTTCATTAAAATTTATGGGCTTCGTAAGAAAAAGAGCAGGAAATTTTTCCAAGGGGATTTATTGGCACATTTTTGATCCACAAAATTTTTCCTTTGACAGAGGGGACAATCAAAGTTTGGTCTTAGAACTAGGAACTGTTCTTAGAAATGTTTTCATAATTTTATTATTTATAGTGTTGAATTGTCAAATTTAAAAAGTGTGTAAAATATAACTCATTTTAAAAAATTGTAAAGAATTTCATGTTTTATTAAAACAACGTACCGGTGAGAATGTATTTGACATTTTTGCTTCCTATATTCTGTAATATAATTGTGAGTGTGTGCAATAATTATTATTTTTGGGGAATATTTTTTTAATTGTAAAATTAGCGGAGTAAAATTGGATTTTGCAATAATTACATGAAGGCTTTGTAAAATTCATAGGAAATAAATATTTATTTGGGAGAAGATATGCAAGTCTTGTTTATTTTGTGGGGAGGGTGGGAGGGAGAGGGGAAGAGTAAAACTTGATCCCTCAAAAGTTTCCCAAAACATTGTTTCTAGAAAGAAACCCATAAATGTTTGGCTTCCGGTGACTTTCATCCAGAGACCCATTTCTTTCCTAGAACATGGGACACTATACTAGCCCCATTAAGATAATGCTTCCCTCCTCCCTCTTACTCACAGGAAAAATATTTTTTTCCTCTTTCCCCAAAAGCCCAACCCTACTAGTTTACAGTCGGGAGGAGAGCACAAGAACGAAGGAGGGGGGGGGAGAATAAGATTCCTGGTCAGTCAGCATTTTACTATTTCCAAACGCCCACACACACACACAAAACGAACGTACAGTCTCACTCTCTTCCCTCATGTTTACAAGACACTAAAAATTCTCCCAACTCCGAAAATTCAAGAACCACTGACTCATCCCACGAGCCTTTCTTTTTACATCCTCCTCCCAAGCCCTCACACACTCCTCAAAACCCTTCCTGTACAGTGGACTTTCTCCATAGAAAACCCTCTCCCTAAAAAAATACAACTTGTCTCAACTTACCCCAAAAGCTTGTAAAGGCTCCAAAACTTACAGTTAACTTTACCCATTGGGAATAATTATATGGACGTACTTCTAAAAGACGGATTTTGACTTGATACTCCCGAAATCGAGTCCCTTATACTCAGGGCAGACTTCATTTGTCATGTAATTTATTATGATTCATAAAATGCTAAGTAAGGGAAGTGACAAATGCCAAGAAGTATTACGTTCTATTTCTCGGAACTCGTCCCCACACACTTCCCCCTCCCCTCTCATTCCACTCAAAAGGTAGAGTTTTGCTAAGAGTGGGACCATAATTTCCGTAGACGGAGTCACACTTACACATTTGGCCTATACAGTACCTATAGATATAATTATAGATAGTGGGAAGTAATTAAGAGATCTGGGACTTATTATTTCACAAATGCTCATTTCCTCCTAGCACTTTATCAGGATTTGTGTATCCCTCCTGTATGTAATTATTAGAGGCCTCTGACCTTAAGAGTTTTTCATCTGAAATTATACATAATTATATATATCTAGATACACTAGATCCATAAACCATGGGGTTCTCTCTGAAATTGACACTGCCCATGTGGGACCCACAGGCTATTATTAATGCTCTCAATAAGAAGAATTTTTAGATTGTAAGGGACTCATTCTAAAATCAACACAACACAGTCCAAGGCACTTTTTCAAATCTCAGAACTGGATTTATAAAAATACTGGAAGAGTCTCTTCAAAAAAAAAAAAAAAGTGCGCTCATAGCCTTATCCCCGGACCAATTAAGTATAAAGTCATAAAGTAATGACATGAATTTGTTAATGTGTACAGAGCCTTGTATAAAATTTCATATAAATTATAAATCAATAATTAATAAAAGTATTAAAAAAAATCCTAATAATTATCTAAATTTCCTTGAGGAACTCCTCCTTGAGAAGATTTAGTCCCAGGATTGAATTTCAGCCAAGTTTAAGTATAACTTATAATGGAAGAGCTTCCAAGGAGCAAGGCTCAAGGTTATACTGTCATAAGATATTTCCCTAAGGAATTAACAAATGTTGTTAATTAGAATAAGGATTTGATTGGATACGGGAAAGTCAGGAGTCTGTCGGACGTCAGTGGGAAGATCTGCTGGAATTCTGAGAAGCAATTAAGGTGACTGAAGGGATCTGGAGAAAGAGCGACAGCTTCCGTGGGATTTTGAATACAGCCATTTATTCCATTGAAGATGAGACAGTCAATAAAAAATCCTTACGCAGAGAAATAATAGTGATATGAGAAACAATAATAAATTCAAACAAGTACAAAATTTTTAAAGATAAAATTTGACGGAATTTTTTTGTTTTTTTGAAAGAAAATAATTCTCTGGTACTAAAAGCGTCCCTTAGCTGTAACAAAAACCCACACAGTATCTAAACATGTCCGAATTTTACCTCCCTCCCAGAACTTCCAGCGGGGACATGGACCTGAGAAAATCCGGCTTTCTCCAACGGAGAAAGCTCCCAGAAAATGACAAGCGTTAATAGAATTTCCGCCGCAGGTTAATTACTCCCAAGCCATAAGAGACCAATAAAGAGTAAAAGTCCAGCTTTCACCCCCCCCCCCAAACAATAGAAAGCCCTACGTATAATTACATATAACCCCTTCCACCTTATACCCTACAATGTGATTTTTTGATTCTATCCCTGCCATGAGCATGTGACTGGAATCATGGGAAGGGATGACGTCCGTAGTCTAAAAGATCGCATGTGGAAAAAACTTTCTCCATTGAGATCCCCATATAGAAGTATATCCTCCATATACATATGTATAGCCAGCCCAAATTTACAGGAACGCTATAGCCCTAGACATACACTCCGCCAAATATAATTACAAGGGCTATACATAATTACATACATCTTCCCTCCTATATACGGTCTCTCTCAGAACATGTGGAAATATTAAATTTAATACGGACTCCCGGGCTTGGGCTTGTACTCCTTTTTTTCTGTTGTGAAGAAAAGCACGTAAAAAATATAGGGAGTGTGTGCATAACTCTTGCACTCCCTATATATTTCCGAAGGTTCTATATCTCCACACTTGTATAATTTTTCCTATAGTTGTTGAATGCATAGGAGTGTGTATATCTATATTTATATTTAGTCCCTCCTTGCATTTGTTTTTGTTGGGAAAAAGTTTCAGGGCTTGGGGAAATTTTCCCATGTATAGATATACTGTTCCACTATATAGAAGTCTGCCCTCTGAGGTGGGATATTGGTTCCGGCCCAATTTATAGCTCATCGTTTACTTCTATTTATAGGGGGGACTCCTCCGTGGGGAAATTCTTCCCTGCAGAGTCCCACTTATCACTCCACTCTCTCTCTCTCTCTCTCTCTCTCTCTCTCTATACAGTCCACTGTTATTACAAGGAGGTCCGGAAATCCCTCCGTCCCTCTCAGGGATCCTTAACATTTTCTCTTAAATCTGGAATATTTTTCACGTCCAGGGAAAAAATCTAAAAGGGTCTCTCTAGAGAGGGAGAGTGCAATGGAGTAATAACATATAAGCATATTTATATATAAGTGCAAAGGACTTTCATTCATGGAGATAAAAGGTCTGAGGACTTTCTCCTTTTGCCATAAAAATTTTTTCCACTTATGCAAAATCCTACGTATAGGGTCTCATCATATGAGGTTTTTATCAATGATTTTTCCCCACTTTTTCCTCCTTCAATCGTTTTAGCCCTTCTGTTTATTACAGTCCATCCAGAGCCAAGTGAAAGTATAGGTATAGTGTAATTATAGATATGGACAGAGAGTAACTATTATCTCTGGATGTGAAATATCCCTTGGTAACTTGAAACAAAAAATTTGTTCTGTATTTACGTGTTCTTGTATTTAATACAATGTTATTTTCTTTCCCTATAAGAACGTATAGTACTTGGAGTTGTAAAATCTATAGAGGATGCTAGTAAAAGAGCTCCATAGCAAAAGCCCTATGTCTATTTATGTAAAAAATTGTATGTAGATATGTATCTACGTATAATAATAATTATACTCTGTCCAGTGTGCTGTGTGTAGTAATTGGGAACCGCACGCGGAAATGACGGACATTGAGTAAAATGAAAATGTTGGGATATTTTTAGCCACAATTTCCCCTTCAATTATCTCCGGACATCATTTCCCAGGGCTTCTTTTCTTTTTATGCCCGACTGAGCTACATACATATATAGAGTCAGGGTAGTAGTGAGTGTCCCGGAACTTATTATTTTTTTATTTTCAAATTGCAAAAAAAAAACCCTTTGGACATATTCCCTGACCTTTTATCGTCTAATTGGGTTGTTTAAACAGAGACAGAGAGGAAGGGACTATCTGTTATGACTCTGAGATTTTTTCCCAGGATGGAACAATATAATTATTATACAGATACACTCTTGAGGTTGGTTACTTCCTCTTGGACTCCCAAACCTCCCTTTATATTTCACAAGACTAAGTAATTATTAATTATTATCTACAAACATACTTCTATCATACACAGTAACGTACAGTCAGAAAGGTTTTGATTTAATTTAATTTCTACCCCACAAAATATTTGTACAATTTCATTTGAAATTTAAAAAACTCTTTTAAAAAATAACCCACATGTTGAGGTTTAAATTTTTAAAGACGTTTTATTAAAAATTATTTATCCCTCTCAAAATATAATGTTACTATAGAGTCAGTGTAAAAAAAATGCTCTTACATTAACAGAGCATATAGCTTTGCAAGAATAGTGGAACGGGGCTTAGTATTGTGTTAGAATTCTCGACCGCCGCGGATTCCCTCTAATTTAACAAAAAGTGCGGAGGAAATAATAATACAACCATTGACATGTGTGTGAATGTGATTTGGATGGGAAATTGAAAGCCTTAAAAATCAATGCTTTTATTGCGGGCAGAGAGAGAGAGAGAAAAACCGAGACCGAGAAAAGGTGACTGAAGGAGTTGCTGTCTGTCCCTCCCACGCGACGTGACATTCCCACACGTAAATCAGATAATTGATTACCCGGCTCCTATATTTCATCATATATATGAGAGGAAGGAACAATAAGCATTGTCTTTCTCCCAGGGACCACTGCTCTGATATGACGCTCACTGTATTTACTTTATAGAAGGAAATAATAATTGAATAATAATTATGACTCCTGAAAATTCCCCACCTCTGTCTGTCTCTGTCTCAGTCTGTCGCTGTCTCTAATCAAAATGTTTAGCTCCATGTCCCATATATACAGTCCTGGAGTGTTATAACGTTAGCATGTAAATCCCAAAATGTTATTCTTACCACTGTGTGCTGATTGGGATTTTTGTACTGGTGAGAGAAAATTTTCTTCTCTTGATTGTGAGAGAAAAAAAATTAGTGTGTCTGGTGGAAATAAATTTTGAGGACTATTGAATGAAAAATCATGAGAGATTGTATAGTGAGAGAGAATGTGAGGGATTTTGTTTTTTGAGTTTTTTTTAAAGGGGTGTTGGGTATGGAGGGAGGTGACTGTAATAATAATTATAACAGCTCTTGGGGACATGGAAGGCTCATTGGGTGGGATGGCCGGGGAAGGCGTTGAATAGGTGCAAAGAGCGTGATAATAACCATAGGTAATGAATTTATGATAGACGTGAGGTGTAATGACAGTGAATTAGGGATTTTGCTTATTAGGCCAGCCTTCTCCCATGAGTAAAAGGACACGTATTAATGGTGTAGGCCGTGTATATTGAGTAATTTGCATATAGTGGGCTGATTATGTGTGATAAGTTGAGGCAATTAAGAGTCCGTGGATATTTTATGTATGGAGCTGGAAGTTCAGGCCTGCCATGTCAATTTTAGTATAATGTGGCTGCGGCGGGTGATGTAATGTCCATGATTATAATTTGGTTTCGTGGGGTTGAGGGGGACATATCTATCTATAGTATGGATGGAGATATGAATCGGAATGGTCGACTACATTCCGATTCAATAATTACTATTGTAGGTTGGTGTGGGGGAGAGGGCTTTATTGTCAGAGGGGTTTTCTGGAAATTGGGGAGAGTGTACGTTTTTAGGATGGCGGATATTTGCTACTCTTGGCGTGGAGTATGTTTCGCACGATGCAAAACTTGTTGGGGGACTTTTGTTTTCATTTCTCCTTCTTTGATAATTAAGAGGAACATTTAAAGAAATGGGTGTTTATAGGTTTTTTTGCTTCGGTGAAGGAATATGCGCATCGATGTGTTGTTTCAGGTGCAATGTAGACTGCGCTGAAGTACATAGAATCCGCATCGGTACGTATTTCAGCTACAGTGGCAGAATGTGCATCAGTATTTGTTTTGGTGGTGATACCGAAATGCGTGTCGTTACCAGGTTGATAGACTTGGTATCAGATTAAGCGCTGGTATACCCGAATGCGCATCGGAATGTTTTTCATCTGCGAAGGCTGTTCATGTTTTCTATTTCGATACCGGAAGGAGCGTCGATGCATTATTTCAGCTCCGATGCCAGAATATGTGACTCTTCATCGTGCTTGGGGTTGAACGTGGATAGATTTTTGAAACTTTAAAGCCAGACGATGTGTCTGTACATCGGAAAGCAAGTCGAAATATGATTTCAATTTCAAGTGCCGTATTGTTATCGTCTTGATGCCTCATTGTTTATTTGTCCGTCCGTGCGATGGCTACCGAACCAAGGTCATCACTCAATTCGAACTTTTGAATATATAAATGCATAAATTACATGCGGGCGAAGATGCATCGGTCTGGTTTTGATTTTAAAATGAGTGCCATTAATTGATTTCTACTTCGATACGAGACTGCGCATCGTCTCCTATTTTCTGTTTTGAAACCCGAATTCCCCTCATGAACGATTTCACCATTGCCACTAGAAATTGCATCGGCATAGAATCTCAGCTCTGACTTCCCAATCCTCATGTTTTCCATCCCGACACCAGACTCTGCGCATCTTCACAAGTGTGTTACGTCTCGCGACACCAGACTGCTCGTCTTTACCAGTGCCCCGTCTCGACACCAGATTGCACGCCATCCCATGACTCCGTCAAAAACGATAATTGATACTCCGAACTGTACCGCAAATTGGTCATCGTCCAATCGTCCACTAATTTATTCACGAACACTAAAATACACCCATTTACCTAATGTCCGCACACACACATATAACTACAAAATGACTCTCATAAACCAGTCATTATTTCGTGCATCGATGCAAAAGCGCACTTCGTGCTCAATCTCCCCTATGCATGTCGTATACATGTCCCTCTGGCCGAACAGTACGAATTAAATTAATAACAAGCCCCAAACAAATGGGAAAGTCATTGTGGAATGACGTGGATAAAGTATAAGTGGTCATGACGTACGGGGAATTGGAAACGTAAGTACATATTTTAACCCTCCAGACAAAATCCTACAGGAGAGTGCAAACTTGCGAAACAAACAAATAGATTTTATATATACGAAATGTTCCCAGGCATATCTCCCCATTTCATTCACATATATCTACATATTTCCTTGTGCAACTACATAAAAATAAATAAAACTAAAGAAATATACTGCCAGGCCTCTGTGCACTGACTCGTATGATTGCATAATCACCGATGCACAACTCCACCACTGTATCCAATTAATGTACAATGTCTAAATGTATTTCCTACAGTCACTCTCCCTCCTCCAGACCCCCTCCAATACAAAAACATAGCTCAGCATATATGTCTCAACAATAATAATTAAACACCTCTCCTTAAACAACAATCTCCCTATAAAACCCTACGATCTCCGTACAAAACATATAATAAGAGTCCACTGTACATCGGAACACATTTCGCTTCTCACTCCCAATAACTCAAGAATTCCCACAAGTAGTTGTTTTCAAAGGGCAGGGTCATAGGACTCACATATGTATAGGACCGTACATATCCATAATAACGCTATACCTCTCATATACAGAATATATTTACAAATAATACACACGATGTATGTCCTCCTCTCAAAAATTTCCGATGTAGCAGCTCACCGCAAAAATTTCATAAAATTTTACGGAATAAAATCCCATGGTACGATTAAACCCTCACATTGTATCAAAACACTAAAACTTGTGTAAATATATTTGCCCACAATTCCCTTCAAATATCATTCCTTACTACTGTACTTTAACATGCAGAGTCTCCTATAGCAAGAGCTCACTGTATAAATAGAGCAATCCCATTTATTCCAACAAGACTCAATTTACAAGGATGAGTTAATTGAATCTGATTCCCCTATAAATGGGCAAATGATAAAATGTTACTAAAAGCTTCATTACTATATACTTCCGACGCACATTTATCAATAACATCGGTCAGGCTCTATAGAGTCCACTCTCACTATAGTGGTATCTCTCTCAAGGCTATAGGCAAAAAAAAAAGGCTGGGGATTGTCTCAGTAAAAAAAAAATAGTCCGAGAGAAAAAGCATTATGTTACATGAGAATGTGTCCAAAAATCCTGTCCTCAAAAATAGAGTCCATTAAAAGGGAATGTCTCTTATAGTGAGGGTCCATTTTATTATGTGCATAAATCCTTCTTATAATTATAAATATATAGGACATTGACATATTGACGAGCCGTTTTTAGCCTGACCTGTAAATACCCTCATGAGCTGTTGACTGGAGCAGAGTTGTTATCTCAAATGTTGGGAGCTATTTTTGAGGAGCTCTTTTAGGTATCTATATTTATGTGGGAAATCGTGTTCGATTAAATTGTGGGCTAAATTTGAACAGAAACTATACCTTGGAATGATTGGAGTGGCAGGCAGGAGGAATGGATATGTATGTACGGGTTCCTATAAAAGCCTGGAGCTGTAAAAGGTTCAATTATGTTTCAAAAATACTTTATCCTTGTGGAAAATCATCCTTATCAAGGGGTAATAATAATTCCAAGAATAGAACGCCTCTACATAAATTTCCCCTTTCCGCTCCCGCAGTTCTAGTATTCGGAGATAATTTATATTTCACGTTATAATTATTATAAATGTAGAGAGGATGAAATCCACAGTGCACTCGGGCTATGACGACATCCCTAGGAATAGGATTTCAAGGGGAGTTATTATAAATTCCTTGTTAGTGCTCGTTGATCATGTGATTATTATAACAGTCAGGTTTGGCTTTAGTAATGAGAAGGTCTTGGGAAGACGGATATTATAATTCACTTGCTCCAGTGTTGGATTTACCTCTTAGCCGAAAAGTCCTTTATTAATCTTCGTATGTATAATATAATTATTATGATTATAACTCCCAAAGTCAAGACTCCAGCCAAGAGGGTGTTGAGCATTGGGTATACGCAGAAACCGCTAATTATAACTCTCTTGATTATATAATTCACGTCAAATGTGGGAATATGGTCTGGAAATATGATTATTACATGTGTTTGGAGCTTACACACAGTCACACAGTTTTGTTATGTACTTTGGGCCACGGTGTCATGAATAGCAGTACAATGTGCTTATGAGAGATCTCCTCTTGACAAGTATATATAATTACCACTATAGCTTTTTATAGAGGAACAAAAATCTCAGAAATATTTGGACACTTCCGATTGTTCAAAACTGAAGCCTTGAAAAAGATTTAAGGCTTTTTTTAGAGACTACATATTTAATATGCTAATTTTAATCTTTCAAAAGCCTAATGGGATAAAGTCTGTAAACTCTAACGGGGTGATTTTATAAACCCTGGGCATTGTCTCACTGGCAGGGACAAGCATTAGGGAATTATGTTGTAATGTATGAGCATAAGACATTTTTTTCCTTAGGTTAACATTGCTGTAATTATAGAATGACTGAGAGTCCTAGAGTTGGATGGCCCACAATTAGAAACTAAACAGGTCTGGTCTTTCTAAATATAAAATAATATAAATAATATTAATTCCATGTATGTTTGCATGGGATACTCAATTTACCTTTCGTATTATTTGTTAATCTTACGAGAAACTCAAGGTTGTTTTACTAAGCGTTGAAGGAGCATGCTTTGACCGCGTATAGTGCGTTGACAGTAATGAGTGAAAATGTTGCACACATTGTGTCTCTTATCTAACAACATTTTCGCAGATTTATGTCTTGACCCTTGCATTTTGTGAAGTTTAAATATGTATCTACCAATAGGTAATTATAAATAATTAATGATACTTTTTATCATTGTTCTTGCATTTGAGACTGACTATAGATATCCATACTTGTAAGTTGGACTAATTCAGACAAATTGCATAAATACGGCTAGTTTATTTTTTGTAAAGAAGGAAGACTTGCAATTTATCCGAAGCTTTGCTCAAGTCATTCTGTTCTTTAATTTTTCTTACCTGTTTTTACTGACTAAAATCCTCAAATCTTTTATCATTTACGAGCATAAAGAGCTATGGGCTTCGCAAATGGAAAAAAAATACTTTTGTCCATTATCCTTTTCGTACAAGGCAAGCATTCATTATTAAATTTGATTATTTGGGTAAAATAGGAGACCTAACTTGTGGAGCAATGCTACAAAATCCAGTTGGACCTCCTAAAATAATGTAAATTAGGTTCTGGGCAATTTATAAATATATACAAGGAAATTTCCCGAACCACAAATGACTTCATTTTCATCTATTTTGCTAATATCCGTATCGCTTTAACGTCGCCTGAAATTGTGTTGAAATCTGCCTGAGTTTTACTTAAATAAACATAGTAGCCTAAGTACATCAGTTGCGTTGGAGTTCCAATTTATTGAATATTTGCTAAAGCGTAGCTCGTGCTACAGTACCCATGCTTTCCGTACATCCCGAGGATCTCAATTGGCCCGACAATAAGATTATGCAAACATTGTTACAATACAAAATTTAAAACATAAATAATTAATTAAAATTAATTTCAAAAAACAATGCCAAAAAAATTGTATTATTTTTTAACTTAAACAGGATTAGGTTGTACTAACATTTTGTTACCATATTTTAAGCTATAATTATTCTAACGCAATCCTGCATGCATCGTTCCTATAAGAACTTCCAAGTTGTACGTAGAGTATATGTACTGTAACATATAACTATATGTTACTTTGCCATAGCCACCGACAGGATGATCAGCTGAAGTTATTATTGATTGTTATTTTAAATTATATTCTATTTAACTGTGCTTGTAATAAATTGTGAATAAATTATTGGCCGAAGCTCATGGACATGAACCAATCAAACCATAGTATGAAAGGTATAAAAGGGCCAGCAGTCAATTGGAGAAGTCAGTCTCTCTTGATAGCTGGGATTGTCTCTGTCTTAATTGAGAGCTGTGACTCCAGATGGGGATTCCCTGTCGGGTCTAATAATACCTGATGTTAATGTGTTTCAATTGAATAAAGAGCTATGAAAGTATATGGAAAGTAGTAGTGAATTAGTATTGAGCCATTTAACTATTCATGCGACAGTACATATGTACATACGTACACAACACTCTGTACATACCAGACTTGAAATATATTCCATAGTGTAATATTTCATCACACATTGGTGCTCATCCCGTTGTTAATTTATTTCGACTGTGTGAGAACTTACGTGATTAAAATTTGCACGTGAGTCAATAATTGACGAGTTATAAGAAACGCTGTGACAGGGATTGGACCCTGCGGATTTATCTCTAGGTATAATTATGCAAATAGAGAGTAAATATGGCCAGAATCCTCCGCGAATTTAATATTGGGAGACAAAATTAGCAGTTGATAGGGAATTCTATATAGTACGGGAAATCCAGGGTGATTTCATCCGTTAATTATCCCGTCTTGACTATACAGTATATGCTCCCTATGCGATTGGATCCACACTATGGACATTTATTGGTAAGAGGATGACGTTCATGCAGGTGATTTTTATTCCAGGTAATTTTTTAACGCACGAGAAGGGGCTTGTGTGCAAATACATTTGTCAGTGCATATGTAAATACACACGTAGAATGTATGTATGTTCCTCCAAGTAAAATCTATTCTATGCGGGAAAATGTAGGTAATTGTGTAGGGACAAACATATCTACACATGAGTATACATAAGGATTGCATAATTACTGGAAATCTCAAGTAGACAATTGTACAGACGTTGTTATAATAATTATTATAGTATAGTAAATCCACATGGTAGTTGTATATTTTTTTTCTTCTCTTCGTAGTATTAAGTTCGACAGGATTGTAACCCATCGGGGGAATTGTCTAGTGTTGCTATTCACACCTGACAACTTGTTATCACCTCGCAGAGACTATTACAAAAAAACAAACTCACACCAGGAGCGCCAGCACAGTTCAAATAAACAACAACACCTCATACAGGCAATGATTTTGCAATCTCATCATTTGAAAAGGCTCAAATTTCCGGGATTAGTAAGCATCGGGATATTTTTTTACATGTCATGACATCCTGTATTGTTTGTTTTTCTGGTACAGGCAGGAGTGAAGTTCAAGTTCCAACGGACAATTTCCCAGTCATGATCCGCACATATCTTGAGAAATTTCCCAAATTATAGTCCGTCAGTCCTCTTAAGCATGGAAGGTTCAGAGCACGAGCAATAAATTGTATCTATCTTTTACGAAATCAAAAATGAATGTTCCGTATCAAATTACAAATATTTTCTTGTACTTGATTTTTAGGAAAGAAAGTGTACATTTTGTATTCTAAGGATTTGTAAGACCATGTAAAAGGACTTTAAAAGCACCTGAGTTTAAATTATTTGACAAACAGAGATTTGTTCTCTCGCAAATCCAGTTACGGGTATCAAGTTCAAATTGAACCTAATTGACAAATATCCTGAAACAAAAAGTCATGTTGTACATCAAAAGTTTTCTCCCAACTTTTACTCAGACATTGTATACGTAACACTCAATGAGCTACACGTGTATACAAGTTTATGGGATTTTATTAAAAAAATTCCTATTTTTTCACACAGGTTTTTGACATAGGAAATTAATTCTGGCAATTATTACAGTGAGCTTAGGCTGTATGGTTCTTCCTCAGCGATTTAAATTTCTTAGACTCCATAGGGGTTGCTTTAATAAAAATAGCAGACTGTCTGTATCTAGTTTTATGTAAAACTCGTAGTTTTTTTTCCTTCACGGGAATCCATGAGAGTGGGAGATGAGTGCAGGAGAGATGCGGTTTAAAAAGTTTTCACTGCCATATACATAATTACATAGCTAACTTATTATGGATGTTTTATGTGTACTTATAGTTTCAGATTCCCTCCAATTCCCCACAGACATCAACTACCTCAAGAGTTGGACATGGAGAGGAGATTGGACGCTGTTGTCGTCAATAGCAAATATAGATACAGAGATGCTTATACTATTTGGATATACGCCTGGATGTAAACCCATGTGGAGAAAAGTTTAGGGAGTTGATGATGAGGGAATTAAACATGACACTCTCGTCTCGGATGGTGGTAGTCCTCAATGTCAATAGCAGTCGGATTGGGATTGAGAGACTCTCGTCATTCTTATAGCCCACTGTATAGTCGGGTCTGGGCTTTAATACTATTCACGTTGTGAGGTTCTGTATACTTTATACACACGATCAACCCCCCCTTTAAAATGTACAGCATATACAGATACGAACATAGTTGGGGGTGCCAACTAGACAGCTAATTCTAAGTGTTTGTACATGCACATTTAGAAAAAGCTCCCAACTTCTCACTTATATCAGACGAACAGTAAACAAACACTTAATTGAGCCGGAGTGTAAATAAAACCACATGAAAATTGATTCAGTGGGACGTGAAGGGAAATGAGATACGGAATTATACAGGAGTATTTACATGTCTTGTATCTATCTACATCTGTATATCCAGATTTGGCACAGTATATTTTTCAAGGCTCATATATCTCATGTATTTGTGGATTTGGTCTCTGAGTAATTATATACGTTCACATATCCTTCTCATAGGAATTTCCACACGGACCCGTCTTAAATACAGGCTTCCGAAAATATTTCCCAAATTTGATCCGTAAGATTGGGAGAGATCTCCAGCAAGACGGTATCTTTTGCAAGAGTCAAATATCCTGATGATGTTGATGAAACTTTTTTAAGATTTCAGTTAAAGAGAGTTGCTAGTAATGTGAGAGCATGTTTGTACATGGTAAGAGTTGTGACATTGTTCCGGAAGAATGATCTTCTGGAGGAGTAGCGCTGGGAATTTAGTCTTCGAGGTTGGACCTCACAGACGTAGGATTCCCTCCGAGCAATTACCATTTGACTGCCTTCAATTTCGCAATAAAACCTGGTCGCAGGCTCTCCGCTTTCATTGTTTATTAAGTGTGATGTAATAACATTTATTTTTCCTCCGGGTAGATATGTACTTCCATACATAGAACCCAGTAGCTCTAGAAATACCATGTACAGAATTTTAAGACTTTGTTTCTTATTTTAAGCCGGGGGGTTCCACGAGGTTTTGTTTTAATTTCTTGTCGTCATTCTTACCGTCAATTTCTAAATGTTGAATTCTTTTTTTGTTCAGGACGTTCAATCCAAGTCGTGAGCTACAACAAATCCCAACTCGGCTTGGGAATGACTTGGGGTCTGATATTGTTTATTTTATGATACTATATAAGTATCTATGTTATTTGTACTTCAAGTTTTTTTTATTTACTAACAATAGGTTTAGATATGAAAAACATCTCTTTAACACTTTCCTTGATGATTGTTAATTTTTTTCCCATATTCGGAGAAATTACAGGAGAAATTGTTTCCTGATAACCTGTACAACCCCCTGTAGTTTTGTATATGTGCAGTAAATAATACTAGATTATATGTAAAGCCTCACTCCCCATAGCAAGTCAGAGGCTCTGGAGAAGCTGTTCCAACTCTTAGTCCTCATTAGATACTTCACGGACCAAGTTTTAAATTCTTGCAAATATTCCTTTAGTATATATGGGAAGTTTCAATTAACGTCTCAAGCACGAGTCTTCCTATTTTCCCTGTCACTCCTCCAATTAACAGCGCCCGGAGTGTGGAGTCCTGTTTGCCATTTTGATTTATGGAAAATTTCAGCATTTCTCTTTAGGACTTTATAGCCACTATTTATATTCTAAGTATCTATAAATATAATTACTGATTCATTACATAAGGCCCCAGATGTAATTCATACAGTGTACTATTTCAGCACTCTTACCAAATCCCTTACATTTTATACAATTTCAAAAATCGTAATAAAGGTAGAATTTCTTGGTCTATTTCTACGGGAAGAGGAAATGCTAAAAAATACAGTGTATAGCTGGGAGAGTTGTCATAGCCAGAGAATACTGTATGTCTGGACTTTCTTCACCCCAGTAAATGAGTCATCAGCAATTATTAGAGGAGTAATTACATTTTATTTATTTTTTGATTTCACACTTGTTTAAACCTACACTCCTCCGTGAGGATTGAATGCGTATAGCTGGTATAGGGATAATTACATGGATAGATAATTGTGACATTTAGTACAAAGAATTGTACAACTGGAACCTGCCTTGAAGAGCATCCCTAAATGTAATCACACATGCTCTCCGAGACTATACAGTGGTAATTTAAATGGGTGTTAAGGAATGTAGGGCGTTCAAATGTTTTGGTCTTCTTTACGGAGTAAATGCTCTTGTAACGGGGTCTATTAAAGTCAGACTATGTATGTACATATATAATGTTCCTCTGAGATGAGGAGGGTCTGGAGAAGATCCTATTTCCAGGCTGTGTATATTGATACAGATGAGTCTCCGCGTGTGGAAAGATTACGCTGTTTAGTATTGACAGTGAATGTATTGATAGTGTGTGTGTGTGTGTGGGTATGTGTGGGTATGTATGTGTGTGTGTGTGTGTGTATGTGTGATTGTGTAGGGTGTATGCAGAGGATTAAGAATCCTCTTGTGGAATCTATGAGGGGAAAGAGGCGGCTCTGAACAAGTGCATTCTTGTAGAGCCGTCGGATCTCTGGAAGGATCCACAAGGTTTAATGAATGGAACGTGCGAATTGGTCAGCATTGACGTCAATCTCGTCCCGAGCCATATGTACATACAGTATTGTAGTCGGTTGCGGAAAGGTAAGCTATATAACCAGTCTATGTAGTAGGGACTGGAAGAGATTTTTCAATCCTTTATTTACAAGCACTTACAGTGTACATGACCAGAGCCCAATGCTGAGCACTTTGTTCTAAACAATACTAAAATTCTAGTGTAGGAGTCCATAGATGGATACTTGTGGGTATACATATCCCCTGTCAGTTTAACGGAATGCTCCGTGTAATCTCTTGCATAAAAATCGGCTCGTAAGTTCTGAACAACAACATGTAGATGTACGTGAGAGGACTGGGCATGGGATCATGGGTAAATAGGCAACACATATGATACCACACAAAGACCAAAGTTGAGCATTAAAATCAAGGATCTTCATTCAATGTTAACACTGAAGCAGGGGCTGATGCAGGACAGCGTGTGGAGTGTACCTGTAACTGAACAGATTTACATTTCAAAGGAGGGGGGATGAGAGTTTTGTTTTTACAGACATTTATTAGATGGAAACAAATGGAACATTTACAGAATGCGTGTCTGAGACTGCAATTCGCTGTTTAATTTTTACTACATGTAATTTCCACTAGGGTAATTAATTTACGTATCTACCTTTACTAATTGGACATTCTTTATCATGGATTTTGGGCGGGCATGCTATTTTTGAACAGTTTGCTCATCTAAATTTGAAATTAAACCATGGAAATTTAAAAATTCAAAATTTAATAAAGAATATTTTACTTTTCCAAAATTTGACAAATTATATACTGCTTTTTCAAAATACATTGAATGAAATAAATGTTGCTTTGTAAAAATTTGGCAAACAGTATTTTCCTTCCTCAAAATCTGGTAAAAAATATTTTCCTTCCTCAAAATCTGGTAAAAAATATTTTTCTTCTGCAAAATCCGGTAAATAATATTTTGCTTCAGCAAAATCCAGTAAATATTATTTTGCTTCTGCAAAATTCAGGAAATAATATTTCGCTTCTGCAAAATCGGGAACATAATATTTTGCTTTTCTATTATTTGACAAATTACATAATGCTTTTTCAAAATAGAATGAAACAATTTGCAAAAATTTGGGAAAATGGTAATTTGCTTCCTCAAAATCTGGCAAATAATAATTTACTGTTACAAAACTTGATAAATAATATTTAGCTTTCCAAAACTTGACAAATTACGAGTTGCTTTTTCAAAATAGAATGAAATAAATTTCATTTTGCAAAAATTTGGCAAATGACATTTTGCTTTCTCAAAATCTGGTAAATAAAATTCTATCATGGTATCACGTAATCCAGTTTTAAATTATTAAAATTGGTAAATAAAAGTTTAATGTTTCAAAATCTGGTAGATAATATTTTACTGTTCCAAAATTTGGTAAATAATGATTTGCTAATTTAAAATTCAGCGAATAATATTTTGCTTTGTCAAAATCTGGTAAATATTATTTTGTTGTTTCCAAATAAATGAGTTTTGTGCAGCCAAAATTCGGTAAATGAAATTTTTAGCTTCGTTTTAATTATTGAATTAAATTTACCCTCAAATATTGCGTTGTTTAATTCTAAAGTCTTTATATAGTGTGTGGGTGAGTCAACTTGTACTATTTGAAAGCCACGAATGCAGATAAATTCAATTTTCCCACTCTAACAAATGCACGCTTCAAATAATCCTCCCAGCCTGGAACGCTGCTAAATATTAAATTGTCATTAAAAAAATGAAATCCCTTTTTACAGTAGAAGCTGCAATATGCTTTAACCTTTAGCATTTGCAAATGTCAAGCAATGCACTTACACCAACTGCCCTGTAAAATCTAAATACAGTAAAAAGACAAATGTACCACCCTCCCCACACGAGGATTATTTCACAAGGGAATTGGGTTCCAGGTTGTTTAAATCAACACATTTTCATCATCATTCAAAATCCCATTCCCTCCATGCTCCCTCCAGAATATTTCCTTCCTTCCACGGATATTTCCCCGCACATGAGGTAACAAATGAAAATTTTCAGATGCAAAAGGTTACAAAGCTCCTCATTCAACGCCCTCAGACTTCCATAATACTAAGTTTGTGAGTAATACCGTCAATTATATGGAGGCGGGTTATCTAATGCTCCGACATCCCACTGTTTATTTATTTTTATTACTGGATTTAAACTTGTGAAGGTTTAATATGTTCCAGGAATTATTACAGGATGCGATTTCCCATGTGTAGATAGATACACATATACATAGATACATACAAAAGCATCTCCCATAGCTATAGCCAAGTACTAAAAGTGCATATGAACATACCCTCACACATTAATTGTCTCTACGTAGATATATCTACCTATATACTTAATCCATAACAAGCATACATACAGGCCTGTATATAAGACTATTACATATAAACAACAATTATTCCCGTAATTTCAGACGAGGCGCAAAAGCAGACGTAAATGAGCGTGCAATCATATGTGATCCCATGCATAGGCCTGGAGTTTATGGACAAGTACTATAAATGTCAACAATCTTGAGAATAAAAGGCAGGAGGACAGAAAAGGCCAAAAGTCAACAGGTTCATATAGACGGAGGAATTGAGTCATTAAAAGTCTAATAACTTTTTGTCCAAAATACATTTCCCCTGAAATAGTATTCCTGTCGTCCATAAGCCCAACACACACACACACACAAATACAAACACCGGGCTAGACACAAATAGAAACAAAAACCAGTACTGAGAATTCTCCTGTGAATTTCCTCTATTAACCATTTTTAGTTGATTAGTTTTTGGGGAACCTCTCTCTAAGAATTCTTATTGGTGAGGACACGCAGGGGTTGCTGTATGTGGTGTGAAGGGTAATTATTACATAATATATAAAGTGAACTATCCCTATGAGGGACGCCCTTACAGGAACCTTTCCCCCATAGAGGCAACATATTTGAGAGCGTTCCACAATACCCCAAAACACATTTGAGTTATTACAGTAAAATGTAGAGCAAAGGATTAAAAACAGGAAATTGGTTCCTTCCTGGGGTAACGTGACGTAGAGAAATGACTATACATAGGGGGCTACAAAATTGTTAAAAAATACCACAGGTTTGCAATAATTAACAGTAGGGATATTTTTCTCAGGGAGATATCCTCAAGAGAGTAGATACAGAGAAATGTTATTGTAAGGGACTTAGTTTACGAGGAACAAGAGCGTATAGGTATAATGGGGTACTATTGGAAGGGACAAAATTAGCATTGTGGGTAATAGGACAATTTGGAAATTTGTCCCTTGCCCTGTAGTGGGAATATGCTTCCTGGGAGGGAGTCCCTGATAGTGAGAGTTGACTGGGATGCGTTCCATGCTCTACTTCTTCTCCAGATTGATGTGCGGTCGTAATACAGAGCGAATACAGTGTATGGGAGAATAATGATGATTGTTTACAAGGGAATTCGGGGAAAGAGCAGTGTATTGAGCCTTGATCTTGGAAATCCATGGGGAGTTGGGTATGTATGTACATATGTGTGGGAACATAATAAGTACACTTTAGATATTTTTTATTTCTTCTCCCTGGGTCGATATCCATATGCTATTTCATGGTGGGGTGGGGAGGAGGAAGGACTGTGTGTAGTATAGAGACAGGATGAGATGAGATGTTGTAGCAAAATGAGTC
Source organism: Allacma fusca (assembly GCA_947179485.1). Lineage (NCBI taxonomy): Eukaryota > Metazoa > Arthropoda > Collembola > Symphypleona > Sminthuridae > Allacma > Allacma fusca. The sequence continues at coordinate 39,569,455 of OX359245.1, forward strand.
CGTAAGGATTGGAGCAGTTTTAATAACAGCAGGATCAAGACTTGAGGATCATATAGCGGCGACTGACTTCTGTAATAATACGCCTACTGTATGGCCTTTTAAATAGGGATGAGACTCTCTTAAATGCCCTTTAATGGGATGAGTTGGCGGGATCCAGATTGGAGTCCAGGGTTTTAAAACGAACCTCTTGTTCACTATAATGCTTTTGAAATAAAAATCCCTGATTTTGAAATAAAAATCCCTGATTTTGAAATAAAAATCCCTGATTTTGAAATAAAAATCCCTGATTTTGAAATAAAAATCCCTGATTTTGAAATAAAAATCCCTGATTTTGAAATAAAAATCCCTAATTTTGAAATAAAAATCCCTGATTTTGAAATAAAAATCCCTGATTTTGAAATAAAAATCCCTGATTTTGAAATAAAAATCCCTGATTTTGAAATAAAAATCCCTGATTTTGAAATAAAAATCCCTGATTTTGAAATAAAAATCCCTGAATTTGAAATAAAAATCCCTGATTTTGAAATAAAAATCCCTGATTTTGAAATAAAAATCCCTGATTGTGAAAATCAAGCTCCTGATTCGATTGAGGGAATTAATTTGGGAATTTCCTGAATTTGTTCAGACAAAATATTCACGAAATTATTTGCTTTATTCACGCAGGAATGAATGAAATCTCTTGAACCCCTGGGGTTTATACAATTCCCAAATACAGCGAGAGTTAAAAAAACAACTAATTACAGCCACGACAGTCCGATCAATTCGCTGGGCAATTTTAACTACCCTAACCCTAAACCGGGGCTGTAAATCATATCAACATTATGGACAATGCTAAAGAAGACAACCGCCGTCTGTGTGGGTGGGAGTTGACAGGGAGCGTTGACTATTTATGAGAACCCCTCTGGGAATTTCCTATAAACTTTGGTTATAGTAGTTGCATCAAAAAAAAAATGAAAAAGAATTTATTGATTTATTCCTGATGCCTGAGTTTTGGGCCCTTTAAAAAAATAAACCTCCTTTGCCACTATACCCAACAACACACACTAGGAATATTAGACATGACTGTACAAATCGTATATGACAAGTATAGTCAGTCTCAATTCATATGTAATTATTTGTAAACATTTTATTTCCAAGTCAATTCCCAGATCCCATATATTTCCTATATAATTCAGCCCTTGAAGGTAAACACACAAGTATGGGATGGGATTGCTTGGTAACCTCCATACCAATAGTGTACAGGAAGGTTGATTGTGAGTCACAGTCCTCAAATATGTTTTTGGTAAAAGATTACTCCATTTTCTGAGATGAAAGGATTATTGAGAGAAAGGAAAGAGCAAATAAAAAATACACTTTTTATTGGAACGACAGACTTCTACATTTATTTGAACTTACGGGAAATGAAAAAATGTCCCCCTCACAAACGATTAACCATTATTAATTATACAAAGTGGAGGACTCCAGGAACCCTAGCGCTGTTTCATCCTTTAATCCTTTACTTAGAATAAATTCAAAAAATGCCAATAATTGTTAACAATAATGAAGACTTGAATCATTATTGTACTGTAAGTCTAGCTTGGACTATAACTCATAAAATTGTTTAAATAACTAAGCATTTGAATGAACTGACAAATCGTGCTTGTAATAAAAAATGTAATAGATCCGTCAAATCTTAATAAACTATTTACTCAAAATTGCTTATCATTAAAATTTCTATAGCTATGTAATTAAAGCAAACATTATTTTAATTAAAAATTAATTGTTTTTCTTATTTTAGAATAATCAAGGCTAACGGCGCACTGTATAAAAAGACTAAACATTAAAATCGATTTTTCTATTTTGAACGCTGAAAATGTCTGGTATTAATTATTCTTGACTTAATTATTTAAGTCCAGCTTGAATTTAATTCAGAATTCTCTCAAATCGAAGTGAATTATTTTTAATTCATTTTTTGTAAATATTTAAGATAATTTTCTCGTGAATGTTATGTGCATCTGTAAATCATACGATGATTGCGTGAGTGTAATTATTTCATGGAAAATTTATTTTTAAACAGAAAACACCAGGGCTTTTATGATGTTTAGACTTAAATGTTTTAGGATTTGATGGAAGGATTGTTTTGATTGGAGGATAGGCCCGACGTTTGCTACTTCTAAAAGTTTCCTCCGGGACCCTCTTTGATCCCATGTTAAGAGCCTGGAGTCAAGTTTAGTAAACAAAAACGCCTCAATTTATTTGTGCACACTTCTCAATGTACACCCAAAAAACGCTCTCCGTCTCAATAACGTCTCAATAAGTAAGTAATATCTTGAGCAAAACGGTATTGTGGAGGTTAGGGACAGGTGGGAGGAAAAAAACATGAATTTTATCAAATCCTATGACGCTCCTTTGATTTCTCTCGATTTTTATAGGTCGTGAAGGGATTAATCGCTACTCTTGAAATTTACAACACTAACCATATGCGTACATCTTGGAGGATGTACTGGTGAGAAAAAATCCCTCCAAAATTATTTACGATCATTTAATGGGAAAAGATTTTATCTTTGAACTATATATTTTCACCCGAAACCTGGGGATGAGTGTATTGTTAGAGCTGGAGTGGGAATTTCTCATGTAATTATATCCTGAGGAAGATGCACATCCATCATGTCTTTGATGCAGGCAAGGTTCTTATGACGGATGAACACTTCCCTAAAATATCCTCTCCTTCCGTGCTCATAAGCTCCAGGAGCTCTCTCCGAAATTCCCATATAAATTACAACACAAAAGGGAATGGGGGAAAAAAATCGGATTGCTCAAGGTTACTTATACAGGCAAGTAACTATATATATATGGGTTCCTCCAAGTATTTTAGATAGGATAGGGCTCGTTGGTTTAAATATGCCTTGAATATTTTAATCCTTCCAAACAAATCCCCTCGCCAAAGAATTGATAACTTGATATTGGGGAGCTCTCAAATTTTTAAGATTCTGTTCTTCAAGTGACAGTATAGGAACAATTCTATACGATTAGTATGATTATAGGGGCACAACATTTTGTTTGAAAGGATTTTTGGTGTTAAAAAGGGCCTTAAAAAAAAGGTTCCTGTCACATGGTGAAAAAAATATCGGTTTTTTGATTCTCATACAAGGATCTGAAATGTTTTTATATCCTTATTTTATTAGTGAATCCAGCACAATTTAATACAATTTAAAAACCATTAAAGAGTCCACATTACCTTCAGACCATTTATTGCCCGTACAAAATGAAATAGAATATTTGTATGGAATCACAGAAGATTCGCTGTGGTCAGTTTTTAAAAAATGTGTTGCTCAGGTGCAATTACTTAAAAAATTATGGGATGTTGCTTGCAAAACTCAATGTAGAATGTAGAATAATGTATCAAAATTATTATACAATTTTTTACCTTCGTCTTATGCGTCATTGCTTTTTTTTAAAAATAACTCAAATGTCCTTAAATATTTTTGCCCCATTAGAGAAAAAATGCTCCGGACGACTCATGGACTAATTTTTCTAGTAGAATTTTAAAGTACGTTGTAAACATGTCCCCAGAATTCCTAAACCTCTAAGGGACATACATATTCGAGCTCTTTACAAAGCTGGGATTTCCCCCTAAAAAATAGCCTAAAAAACATAAATAATTGTGCCTCTATAGTAGTAAAAACGTTTGCTGAAATCCTTCAAAAATTCCCACGTTTTAAGCTTACGTTTTAAAATATTTTTTACACTATTTACCTTTTAGACCATTGCGGAACCCCAATTTTTGACCGAGGTCAATCCAATAAATTTTAAACAATCAGGAACAAAATTCCTTTGAATTTGGGGGACTCACGTTTTGCATTAATTACTGGTCCCGTCGCTAATATTCATTAGTCATGGGGTATTAGAATTTTTGAAAATATTATTAGCAAATGAGATCCTTCCGTTTTGTTTTCAGCGCTTTCATTTTTTTTTTTTTTTCAAGGAAAAACCTCAGAATATTTTTATTATTTTAATAAATATTCATCCCTGGGCTGGGCTGTGGACATATTTTAAATCCAAAATATTTTCCTCAACTACCCTGCCATCTCTGAATGAGCAACGTCAACTTTTGAAATACATTTAAAAGAACCGGACACAATAGAATTTATTTGCAAATTCTTTGTTTATTCGAAGCATAATAATAGGACGGAGGTCCAGACGTTTCAGTTCCTTTTTAAGTCGTCATCCTTCAACGAAAGGACTTGACCATATGTGATTTACTGCAGGCTGAGAATTGCCATTAAAGAGCATTAAAGCTTCGCAACAGACACGTGTCCAATATTAATTTTTATTTTTGTGACGTGTGATTCCTTCGAAGGACATACATTACATTTAAAATAATAGTAAATTGTCTAAGTAAAGTGTATTATTAGAAATGATAGTAAATAAATTATTAAATCTTATTTAAATCCGGCTTCAAAGAATAGTTTCCAGTAGTGACTTAATTTTTGTAAGTGTTGTTTAGATTTAGTGCTGTTCATAGTTTTGGAACAAAATTCGCCACAATTAACTGGTGATTGACAATAACATACGTTTCAATTGTATTTCAGGTAAATAATAATAATTTTGTGTTTTTCCTTGAAAGTACTCAAATTTTTTACAAGGTAATTGACAACGCTATATTTGGATTTTTTATAATTCTCTGACTTAGTGTCAGATTCATTTTTTAAATATATGTGGGTCCTGGGGTGTATTTCGATGTTCAGTTGTACAGTTTAAAAAAAAAGAGGTGTGTTAGTAAATAAATAAATAAATTAAAAAAATTTTTTTTTTTAATTGTTTGTAGAGTGTCATCCTGGGAACAACATTCTTGGTAGTAAGGACCCGGATTGAGGACTAATTGAGGATTTCAAGATGAGTATACAAATAGTGAGTACGGAGGAGGGAAGGGATATCAGAATTGTGGAGAAGGAGCCGGAGGTCATGGGACCTGTCGTCATTTCCGCATCCCCTGGGACGACCCTGGTTGAAGTCCTCGAGAAAGTTTACGAGCAACGGAGGGATGAGATCGTCACGGAGGACCTCGGTATCACAACTCCGCTCATGGTCCTCAAGGACATGGCTTCGGAGTATGGGGTCGGGGTGGAGATGAAGACATTTGAGATCCATGTTCCGCAGACGCTACCAGGGCCCAATACCATTATTCAGAGGGTTACCATCAGGGTGGGTCATTTTGAAGGTATGGGGTTCAAGCTGTGACTTGTAAAAAGGAATTACTGATTTTTAATCCAAAAAAGTTTCAGAAGTTGGGGTAAGACAGTTTGAGTTTTGCCTTCGTTCCCGGGATCGATCACTTAGCAGGTCAAGGGTCATCCCGGACGGTGACCCTTTTTGTTGTTGTTTAATGTTCTGGGCGGATATGGCATTCCAGTTTGAGTTTGTTCCTTCATTGAGATCAAGTCGGACTGTCGTAAGATTGTCTCGTTTGTTGGTGTATTAGAAACCTAAATACCTATATGCACTATGACTTCATTGTCTTGGAATTTTTCAGCTACGTATAAATTAGGGTCAGGGATATGGTAGTTTTTCGGTTTTTTTTCGAGGTGAACAATATTACCCGAGAATAGCCGAAAGTAGGATTTAAGTTCTGGTTAGCGATTCTGGCAGAGGAAACAAAAATGCTTCGAGTTGTAGTCGTTTTGCAAAGAATTTGAAATTTGGCTTCAGCATTTTGAAAATACTTGGAAATTTAAAAAAATGAGCCGTTCGGAGATGCGTGGAATGTCGAAATGTCATTTTGTTATGATATTGTAGCATGTTAGAGTGAAAGCGTTCGTATTTTTTTAAAATGTCAGCCGGACTTTGATGTGCAGGAATCTGAATGAATTAGCTCTTCGAAAAAGTGGGGGCAAAGCAAAGCTGGCTCGGACTTTTTTTCGCTCCAAAAGGTTGATTAAATAATTTCAAAGCACCCGAAAGGTTATTACATGAACAAATTGGGAACCTTATTTGAAGTTATTCTGACTCACCATAATTGACTGAGTAAAGCAAGTCCCGGAACTTTGAAAAAATTTCGGCGAATTAGCATTGTATGCGTTGAAGTTGCATCAAAAATCTTCGGCTCTTGAAGTTAAAAATGATTTGAGAGCGAAGTGGTTGTATGGGGTTTAGTTAATGTGCCTAAGATTTGAGCTGAAAATTAAATGTGTTTCGAAATATTATATTTAAAAATGTATAATCGATTTCTGGTAGTCTTGACGATCCTATGAAACTTTTATAAATCTTGTAGGTGATGGAGAGTCCCCCAGATACCGTCTTTCGCTGCAGTTAGCTGCAGCAGATATGCTGGAGAAACTTAAAGGAATGGGTACATCCCTGAGGACTTACGGGATGTTACCAGGATCCAGGCTTAATCCATGGGTGTACAGGGATTTGAGGGAACTATGTAGCATTGAGGGTTTGGCAAGTTTGCCAACGTTTCAAAGGGTCAATGCGGAGGAATTTGGTAGCGATAAGTTGTTTGCTTGGAAGTGTATGATCGGTCAGGCTGAAACTCACGGTTATTTTTCCAATTTTTGCTTCAATAATTTAATAGTTTTTACGTCTTTATACTAGTAGCTGCGATTGGGAGTAAAATCATGTTTATTATGTCCGTATATGAATAGGTACCAGCGACAGTATATTCCTAGCAAAGCGGTTGGCGGCCAAGGCAATGTATGAGCAGTTGACGGGTGAGTCCTATCCTAACGACAGGATTGCGACTGGAATTGGATGCATTCAGGAGGAACAGTATCGACAGATGGGGATCATTCCAGTGAAAACTTGCAAAGTAAATGTACATTATAACGTGTTAATACACCATAGAATTAGCGTACTGGAGGTTTCAGAAGTCGTGTTTATGTATTTACAGCTGGGATCTGCTCGCTCATCTGCACCGACACCGGGAAGTCTAACACCGGCAAGATCAACAACAGCGGAAGAAGAGATTTTTGAGGATGACTACGCGGAGGAAGAGGATGACGTGACTATTGCTCGCCAGCAATTGAACACTATTAGGATTTGAACATGAATTTTGATTTATTGAGAAAACGCGTAGCCCTGAATTGCGTTGTTCTTATGTAGTATTTATTACTTGTAATCCTAGCCAATGTCAATTGTTTGCCCATTTTAAAATTTAATTGGACTGATTTTTCATGTGGTTTTACTTGGGGCTTTTTAACCATTGTTAGTCAATGTAAACATGTGTAGCTGTTGTTAAACTTTAAATATTTTTGTGACAATTTAAGCTTCGGACCCAAATCAAACTACGTAAAACTGCTTAATTGTGGCGTTTCCTATGTAACTTCACTAATAATAAGGTGTAGGCGTAGTTTGTAGAACAAGATCAATTTATTAACCGAATTATTGTTAACTGTTAACCCATTTGTATTGAAATGTAGGAAATAAAACTATTTCTGTGTGAGAAAATGAACTGGATTTGTTGATTATTGTGTGTCCATCACTTCCGGACCAGCAACGGCTGGATCAGCAGGTGCATCTGGAGGAGGAGCATCATCATCTCCAGCATCAGGTGCAGCAGCTCCTCTTCCTTTCCTTTCCGCTGGATCCAACAGATTCAAATATTGGTCAGCAGCTTCATCGTCAAAACTGGTAAAGTCAAAGCCTTTACCGACGATTCCAATGCTCACATTCTGAAAAAGATAATCAATTACGTTTTTACCAACTGAATTTAGAACCAAACAACCCAAACAATTTTAAAAACAAATTATCTTTCAGTGAGCCCTGATGCAACAAATAAATTAAAAATAATACGACTACCATGAAAACACACCTTATTAGTTAGTTCCATTTCTGGGGGGAGAGTATCCCTCAGAGCCCTCAAAGCGTGTGCAACTAGAGGCTCCAAACCTTCTAGAGCAAACGAATCCAAATTCTTCTCCAAGTAAGTTCTTGCAGACTGTGACCTGGCTCCAATGGCCATAGCTTTACAGTCATAATAGTTAGCGGACGGGCAGGTTTGGTACAAGTGTGGTCCATTCGAGTCATAGCCCACTACCAGCAATCCAATCCCATAAGGTCTTCGGTCGTACCTTTGCGTCGACTGTTGCATCTTATTCCCCAACATGGTCAGCAGTCTACTCACTGGCAGGGACGTATCATGTGCATACCGATGGTTCAGGCACTCCGTCCGCATATATCTCACCAACAACCGAGCATCTGCTGTCAAGCCTAATTAATTCATCCAAAATATAACATATTAACAAAACAATATTGTGCATTTACCATGCTATCAAATACAGGAACTCCATCAAAAGAACACACTACAGTATCGTTACAACATATTGGCAACAAACTCGAGATTCTAGCGTCCACACAAGACTGTATCCCACTTATACAATTCTTTTTCTAAAAACCATTATATAAACGGTCGATATCACTAAACAAATAAATCCCTAAAGGACATTTTTACTTCCAGCATCAAATTCCCACTAAACTTCTTCCATCACAATACACTACCCCAACAACTGTTTCCCTCAGGCTTCTTTAAACCTCTATCAATAACAGACGGCAATATACAAAATGTTTCTCTTCATCCCCACATAAATACAAAAGTTCCAAATACAACTTGTAACGCTGATGTTTTCATATCACATCCAAATCAACAGTCCCCTACCACACCATCTCCGAATCTAAAACTACCTCCACCTCCTTACGATCCCATCAACCCCAAAAATCAAGTCTCAATCCCCCAAAAACGGAATCAGCTCCAATACCCGAAATTGAAACTCCCATGTGTGCATCCACCGGAATGATCTTCTTCTGATGAGCTGCCAGATCCGAGGAAGCTCTTTTAAGTGCCACAATGACCGCATGAGTATTGGACTTGACCCCAACCGTGGCCGAGCCTTGTTTCACAGCTTCCATTGCATACTCAACTTGATGTAGGCGTCCAGCAGGACTCCAAACAGTCACATCACTATCATACTGATTCCGAAACTGTTCAAAATATATAAAAAAAGACTCAATTAAAATCAATATCCCAAAATCATCCCCACAACAAAATCATCATCAATCTTCACATTCAAAGTACTCTCCTAAAAAAATGAATGCCATAATTCAAGGTCCATCAAATGCAAATCACAATTCATAAATCTCATTCAAATTACAAAACAAACTTAAAATAAACAAAAATATTGTCCCATTTACAATTTATTACACACGTAACAAAAATCACTATTTTAAAACTATACTCGTAGAATTTTGAAAAACAAATTTAACAGCACTGTCATTCTTGAATACAATTTACCGGTAAAAAAAATCTCCACTTGAAATATTTGTACATACAAAAAAAAAGGAATAAGGAATAATTTAAAAATGTAAATACCATGATGAGCAGTTGGCAGGATTAATAGAGGTTGTGAAAAATTCTATTATTTTCTAATAAAATTGAAAATCTTTTTCCAACAATTAATTGTGCTCGGGACTTTTTTTCCCCCAAATCAAATGATGATATTCAGTTGTTCACGGAGCAAGAGCAAATTGCTATTGACAGGGAGCTATACACAGTGTGTGCTTGAAGAATGCCCATAAGACTCAATGGGAATACATACGTGCAAAGTTTCTGCAACTCATTCAATGCAGAGCTACGGCTCATATGACAAGACACTGTTTAATGGCTCGGAGCTTCAAATACAACCAAGGATATCTTCCTTCGTTTACGTTTGTACAAAATTTTAAGAAAAATTGACAGCCTGGCGGTTAAGAGGCTAAATCAAGTTATTATAAAATTATAGGATTGGAAGCAATATTAAAATAATAATTCGTACAAAAAATATTATTAAAAAAAGACGGATAAATTCCCCAAACAAAAGTATTGCAGAGACAAACATAATTAACGTTAATAAGATATACTGTTAAGAAGCAAAAAATAACTATCGTATGTAAGTAAGTTGTAGAAAGCAAATATAATTTGTGCAAAAAATTTGTCAGGTAAAAAAATATTTAACAAAAAATATTATGATATTTGAAAGCAATTTTTTTAATTATTAATTTTGTAATTAAAGGGCGAAAACTTAACATGAGGAAATTACAGGTTAAAAAATGGCTCAAATTCCAAGAAAATAATTAAAATTATTAAGGGAAAAAATGTGGAGCTGAAATACTGGGATGGTAAAATGTCGGACCCGAATATTGTAAAAAAAGAAAAATGTGATGATTCCCAGAAACGTTGAGCCCAACGGTGGTGTTCGAAATGATTAATGGGAGGGGACATTGAGGAGAGGGAAGTAATGTAAGGATGAATGGAATTTTAAAGAAATTAACACAAATTTTGGGGGAAATTTGTTTATGCAAAATTCATTTAGTTAGCTAAAGTATTTTTATGGTGCAAATGAGTACCTGTTTTATCTAGAACACTGTTAATTGCCTTTAAAATGAATGTGGAAATCAGTGGAATCATTTGTGGGTAATTCAACATCGGAGAATGTTAAATTTTGTCCGTATCGATAATTTGCAATTTGAAATATTTAATAAGCACCAATATGTACTGCAGTGAATGATTGTATAATGCTATGAGATATGCCCTAGAAAATTTTAATTACCTGGATTGTCTATTTTCAAAGTGTGAAAGCCCAGTTGCCAACAATGAGATGTTTTCTAAAATTAATACTTAGGTTATTTAATGTGTGTTGAGAAATATTACGTGGATACGTGAGAAAAACTATGCACAAGAAATAATGCTCAGACAGGATAATTTGATTTAATACTTTGCAATATAGTTAGTTGTCGTTGATAAAACATGAAAATCTGACAAGAATCACCTGTTTTAAAGGTAATGTACTAATTACTCATTTCACGCTACAATTAGTTACGTATTTATATTGTAGTTATCATGTACACATTGTCTACAATGCGTGCTGCAATCTTAATTACATAATTTATACGTCCGAACCGGAAACTAACACCCGGTCCGTAGTTTTCAAGAGAATTGTAAAATTACTTTGCTATGATTAATTAAGAGTACATTGACATTATCTTCTCATATACATGCAATAGTAGTTGAGACTTCAAAAAAAATTATGTATGTAATAATGTTGTCACGTCTTGTGTAATTAAATATCTTCTGCTGAAATCTATCAATAAAAACCTTGCCGTCTAGTTTCTTTTGGTTTCGATGATTTTGTTGAGATGTGAATTGAGGTAACTGTCCAGGCGGCCTTACTATTCTGAAGAAAGTAGATATACTTATATAAGTTAAAGACTCTTAAAGAGAATTTTCTTAAGTATTGATCTCGAAGTATTTGAATTGCTGTAAGTCCTCTTTTTAAACGATTACTTATTCTTTAAGCACATACTTTATATACAGTACGGTGTAAATATTACATTATCACAATAATTATATAGATAAATATGTATTATCACTCCCATCAAAGTTATACACTTTTTTCTTGCAATCATAGTGAAAGGTAGTACTTGAATGGATGAATCTAACTCTGACCTTGTTGCATAATTAAATACAAAAGCATTTTCTCTAATAAGTAATATGTCTGGACATGGTAAATAATTATGGTTAACTGAACAACGTGTAGGACTGAAAGGGCCGGGAGAAAACATGAGGTTCTGTTTTAAATAAAACTAGTATGCGTAATAAAACGTATTTTGACAAAAATGAAACTTTGGCACATTGATATTTGATATCTATACACTTCTGTATTACTGTTAAACACATTTAATTAACTCAGAGTCTGCACTGAAAGGAGTCCCCTGTAAAAAGTATATACTAGATTTATAAATATTGCGGTGTACAGATGCAGAATACATAATTAAAATTATTATTAACTGTACTCTTTAAAAATCTTTGCTTTCATTTTGTAACTTTCTCGCTAGTTTGTAAATAATGATAAGAACGTGAATGGCAAACCAATACTATTTTACAGCATAAGAATTCATGAAAAAATACACTTTAAACTAACATGGTCGCTACATCCTTTTGAATTCAAAATAACTTATTTTTCCAAAAAAAAAGACTTACATTTGTGATTATTAATTAACGACTAAATTCCTGAAAAAACTGAATTTGTCTGATTTAAATCTGGAGCACTTGTATAAATTTGTGTAGCACTTTAGTACTCAGTGAATACCAGGATTAGAACTCACTCTGAATGCTTCACTCAAATCTCAATAATTACTATGTAAGTTATTTACTCGACATTCACAAACAGTTTCTAGCTATCTGTACATATATATATATATATATTTCAGTTTTAGTTTGATATTATCTGAAATCATCACACTTTCTGGAATCAAGGAAACCTTTCCAATTTGCAGTGATTAATAAACTAAAATAGAGTGGTGTAAGTATAATCTTGTAGAAGTACAAGTCAACACATTCCTTAGTAGCTACATTAGTTATATAGGCAGATACGTTGACAGCATTTCTTTGGCGAATAAGTAACTACAGAATTAAATTACTTTCATTCTTGTACAACTATATATACATGTTTATGTATACTCCTTGGAGACAGCAATAGTTACATTACTGACAATAATAATAATTCTTTTTCTTTACATGACATTGTATAGCATAAATTATAGCAGTACATTTGTGAATGATTGTACGTATATTGTATGTTATAATTGTATAGAGGTAAAAGTTATTGATTACTCAATGTATGATTTATACACTGTAACATGCATTTTCGCATTTACTTTTCATTAATTATTACATCACTACAGTTCTACACAAAAAAATAAACTGGTTTGAGACAGCTTAAGTAATTTGATGATAATTAATTAACTTAGCAATTCATTACTTAATTGTTTCATTACAACAGTCGAGATTTGTTAGTTGTCATCAGACTGTGGTCGACTGCGTTGTCGTCTTCGGGCTAGTTCAGACTGAACAACTGGACCCAGCGGTGGTACCTTTGGACTGAGTGACATGGCTGAATAAGTTGCTTGGATTGCCATCTGCAACAGCGACAAAAAGTTGATTCACCAGTGCATAAATTATTATTAAAATGTTAAAACGTTCACAAAACAAGAGTGGAAAAGCATTTCAGAAATACTTAAAAAGCTTTAAAGGAAAGCCAAATGCAAAAAGAAGAAAAATGGCATTAGACATATTGGTAAAATTATATCACAGGAAATTAATAATACAAAAATAATAATACACACCTTCACATGTTGGTAGGGCATGTCAATAGGAATGGAATGGGTGGATAAATTAAACCGATTTTGAATCCATGGATGATTCACAACTTGGTTAGCATTCGGTCGACGATTGGGTTGCACATCCAACATCTTTTGGACTAAATCCTTCGCCGCTGCGGACACATGAGTCCAAGAACCTCCATCAACATCCACTCTCCCATTACCAATGCGATTCAGAATGGCTGATGGTGTGTCTGAAGGTCCAGTGGCAAATGGAGTTTTTCTGTTCCGGAATCAACGAAAGTCATGAATTTCACTTATTTAGTAAATAACTTTTTTTTCAACGTGTCTCTAGTCTCACCAAATTTGGCCGTTTCTATATCATGTATGTATGTATGTATATCTAAACAAATGACTTCAGATACATACACTTTGAAAACAAACACTCGTCCTTACCCAGACAACATCGTGAAGAGGATAACTCCCAGTGACCAAATGTCACATGCAGCATCATATCCTTGCTTTTTCAGAACTTCTGGAGCCACAAAGTTTGCAGTGTAGCACGGAGTCATCAGAAGTCCATTCTCTGCCCGGAGTTGTTTGGCGAACCCGAAATCACATAAACGCAAGCTATCTGGCTTCCTACTAGTGTCGGCGTAAACTATATTTGCAGGTTGAAGGTCTCGGTGAACCACCTACAAACAATCCAAACATAAATGTTTGATGTTAAAAAGTAGATATGTATATAACACAGATAAACATGGGAAACAAATCATGTCTAAAAATATACCAAAAACACAAAATAAATACAAATATGCTGCCAAAAAACTATTTTCTCGTTTTCTCTCCAGATTTTATAAAACTGACCATATTGATCTAGATCGTATGTACATAGATACAGTACACACGAAAGTACAAAGGGAAGATTTTATTTAAGAATTTAAATGTTCAACCCTATGCTTGCCAACCAAAACAGATTTCATTAAAAAATAGATTTTTAGGCTAACTTGAACCAAATCTTGTAATTCCAGAAGGTATGTGTAATGTGGTACCAAGCATAACTTAGTTAAGAATTAGACTGAAGATTACAAAATGGGACAAAAGGTTGTATTACAATAAGGAGATATATTAAATTGTAAAAGAGTAGGAAGATCAGCAGCCGTTAATTTATTGGGATAAGTTGCAGAAAGATTAAAAATTTGGAATACACGTACACTGCAGCTAGCAATTTGAAAAAATTACAGATGTGTGAATAACCGTGTGTGTGAAGAACGGGGGATTGAAGAACCGGAATCAAAATGAATATTTTTGTTATAAAGTATTTAGTCGTAACTATCTCAAAAATAATTCTGCTTTTATGAATGTTGGCATAGGTCAAGAAAGCAAATTTTAGAAAATATAGCAGACAGTAAAATCGAGGTGTCAAAAATGTTGGTTGTATAAGATAATGGGAATGGAACATGTCTCTTGACACCCCTTGCAGTTGTATGTTAAACTTCCTCAAACTTAGTCTATTATTTATCATTACATTATTCTGCCACTCTGATGCAGACTTGTAAAAATGCAGCAAATTGGAAAACTTGTGGAAAAGTTTTTATACTACTAAAATTCCTTACCCCATTTCGATGTAGGTAAGCAATAGTCTCTGCAAGGACTGCCATTACATCTGCTGCCTCCCTCTCTGAAAGCCTCTTTGACGTCAATAATTTTTCCAGTAATTCACCCCCACGGAGTAATTCCGTGACGAGATAAACTGAGGTAGCATCTTCATAAACCTGAGCGCCCAAAATAAACCAACCGTTGTATAACACATAATAAAGTACGTGATATGCGAATACATACTATGTGCTTGTAAATAAACAATACAACATGCAGATTACTTACATTGTACAACGTGACAATATGCGGGTGCTGGGAATGTCGTAGAAGAATATCTACCTCGTCATGCCAGTCTATCTTACCCTTTTCAATTATCTGGAATACAACAAAAGCATATCATACAATAATAATTCAAACCCACCTATACAAATACAGAAATTTCTTCACACCATTCCACTTTAATTCTCAAGAGGAGTAACCAAAATATCGTAGCTTCAGTTATGACAACCCAATTGGAGCAAATGATTCAACAATTTAATAGTTTTTGCTATACAAACTGTAAGCTTAAATATAACTCACCTTGACTGCATGTTCAAATTTGGATAGTTTGTGAACGCATCGACGGCACGTTGCAAAAGCACCTTTGGCAATCTCTTCTTTCATTTCGTACTCATCCAGAATGTTATTCTTTCGGATTACCTACACAAAACAAAAGAATGAAATATATTCAAAAATTACAATACAACTGTTTATTTACAAGCCCTGGTTACACAATTCACACAAGTGTTCACGCAAGTAAGGTTTTACAATAACACTTCTAAACATGCTTTCCTTTCTTCAAAGGAACACTCAGAAAATCGACAAATACATTTCGAAAACGTGATGACACACAAAAATGCTTTCTGTTCATACATAATTTCACAAAATATTCCCCCATAGACAAGTACAATTTCATAGGCAGCAACTATTTATATACCATACCCAGCTACATGTTTCATTCATTAAATAACTTCCTCTTTCACATAGCTAGAGTGAAAATATAAGAACACTTACGGAACAAAATCTCTCAAGTTTGGCCTTGCTAGTTGAACTACTACCACAGCTGCTACTACTTGTATTGTCCTGAATGGATGGAAGTGGGTGAGGTAGAACGGGCGAGCCCTCCAAGGGATTAGTCTGTGCGTTCATATTATCATCGAGCAGTCCTGACGCTATGAAACTGAATCCACGGAATAATTCGTGAGCATTAGCACTCGGAGGTACTCCGGGTGAATCTATTTTCATAGAGAAAAAAATAATTCAAATAAAAATCAACTAAGAAGGTAGCATTCCATAGACTCCAATATAGTTACTACTAAAGGTGTAAAGTTGTAACATCTGGATAATTATCCCTGACTGCGTCATTACATAAAAGCTAAGCTCAAAAACTATAGTACTCTATTAAATTTATAATAATGCATCAATATTCAAATGATATATTACTATTATGTTTAAAAACCCACGATTACTTTTTACAAGTTATCTTTAGTACAATTCCCATGTAAAAGAAACATAGACTATACCTCGAGGAGTTCTGGATGTGAATTCCGTATCAAAATAATAAGACTCATCCGAATTAGCGGATGATACCGGTTTAAAAGGTGGAATGACTTGTTTATTGTACAATCGGTCCCAGTCTATATTTGCAAAGAAGCAGTGTGATTTGATCTCTTCCACTCCACCTATAAGCGGATAATTACAGAACAATTTCATTAAACAGAGTTTCCAACTTCCCATGGGCGGGTATTAATGCACCCCAATTAATTATTACATTAGATTGCACAGATTACACACACATTTATATTTCTACACATAATGTCTACACCTACACATATTTCTACACATAATCCCCCAAAGAGCAAAATTGAACGTGCAACAATTCATGGAAAAGTTAATAAACCATATACGAAGAAGTAAAAGTGAATGTATTCAATAATATAAAACCTACTACAGTCACTCTTAAAAATTTTATTCACAGTTGTTTCTATCATTACTTCCTATTTTATACACTAAAGTTTAGGATACACACTAACTTTGTAATAACGCTACAAATAACCCCACTGTCAAATAAACCCTACCCAGCCTAAATTTCAGACAGTCAGACATCAGCAATACCCCTGACATTTAAAACATTCAACAAGTTCAGCAAATTGTAATCCATTAAATATTTATTACGTAACTTCACAACTACTTCATACTTGTTCCATCCATAGAATACATACGTAATTACAGTCCCAACGACTAGTACAATTCCCTCCAATTTCTACTATACTGAACATACATCAAACAATACCTCCAAGGACCTACACTTCTATTTAATTAAATCGAGTTTATGAAAAGCACGGAACAAGACTAGAATAATTCCATATCCACTCACGCTCTCCAGCTCCAAGACGATTCACAGGGTTTCGCTTGAACAAGGCCCTAAGGAGTGACTGTGCTTCAGGTGACAGGAATTGTGGCATGCCTAGTTTGGCTTTCAGAATCTGCACCATTGTCTCCTTTCGGTTACTCCCTTGGAAGGGTAACGACCCGGTTAGCATTTCATACTGAAACAAAAAAACAACTTCCATTAGCATATTACCCCTATGCGAAATCCAAACATCGTATATTCCCATTATAGTTACACATATGTACATCCCCTTAAATTTATGACCCTCACCTTTACAAACTCTACTGACAACCCTCCATACTTACGCATATGCAAAACCTTAAACATTTTAATGTAAAAATGATACATACATGTCTCTTCTCTCAATATAAACTTCACCCAGCATAATAAGCCAATGCACATACGAAATTAGCTATAGACTTCCATTTCCCTTATAATTTGTCTAAAAAACAACTGGGACTTTCGTTTCAGTTCACTCCGAAAATAACTACTGAATTTTTGAGATGATGAAATTCCTGGAAACTTTAAAAGGCCATACTTTAAAAAATCTGGAACCCTTAAAAATAAATCTTGGTTTCTTTACATCCAGCCCGAAGAAAGAGAATTCCAAATGAAACCGAACCAAATACATAATGCAGAAGTCCCCATAAATCTGCATTCCATCCATTCCCTTAGTATAAAGCATATAGCAGACACAATATAAGCTTACTCTCCCAACGGAGCCGAAATTCAATCCCTCACTTTAGCCTTCTTTCTACAGCATGTATCCACCTCTCCTTAAGTCATCTGATTGTGACTCTAAGAGTAACAGCTGGAAAGTCGGCATTTGTTCATCCATTCACGCAGTTGAGAACTCTACATCAAGTTACGTAACTATACGTAGGCTCGGATGAGCAAGTGCCATATACATAGGAAATCCCTGCCCCAAAAACTTTCCCCACAGCAGTATATCACATATATACAGGATACAGAGTAGTGCAAACAATGAGGAATGTAAACACAACTGAAGGCTACATGTTCTTTGTTCACTCAAAACTTCTTCTGCAGACAAATACGTAAATATGCACATAAACCTATAGACAAACATGTCTAGGTCTAGGAAGTAGATCCATGGGCATATACTTATATGGAATTACACATGCACTACATCCCGGTATCAATCTCATGGTGAAAGCAGCGAGTTAGACAGCTCCATTTCCAAGAATTACTCCCTCTACATAAATACTACCACTTGAAAGAGCAGAGATGGAGAAAAAATTCTAGTTTCACTCCTTTCTTCTCTTTTTACACTTCCCTCAGCTTCCATTTGATTGTGCCCCAGTATAACTTCCTTATTACTCCATATGTATGTGCATACTACGACATACGAATCTACATGTAACGAGAGATCACTGAGCAAATGTGAGTTATATTACAAGAACCATCACATAAGGGACAAAACTAAGTGTTTAGCAACAAAAAAAAACATACAGGAAGAGAACAGAGAACATAAACTATCTCCTTGTTGTAATGACTTTCGCCCTGAACGGACAAAGTGACTGAAGTAGTACTTTCCCCAAAGCATCTGCTGCTCCATACAGACGCTAATAATAATCTTTCAGGAAATGGAGGCAATTTATACTTCAAGTTCCCAATGCATTTCAAATTACATTTTAACTTTCATACAATATTACACAAATGTAGATATATAACACAAGCAGATGAATATTTACAAATTCATCAATCATTCCACAAAATTAAATCACGTATTTATAGTTACAATAATACTATTTATCAAATCTATACGGGGAATTTCAGCCATAGTTTAACTCCTCATAAAGAATACTGTCATTCGAACAATTTGCATTTATAGATAAGTACGTACGCATGCAAGTCACAAAAAAGAATTTACGGAGAAGAATAAACTAAAATAATATTATTCATAATCACAATGCTCCACGAACTCCCTCCGCCGATTCAGGGGCAGAACATAAAAATTCACAATAAATTTCTCCACAAAACTTTCAAGTCCAGGAGAGCTGCCTGATTTAATTGCATTCAAACTGAAGCTCCTACACAAAATCGATACTATTATAATAGAACACCATGTAAACAATTGGACTTTATGACTTGTACCAATATGTAGATATACATAAGTTACTCGGATACTGTCGGAATTTTTTATTTAACAACAAATATTGTAGGTACATGTATTTATGTATCTCTTTGTAATAAAAATGCTGGAAGGAAACGAACCGAAAATTCACCCGACGAGCACAACTCAAGCCTGACTGATTTTACACAAACCTAGGGTAACATAATAAACATCTACATGTATTAAATGTACTGCACGTTTTGTAGATTTTGCTCTGCATTTTCCCTTTTTTCTGTCCTGAATCTATGTCTATCTATGTACTAGCAAAATAAGTACTGACGAAGTAATAAATATGCCAAGTCCAGTCCACAAAAATATAATGAAAACAATTTTTTTTTCTTGCAGCAATTTAAAATAATCATCCACTAGAATGTAATTTGTACTCTTGCCATTACAACTGTCTTTCAATTACTTTTTCGGAGTATGTACACGGCTTGTAATTTAGAATAATATAGAAGAGTTCTCGCATAAAAAAAACGCGAATGTAGCGGAACTGGAACAGATAGGTTGATTTCCTCTCCGAATTAATTTTTCTATTTTATGATTAATTGGAAAACGTTCAAATGGTGGTTTTAAGAGGGAATGTACATGTGTACATACATACATACGTATGTATAGAGTCCAGGCATAAATTTATCGTTTCGTTCCCATTCCCGTCGAAAAACTGTGGTTTGTTCCTTTTATTAGGGAGGATTGGACTGGAAAAATGCAGACAATGAACATTCAGTTAGGATTTGCTCATTTAATTACAAATATAACAGTTTTCCATTGGTTGGAGAAAGAATTCCTGAGAGTCTAAAAACATTTCTACTATTCTAGAACTTGCTCATCCCTTCATGCTTACCTACATATAAGTTTTATATAATTATGTATCTATTCTCCGTTTCTCCATTCATTTACATATGTACATGGATGAAAGCTTCCCCTTTCAAAATATACTCTACTCCCAGGTTTTCTATAAATTCCTTCTCTCCCACAAATATATTCCTCGTCCTGCATTCATGTCTTGTGAAGTGCAATGAATGAGGACTAAAAAGTTCCATACAGCAAAACGGAGGAAAATTCCTGGAATGAAATTTCAAAAGGTATCTAGTTTAACAGT
This sequence comes from Allacma fusca, assembly GCA_947179485.1. NCBI lineage: Eukaryota > Metazoa > Arthropoda > Collembola > Symphypleona > Sminthuridae > Allacma > Allacma fusca. The sequence continues at coordinate 39,589,834 of OX359245.1, forward strand.
TGGGAACTACATATTATACTGACGGAGCACACTTATGCATGAATTAATTTCTATAGATTCTAAACGGTGGTTGAATAAATATTCGTCTCTATATTCCCTTTCAATATTAAAACTTTTTTCCACATTACATAAATTGAGCCATTTAAAATTCTATTTGTGGACACGATCATTCACATAATAATATATATGCTGTCGGCCCAAAAAATATAGTTTGACTCCATAAAATGATATTAAAAATTCAAGGCTGAATTAGACACCCTAATTTTCCAGAAACGCAGACACCATAACTTGTAACTCAAAGGATGAACTGATTTTCAAAAGATTTCTCTGTAGAAGATTATTTATCTCGGTAATCTTGGATGAATTAAACCCCTTCATTTAATGCTTCCCCCCTTTTATACTATACCCTGTTTTGGACATGATTCCAAGAAAAGCTGGAGTAACTCTCACGCAGTACTAATTTGTACTTTAAAATATATTCTGATAATTATCTAAATCTCTCTATAATTTCTAGCGTACAAAAAAACAATTTAAATACAAACATCTATTTAATGCAAATACACACTTATCCTATAATCTTAATTGCTATTCTTGCTTCTTCTATTAGAAAAAGTCTAATTAATTTAAAATGTAATGAATTCAAAGAACTTCTACAAAAAAAACTAGCTCAAATTGGATTATCATGTATGGCCCATAGAAATGAAGACACTAATGAAATTAACCCTTCGGGTTTGAAGCTCAAGTTGAATGAAGACATCCAACAGAGTCGGGCAGAACTCACCATAAGTACACCAAAGGACCACCAGTCCGCTACATAGGAATGTCCTTTTCTATTGACTACCTCCGGAGCCATGTACTCCACTGTCCCGCAGAAAGAGTAGGCCTTCTCATCCTCCAGGGGCTGCTTACTCAAACCGAAGTCTGTCAGGGATATATGACCATCGGCGTCGAGCAAAATACTGTGGAAAGAGAAAGTAATCAGTCAAAATATTTCCTTTTGAATATCCATACTATAGATACTTATACACAGTTTCAACTCTCACACAAACTACAAGTAATTACACATATATAGATATCACGGGTGAAGGACGAACATGACCTCAATGCATATATTTTGTATTCAAAAGCAAAATCACCTACGTATAACTTTTTAGCTCACAGGGAAAATACATTAAACCAGATGAATACCTTCTACAATGCTACGCCAGTCCATACCTATGAATACTTATTGTTTATATCCTATATTCTAGTATATATTTTATAGTAGTTATTACTATCACAGTGATTCTGATTGCAAATAAACAAAATGTATAGAATCCAATAACCCAGTCGATCATAACCATTCAGAGTCAATTCCAGACGTCCAAATATTTCCTCGGAATTATAGCCTGCAATAGTCTGAGTATGTGTATAGATACGTAGTACAGTTACATTAGTCCATGTCTATAATAATTATTCATTTGCATGCTAACAATAAGCGTAATTCTCTAGAGCAACACTCCAGTCCTCAATCCTTTGATTAGGAGACAAGTCAGGTTCGGGATTAGTTTTAGCTTGTAGTATTCCCTACCACGAATTTATATCCACTATGCTTCTATGTAATAAATTCACCAGAGAGACCAAATAATTGCTAATAATAAACGAGAGAGCTGGGAGGGAGAAAAACAAAAATAAAATAGATACTACTCTATATTACTTTCTATAGAGTAAGTAGGTTATCAGAGGAGAGTCCATATTTCAACAAGGAGAAATTACTTTCTCGGAGATATGTTCCTGGAGTAGACCTCCCGCCCATGGAATATGTCTTCAAAGCAGGGGATATGTACAATACTACGTGTATGTAGGTACATAAATGTGTATACTTACTAACAGTTTGAAAGATATTTTTTAAGCACAAAACTAAGACAATCTTATTGGTTTAGTGGCAGAGACATGGGCAAGACAACTCAATTAATTGCATCGTCTCAGTCTCAGCCAGGGGTGTGGAGGAAAATTCTATGTACAGTATACATATGGTGCCTTTTTATCCCTTCATAGCACATCGTAGGGGCAAAATGGTAAAACATATTTTTGATCCTCCTAAGTTGTAGCAAACATTTTCCGAAATTTAGGAAAACAAGTTCACCGCAGAGGTCTCCAAAGCCTTGCACTGGTTAGAAAGTCCTTTAAAATTACTCAAAATGAGTACCATATTTTTTTAAAACAACTTTGTGAATTTATGGTAACAAATCAAAAAACCTGTACAATTTTACATTTGTAAAAGAATCCTGACTCTGCTCCATTTCCTTGACTCAAGAGTTGTAGGGTAAGAATGACACATCAAAATTTCCTACATTTGGAAAAATATTTGCTACAGAATGGGGAAACCTGATATTTTTACAATGCCCCTTTCTATGGACTAGGGGGACAAAATGCCATTGTGACACCCTCAATATATATATATACCTATATATGCCTATACCGAAATTATATAAAGCTACAGGGATCCAATCACAAGCGTTATGTCTCATGGTAGACCACATAAAAATTGTGAGAATGTTTACTTGAAAAAATCCTATGCTCATGACGACCCAGACGCAGACTGGGAAGAGAAATGGGGAAGATAGAGAAAAAGGGAGTAAAACTTGGGATAAATTAAATCCCTTCTTTCAATGTACATCGTACCGTACGTAACACGGGTGTAGTGTATAGTGCTCGCTCGTGCTAAGTAAAACTCCCCGGGCTTAAAATTCAAGCTACGGCGAGAGCCTAGTAATTTCTAAACTATAGTGACTACAGACACTTCTCCTGACACTGCTACATCTCAAGGATAAATCTTCATTCCAAGTCCATTTGTGTCCCAGTCTCCGTCTTTATAATACGAAAATACCCATTTAAAACAGGTCTTGGTACTTTTAATGAATTACAACATATCACGAAGGACCCCATGGAGGTTTTTTAATAGATTTGCATTTAAACAACTGTAAATTCTCCAGGAACTTAATTAAGCCCTGTACAAATAACTTTCCAACTACTTCTCAAGCATCACTCGCTTAGAAAATGTATAACACAGTCCAAATACTTGATTTCTCCTGTTATCCCTCCTTTTAAAAAATTCCAGGACTTTCATACGACGTATAAGTACATGCTTCACCTGCCTGCTCCTACAAATGCTTTAGGACGTTAATCTCCAGAACAAAGCTACAGAAATATTGCAAATATTGATATTAAAAAGCATACACACACATTTGAAACCAAATATAAGTATAGATTGAACAAAACAAAAGTAAATAATCTAAAAATAAGAATCTTACTTTTCAGGCTTCAAGTCCCGGTAAATGATCCCAATTCCATGAAGATGGTCCAAAGCTAGGGCTAATTCTGCCAGATAGAATTTCACATCATCCTCAGTGAACATAATCTGTAAAAAAAAAAAAAGAAGAGAGGGTTAAGATGATGAAATATACTTTTACTCACAGGAAAGAGCAGATAATATATAGTCAAATGTCCTCCGAGAAATCAATTTCCTTTACAAGGGAATCAAATGAACTCAAATAGAAACAAATCCGCTCAAGTTCACCGGATTTCCCTCAATTCATCCAACCTTTTAGACCATGAGTGAGGATTCACACCAACATATAAATATATCCAAAATAGAGGTAATTGCAGAGTCATACATATAGGTACATACATACATACAAGTATTATACTTATCGGTTGAGTTGGTCGAAGTTGCATGTTTCCTTAGATATAGTTCAAAGTGAGCTCAAATCCCTCCACAAAATCCCCTCGGAATTTATTGATTTCAAAGTTCACTCTCACCCTTTCCCAGATTTGACTAGACACAATCCGTAAAAAAAATTCACGTGGTAGCCAAACGACTTAAAACCCATTACAACTTCTACGTCTTCCAAGTACATTATACATATATGTACTCCCCACGTGCCTATATATGCCTCATTTACAAACACTCCACGTTCGTCCATCCACAGACACAATTTCTTTAAAAAAAAACCAATTTCTTCCTTCAGAAATGAAATCTACAATGAATAATATAAATTCTCTCCCGAGAAAAAAAAATCCCCTGAAAAATACAATTTCCCTTTCATCATTTCAACAAAAATTGAACCCACAAGCGGGACCTACTAGTAAAGCTGATCAACCCATCTGGAGAGGAAGATCTTTAACGTACTAACTATATTCTCAAATCTCCAAAGAAATGGAACACAACATAACAGCTTTTTTTTTAAATTCCATAGATTTTCATCAATTTTAATCAAATTCCAAAAAAATTCCCTCTCACATTTCAAATCTAGAATGGAGGAGCAGACAGGAGGAACTATACTTATTCCTATTCCAAAAAAATGACAAAAGAACATCCAGCTCTTTTTTTTATCATTTCAGATGAAATAACTCAAGGAAAAATCCAGCTTCCCCAGCCAGACATAAGCTTCTGCCTGGAGAGGAGGAAAGAAAAATCTTTATTTCATCAGGAGCTCGGGATGCTCTTTATGAATGGGGTGAGAAAAAAAAACGATGTAACGTTGGATCAAAAGCAGACGATCCCTGATTTCTCACTTCAATTCCAACTCCACTCCGTCAGTTTGGAGGATACAGGACTTTCGTCCTCATAAAAATTGGAAATATGCTCAAAGTGCATATATTTAGGAACATTTGAGCAATTGTAACGGAACGTACGTATGTACATATAGGTCCTACTTTCAAAGAACAAATCTATATTTACCAACGAGGTCAACTTTCTCAAAAGTTACTATTCAAAGTCTATTACGTGTAAAAATTTAGATATATAATATATAGTGTCAATAGAAAGTATACACAAAGAGACACTTGTCCATACATATGGGCGCCTGTAGAAAAAGTTTTGGGTGAAAAGTGCAATAAGAGAATGCAAACAATACTGGAATCATCCTGACCCACCCTTTTTTTCTCTCTCTCTCTCTCTCTCTTGTCGTATACTTCGGCTCGCTCCCTTCCTCTCAAAATGTGAATTGTACCGGAATGGGAGAAAGCGTAACTTTCCTTTCTCCTTCCAGAGACAACGAGGAATTTCCTCTTCCTAAACTTCACTCACACGTTATAACCCACATATATAGGAAAACTCATCCCCGGCCCATACCTATATTTATATATACAGAGAGCCCTTACATAAATACACCCAGTGTGTATTTTCCAACAAACGCAAAAAAAAAAGAAAGAAAGAAAGAAAGAAGGAAAGAAAGAGAGAAGAGAAGGTAGGAAGGAAGAAATAGCAACCGAGGTTTCACATTTCTTGGTTAGAAATTGGAATTCTGCCCCTCGTCTCCCTCCCGTTCCATCACTATCTACAAACTCTCACTTTTTCTTATTCCTATATTTTTCCCCTCTCCTCACACTCCCTTGGCCTATTAAGCGTTTTACAATCCACTCTCTTCTAAATTTCTTTTCTCTATATTTTTTTTTGTTCACACAAATTCCGGTGAAGAGCCAAGACAGTTACGTAGAATCAGTTCTACAGAGAGAAACTTGATCGACCTGTACGAATTGAGAGCAATAAAAAAAAACCAGGACGTCGACCGTCTTATGGGAATGAACCACATCGGGATACATATGTACATGTAAGTATTACTACAGTACAGTAGTAGTACTTAGAAATAAAAGAATGTAAAATATCCTTCCACACTTTCCCTACAGATTTACACTTGCATGGAGTTGGAACGGACTATAGTCAAATGAACATCTGGAAAATAAAACTTTCTCATATGTAAACTTGAATACAATACAAAATTTGTGTACAATATATATGTACATACATGCTTACAATAAATTCCCAAAAGAGGAAAGCAAAACAAATTTTACGAAACTGTAAATTACAAAAACTACTAGTGAACCGCGAATGCACATCTTTTCCAGTAGATCCCTTTCAAAACTTTCCAAATATTCACAATGATTTCCCTCCATACAATGACAGAAGTTTCTCCAATTCTGGGTCTATAAATATAAGATACATCTTTATAACAGTTTTCATTACACGTTATAAATTATGTATACATATAAGTACATACATATACATATATACTACTCAGGAAAAAATACATAGTACATTGAAATTCAAAATTTTAAATATAAATATCATATATTTTGATATCCCAATAAATACGTGTAAAATTGTATTTCTCAGTACTTCCAAAAAAACTATTGTGAACAAACAATTCCCTTCATTCAAAATGTCACAATACTACTGTAGTTTAAAAAAATTATATTCCCAGAAATAATTATTATTGTAGCTATGTAGCAACATGTGAGAGCGAGTCTGCTGATAAGAATTCAAGACGAAGCCTAAATCCATCGATCTATATGCTAAAAAATTGGAACGACAAAATAGGGACGTGTTTCAAGAATCCCCTGGACTTTCAAGCCTCCCCCCCCCTCCCAACTTCCCACTGCGTGAGTATCTGTACTTACAAATCCTACTAGGGCAAATACGAACAGCAAATACTAAATGTCCGTTTAAAAATTATATGCACGTCAGTAAATGCTCTCAGTAAAGCTACAGGACACACATCCAAGGCTTAGACTATTTATGTACTTGGATAACGTACACTAGCGTTCCCAGGAACCTTAACGACATTCGGAAATCAGTAGGTTCGGCAAAGAGCTGGACTTTTCCCAAATGTGATCCTATTCCTCGTGTCCCTGGGATAATTGTCAAGGTAAATCCTTACCCGTGTCTCTATAGCCGACAGAGGTGTGTACTTGACACACGTGCCATCAACGGCTCTTATTATTTGTACTTATATAATTATTACTGCATAGATAGACCCATAATATTTATCCTCGATACTCTCTCTATCGGACGGACGTGCTCCGACAACTATTCCATCCAGGAGACGAGCAGAGGGCCGAGAGGTAACTTGGGCACGGAATTCTACTGAAAATACATACTTATAAATATACACTCACTCCGTCCGTTCCATAGAAGCCTGCTACGTCTGCTCACCATATGCATCCCTTGCTTTCACCCAACTCAAATAATTCTCCCATCAAGCCACGACATAGTAATGGACCTTTGCTAAACCCTCCTAGGAAATCCTCTCTCTGGGCTAAACCTCCCTTCAACCGTATAACGTTGACAGTGTGCTAGTTATCTCCACTGTGTTCCTATATATAGGTACATACATACATATGTACTAACAGTCTGCATACAGAAACTAAATAATTCTCTTGGCCTTTTTAGCACATCTCCTCTCTTCCCTGGAAGCCTTCACACTTCAACACAAAATATAAAACTATCTACGCCATATAACATATATCCAATATACATTATCTATGTATATATTTCTAGAGGTAGATACACAAGACTTAAGGGAACAAACTAACACGTTTACTCTTCCTAGACATGGCTAACATAGCTTATTCGACCGAGTGACAGAGCCCAAGTTCCTCAGTAAGTACTTAGTTTATGGTGGGGACACGGACCAGAGAAAGATGATAGCACTTCTCACTCTTGAGTACTTCACACACTTTATCTTTATTCTGTAAACTCAACAGTTCCTCCATAGATTTCCGACAGTATCTTGATTACACACAAGGTTACTATTCCTATATATATATATGTACATATAGCTAATAGTTACCTTTAGATACATACACCCCCTTCAACCCCCCCCCCTCCACACGATGTATGTATAATTATATAAATAGAGCATATTATAGCACGTATTATATATAATCTATCCGAAAAATCTATATTTATATATACTTCTACAACCCCACCACACTATTTACTGTCAAAGAGCCCATCTCTTTGAAACATGATGTGAAGTATGTAGATGACATATTCACGTAAACTACAAAAAAAAACCTACATACAAACTGACTTAGATACATATGGTCACGAGCTCGGCAGCTATGTACATATGTATCTATAGATGTATCTATACATATTCAGACTATGTGTGCTAACATGATTGCATCAATTTTAAGAAACGTGTTGCTTCAAGGCAGGAATTTAATAATTCCCCTCAAATATGTGAGCAGTCTTCAAGATGGTACACTCCACGGACTAAGTAGATACTTGGAGTCAAAGAAAGCACGAAGCACAAGAGGAAACTAAATTTTCCCTTTTCCTTCTGACTCATAAAGTAGAATCCCTGACGTGAGCAAAAGTTGATGATAAGGGATGATGTGAAGGAAATTATATCATACACACCGTACATATCAGGTACATATATTAGATTCTGTGAGACTTTCAAAGTTTAACTCAAGCTCAACCCCTCCCTCCATTAACGACCTATGTATATATAGATACTGAAGATATTTTGCAACGACAAATCCTAGGCAAATTTACATAGGTACGTATGTACGTACGTATGAATATATAGTCACTTACATACTAGCTAACAAAAGATGTAATCTTTTGAAGTCCCAGGATTTCAAGGTTTTTTTTCTTCGGGGGGGGGGGGGAGGGGAGGGGAGGGACATGGGCGGACAAGTACAAATTTACAAAATGTCATGTCTTTGTATCTATGTATGTATATAATCCTGAATCGCAGCGGCGGTCAGTCAGCATGCGAGTATGTACAGAATTTGAAAATGAGATGGAGGTAATTAGATGTATGAAAATTGTTCTTTTATCTCCAATCTAAAAGACATTTTGTTTGAGTACATTTTCCTCTAATCAGTTCCTTCATACTCCATACTATATTTGAGGGATAGAGGCAGAGAGGCTCCCTGAACTGCAACAACTGGTACGAAACCAATGTTACAAACATGTAGTAAAGAATTGTCTAGACTCAGATGGGTCCCGAGTCCAGACCTTCAAAACGCTCTAACAAAGCCTATACAGACTGCTACGTAAGGAGAATATAAAAGAGAGAGAGCCGAAATGGAGCACGGTATCTACTGTCAGATCCTCTCTAATACAATTGTAAGAGTTACTGTAGCAAAAGACTACATTTCTCGGCACACTGGTCAAATTTTTCGAACTAAAAAAAATACTTTCTCTTTCCTTCCCTCCTGAGAACTTGTAATAATGAGGTGGGAAAGGGCAGGTGTGTGTGTGCTTGTGAACCTTTGTAACAATAATCGACTACCATACAATTTCCCCCATTCATAGTATCTACCTCTCCCTATAATAAAAAAAGAGCTCCATGCCAGGGATGGTCATTCGAGTCGGAATTAGAATTGGAATCGGCATTTCATTTTTATTTTTTGGTATTTTTTTCGGAATTAATTTTCTTAAATATTATATTTTTTCATGTATTTAAATTCTTAGAGTTGGAATACAAAATTTGGCATTACGTTCGTGACTCCCCGGAATGACACAGAACAAGGGCACTAATATTTTATTTCTGGAAATGAATTCATTTGTCAGTAATTTTCTGATGTGGGATAGAGGGGGCTTAAGATATTCAGGGGAAACAGCATGCGAATAGTTAATGTATGCATTTTGACTACTAGAATACCCCTAAAGACACTAAACGTGAATCAACAAGTCATACTTGAGTAGGTAGATGAAACGATAATTCCTTTACGAAATATTCTGGCATAGCATCTGCCTTCTTTGCATTCATAATGGCCGAATTTAGACACTGTCTGGCTAAATAGTAAAGTTATGATATTTTTGGGGCTCTAGTAGCTCCAGGTATGAATACTGAATAATTAAAATATTTGAATTATACTGGAATTTCTAGAAAATATTTGAATAAATTCAACTGGAATTTTTATTTTACAAAACAAATACAATTGAATTGGGATTGGAATCCGTTAGGATTAATCTCAATCGGAATTGTATCCATATATTTTGAATACTCCAGCCCTGGCTCCATCACAGGATCCGTAGAGAGGATGATAATTTAAGACACATTAGTGCCGTTGTCTAAATGCACACACAGTTTCTATGTACATAGGTGTGTACACAGCTTTGGCTGTATATCTATTGTAAATAAACTTATAGGTGTAGCCAAATAAATAAAAAACCTTTTGCTGTAAAGTATCAAGCAAAACGTTCCATTAAGCTTTAGGTAGATACATATAAGCTATTCTGTATCTGTATGTAATCAAATACTGGAATTTCATGTGATATAACAGAGCAAAAAGAATACATAAAAAAATTCTGGATTTCCTAGTCTACACACACTAATCCCTTTTTTCTAAACAAACATCACGTTCTATCTCATCCCAGAATAATACGGAAACTAACTATGAAAGGCCATTGCAATTTGGACCAATGTATAGATATGTAGTACATGGTGGAGAAAAAAAGTCCCTTGAAAAAATCAGTAGTCAGTAAGACTCGCTGCAAGAGCCTGGAAAATATGTACATACGTATAGCCCCACTCTGACAAGAATAAGAAAAAGGAAAAGGCTTTTCGATGGAAACTTGCTCCTTATTGTGGAATGTACACCGGATTATAAGGAAATCTTGAAAGATGATAAAGTTCTATACGAAAAACATAGGTATAATTAAATATAAATTACTAAGAATACATTATTTGCCTGATAGATACTAATTGTTACTTCAAAAGTAGGAATTATTGATAAATAACGCATTTTTAAGTTATTTTCTTCTTTTGTGCCTCATCACCAGAATACTGAGATTAAGAATCCTGAATCATAAAATTTGGGACTGACGGAAATAATACTGTAACGTAATGATAAAGTCAATGAGCTTTTACTCAGTTAGTTTACTCTGACCTAAGCCACTGAGGCTGAATGAAGCTTTTATTTTTCAGTTCATTCTGCTCAAACAATAAAGTGCTCTATGCCCGTAAAAGCTCTTGCCTTTCTACAACATCAAATGAGGTGGAAGGAATCAATGCCTTTTATACATGCCCAAAAATCCCTCATCAAATCAATCCGGCTCTGTTCTCTTATTTTCAGTTAAACTACAGGAAGATAGGAGAGAGAGCCTTGACATAAAATACCGAATGAATATTAGACACTCACATACACACTCTCGTGTACAGTATGTATCATCCTGGCTGCTCAATCCGTCCCTATACACAAATCGTTATCGCTATTGCTACTGTTACCATTAAAATAGACACTGAAACGTGCAATAGTAGATCATTACGCAGTCCTCTCCATATGTATTTAATGTCTATTATACACAACACATAGCAGATGGTGTACTCCCATCTGGCCGACCTTCCTTGAAAATAACCACCCTTTTAAAGAAGATACACAGAGAAATCTAATAACCAATATTGATTTTACATTTGTTTACACAATCCCACCCGTCTCCATCCAGTTTGCTTTTACCCGAGTGGGCATGTAATACACCCTATAAAAGTAACTTGGCTTTTCCATCCTCATCCTATTATAAATTATACATGCTAGCATTTCTTCCTTCTCAGATTTTGTAACGGAAACCCCATTGAAAATAGCTACAATAATAATAGCAAGACGGAGATGTATCCTAGATATGTACTTGGACCCGCACACACCCACATACATACATACACACATATGTAGGTACACAACAAAGGTCACGAGATAAATCCAGCATTTCAGCAAATATTCGTCAGGGCCATTGAAATATCTCCGGAAGGGCTTAAACCCATAAGAAATCCTTCAACAATAGAAATACATATAACTTATAATTATATATACATAAATACAATCTAACAATAAGAAAATATATTGCTGTGGCTTTCAGTCTTGTCCGAGTAAATAATTATATGCACAATATTAAGTAAATACATTCAATGCATGCATGTATGTATGTATGTATTTGCCCACAGACGTAGACACAGGATCAGGGTTAACCACAGATTTCGTACAAACGTCTCTATAACATAATATATTGTATGTATACTTGTAACTATGTATAACATTATATAAAAAGCGTTTCCACGGAGACAGGGAATACATTATCTGCTTTAACACGCAAGGAACCGAAAAGGCAAACAAGATGTGTGATAATCTGACCTCTTTAGCAAGCCGCGTGAATAAATCACCACCACGGAGGAAATCCAGGATCAGGTAGAGTTTCCCCTCCGTTTGGAACGCATAGTGAAGCTTCACAATGAACGGATGTTGCACTTCAGTCAGAATATTTCTCTCCATTTTAGTCCGGACACGGTCCCGAACTGCAATATAACCAAAAAGAGGCAAATGTAAAGGCACATGTTACAATTTTTATAAGTCACTAAATAATAGCTAAACCACCCATTTCAACACAGAAATGGCTACACATGGCGTCACAATTTCCTCCGCAACACACCAATAAATATAGCAAAACATATGTTCAACTGTAGGCAGGCATGACGTCGTCGGAAATTAGGAGCATTAAGGGACAAGCCAAATAACACTTTCTGGAAATGATTTAAAACATCAAAGTAAATATCCACGTATGCCTATGCCGACATTCTTCAAAGACAAAGGGTAAACACACTCAAAATAATTAATTTAAGCAAATGCACAAGCATTTGCAATTTTTGAATTTTTAATACTATAATCTACTCTTTCTTTCTTCCCTCTTCACACATTTTCCCATATACATTCGTTATTTTGACTTTTGAAATTGTTTCCAGCTGAAGTTTTTGGCTTCCTAGCCGACACAGTAGCGCAGGGCGTAAATAGTATCCAATTACATACACTTGGATAAGCACTATATTGGACGTTTCAGCAGCTCAGAGTTTATATCTACAGATAATACAGACAGTACATATATAATAGTATGATAGGCTTCCAGTTTAACGATTAAGTCCCTCTCTGAGTAAGTCAATAAAAGTAAACCCACTTGAACCGGATCAATACACACTTCATCCAGTACATCTATATTTGCAAACATTCCACAACAATAGGCTTTTACTCTTTCATTATTTGCGCAACGTCATCAAGTCCCATTCAAAGCTACAATTAACTATTTATACAGAAAATATATAACCCCCACCAAAACATACATATTTCTATTTTCCCATACACAGAGCAATCACTTCCTGTTAACGAATTAGACACAGACATTGACGTTAGATTGATATTTAATTACATAGCCGAAAGGAATGCTAAAACTTTCAGAACTTAGAAACTCCGACAGACACTAAATCAATTTAAACCCCCACCTGAAAAAAGAGCAATAAAGTACGAATGAAAAAGAATGAAGCATTGGATTTCCCGAAATGGAGTTAATTATCCGCTCAAAAAAGAAGAGCACACAACATACGCAAGAACAATTCAATTTTGAAATTAAATTCCGGGGAACTGTAGAGTATTAGGGTAAAAGCTTTTGACATAGATATAATTATTACAAGCGGACGAAATTGCATCATACATAGATATATACGTGACAGCAGAAAACATATTCATCTCCATAAAAACTTAGTTACAAGCCAACCCTAAGCCTAGGAATTGTCAATCATATATGGGAGCACTTTTGAAGATAATTCTGAAGCGTACTTTCCCTTTCATAGGATATACTGTACTTATCAATTTGTCCATATCAAAATATAGATACAGATTCAACTTATTCCATACATACAGTCACTGTTTAAATAAAACAAAACTTGGGGCCAAAAGTTTTCAAATGAAAGAAGGTTTCCTGTAATTTTATGCTTGACAAATTGTGTCTGTCTTCATGGACAAAGTTTCTTCAAACTTTTCATATTACCACAGAGGACACATTACATCCATAACTGTCCTATATGGGCCCATCCAGAGCTCTTTGAGGTTTCGGTTATCTTCATTATTTAGAAATATAATTATTATTTATTACAAGGGAGAAAGATAACTACACTTTTTCAAAGGACACCATGCCCAAAGTTATGCATTAAAGTCATTATGTACAACTTCTACTTGGGAATAATCTCCTCAGAAAATATCTTTTGAGTGTGTACACACGGTAGTAGCAAATCCTTGGAAAAGAATTCATCTCTAACTAAATGCCTCTCTTCACGTTTTGGTCCTTCATGGTTTACCGCTCACTTGACTTTTTACTAAAGGAAGCATGGCTGGCTATAATTACATTACATGGAAAATAGTTGATCTGCATCAAAACTGTCAACAGTTCGTACTCTCAAGCTTAGTCTACCAAGTCTAAAGTATTCCCACGCAGGAGTGTGTATGTAATTATAGCTCCAGGATTTTTTCTTATATACATAATTACAACCATTGAATATTTATAAATTCAGCGAAACAAGTATTGGATATACATTAAACACTCGACTGAGCCTGCTTTGACAATACGACCAAGAAAAAATAACATACATATGTAATAATTAGGTATCTATCTACACTAAAGCTATGGCTAAAAGTAAACAATTTGAAATACATAAAAAAGGGAACAACTTTATCTTCGCAGATGTTACAATACAATTTTTTGTAATTACTTAAATAGGCTAAAGTTTCTAAATACAAGGGATAGCATACATATAAATTCAAGTCTACGTAAAATTTTTCATTCAAGATCTCTTCAATGTGCTCACTTGTGCTTCCTAAGCTGACTAATTCTAAATCCTGCATTTTATAGTAATTATAAAATCTCTTTCCAGAAATATTTACTTAAAGTTTAACTAAAAATAGTTGTAAAAAGCTGCTGTCAACTTTTATAAGCATTTGTTTACGTTAGTGACTTCGCTGTCACTTAAAATTGAGACGATACATCATAAGCGTTATACTCACAGTACATAATAACATACACCTACAGTGTACTCTTGCCATAAGAGACTTCAAAGTTATGACACTTTCTCTGCAGTAGCTCTAAGCACCTAAAGACTGATAATATAAATTCCCGTTTACTGCAATGTTAACTTTTCTCCTTGTAAGAATAATTACTTTTAAAATAAAAGTTGAATATTGCCATTCTCAAGGGAGATATTACAGAGAGCGAGAGAGAAAGAGCGAGAGAGCACTCGTCTGTACATAAAGGACTACTAGATACTACAGTCAAAGTAAACATTACATAACCTACATTATCCTTTAAAAAGAACCAGAGAGGCGGGTCCCCATAGGTTCAAAACCGCATTGCTAGTAACAAAATTCATTAATTTTGTCACACAAAACTCAATAAAAATCCCCACTAAGAAAGACTGACAGCTTAATTTAATTCCACCACAGCCCCATAAAGCACAATACATTAAACCATAATAAATGCACATATGATAGGCATGAGCAGGCCTGCTGCCTGGGAGTCCCTCAGCAATAGAGTATAGTTTGCCGAAAGGATGAGCAAGTGAGAGAAAAATCATCCATCCTTCACCCAAAATTCCTGACAGCCGCTCACCATAACACATCCCATCATTTACCATGCGACTGCTGACACCATTAATCTATCACGACAAAAGTATAGAATCTGACACTACAGATATTATAGAGATATTACAGCTACATTATAAGTACCTACTATACATATATCCCTCACAAACAGCCAATTAAACAATTCAACATACTACATATAATCAATCTCCTGCCACCACCAAATTTAAAGAACAGAGAGAAAAAGAGCTGGCAAAAAGTAACGATCAGACATGTTCCGAGCTTGACATTTTTAACATGCATTTGTATAGATACCCGTGTACACATTGTGCATTAGATATAATTACAATTATTATAAACATCCACACTGTGCCTCTAACATTTATTCATGTTAAATATGTAATACATGCATTACCGAAGCGTTGACCGTGCAAAAGTTACCAAGCAAATAAAAACAGATTTTTACCATGATCCCAGCAACATAACTAACATAAGTATGTGAAGTACCTATATATGCACCATGACTAATTTGCATACTCAAATGTACTGGTCGCCAGTTACAAAAACGCATTTGCTGCAGACCCACATCACATGGTCGCTGCAACAAGTTTAACTATTATTTTCTACAAATATTTCTATAAAAGATAAAACCTGTATTTTGGGATAACCCCAACACGTCAATACCTATCTACGTCCATAAAAACATAGATGTATGTACACACTTTCAAAAGAACTGTCACACCCGAGATGACACCTCATTTACTACTTTGCATCAATTGAACCCAAATCCAAGGTTACAAGTTAAGCAATCATGGTATCGATCTGTAATGCAACACTATTCAGGTAATCGGAAAAAATTTGCACCTCAGCTATATACATAAATGTAGCTCTACAATACTCCACCAGCCCACAGGTGCAACTGATTGTAATTATCTATAAATATAAAATTGCCGTCAGACAAGAAGCAAACTTAACAATTTACAACCCATGATACAATGAAAAAATCTAACATTTGATTCTTAAAAAAATATTAAGCATTGTGTTGTTACTCAAAAGTGTAAGGTTCGTTTAAAAATTATTCACAGAATAAAGATAATCAAACAATACTTACTACTGCTTGTGAATTTACATTTTTAAACTTTAAAGTAGCAACTAGCGTGTACACGCTATTTATAAACAAGTGTTTCCAGCTTCTGTTGTTACATCAAATCCAAAGAGATTACATTCTACGCCTACTCACAATCAGTTTTAAAGAACAATTCCAGCAAACCAAAAACTGTTAAAATAAAACTTTTCCCTACTTCTTGACTGAGCTTCCTTTATATTCAGAAATGTAATCTTCGAATGTCACATCATACAAGAATTGTTACAAGTTTACATGATACGTTACAAGTGTTCAAATGTTCAACGTGATGTTTTTCCCCATCAATTTTCTAATTTTCAGTACAAGGCTTCCTAAGAAGTAACTTATATTGAGTAACATCAGCGGAGGTGAATACTAATTACCATCCCTTACATCAGCAACAGATACAATATAAAGACAATTAATTCATACAAGTTTTCCAAGCAATCAATCCTTCAGACAATTTCATACGCAAAATAGAGAATAATAGGACGATGGCAAGACGCCCTATTACTACTATTCAAAGGTCTATTCACTCCCATGAAAAACTATAAGCCTACGAAAAAAATAGAGCCTTCCCTAAAGATAAATAGTAGTGGGAAGGTAAGCAGTGCATACATACAAGAACTGTGTGGAGTCCAAATAGAAAATTTACGGTAGATTCACACATCAATTCGTAATAACGCAATGCACAAAATGTGCACAGAACACACACAAAAAATACATTACCCCAACTTTCTACCCTATAAATTTCATAAGCAGCTATGCTATGCTATAATTACACACATACATAAAAGGTATACAATAAGGCTCATCATTTTTTTTACTACACCTCGAAAATAAATAAATAATTCAAATATACTAAAGGCCATATTGCAGAAAAATATTATACGAAAAATAAAGGTACAGAACAAATAGTAGGCTACCTAAACACCTTTTCTATACCTCAATAAAATTCCCAAACTACAGGCATGCACAATACATAGATAGATATAAGTAATTATATAGTCTCTTATGACAGACACACGTGCTACTACAAAAGCCACATTGAGTTTTATCGTCCCCACTCGCCAGCCAGAGGAATCAGGATAAAAAAGCGAAAGCTAAAATTCACCAAATTTACAATAATACCAACAACAATAATAACAATAATCATAATAACAGTAATAACATTGTCATACTTCAGACGCAGATTAAATAACAAGGTAAAAAGAGTTCTCCTTTCCATATCTTCAATAACAGTAGTGTACGTATGCACTTTCACATGTGTTACATAAATATGTATATTACGATCATAACAGACCCACCCATCCATATAAGTATAAGTATGCATGAAACTCCCTATACCACAACGATTTAGCACCACAATAGGGTATTACACATAAGTACACACACTGAATCAGCCCTTCTTACAATAGGTCTGTCACTTAATGTCATTTCTGCACAACCTGCACATTTCCATATAAAAACTGGCAAGGCATACATATTCGATAGAAAGCTATATACACAATACATTATTATAAATTATATGCGCATAGTAGTTAAAGCTAGGATTGACAATATAACCAACCATGCCCTACATATAAGGAGCTTGTCACAACTCATGCCATACTTGAGTCACCATTAGCATGCATAATTAATTAGTACCATGGAAACTTGCTACTTCAATACTTTTTTGGGTCTTTCCCAAATCCAGAAAAAACTTGGGTTTACCCTGAGTTTAAGACCAGCGTACATAATTATAGAAATTCACATAATAGGAAACTTATTACCCCTAAACACTCCTTTTTAAAATTACATGCCTCGTTGAATATTTTGCTCTCCTACAAATTTTTGACTAAGTATTTTCTACTTAAATACGATATAATCAGTTTTGTATAAAAACGCTTTCCCTTACTCTTAATAAACCCATAATATCTGTAATATAACACTAATTGTATATAGTGCGGTAAATACAAACTATAGTACAGCCTTAAACATTCAGAAGCTAATGGGATACCGAAAAAAACTCATATTATTCAACCCTTGTACAAAAATTTAAGTAAATTAAAAAAGCAAATCAATAAACACAACAAATCCTCCGAGTAATAACTACGAGCTTACAATGGAATGGACATCATAGTAGCTACAACCATCACATGTCTTATAAAATACACTTCGCAATATCCTTAAATATATGAAAAAAATTCAACGGGAATCGCATAACATTTAACGATATTACCAACATTTACACATACACATCATCATTACCACCACCATCATGTACGCTGTGTAGTACCCTCTTTGGGAAACCCATATCCTATACAAACACAAACAGGCATAAAAGCTATAATGAACTACATTACATATGTAAGCTTATAATATACAAAAGCATAATAACTGGCAAATAGTAGGTATAATAATAATCATAACAATGTAATTCTTAAAGACATACCTTTAAGGGTGGCTTTCCTCAGCACCTTCATGGCATACAGTGTTCCCGAATCCTTCCCAATGATTTTACGAACAAGGAATACCTGCAAGAATCCCACAAAAAAAATCTGGCATCATTACAAGGCATCATTTCTCCTTTTTTATTGATTTCCTTATACATAGCTACACCTTCAAATCCAGAACTTCCATTTACTGAAATCTATGGCTATCACATATAGACGATACTCATTTAAGTACATATATATAGTATGTATACTATATTGACTACCCATACCACTAGCTTTATACTTTTATGCAATATATAATTATATAGATACAGTTTCACATATTTTACATTTACGTCGGTCCGGATTTCAGCGAAGAACTGTTAATGTCAATCTACTGGAATATTTCCAAATTTTGTCCATTTGTAGGCATTCGGAGTAATATCAGCTCCCACAGCAGACTCCCCCTTCTATATCTGTGAATATAATTAATTCCCTAAAGGGTACTACTGGGTGAGAGCCCCGTAAAAATTGGCACTCCTTCAAATTTTATCCCACTCTTAAAATTGCTTTTATAACAATGGGAAATGAGTATAATAAATATAAAATACGCATGTACAACTTCTACCCTTATTAGCTGATTAGATTGTTCCCGGACCATTACTCGAAATACAAAAACTTAAGGGATTTATCTTACTCTCCTCCAGAAAGAAAAAAAAGAATCCCCAAAAATTCTTCCCTTCAATTTTTACCATTGCCCAGATTAAAATAAAAAATAATCCAAACCCAAACCCTTTATAAATAAGGCTTGAGAAAAATTTGGTGAATTACATATGGGCAAGAAACGCAAACGTGGTAAATCCTGAGGAACAAAATCTGGAGATGAGGCATAAAGGGAAAAGGATATCTTAATTGTCATTATACAAAAAAAAAGGAAAAATCCGGTCCAATTCTTCAGGAAAAGATGAAGGAGGAAATCTTGGGGGAAAATACCCTGACTGTAAAATACAAATAAAATCTCCTTCACTGCCCAAAATACACCAAATCATGTTTTACGAAAGGGGAAGACAGGACTCAGAGGGGATCAAAAAGTTCAAAAACCCCAGATCCTTACATACAAAAGAGAACATACATATGTATATAAGTACTGAATGTACGTATACATTAGTAGTAGATACATAATTATATATGTACATACAGATCCCATGAACATACATACGTCTATACTTAATTATAGTATAGTGAACATACATAGTTATATAGAAATTGATTCAAATACTGTGTAATAGATACAATAGGGACCATAAACAGAATAAGGAAAAGTCCGAACAAAAGTTAACTCACCTTGCCAAAAGATCCTTGCCCCAGCACCTTCAGCAGCTCAAACTGACTAGGATCAGCTTTTTCATGTCCCTCTCGGGTAACATCCTTGACTTCAATTTCATTCTCAATCCCATTCATGGGCTCCTCTTCATTAACATTCGGTCGTCTCTCCACTCCAGCCCCACTATGATGACCATCTCCATTATTATTTAAGGGCTGCTGTCCACATAATAAAACCAAATAACTTTTCAACCAACTTAACTTCCGAGCTTTGTCTTTCTTCTTCCCCATTTTCAGCAGACAATGTCTGAATAGGTACTCGTTTTTTTAGAAAAAACAAAACTAAACCGGTATAGTTCAATTTTTTTTTTCAAACTTTGTAAAAACACCCCATGTACAAAAACCAACCACACTGATTTCACTTGTTTTTGGAGAAACTAGATACTCTACTAGATGAACACACTTTTAGTATACACAGAGAGCTTTACAACTGTCTATATACGTTTGTGTGTAGATACTGGATTGAGACAGAGAGAGAGAGAGAGAGAGAGAGAGAGCTTCACCTCCTTCCACCACCTTCAAACTAAAAGTTCACCTCTGATTTCAACCCCAAGTACAATCTACAATGAAAGTGCTTGTAGCCAACTGTCACCGTTCAGTATCAATTCTTAGTACATGTTTATTTTTGGAAGGGTTACCAATATTTCACAAATAACACTTCCAGGAAGACGCTGTGCTCACACAATTACAACGTACACACAGACAGAGGGATACTATCATCTGTAATAGCTCCCAAGCTGTAGTTTGTATATAATTATAACTACTAATAATGTGCCTCTTGGTATCTTTCAACAGTTATAAGAGCTCGGGTTAATGATTTCAATAAAAGGCTGTCGTATAATTATAGCACACATAATTACACAGTAATTACTACATACTATATTTTAAATCATATTTTACTCTATATATGCATTTGCACATGACAGTCACAGAGGACTCAACCACTGTTCCTAATTTGTAACACCCCAGAGTAATTCTCAATGTATATCATTTTGAAAGGTCTGGAGTTTTATGTAACCTTTTATGTAATTATAAGTATAGAGTATCTACACATTCAAAGGGACATGAGGAGAGTAGATCTCTAATAATTATTACCATGCACACCATAGATCTGTAAACTTTCAATCACAACTCCGATGAGTCAAGAGGATCTCCACGTGTGACTTCTCTACTCTTCAAAATTAGCCTTCCTAGAAATTTACTACTAGGAGTAATTTAAAACAAGATACTGTCACAAGGTTTCACAAGTTGTGGTCGTTGGAATCTCTCTGCCACGATAGGATCCTTATATATTATATTGTCTCAGAGTCAGATCTCGCCAAAAAGGTATAAATTTGTATATAGGTATAGTCAAAGGCAATTCACTCCTTAATATTTACTGTCGTTGGTTCGTTGGCAGGACCACAAATCACGACAGGCACAAGAAGACTGGTTAGCTATACCAAATATAGACTCCAGGGAGTTATATATATTTTTGCCATGTCAGGCCATAATATATGGAATACTAAATAATATATGTATACAGAGGCTCCATATAGATAGACACACAACATCAAGGTCCTTTTGAACGTTTTAAAAAATATCCCTGGCAGTCAAATCTTTGACCCACACACTCTACCTTCCAAAGAGCAAAGGTAGAGGAATGTCCGGCTGAAGTTGAAGAAACGTTTATTTCAGTGTATTAGAAGAAGAAATATACAATCACTGTGCTTACGTATGTATCAAAAATGTTCACAGAGGCCCAAGTAATTGCTAGCAGACAAATTACTAGTAATGATCGAAAGTTTAATAAGAATTTATATATTCTTACTTTAACTCATGCCTTCACTCACTATACTCACTCAGTCAGGTCAGGATTCGTACTGAGAAATATTATGTTCGGAAAGAATTCCTTAGGAATTTAAAGGTAGTAGTTGGTTTTCCTCAAGGTATAATAGTAAAAAAAAAACAAATTAATTTCACTCAAGTCTTAAATGTCAAATCAATCTCTGTTCCGTGAACACTCACACATGAAAAACTTTCTAGTAAATTAATCAATTGATTTGTTCACTTGAGTGTAATGGAGACGTTTAGGCCAAACGTTTCTTTTTTTATGTAGATACTTCGGAGCTGAGGCTATGGGCATGTGGAGAGAGATACAAAGACAGACAGATAGAGATACACATTGAGAGGAAATGCTTGTAAATCTTCTCGTTGTTAGGGAGGGAATGAAAGACAGATATCTACCTCAGAGCAGTGACAGAGATTCAACAGGTATCTCTATCTATCTCGTAGTAGAGATAGTAGTAATATAGTAGTAACGTGTATAGAAAACAATATAGAGAGGGAAGTGAGACTATGAATTTTTTTTGTACAAGTCACATTTCACAGTCAGTTTATATATGTATTTAAAAGTGTATAGGTACAACAGGAACAAGAAAAAGAGAGACAGAGAGAGAGAGAGAGAGAGAGAGAGAGAGAGAGAGAAACGTTCAAAGAGGAACAAGAGTATTCAACAACAAAAGAGGCGTTAAAAGTTCTTGAGGCTACTGATTTTACTATTTAGCAAAGAGGAATCTCTCAAGAGCTAGTTCGTGCGAGAACACTCTGACTGCATTATTGCACCTTTTAATATTATATACAACAGAGGACTGTTGTTGTAAAGCCTGTGTGTTTATGTGTGTGTGTGTGTGTGTGTGTGTGAATATTATCACCAAAGGCTTGAAAGTCAAGTCCAGCTATATACAGTGCTCGGCCAATAATTTGCATTATAAACTTGTACAGATCGTCTTCGGTGGATAACTCCAACGGGACTTCTACTTATGTGTTGAAATTTTTAGAATTTACAAATAGAGGTATTAAGACAAGATTGGTAAGGAAAAAGTATGGATTTAGTTGTTCATGTCAGTATAAAAAAATTTGAAAACAAAAAATTTGAGAATTCGGTGTGACAAAAGTTTGCATTATGCGTAATGCATTCCAGCTCTGTCAGCACAATTCACGAAAAAAGAGCTGGGGATTAGATCTTACTGTTTGTATTTACAGTATAGAGTGTTGTAATCAAATTTGTTAAATAATTATGATATGGAAAAAAGTTTGAAGCCAGGATTGTACAGTTTTAAATGTCCGGTGGTACAATGACAATGCTTCTGTTAAAACACCTCAGAATTGTCACATGTGTCGGATCCAGCTGCTTAAACAGTGATTTTCAGGTGCAGGAGGTTCGAAACAATTGATCGCTGTCTCACACTGGCCGACCAGGGGTTACCAGCAAGAGAGTGGACGGTCAAATAATGAATACAGCCATAAAACACAGAAAGAGACCACCAAACCTGAACGCTAGATGCGTAAGAAGCAATGCCAAAGTCAGTATTAGGGACCGTACTGTAAGTCTAAGACTCAAGGAAGCCAAATACAATGGAAATACTGCCAGGAAAAAATCCGTGATCACCAAAACATATGTTGACAAAACAAGGTAGTAGGGGACGATTTTTTTCCAAATGTGTGAATAAGTTCTAGGTTAAATTTCACTGGTTTCCGGATTCCAAAATCTATATTTTTAGCACCAAAGGACAGTCAAGAGTGTGGAGAAGCCCAGGAGACTTATAACAGCCATGGTTCTACAAGTTTACCGTGAAACGCGGAGAATATAAACTTGCTTGATACAACCTTAAATAAACCCTCCTACAAGTATTACCTTACCCCATGCTCATTTTTAGGGTTGTTGATGGTATGGGGCTGTTTTTCTGCCAGTGTCATTGGGAAACTTGTTGCCATTCAAACCACCATGAACAAGGAGATCCAACAGTCCATCCTTGAGAAAAATTTGAAGGAATCTTTGCAAGAGATTCAAAAATTTCAGGGAATTAATTTTTCAGTAGGACGAAGGACCCGAAGCGTACATTCAAATCTGTGCAACCATGGTTTCAGAAGAGCCACATATATGTTCTCCTGTGAATTACTGAATCGCCTGAAAAGAAACCCATTCAAAATTTTTGGGACGAGCTTGATCTTGGGCTAAGTGATGACCCCCATTTGGCCCGGAATAGTCGTGAGTTACTTCGGATTCTCAGGGAAGAGTGGTACAGTGTTCCACCAAAAAAGACGCGAAAACTAGTGTAGTTCGTCTCCAAAAAATTTCAGGAGCTTATTAAGGCCCGTGGTGGGGATACCCACTATTAAAACTAAAGGGTGATGTTAATAATGCAAATTTTTGTCACACCGAATTCTCAATTTTTTCGTTTTTAAATTATTTTATACTGACATGAACAACAAAATCCCTTACTTTTTCCCTACCTATTTTCTCTTCACACCACTACTCATAAGTTCTAAAAATTTCAGCCCTTCAGTACACGTCCCGTTTAAGTTATCCACCGAAGACCATTTGTATGCACTTATAATGCAAATTTGTGGCCACCGAGTGTATGTATCTATTACTACATTTAGTATTATTATATCAATTCCACCTATATATACCTATATACACGAAGGAGAGCGGAATTTCCTGCAATAGAGCCATTACAAGTATTTAAGTTTACTATATTCACTGTTTGCATGCGAGAGTGAGATTAAACAGATGTAAACTAGGGAAAATTTCGACCCTGTAAAATAATTACTTTAAGCCTACCATGCATTCCATGAGGTATTATAGTCAAATACCTGTAAACAGCCCAGTCGTTTTATAAGAGCATCCCTCAAAGCTACACAATGTTACTCTTATAGTGGGCACGCTGGTGTAAGTATTATTACCAGGATAAAAATTAACACTGTGGTAAACGCAGGAATGTAAAAAAAAAACAAATACTGTATAGTTTTGCCTCTATAAATTAAATACCTCTTTCTATGACAAACATAACATGGGTTATAATGACAGAGAGAGAGAGAGTTTACTCTATATAGCTAGTATCTACAAAAGCAAAATACTGTCTCTCACAAAAGCAGTCACATATATTGTCGCAAGTCTCAACATTAGAGCAGCAGCACCCTGAATCATTCCCCAAAATAAATACCGTTTAACAACAAGAACAACTACAAAACCTACACACTAGGGGATTTGAGCGTACTATATTTCCTAGGTAAACCGAAACTCAGGTACAATACAGGGGTTTTAAATGTGGCTTTCCATATACCTATTCCAACTATATTATGCATATAGTTGCAATTATTTATACCTGTAATTATGTACACCTAAATTAGCCAATTCCAGCTGAATTTTAAAGAATGAATACCGGGAAGTTCTGGAGAGGTAATAAAATTTCCCTACAGTACTTCGTAGACACATATGTCAACACCATTAATTGTACACGGTATAAATGCATAATATACAACATGCATGTCAAATAACAAAATATATGTATTTACTTGGAAACACCCAGCTTTGATTAAACCATGTGGTTTCAAACATGTCAAAAACATGCTATTGTGGGATTGAATTATGAGGTAACTATGTATGTATATGTACATTTGTGTCCCAGTCTCTGTGATAATATTCTATAGCTAAATATTTCAATTATTCTATTACAGTGTGAACGAGTAAATATAATAAAACATAAATATAATTAAAGTATATTGCTAATAACTGTCAACATTACATATATCTATAGATACGCATAACTACACTAGGAGTGTAAAATTACATGTATACATACAATTTACAGGTGGAACTCAATCCTGAAGGTTTTCATACACAACCGCAATAATTAATCATAAACGTTCATATAAACAGACAGAGATGTTATGGAGCAGTAAATAATTTAATTTCCACTGAATTTACATTCTAGCATGAAGTTCTTCCCTCCTCAAATTGTTTCAACTTGGGTAACTTCAAATTTTGATTCAAGTATCTATCTAGCGACTCTAAGTCTCTCTGAAGCCACGTTAATAGCTCTAGAGTGCAATTACCGCAAACGAACATACATATGTGGATTAAACGCTATATAGTACAGCCTACATATAATACAATACAGTTTTACATATAAATATTAAAATTGCTCTATAGATAATAACATTTGTAAAAATACAGGTACATAAAAACCTCAAGTAAAATTCCCCTATCCTGGAGCGGCACAAGGAGCTGACAAAACGTACCAATAATTATAAGCTGCATTAGAAACCTGTCAACACGACTTTATGGGGGCTCACGAACTAGTATTAGAAGATTCATTGTCTACAACAAAATATAGAATTCCCCCAAAAATCTCATATATATTCTCTAATAAATTGTGTACATGTATGAAATACTACTAGCATCTCCGTTGTACGTAATTTAAGTATCTTTGGGAATCCACAAATCTACTTTTTCCTTGAAATATCCTTCATTTATCACTATATGCAAAGACTACACGCATATGAACCTAAAGAATACATTTTCATGAAGATAAAAATCTATATACACTAAAGGTGTACTTATATACAGTGTGGTTTCGTCAAAAACCAAGGGAAATTTCCAGCATCCTGCGTCTGTCCCTCTCTGGCGGCTAATAACTTTCCCAACGGAGACTCAAATCAAAGTGATTACGTCTACGTCAGAAGCATTAAATCCATTCTGAGGTTACTCTTCACTATCAAACATTATGTACATGGAACCGGTTCCAAAAAATGCAGATTTCTGTATATCTAGAGGTGTAATAGTAATAATTATAGTTAAAACTCAAATACATGTCAGCAGACTGGTTACATTACCTTTTCTCTACGTACACACATACAAGTACATTCATATTTATACCTTATAGTATAATTTAAACATTCATTCCAGCCTTGCGTGCAGGCATTAAAAGCCATTATAGATGTAAACATCTGCTATCATTATGATTACTTAACTAGAAGTTAACACACCCTCATTCATAGCCTATGTACGTATGTACTTATACAGCTTTTGCTCACAATGCACTATTTGCGTACACACACGTGAACTAAGAACATGTACAGAAACAATTCTTCTCCTTGCATTTCCAGTGGGAGGATTATTATAACAAAACCAGATAATTTTTAAAATATTTAAATTGCCATGAGTACTCACATAGTTGATCTTCGTTCCAATACCAATAAGCAATAATCACAAGCACTTAGAACATTTTTCCTTGCATAAAAAAAAGTGTGTCCTTGCTCAAACCATAAAACATTGTTATAGATAATTATAGAACGTATATACCTACCTATAAATTCCTACATATACGGTCTTCATAGAAGCAAATAAAGTAATAAACCCCAATCATACCTAAATGCGGCAATTACTTTATTATGAGGAGCAGCCCGCAATAACAGGTAAAATAAAATAAACAGAGCTGTGGTGAGGCTTTGAGGTTTGAGCAGAATACAATCTATCGACAATATCATCTAATGCATCTCCATTGTTTTCTACTCATAGAACTATTCCTAGTACGTACGTGTAATATTTTTTATATATGTACATATCCAACACATTATAAAGATAGTAGTCTAAATATCCTAACTTAGTAACTATATGCAATATATTTATAATGACTGGTGTTTAAATTGACATAGAATTAAACTTGTTACTATTTCACACTACAAATACAGTCAGTAATTATGCACTTATGTGTAGAACATCAAGGATTTCAATCTCAAACACATCACATGTACATTTCCGTAACCCTTTGTTGTCTGGCACAAAGTCCTTTTATGTACATGCCTGATTCTGAGAAGTGTGACCAAAAACGTCCATAATTTTTTACACTTTGATTATTGATTACACATATGGACAGGAGTTACTACACAACATTGCTGGTCTTTTTCCTACAGTTCTTCCGAGTCTACTTATATAGATAGTCTACCATGAAACAGTTTTTCATTGACGTGTCCATTGAATAATAATTACTGTACTGCCAGTTTATTATGCAAAAGCTAATTACAATTTGATTCCAATACATAATTACTTACATATACATATATAAATATCGATTCAGTAACAATTACGTTTTTTTTAATATTAGGTGCAAATTGTAAATTTGCGGTGTAGAAAAACTGCACCACAAAATACTAAAGAGTAAATAAACTGCACTAGCACAGACTTGCGACTGTTAATAAAATCTCATGATAACATAGTTTCACTGCAATTGCACCAATATGTAAAATTGGACCTCAAAAATTTACATACTGACAAAGTAAACAAGCCTGAATATAATAAAAATTACAGCCTATCCGAAGTTGCTGTAAATCTGCAGGAATGATTCATCAAATTCAAATATAGATGGATAAAGTAAGTAATATTTCTATTTAATATACACACAATGTAATGTGTCCACAGGAAAAAAAACTAACCCCATATAGGAAAAGTCATTTAAAACTCGGCACGAAAATATTTACTTCCACACAGACTGAAACCAAAGGACTGCTTTTTCCTTCTATATACAAAACTAACATGACAATCACAAAATTACAATATACACAGAGCGTAGCTGAACCATAACTAGCATTAATAGCCTATTTGAAGTGGATCTGTGGACATATACACAATGATCATTAATTTCCCTATTAAAACAAGCACGATACAGTTTTCATCATTAAAAATCAATATATTCAAACTCAGATTAGCCTTGTGTGGAAATAGTAATTATATAATTATTGCTAAAAATCATTCCGCCTTTCCTTCTTCCTCATAAGCGATTCCATACACTGAATAATTTCTCTAGCCCTATTAAAAACCTACTTAGTAAATACTTACTACTTAACCAGAAGCCGGAACTTCTAAGTGCCAGATGTTCTATACATTTAAGTTATAAAAAAATATCCATATACACAGGGACTAGGAACCAATATCCATGTCCGGAAAAACTTGTACTCTTACAAAAAAATAATAAAACAGCATATTCCAATTAAGAGCCATTTTCTTAACATCAATTTCGACAGGCCATGGAATTTAAAAGCGATTATAAGGACTCATTTCATATCATTACACTTAACAATATATCAGTAGCATTAGACATCAATGACAATTTCCCTTGGATTCTGAATCCGTCAATACTTAAGCATAGAAAATTATACACATAAAACTAACAAATAATAAACCCTCAAAAAAAAATTGTGCGTGAGTCAAACCTAGGTCATAAGGCTGTACATACATGGATACATGGCCAACTAGGAAAGAGTTTTCTACTTCTACGGAATCCCAAGTTTTAGTACCAAATTCCCAATAACAACAATTCTGCAATACAATAAGCCCAGCACACACATACAAATTTACTTATTATGTATACTCAAATACGGGGTTAACTACTGTCCTCATTTGTGCCCCTTAGGATTTCCACGCTTCTACAGCAATTACTAATTACAATTACTCATACTTTGGTTACTACACAAAAGAACTTGTGAAAAAGCATCGACACACGGACGGAGGACAATCTCTTCTTGGAATTTTACAAACACATTGTTTCTTTAACGACTGGGTCTTTCAGGACTAGTACCAAGGAATTACTGTAAGAAATAAAAAAGCCTGTCATTACATCTTATTGGGAAACGCAAACATACAGTACATTCTCGCAGTGCATGGCACACTCTAAATACACCAGCACCTGTCCCATTCCATCTCTGCACAGATGAACCCAAATATTTAAACACATTCCCATTTACCCCAATGTTAATTCCTGTCCTTACAACAGCAACCCAGTAAAAGTCTTTAGCTTGCTTTAGCACGGCTTCAGGGAGGGATGCTCTTACAAAGACTCTCCACTCCATTCCTGTGAAACTATAATCTTGAAAGTACAAGTACAAGGAAAGGCATGCCAAAAATCACACTAATTGGCAAGTTCTCGAGTAACGTGTAACTTTTCCAATAGTCCCTTATGTATCCAGTATCCGTAGCCCAGTCCATGTAAATAAATATGTAATTTTACTTACATATAAGCACATTTGCAAGAAGACAAACGTATTCGAATGAGGTAGCTAACCTCATTGCATTTTACGTGTGTACTGTGCTGTGTACGTCTATATAACTAGAGCCGTCGGCATTTCTCCAAGTCTCCATTTCAACCATATAGTAATACTCAACTGTACTTATATAACTGAGTATAGGGACACTAACATACATATGTATACATATACATATACTTTAGTTTTAATAGTAATGGGACAACACAAGACTTACGACAGTCTTGACGTATATACTCTGACTCACTCCTCACCGCTCTCACACAGTCTCACTCACTATCGGCTATGTATGCCCCATTGAATAGACTCTACATGGAAAGTCAATAATTAGCAATAATGACTCATAAAAGTACATTCCACCAAGGGAAATGATCTGGAAAAAGCCCCAAGAACAGCACTTATTAATACAGTGTCACGTCATCATCCCTTCCATATAACAATCTACACACGAACCGTCAATTTATAAATGTATAAGCATCTAAAATACCCAGACCAGACCCATCCCTTACTATTACTTTTTTACACATGTGTTTTGTTAGGTATAAGGACGGATGGAATTATTGACAGGGGACTAATTAGATACAAATCATTACACAAATGCTCTTTTCCTCCTAACTAACTTGAACATATAATTTTGTACACATACGCTCCTCCATATCAGAGTCACAAATTGAATATATTATAGACACACAAAAAAGAAGCTTGTACTAATAGACA
This sequence comes from Allacma fusca, assembly GCA_947179485.1. Taxonomy (NCBI): domain Eukaryota; kingdom Metazoa; phylum Arthropoda; class Collembola; order Symphypleona; family Sminthuridae; genus Allacma; species Allacma fusca. The sequence continues at coordinate 39,620,512 of OX359245.1, forward strand.
AAAGGAACCTCCCGCAGTGATCCAATCGGACGGGATCACTCCTATATACTACACAATACAATACCATATGTAATTATTTATTTCTTGCTATATTACATTTTAGCTTTCTATGTAATCTGATTATTCTATCTACAGCTATAAGGTGCAACTTATAATAATAGTAATTTCACTATACTGCTACTACATTAGCACAAATTGTCCCTGTACACCACTTGTTGCTACCATAGTCAATAATAAATATTAGTAATAGTAATCAGTAATCACGTATGTATGTATGTATAGTGCAGATACTGCAAAAAGAGTAGACTACGGATATATAATTACTTACATATATCTATAGATACATACATCCATGTATAGAGCCCTAATTTTTATTAGAAAATAATACAGAGATATACTCCCAATGCAAGTCAAGAACCTTCATATTATACTAGACAATATGTACTTTAAGTCCCTATCGGTAAAGAAAAAGCACAGGGGGCATATTCCTTTGGAATGAGAGTCAATTGTACAGATATCCACAGAGAGATCAAAGAATGCCTATAGTCACAAGAAAGAATTGTCAAGAACGATCCACAAGAGCCACATGCCACATAGTAGTGAACACATTAGATCATACGGCCCTTCCTATTCAATATTAGAACTAACTAATGAATTCCGAAGAAAAGGAAGCCACGTACTTCCATTCGATGTATGTATGTATCCGTATCTACTATATGCATATCAGGAGAGATTACTGTGCACGTAGTTACATTACTCCTTGACATACAAAATTATCCTTATCCCTAATAATGGTAATGTAGGCAGGCAGTAACTACAATATTTATAACAGAGCTCTCCTAGTGAGTTTCACAAATTTGCACACATGCATAAACTTAAAAGCATATCTAGTCATGGACGCTACCATATATTTATGTATATGAATGGAAATGAGTACAAAAGTAATACAAGTCTTGTCAAAACATTCAGAGCATATCGTCTCGATAGCCCCGTGTTGAAAAAAACATTCTTCGGAAAGAGTTTGAGATCCCGGTTCAGAAAATATTTGTAAAATAATTAGATATGTACACAAAATTCAATAGGTCGGGACTAAATAGTCCCTTATTCTCAATGCATCTGAGGAGGTCCATGCCCATACATATACGCCGGAATATTACTTGCTATAATAAATGCAGACAACGTTCCTTAACCCATGAACATAGGATCCCAAAATATAGGGAACTAAAACTAATATTAGACTAATGCTGGAGCTGAGCTCCACACATGGAAACGGACCTGTAGGTATACTTACAAATCACAATTATACAAAAATTCAAAGCATCTTTGAATGTACAATACACTGTAGGTGGTCTGTTAAAGAGCAAAAGTGAACATCCGCAATAATAACTCGCTATATCTAAAAATCAAAAGGGATTTAACATTTGGGAAAATTGTCTACAAAGAAAAAAATTAATTATTACTATTAGATACTATTAATATAGAGACCTAAATTAGATCTAAATTTAGACATAAATATTACATGACAAAATTGACCTTCAATTACTATATTTACTATAAACAATATCACACTCCTATATCAGTCTGCACTACTGCCTTTTAACAATTATTTTTGGACTACTAAATACAAGGAGGGAATTTAAACTAAACTCCGGCGAGAGAAATCTTTTCATAGATTCAGCAGATAGCTAATAATTAAAGAGATTTGCATAAATTATACACGTAATTAGGTAAACGTCCAGACCCCTGTAATTATTTGTAGTTCATTAGATAATCCCAGCAATGCGTACGTATAGACTTTGCTATACCCACAGGGAGCATTCATTTGGAGTTCATTTCCAAAATCAAATTTAATTACACTTGCTTTACGAACGTTTTCTTATTTTAGAATGTACTAATACTAGGTGGTACACAGTTGGCCAAAAGAAAATAAACTTCAAAATTATCTCCCCATCCAGAGCTACGCAGATCACGGAGCACTTATAAAAGTCAGGGACATAAAGTAATTTGGAAATTCCAGGAAAGTGATAACCTACAATGAAGGAACAAGTGACAGAGAAGTGCCTTTCCTTTGACTTTGAACAAGTTTCACTCTTTTCCCATATATCTAGAAAGTTCGTCTCTACACTTACAAATAAGTAGATACTTATACACTTTTCATATAATATCATCTCTTTCACTCTCCTAAAAGTCTCCTACATAGTTTAATTGCCTCTGACTGTCAATTTATCTCCCAACATAGAGGAACAACTTTCCGGATAATTACGTAAAAAAAAGTTTTTTTTGTAAAGGGACAATTTGCGGAATGTTTAAACTTCCAGATAAAAAATGTTCGTGCAAGGTAAAGTGATATATGTACCTATATATATATGCACATATGTAGGTATCTATACATGGTCCTTGGATACACACGCTTGAAGTACAAGTCTCGCTATAATCACAATCACGAACATTTTTTTAAAAGCGCTAAAAAAATTCTGAGACATCTTTCCCTAAAAAAAGCGTCAATTCCAACTCTGCAATTTCCACAGGAGCACTCTAAAGATTCGAGAGAAACAAATTTAAAAAATCCACTGTCCTTTATTTATGTATGTAAATGGTCATTCATTTAAAATTTAAATTTAATTTGCACATAACCTTCGAAAATTTAATCAGTGTAACGCTCCAATTAATTCGGACAGGCGTTATATTTTGTACAGTCTACACCTATGGGAGCTTATTGACATCATTAGATCTAATTGACTTCTCTTCCACATTACGTCAGTCATCGGCCCCTTCTTTTATTTACATTTCCCCAACAAATACACGCTCACACACACACACACCCACAGACACACACAAATGCGCACACATTGGCTATTTCCAAAACTAATAAATTAGTTTTCCCCGAAAGCCCGAACACCATTCTAGCTAATGGGGATTAGCCTTCATCCTTCAATCTCCACGGATAGTCTCTCTATACCTATAGTGACATACATATTTACATCCAATACTCATCCATACAATTTCAAGCAATTGGATTCTGTCATGATTAAGGATTAAAGCATTTAATTTAGTATTTCCATTTATTAAAATCTATCCCTCAGGCCTAGTCTCATATACAATTCAATCCATGTTTATTCTTAGGATGCATTAAACATCATTACGTGGGATTTCCTATAAATAGTACATACACGTAATAATCCTAAAATTATATAAAAGTTATAAAAAGTCTCACAATGCTCCTCACCCCTAAAAGTAGATCCTATATACATAATTACGAAGGAGCCCATAATAAAATAATGCATTCACCGAGTCGTGATAATCGATGAATTGCCCTGCTCTGCTCATTCCTCCCTAGAGAGTCGGGTTCCGTGCTCGTGAACTAATTAAAATCATTTGACATGGGAAAGGCAGCTAGAGTATATAATTAGATACATATAGGTATATTAAATATACATGGCATGTATAAACTATGAGGAAGAGAAAGTCGAGAAAGTATTACACCAGAGAGAGAGAGAGAGAGAGAGAGAGAGCAAAATCTCTATTACTTTTCCACATAACAGCTAACTGAGTCAGAATTGCTTTACTTATACATACATTTATGTACATATTATACAATAATTACTACATACGTATATTATTTGACATCCACTAATAGGCTATATAGGTAATATATAGGACATGCTCCGTAAGTTACGTCACAAGTCACAAGGGTCTAGGATATACAGGACGCTGGGTTCTGAGTACCTATAATACAGAGCATATAGGACAAATGTTAATAATCAACTCGTATTGGTTCATATATAGTGTCTATGCGGGACTTTGTTCAAACAACCATATATTATATAATTATGTATGTTATTGACATAGTAGTGTACATACATACATAGTTCATCTGACCATTCCGCAAAAAGGGACGGAGTTCAAGGCTGAATGCTCAATTAGCTCTTGAGGCTCTTTCACCACCCGTAACTAAAACTTCCAGGGAGTCAAATTCTTATTAACCATGAGGTCTCTGTATCCCAATGACCATAAATACAAGTTATTCTGTACATGTACACACATACATAAATATATAAAATAATCCTATTGCGGCATAATAAGTCATATATAGCATAAGTATACAGTGGTAGGGGTATATATAGGCTCACCGGGACTAACTGCTGGGTTCAATTCTCGAAAATTGGCTTGACGATCCGAATACAACCACCCAGCCGTGTAAATAAATATTTACATGCAATAATTATTACTCAAGTTCCAGACCATTTCATGCCAGAGCTCAGAGATCCTATCGGAATATGCCTAATTAAGCCCCATATTTCAAAGTCCCTCCTGCCCGTAACCACTGTGACCTGGGACAATAATTATTTCCGTAATCGGACTAAATAGCCATGGGTTTCTGTCGTTATTACTTAATTACAGGATAGCTTCAAAATTACAACTGCATGGATAACTCCTTGTATCCACAAGGATATTTATATCTATGTATGTGTAGGAAGAACGATTTAATATAAATCCAATCCCCGTGGGCTATATACACAGCGTGTCAAATGAGTTTTAAGCACAAGTGTGTCATTTATATAATTAGTTTAAACCCAGGAACTCCACATGACCGACATGTCCCACTGTCATACAACAAGTCTTGACGAAACTTTAGAACTGAAGGGAAAATTCCTGCTTTTACATCATATATATAGTATTATAAATTAAAACTTGGAAAATAAACAACATTTCCAGGACTTGGGGCTAAGACCCGACAAATTAATTCCTGGAGGTGAATTCATACTTGCGATTGACGCATTACCCTGGCCATAATATAATAAGTATAATTAGATAAGTTAAGTAATAAAAATCTCTGGAAGCTCCCAGCATTCCCCTGGACAATTAACATAATGACAGGCCATATATAACAGAGTGTCACAGTATTGGGTTACCTCATTTGTAGACTACAGTCCAGAGACACATCCAAAATTTCTTTTTTGAAATGCGGAGGAAATACACATAGTACACGGATCCCCTCCAATGGAAATAATACTGGGCTCACTTACAGATTTCAACAGATACCTAAATATAGAGTTTCAATACCTGGATGAGAATGATCTGATGGTATGCTTAGATGTACCTACATAATTATATTTCTCGTACGTCCCGTATGTACATAGCATTGATAGATACTACTCAAATTCCATCCACAGGAAATTTAATACTTTTTGTTAAATACAGCCACAGCAGCATATATGTATCTGTGTACATATCTCCAAATGAAATCTGCCATTAGTAAATCATGAGCCCCAATCCCGTAATAGTTGAGTCTTGACAGGGGAAAGTGACGCCATTAAAAAGGGATCCCATCACTGAGCGGAAACTACTTTGCTTCAAATGCCCAGCACAATATCAAAATCTCCACAGAAAACTCCCTACTCCCTGTGTACCACCTATATATGTATGTAGATACCTATTCGAATTTCCGATCTGTTTTCCAATACTTTCTCTTCTCGGGTGTACGAGACAGGAGCGAGGCAGAGTCAGAGGTGATGGAAACTTGGGAAGCACACTTGGAGGAACATGAAACTGATGTGCGAGGAGCATTCAAACTATTTTAGTACATACATACGTACATACATACATACATACATACATACATACATACATAGAATCTCCCATTACTTCCCCATGTCATATGAAACTTTCATTTTACTAGACATTCCTGTCCATGGAGCTCACAATCAGCTTACTGTATTTTATGCGGTAGCTACGATACTTCCACAAGGATTGGCCAAAAATTGAGAATGCTAATATTCAAGGTATTTTCATTTTGTGGAACTTGGAGTGTGTGTATTTGTGTATACTTACTTTTCCGGCTAGTACAAGCATTCTCTTCGCATATTCAGATTTTTCCAATCTCCAGCTTCTTAATGAGCAGGCTTATTGAGCCACACTTAGTAATTAATTTTCGATAGCGATTCCTAAGAAACATGAATTTGGGATGTCAAACTAGGAGTATTATTATGAAATCAAAAATGGTCATTATATTTATTCCCAAATATGGAAAGAAATTCAGCAATTTTGACTCCATCCTAAAATTGTGCTCCTCAATACAGCATAGAGAAAAAATGAAGAAATAGAAATTAACAATAGAGGGGAGAGGAATTTGTAATTTAGCTTTAAATAGATACAAAATACAAGGTAATCAGCACTCACGTCATAGACTCTCTCATGGCAGGGCAAAATTGGAAAATCTAGTATTATATCTACTGATAACATATTACATAAATATAGCTGGAAGCGATAGGAACTTGAATATTCAATGTTCACATAGTGTTCGGAGCCGATGGATCATCCTATCCTATAGTTTTTCTTTTCTCTCGCTAATAATTTTATCCTCCCGTCTCAACTCTGCCAGCTCATATATATGATGATGTATCTCCCTCAGGAAAGGAAAACACTGTGGATCTCCCGATATTTCAATTTCTCCCATCATAATCCCCGTATCATGTGCAAGCAGCAGTGCTTGCTATTTTTTTATGCAAATCCTGTCGCCCCCCTCTACTGACGTTCGTTCCTTACGTCGTACAGTAGCTCCTCTACGCACACAAGATAATTAACTTTCACACTGAAGAAACCCGACACTCAGGGATAGGACAGGAGCAAGCGGGTATTTTTTTTTCAACAACAAAGATCCATCTATGTACATCATCTCCATCTCTGTACATAAATTTATGTATCTATAGATTCAGAATACAAAACACATGATCCCATGTATTGTCTACATGTCCCATGCTTTCATACTAAGTGCTGGGAATGATCCCGACTGTTCCAGGATTCCTGGCCTATAGATGTACATATCTATCCAAATGCTCCGCTCCCCAGGATGCCACCAAGAATGAGAATATTTCGGAGGGGGGGGGGTGAGGGGGGGTTTCCAAGACCTTAGAAATGATCCGGTCCATGCTTAGAGGAACCAGAATGATTGTGAGAAAAGATTCAAAAATGTTTGCTCCAGGACCAGACCAGTCCGAGCCCTACTAGAGTCATCATATCATATGATTTCAGATTAGATCCCTCCCATCCCTCAGAGCTCCTTTACATTCATTTATTTCCCATTCCCTTCCGAAACAACAAGGTACGGGACGGACGCATCCATATAGTACGTCAAGGAATCAAGTCCGGAGGAAAACCCGAAACAACTCCCAATATTTCAGGCTCAATCTTCATAATGTACTGTCGTCTGTGACACAACAGTAAAAGTGTAAATGTAATGGATGAACGGAATCTTAATGGATGATACACTATTACATAATATATAGATAGATATATATATACGAACATCCCCTCAAATATAAATATATAGAGACAGACAGTGCCTACCCAAAAACAATTTAGGCATCAAACCCTATACGCATGTATAGCTATCTATAAGTATGTACATAAACTCAACACTAATCTCACCGTTTTGACGTCATTCTCCGCCAACATCGAGACCAGGCTTGATCGGACAAGTGTCTATTCCACAGCCGTGAACATTTACCATTTTGAGTGCATTGCTACTTGCTACAGAAGAGCTATCCTATACTAGTAGTAGATAAGACCAATAATAGTAAAAGCCAGCCCAAATATAAACACACTGTTTTTTAGACTATCTCTCCTCGGATCTGACAAGTCTTCCCATAACTATCCCTTCCCTAATACACACACCGCTATAGATACATAAAAGTACATATGTATGTACATACAAATAATACATGTGAGTGTGCCTCTGGAAGTTTACAAGGCTCACATATTCACTCGCATATCCTTTTGCAATAAAAACATCAAGAACCAGCAAGTAAATCACCAAATGTTCCAATATAGCTATGTACAATACATGACAGATCTCTGTATACAATCGTAACTGTAGATACTTGTATTTTTGTACTTATAGCTACGTATGTAATATGTGTGTTTGTCTAAGGTATGGCATAGACTCTCCAGTACAAAGGTAGATATGTAGGTACTCATATAAGTACAGTATGACGGTAGAGCACAGGGAGGACAAGTTGCGACACATGAAAAACATCCATCTAAATTTTCTCACTCAATCATGCTTTCTCGTCTGTCCCTTTTCACATGAAGCTAGAAGCACACGAGGGTTTGTACATAACACGTGTAGATATGTACATGTAGGTAAAAAGCTCTTTGGGGTGAGTAGAAGGAATAGGAAGGCACATACAACATACGTATATGTAGTTAGTATCCTTTCTCATTTTTATTTTCCCTACAAAATACTCTGCTTTTTCTTACTCCTTGCCCATATCCAGCCAACACGTAACAACAACTTCATGGGTACTTACAGACGATCAAGTGATAAGGATAGATGACTTAAAATGGTTCTCTCTCTCTCTCTCTCTCTCTCTCTCTCTCTCTCTCTCTCTCTCTGAGGCTCTTAAAGTTTCACTACAGTACTACAAATAATACCTTCCTAGCTTCCTTTCCAATTCCCTAAGCTTCACGCTAAATGTACTTATCCACAAACATGAATGTAGTAGTTACACACACATAATTATGCATTACGTTAAACCCTTTTATTATACAGGGATTCACATCTCAAGTAAAAAAAATGTATGGGGGGGCGTTCAATATAAAAAAGAGCCGATCAACTTCTCGGTTTAATTTTCTACCCGGATGCATCCACGAAACTAGTAATTCTCATCTCAAAGGAGTAGAGGCCCAAGTCAATAACAAAATAACAAAGGCTCCGCACAAAAAGCTTTTCTCCCAAACATATAGTTGAAGTGGTGAGAGAGAAAGAGGAGTTGACTCAAATAACAGTGCATTATAGTATAATTACGTATCTACTTATATAAAAACATATAAGTAGATATATGTATGTATCTACCTTTTTGAATACTCTTAATCTCTAGTGAGTGAGGCTCTCAACCCCTCATTTTAATAGAATAAAGAAAGGAACATTCACAGACACAAACAAAAGGTAGGCCCAAAGAAGAGGCTCTTCTAAAAATCTACAAGAGTCAACCTCTGCCCTATAACCGACAATACCAAAAAAAAAAAGAAAGAAAAAGCACTTGTACAAGTGAGTAGCATAAGAGTAAGATTAGAAATATATGTACATAAGAGAAATTCTCTGTAATATTTTAACAAATTTCCTTACACTTAATTATATTAAAAGGACAGAGAATGATTTCCTCCAAGAGAAATTAGGCTCTCAAGTAGATTATTAATAAAATTAAAACCATGCACACTCTTAAACAAACACAGAGGATACGGACTATGATCAGGGGATCAAAAATGTCTTTTGCATATATTTACATACCATTTTAATTACTGGAAGGAATTGTTCTACTTAATTGTAAGTTGTGGCTGAATAAATGCAAAGTCAACATTTACAATGTGTATGTATGTAATAATTATATCTCTACACACAAACAACACACTCAGATGATAAAACAGGATCTGAGGGAACATCCGGCATCACTTTGAACTCATCCGTATTGAATGTACAGGATATGCTGTTTATTGAGATTACTCACTCCATCCCAAGAGTCCGCCGACTATATACATACGTACACAGTACACACAGACAGGTTGAATGACGTTGCAAAATCTTTGCTCATCGATGCGAATAAATTGAGAGCAATGAAAGGAAAATCTTTTTAATCTGTGTACATGCATAGAGATGTGTAAGTGTAAATACACGTTACGTTTGTAAATACATACATACATACATACATACATACATACGACTACTCTAGCCCTTACAAAACGGACTGAATGAATGAGTGAGCTGGCTCGGACCACTCTACTCTACACATCAACTCTTAGCTCTCCACACAAATATAGCTCTTAGGAACTGAACTACAACTCCAGACTCATCTATATTGCAGATGATGAAGGAGAGTCAGAGAAGAAGACAGATAGAGAGACCTTCCAAGAGTGCGAGAGAAATTCAGCTGAGTCATTTCATTGAGGCAGTAGTGCTTGTAAATATTAAAAGCACTCTCTACAGAAATATATCTATACAAAAAAATATATATATACGTATCTATATCTAGAGAAATACACACAAACATTTCCAAGCACAAGTATCTATCTTTACAAGTGCTGCATATCACCATATATTCAAAAAAACATTCAAAATCCTTATCCTACAAGAGAGTCCTATGCCCTACTGAGATGGACGCAAGTGTAAGATATAGAGAGATAGGGAGCTCTTAAGGAAAAAAACAGGGAAATGTAAACACACTCTAAGTTTCCTATGCAATTATACATAAATAAGTTACAACCATATACGGAGGACAGGGCTCTTTCATGAAGTTGTTTGTCATTCGTATATTTCTATTACTACAATGTACTCACGGGGAGGGAGCTGCACAGAGTCTATTCTGAGCTTGCAGTTAAAGTAGATAGGTATATGTAGATAGATACTTAAATCCATTATAACTGGAATGACGGATGATTTATTTATGAGTGAGTCAAAGGTTTCTTATTGTCATACACTTTTTATTGTTCATTGGTAATTTTATTGTACTTGGACGGACGACGGACTACCGTAACTGACACTGATCCCTTTATAAGGAAAACAAAATATTATGTATAGGTAAATAATTATATTAGGAATTCCCTTTATTCTTTTCCCTGTGTCATACTTTTCCTTTCAATAGTCCAATTATATTCCAAATCATGTTTTTAACATATGAACTAATTATCAACAACTCAGAACTCAAATTTAAATTCCCCGCTATTAGATGTTCCCTATACTTAATTATATGTATGTAGGTTGGGTTTACTAATTAATTCCTTATATAACTATAAAGTCTTTATCTTTAATCGTAATAATATTCAGCCCTACAGCTAAATATTTAATTTCGACATTGCTTTACTAAATTTGTATTTTAGCATTTTTATTATATATGTAAGTAACGTAATTCCTGAAATTCCTAATCCCCTCAAGTTATTTTAGCTTAATATATTACAAAAATTGTCAAAGGACTGGAAACAACTAGAATTTCAAGGCAATTTAAGTTTCAAGGCCAGTAGATGAGATATATCTATATCTATAGATACTTATGTAGATACATGTATTCAAACGTTTTAAAACTGTACTTAGTCAGGAATTGGAACAAGGAGTTATGCCCACGTGTGCATAACTCCTTGAGGGGAGAAAAATTTAATATTTGATTAAATTCCAGGGACCTGAGACCGAGGAACGAACAGGGTCGCTGGGGCATGAAAGTAAACAAGGTTAGAACTTCCTTTAAAATTGCATTTCTTCACCAAAAAAAAGGCAGCGGAATTCCATAGAGATTTTTAAAATTAAATAAAGCATTAGTGCATTTCCATAATTCTGTGTCCTACCAGGGGAAGGAAGGATTCGGGCGGAAATACTACATATATATGGACATGGACATACATAAATACATATAATATATATGCTCAAATGAGCATATCATTTAATTAACTTCTATATCCACTCCCCTCTCACATGGATTTTGTAAGACATGATGAAATACATTGCAAAATTCTCAAAACCTGGTAGCATGGGGAGGAAAGACCGGTGTGGTCACAGGAAAGGGAACACACACGGATACATGAATAGAGGTACTGCACCAGAATAGAATTTTATATGAAGAAATTTGCGTCACTGTCATTTCCGGCAGAGTTCCTACACTAGTCCAGCCTTGATTCATTCTTCTTCCAAAGGATACAATAATATTGAGATAGAAAATATTCTACATAGATATCACCTGTATTGAATTCTGTAGATACCTATCTATAGATACTTATGCATATATATATATTAAAGGGAAATGATGAAATATTAACTATACACTTTGTACACGCAAGGCTTAAAACGTTCCAGGGAATTTCTCCCCTGAGAATTGGTTCCTACTCTCCAGACCACAGAAAATCCTCCAAGATTTTTTAATTTGTTCCTCTTCCTTCCTCCGTCACTTCCTTCCCTTCCTCAGAAATCTCAGGGATCAATTGTGTCCAATGACACGGGACGGGGGGAAAGGAAGGTGAAGGGTTTTGCTTCTCTATATATAAACACAACCCCAGATAAAAAAGACGAAGGAGAGTAAAATTCTAAACATACACTTAAAAAATCCTAAAGCGGAGGAAAGATTTTGAAATGAAGGTGATTTTTCCCCTTTATTACATCTTGGAATTCATAATCCAGGCATTACTTCCGAATAAATGGGGACATGGGAAGAATATTAATATTACTTGATGGTACGATGTATCTAGGTATACATACATACAGTACATAGGTAAAGATGCGTATCTTCGAATGAATATTAAATGAGCGGAAGGCACAATATAGACAGGACCGGTTCAAAAGTGCTCATAAGGGAATGGAGGGGAAGGCTAGAACTAAAAATGATTACAGTCCTCGGGTTGTTCTCCATCTCCTCTAGGAAGGTACCTATGCGTCACACTAATCCCCCTAAGTAAGTAAAACCTTAAAACCATTCGAGTCTTTGGGGATTACGGGAGGAGGAGCCGGCCGAGCGCTCCTGAGCCTATATCTAATATTGTTTTCAAAGTTGGAGGAGAAAGGAGAGAGACAAGACGAAACTCCAGAGCTTGTATATTTTTTAACAGGCAAACTTTCAGGTAAAGATTTTATTTTTCCACGTCTGTCGTTCCGGCTCTTGTACTAGAGCCATACAGAGAGTCGAGGGAGAGAGAGAGAAAGAAGAAATGAAAGAGAATTGCTTTAAATTCACGTCCCAACTATTTGCTAATGCAAATATTTATTTTCTACTTCAAAATATATCTTTAGGTATGTACATATATGGAACCTTGCGCCTTCATCCAGTCAACCTATATGTATCTCTATGAGCATCTTCTTTTGTATTACATGTATCTTATTTTTTCCATGCACACAAGACCACGACAGATACAGAGGGGAACGGAGGGTAAAAAAAAATCAGGACGAAATCAGGATTTATTACACAATCCTTCCCGCTAGGGTGTATTACTTCGTTATATCAACATGTGGTTGGTTCCCTTTTGAAATCATCTCTCTAGCTCTTACTTTTTCGGGGATTAGCAATAAGGGGAAAAGTTTTTGGGGTAAGAGGGAAAAAAAATCCTGAAGAATATGTAATAGTGTCCACACACATCTATGTGGTAGTAGTTTAAAAGTTACGGCGTCTCTTGATATGGAAGAAACTTTGGAGTCCTAGCAGTTCCATACAGATGTATCTATCTACTTACTTACATATATCTTATATGTACTTATGTATCTATACGAACAGAAATGATGGGATTGCTTCCCCATATACTTACATATAGTATCTACATAATAATGTATGTATGTGAACTACACTTTTATTTTCGTATGTGTAAACATTAGCAGGTGAGTACACAGTCAAAGAGTGAAAGTCCGGGGAAAGACTGTCAGTTCAAGAGAGACGCCATATAAACTACTTGAAGAGACTCATCCCTATAATATTCTCTTTAAACAGACGTCCTTTTACGTCAAGAGGCTACAGAGTAAGTAAGTAGTAAGAGCCAGTAAACTCCGTTTCACAACCGCCTAAAAGAGAGAAGACAGGCCTTTACAGTATGTACATCCAATGTAGGGGACTGAATTGAAATGGTTAAATAATAATAAGGCGAAACATGTACCTCATGTAGAGGGTTCTATTATTTATTTTCTCCTTATAATAGCTACCTACATCCCTATACTTATATATAGAGAGTCTGATTGTGAGAGTCACACGTAGGTATATGCATGTATGTACATGTATGCAATTACATTGAAAAAGATGTGATTTACCAATTTTACAAAAACAATTCTGCCACATGTTCTCAAAATCACATCACATCATGGTCCCCTTCAATATTACTATGGCGGCCTCAGCTGTCCAGAGAGCCAGGGAAAGTCAGGGATTCATTTAGCGGAATCTTAAATATTTTATTCCAGACGAGGCGAGGCCGGTCCTAGGACAAACAAACTTTTGATGCTTATCCGAACTAAATTTTATGGACTTCCCAAGGAGCTATTGATCAGACCACACTACATGTATCAGGAATCATCGGGACTGTCGTCAACACATACTTATGCATAGGGAAGGAAGTTATGGGAGAACTTAGGCTCACAATTAAGAGTAGGAAAGTTGGGAAGAACTTCAGTCCCTGTTTTTATCCGAGTTACAAATTTACTTCATTAGTCTCTGTCAATATTTGGGGATAAATTCCACCCCCCAAAAAAATGTCAATGAGTCTTCATATATTGTGGGACAGAGTCGGAGGTTTTGGAAATTCCTGGAGGAAACTTTCATTAGGACTTTCCCACACCCTTCGGGGATTGTGCAGATCCACAAATATATAGTGTCACAGTTAGGTAATATCTTGAAATTTTCTAAGACAATATATTTAAAATGAGGGATGAAATATAGTGTGGAACATATATTTATTGATTCAAAGGTTACAAACAGGAGGAAATATTCCCAAGACCCCTGCAGAGTGTAGCATTTCGTTGTGCAATATAATATATACGTATAGATAGTAGTTTGGTTCGAAACCAGAACTTTTCTTTTGTATATGTATCAAACCGAAATCGGATTTAGCTTCTGTTCCATACGACAGAGAGTGACTCATATGGCCAATATGTTATATACTTACATACATATTGAATGTATCTATGTATACGTACGTAAAAAAAAGTCCATTTGGAAAATACAAATCTTTACCGCAGAACTGCACGTTTATTGTATAAGTACATTTGGACTCCCAAGCTGAGGAAAACAAAACCCGGGATTGAGCCTGTAAGAGAGGAAATCTGTCCTACGCCATAATTCCAATCCCCTGCTAATTCTATACCCGGGATATAAAATCAAGGCTAAACACAAACAGCGTCCATTTCCGCCCAGGGATTTGGATGGTATAAAACGAATAATAACAATAGGATCGGCTGAGAAGTTTCCGAACAGATGGTTAAAGTAGTGGAGGAAAGGTTAAAAGTCGCTAAAAATAAAGACAAAGCCAGTGTACTATTAGTACGTATTTCTTTACTAGCCGCTGACATGGATACGTACTCAGTAAGAAACAAGGTCAGGTTTCCTACCCTATATCCTCGGAATATTAGTGCATGAAACACACATGTGGTAGATGTGAGATTGGCGGACCTTTGATAAATTATTCTCAAACTGGAACACATTATATAATCCTACAAATTTCCTCCTTCTCAAAATGTTTGCAATTTCATATTGGACACGGAACTCTGTAACTAACTGCATCATAGGCTGGGTTCATTAAACTATAATTATTATATTCCCCCTTAAAATTATGCTATGTATACTAAAAAAACATTACGTATTTTTATATGTTAATACAGAGGCTTGTATAATACAAAATAATACAAATTCCAAGTAAATACATGATGTTGATAAATCTACTACAACTATATATATACAGTATACAGCGTATCTCAATGTCGTTGACAAATGTCTCAATGGAAATTGCTAGGGAAGAGGAAGACATTAAAAGGAGGCCCGGATCGAACTTGTTGACAATGATATCTGTAATTATTTGCGGAGATGGATATAATTAGATCATAATTAATTACTGCCAGAGCCAGGTGACACTACACTCTCAGAAGAAGTCGAAAAACTTATACCAGTAAAAGGAAATAGCACACATCAAACAGAACTTCCTCGGAAGATAATTGGCTGCCAGGAGTTATATAGCGTCAGTGTAATCCGGACGCAAGATATAGATACGCCCCGGAGTCCTCCAAGATTACAGACAAAAATAATTACTTATGTAAACTGAGAATCTTCCGTGATTACAAAAACTGACAATGAGAGCACATCTCCTGGTAATCCACTAACAATTATGAAAGCCTCTCTCCTGTGCCTATTCCTTTCTTTTACAAAAGGAAATTTCAAGCATAGCAAGTTGTGAGTTGTTCCAGTCAAAGAAGCCCTCATAACTAAAGATACACTACTAAGTTTTAATCGACCCAGTCAAAGTTGAGTCTCCAAAACCACACACGCAGTGGTTAACAAGCATGTTTGTAAGAAAAGGTTTTGTATCCAACGAGACTAATACTTGAATGAAATATTACTCCTGATGGATGGGACGAGAATCCGGGGGAGGAAGGAGATGGAAAGTAAATTAGCTGAGTTAAAACTTGCTTTCCCAGGATCATTTCTTCCTACATCTTGTGTACACATTTCAAATGGTTTGAAATGTATATACGGTGGATGGGAAGCCAGTATAATTTTAGTAACGTCAACTGCTTTTACGGTTTCATTTCATGAAGAATCTTAGGAGTAGATATGTATATATACTCTTTTCAAGCAGAAACTCCATCTGCTTCCGACCAGATTACCCACACCAGGTTTGCAGCTTTCCGGGCAATAGATTAGAGAGGATTCCATAAAATAATAGGGATGAAGGTGGGAATGAAGCTGAAACGTCATGGTCGTTCGATTCATTGTTTTTTAGCAAGTTGCCAGGCGGAGTGAGTGAAACTGAAATGAGCATTTGTAGATAGGCAGTTCCATTCTTGTGAATGTGAATGAATGTGGAAGTAATATAGGAAGGTCTCATGGGATGATATAATGTGGGAAGGTGTTAGTGCATATATATAATGCACTTTAATTCGTATCACAACAACCCCTGCATTCCTACTTCCAAGAAGCTCATAAAAATAGACCGGGGTTTAGGAAGATTGCCGCAACATATGAAGTTCTAGTGGTAATTTGTAGTGTGCGGGTTGAACATTCAGGGAAAGCTAAGGCCTCCAGGGAGTTTTAACACATTTCAATCAAACTTGAAGGATAGAGCGGAGCGATGTTGGTGACAATGCAATTACCGTAATTAAATTCTTGGCTAGTGTAGTACACTTCCCTTCTGTTACATGGAGCTCCCAAAGAGAACAACAAAACTAAAGAGTGCCTCTGAGAACTTTTAGCACTTCCCTCCCACCAGAGAGATTTTACAAGATAGAGTCAAATTGAAAAGAGCCTCCTACACTCTGTAGACCTTAATAGCTTGTAAAATTTAACACAATTTACATCTTCACATATGGAATTCAATTAATTTCCTTGACTTTCTATATCCCCATACCCTACTACGCGTACTGAGTTTAAATACGATCAGAACACAATCATGAACCTATTTACGGGAGTAATTAAAACTCTGACAACAGATTGATCTGTCAACTACATCATTACTCTCTCCACTAAAAGGTACAAAAATAACATTTACTATACATATAGGTAGTTAAGTTCTACCATAACCTGAAGCAATATATTCCTTCAGACTTGTTATTAAAGACCTATAATGTATGCCGACCACATGCACGTACACAGGAAACACTGGATCGATTTTTTCAAGGAGATTCTACGAAAGCACTGTAAATGCAGTTAAGAACTTCAGCCTCAAAAGGAACACTCCAGCTACTTTGAAATTCAAAAGGGGTAATGACTATGCATTTTGAATATTCATCCCCAACTCCGCCAAGTCAACTTCAAAAATAACTTCCACTTTCCCGGACTTGCTCCTTCTTTTTTTTTTTACATAAACCATTTCAGTGTTCTCTTTTTTCACAGTGAAATCAATGGGGTAGCCTTGCGTGGTTGGTATTGGTATGCATCCCTTCAAGTAGGTAGGGTTTCATAGGAAATAAGCAATTCTGCGAAATAAGATCTTACCTCAGATGGATCATCCACCAGCATCTCCTCTATTTCCTGGAAAAATAACAAATGTTAAAACAAGGCACTCACACTAAAAATCGATAAACTGGTCCAGAAACAAAACTGTGCTAAAATCAAATAAACAATAAATTCAAATTGAAACCACCAACGTGTTTGCGGAAGCTAACGAATAAAAACACGACCTAAATTAAATACTGGCTTCCCAGCTTGCGAAAAAAATATTCAAATTTTCCCTGTACCAACAGAACCTGTAATTGAATTTTGGAATTGTATTGACATTCAACTTACAGCATTGGATGGCGGAGGACGTTTAGTGTCTCCCCAAGGGACACCCAGCTGATGAGCCAAAGGCATTTTCCTTTTTTGTTTGCCCACCACCTTTTATTTTCTCCGATGGATCTGTAACAGTAAATAAAGCACATTTAGTATTTTATATCAATCCGATAAAAATCTATCTATAGAAATACCAGACAGGAACCCGCTAAATTAAACTTTTTTTCTCAACTAACTCCGACGAAGAAATTCATTCCCGTATTTAACAAAGATCCTGCTCCTAAACTCCTATACACACTGTCAAAACCTTGAATAGTCAAAATTTCTAGACAAAATCAAAGCAAAAGCCCTATCTACAAATACTTATCTCCTAGTGCCTAGTAGTAATCAA
Source organism: Allacma fusca (assembly GCA_947179485.1). Taxonomy (NCBI): domain Eukaryota; kingdom Metazoa; phylum Arthropoda; class Collembola; order Symphypleona; family Sminthuridae; genus Allacma; species Allacma fusca. Next base: position 39,638,830 of record OX359245.1, read on the forward strand.
ACCTTCCATACATGTACCCCAATTAATTAAAAAATGACTTCCACTAATGATAGTGTATATTTGATTTCAAAGGTGAATTCCGAAAGAACGCTTCGAACAAAAATATCCCAAATAATTTTCTCGGAACAAAAACCTGAATTCCTAAATATAACAACGTTGTCACACATAAGTTCAAAGACAAATTCCCGACCGGCTCGACAATCTCATTATCGATACATACAGCTACATACATACACTTACTCACGTTACTATTACTGTATTAATCTCAAAGGATACAAAATGTTTCCATTCCTGATCATGAGTACGAATGTTTCCGTAAATTTGAGCACGTATAATTATACATAAATACTTGAGCCGTTCGTTATCAGAGCTACAATCATCAAACACTTTATCATAATCCAAGCTACATTTTTGATGTCACTCATATTATGCAAGACTATCTCCTCAAAATACTAACGTTGGATACAAATAATTTTCTCCACATTATATCTCTCCTGGCCACGTTCTCCAAAATCCAATATACTTCCCACATACTGGAAAGACATCTGATCCCATCAACCCTATGTGCTCCACATATGTTTTTAAATACAAACCTCTCCGATATCACTAACTCAAACTTGTTACGCTACTCCACTGTTCCCCTCAATCTACAGCCAAGGCACACAATTATAATTGATTTGTAACTAATTAAATGACCTAACACTAGCATACAATTTTCTACAATAATTATATCATTGCCATGGACAGGTATGCACACAGTCCTAAGATTTCCACAATATTTAGACGGGTTTCCTTCCGTTCGTTCTGTTCCTCTAAGCACTGGCACCAAATAAATTCTTAGTTTGAATCTTGACTGTAATACATAAAAAAAAACGGGAAAAATCAAAATTGGTCCGTCAAAGTTGAGAATTACTCGGAAACAAAATAATGTCACCTCTCAAATAAAAATTGCAGTTTACATAATTTTGTCATAATTAGTCAAATTAAAATTAACATTAAAAACTCACCTGTTCCGTATGCACCCACCTTACAAATAATTTCCCACTCAAAAAAAAGTTAAAAATAATGTTGTACTTATTACTAAGAATTCAAAACTATAATCCAGGATTTAGGGGGAAAGAGGCAAAGGACATAAATAAATATTATAGGATGAACTGTCTGTTCTATATATGTATGTATGTCTTAAAACACGTGAAACGGAAAGGGATGATGATTCCCACACTCACCTCTGAAATCCTCTCTTCCGTTTGGATCAACCAAATAAGACTGAAATAAATTCCCGGAAAAGAACTCCACCGAAGAACATCAACTTTTATAACGTACAAATGTATTACACACTTTCGGGAACTGAAAAATCAAAATTAAATCTCCTTTTTTAGAAAAATGTAACTTTTCAAAATAAAATCCTTTTTGTAACAAACTGTACTAGTATATATGGAGTCACTCAAAAAAAATTATTAGAAATCACAGGAAACGTTTTTGTAATTTTATCTGGATTGAATTTACCCCCGTATTTTTCTGCAAGGCTGGATATTTTTTAGTCACGGAACCGTTTCGGACTGAACCTCACAAGACGGTGAGCAATTTCAACTGAAATTCCGAGCAGCTGAAAGACTCCGACGGGAAGGAGCAGTTTCAAGTGGTTTTTCCCTATATGAAATCATACGGGCTATATGTATATACTCAGGCTATACATTTTACGCGTAAGTGTACGTCGTGGGGTGGACGGTTGTGCAGTGTTAGAGTGGTCCTATGAACGGAGTGGACTTGTTGTATGACTGCCTCTGGGGCCTGAAAGCCTACGACTGGCTGGAAGTAAGCTCCTGGGATTAATACATTGTTATGTTTGTAGGGGCGAAATAGGGGTATAGTTCAAGAGTGCAGCAGTAATGCCGAGGCCAGGGATATTATTCATACCTGAGAGATGTTTAAAAAGGGATTTTTTGAAAATTTTGTTCAGGTTTTTGAACACGAAAAAGTAGGAATTGCCACTTCACAAATTAGAATTGTTTGGACAATTTTGTTTTGTCTCTCATAAATCTAGGATCGTTACTTGAAAAGGGGATTTTTTGCGGGTTTTGTTTTTTGAGTCAATAAAAACAAGGATTTGGTTTTGAGAAACAAGGATTTGGTTTTCAGAATTAAGGATTTTGTTTTTGGAAATAAGGATTTTGTTTTTAGAAATAAGGATTTTGTTTTTAGAAATAAGGATTTTGTTTTTAGAAATAAGGATTTTGTTTTTAGAAATAAGGATTTTGTTTTTAGAAATAAGGATTTTGTTTTTGGAAATAAGGATTTTGTTTTTAGAAATAAGGATTTTGTTTTTAGAAATAAGGATTTTGTTTTTAGAAATAAGGATTTTGTTTTTAGAAATAAGGATTTTGTTTTTAGAAATAAGGATTTTGTTTTTAGAAATAAGGATTTTGTTTTTAGAAATAAGGATTTTGTTTTTAGAAATAAGGATTTTGTTTTTAGAAATAAGGATTTTGTTTTTAGAAATAAGGATTTTGTTTTTAGAAATAAGGATTTTGTTTTTAGAAATAAGGATTTTGTTTTTAGAAATAAGGATTTTGTTTTTAGAAATAAGGATTTTGTTTTTAGAAATAAGGATTTTGTTTTTAGAAATAAGGATTTTGTTTTTAGAAATAAGGACTTTTTGAAAATTTTGTGTTTTGCTGTCATAAATCAAATATTTTGCTCAGGGAAATCAGGAATTGATTTTTAAAAACAGGGAATGTTAAAAATATCTGGGTCAGGGTCCAGTGCAGGATTCCCACCCCTGGGCAATGGGAGTGTAATCTTTTCGAATGCAATCATGTCTATTTGTCCGTCAAAACGATAGACACGAGACAATTTTCGTATAATACAAGCGCATGTGGCAGCTGAAGGTAATGCCGAAAGTAATGAGAGATGAGATTGGGGTTGCTATAAGGAGCTAGCGAATCTTCTTTGCCACAGTGCAATATTATTATTATTGTTTGTTTGATGAAGTTGTATTGGTACAAATTAATGTAAGTTATGCTTTGAATGTTTTAGTCATGTAATTGTATTAGGAGCAACAATGGTGCATTTATTAGGACTCTTTCACGCGAGTTTTTCTGTTTTCTTCTTTTCACGATTAGTGAAAAGGGGATGTTGAAGGGTTAAGGAAAGTCTGTACTCGTGAGGTAGTTGGTCCTTCAATTAATCTGCCAACAAATGGATTAGGAGAGAAAACTTTGAAATAACAATTATTCGGGGGTATCGATCTCAGACGGCAAACCGCAAATGTATAGTCAGCTATGAAGAATTTCAGAATGTCATCAGCAATAAACAGTAAATGTATTTATATAAAATTCTTTCTAGACGAAAGCTGACATTTTGTACTAGGTCAAACATGAGACAGTGAAATCAAAATTCATTTCGGTACTTCCAAAAACCCAAATTCCTTACCTTTGCCCCTAAATCTTTTCTTTAAAATTGGATTTGTAGTTGGAAACTAACTAAATCCAATAGAACGGATTTCCAATGAAGTGACTATAAGCTAAGGAGCTTTACTGGAAAGCGAATGATCTGGAACCTACTGACAAAGATATTTGGGCAAATAATTATGTGCGGCAATAATTTGGGAATCCCCAAATAATCCAGGCGTTGGTTCAGATTTTTTTGCTCCGGTGTCTGTATATTACGACCCTAGTTAATGAAACATGTCCTCATTTCTTTAAAATTTTCCAGAGAAACCACCTACCATCTATCTTCCGAGTACTTGTCCATTAACTTGTAGGATATTTTAACAAATATGGTTGCAAATCACACCCACCGAATTAATTAGGCTTAAGCATGTCCACTAGGGGGGAATCGTTCTTTGGATAAAAAGAGTCGAAAAATAATGAAGTGGCGACGAATTTACTACTATTTTAACGTTAGGGGTAATTATACCTGGGTCTTAAATGCAGTGGTAGGGGACTGGGACAAGCGGCATCCTGTGCTAAAGCAGGAATTTAACTTACCAGGACTTAGATTCATCGGAACGATGCATTTGGGATATGAGTCCGACAGTCTGACAACGAGTAGATTAACTAATACAATATAAACTTGTTCAAGGATGCCGGCTGTTAAGACTAAAGACTGCATAACATTGCTTCGAATTGGAGTCACAGCCTCTAACAAATTGTATGTAGCTCCATGTCTTTAGATCAGAGAGGAATTCCACAGGCGCAAGTGTACTTGATGACTACCTATGTATGTGAAATGTGAACGTGAGGAGCTGTGCTTTACAGCCAGAAGTTCTTGCATTTTCGTACGTATGTATTTCCATAGCATGGGCTAGAGATTAATGTGGCAGTCTCGTTGTGTTATGAGTGCATTTGAAGACATAGTGTGTGTGTGTAGTGATTGTGTGTGTGTGAATGGCTTTTATTATGTATTTTATTATTTAGCGGCTGCGTCGCCCACTTCTCCTTCGCGTGTTTGTACAGTTCACTCTAACTATATCCGACACTCATATCGAACAGCAAGTGCATATTCCATAATAACAAAATTACTTGGGGATCCTTCTACACCCAGATGCTAGTGTATATATAGTATGACTTCACACAAAGCAGATTTATCCTTTGCATGGATCCACTTGCTCTTTTATTAACCTGTTCAAGTATTTTTAATGGAGGGAAACTTAAAGGCTGTTTAATTTCTATGGGAAAAACAAAATGACATGTTACTTTGGAGCGTTGAGCATAAGTTGATTACCCAATGTTAATTTATTCAAATTTTAAAACCTGAGAGTTTTCGTTTCTTTCCAACTGTTCCCCTGATGTCATCTAATGCACCTTGTATAACAGGAACCTGGTACAGCTGGAACCGTCATTAGAGACTCATTTTTAAATGTCATTCTCTCTGCCAGGGCAAATCAATTTGCGCATTTTCCATTTGAAGTAATCCAATGTTAATTTTTCTCCTTATTTAAGAGCATGCTACTATATTAGCCAAATTTTACTGGTACCATTGGTGCTATGTGCTACAGAGCATTTTTTAATCATGTAATTTAGAAGGGAGAAGTAGAGTACTTTGTGCCAGCATAATTGCAAATGTCCGAAAATGATATAATTTAATATTCACATATTTAGGAAATCAAATGAGACCAGTTTTTGGTAAACAAATAATTTAGAAGCACTTTTTTAAATTGATGACAATTTCTTTTCCAGCATGGATTTTGCTCCTCTCCTGGGGTTACGTAAAAGGCTGCTATCAACACCTGCCACTTCACATACAAATCCTGCAGAATGTTGAAACTTTGTTTGCATTGTGCATGTCGGGAATGAGTATGGGTGAAATGTGCCTAGGCCCGCAATGCGGGGCATTTCTACTGGTAGTACATAAGGACATTGTATGTAAAGCTTAATATTGACACTTTGAAGGGATGGAAGGGGTCCTTGCAATAAACAAACATTTTTGCTATGTAATTCATAGCTAGTATCGTCACTTTAGTGTATGAACATAATTATATGGGTGAATTTTACTTTAATACTGGATAAAAATCCCTACATAGGAATGTCATTGAATGGAATTAACAGCGGATATAAAACATTTACAGGAGAAACAAATCCATGGTCCCCAGAGTGTCCGTTATATTGTGGTTCCCTATTCATGTTTGTGTAACAGCAATTTAATCTTATGCTTACTGACGGAGACTATCCAGTTAATCCTTTTTGTAATCCTTGTGAATTTGTTGAGATTATTGCACTGAGCTTGGTCATTTGTAGTGTGCTGTTATTTTTGTTTTTAACTTTATGAGTTTCAAAAACTTCAAAAGAAAAAAAATTTAATGAACGGGTTTTGTTCCTGAGACCGGAATTTTTGACTTCCGGAAATGATGATGTTGGTCACAAATTAATCTCTACTTTGATACAATAGCATATTATCGTGAAATATTTTCATGAACTCCAGACCATTCAAAAATAGCATGACAATAACAGAAACTCTTTATTTCTGCACTTTTCCCACTTCCGCTCTCGAGACAGAATTTCTTGCGAATTCGTGTCTGTTTTTTCCGTCCTACTTATACAGTTCTTGGCGTACAGACCTATTTGATAGCTTTCTGTCTCCCATGAAAATATTTGACTGAAGTAACTACTGCGTCAAGTAGACTTGTTTCATTACTACTACGAAATGTCAATATTACAGATTCACCCGGAACTGGGGGTGATTTGAAAAGAGACATTTTTCACATAGAATAAATTTTAAGAGAACGATTACAAACACTGTCAACAGATCCAATTTGTAGATACGAATTGATGATACAGGAAGAACATAAAGTGTATAAATTTATTTGCGAGTTTGATTTTGAGTTAGAGTTAGAAGTTGATAATCATGATTTTGCTGACCTGAATTAAAATGAATTTAGGATAACCACTTTATAATAACAAGACCTGGGTTAAAATTCTAATTAAAATTACTTTGTCCAATCTTATTTTCCTTTCAAATATTTTCCTCCTAGGCTAAACAATTTCATGTCAAAAAATGTGTCAAAATTTTTATTTTTCGAAATTTAAGTGTCGGTTTTCAGGTATTGTCGATATACTTATGGCCCAGCTGCTTTTGGCAAGACAGACAAATCCGATGTGTAATCAAAAGGCAAATAGGAAAGTAACAGTACCTCAAAGTACATTTAAACAGGTTTAATGCACTGCACATTCTTCTATCCACTAAATTAATTCCAATGTGTATCTACTATTACTAAACCGTTATTTCATATAATATTTCATACTTCAAACAGATTAGTAAAAGTTGATACGCATCGACTTTAATTTAGTGGACAGATGTACGTGGGGTGCATACAATTCTTTTACTAATCTAGTTGAAGTATTAGATATTAAAGGATTGGTCGTCGTAATTTTCTTCTCTCTTCATTCAGGTTTCTGTGGTGTAGTGGTTATCACATCCGCCTAACACGCGGAAGGTCCCAGGTTCGGTCCCTGGCAGAAACAATAATTGTTCTTTTGATTGAATTATTATTTTGCTGTTATGCTAACCTATGAATGTTTGTACATATGTACTTTTTTCAATGCGTGTTCCGTATTTACCAAGTCACATTTCACAGCCTGCCTGTAGAATTCCATGGAACCGAATTGCGGTAATTATTTCTGCTATGAGTAGATATTTCTTCATTAACCATTTATGTTGGGCTTTTCACTTTTTAAATTACATACATAGTATTTCCTTCTTTAAACGGAACCAGATATTATAGCAGAATTTTTAGTAAATCCTAATAAATATCCAGCTCAGGTTAGTTGAATTAGTTGTGAGTAACTGTACTCACATTTTAATGCTGGAAAATATTCAGCTTCAGCTTACTTTACCAAACTTCAAAATTTACACTTGCCAAAATGGCGTATATGACTTGACATGCAACTATTTTTATAAATGTAAGGTATCTGGAACTGGTGAAGTCCTGAATCTCGGCTCTACTAATTTATTTTTATCCATAATTCTAATCCAATTTAATTGCATTCTATGGATCAATCATTATCCAATTGTCGATGAACAATGTGGTCAATCCTAACTCCAAAGTCCCCTTCAGTTAGCAGTGCGAAAAATGAAATAGATTGTTATGCTGACAATGTTGTAATGTTTATACTATAGGCATGGTTGGAAAAAACTGAGTTCTATCAATAAATGGCATACCAGTGGCAAGAAATTGTAACAACCGGTTTTTGTTGGACAGCGGATTTATTTGGATAGTATTAATTATGACCATTTGATACCAACGTATACAACAGACCCAGGCCAGTTAGAACCGGATTTTAACAAATTATGACCAGGCCATTTCTTGCCACTTGGAAACCCTGCATCCATTCATTAGTAATACTAGCTAAGCCGGTGGTACGATTTGGTTAAAACAGGTTTTCATTGGACAGCGGATTTAATTGGATAATATTAATTTTGATCATTTTATACCAACCTATCCAAAGTGGTAACTAGAATGATTATTAAATTAATACGGAAAAGACAAAAACAAGAGTGGCAGTGTCACATACGGTGATTCATTCATTGAGAGGTGTAAATATGGTGCTTTAAAAAAAATCGCTATTGCAATCTTGTCGTACAGGTTTGATTTCCAGTATTAATTCTGTCCCTTTATTTGAGTTTTATTGACGAAAGAAGTAAGTTATGACAATACAAATATTTTAAGTGTATTGATTTAGCAAGGGAAAGTTAATTTATAAAATATTTTCTCAGTACGTTGGCTGGTACCAGTTAATAACCATGAACCATGACTGTGGAGGGCAGTAATTATGAGGAAATGATGGTTGAGGATTGTGGGTTATTTTATGAAAGGACCACTTACTTTTTCTTTTCAGCCTTTATTCTCCTGATTATCATTGTGGTTTTGAATTTGCTCATTGGCTTGGCTGTCAGCGATTTCCAGGTATAAGACAGCTCAGAAAGCATAGATGCACACCCTCATGAGGGATGAGGGCAACGTTCACGCTCACCCTCATGAGGACTAAGATGTAATCACTGTTTGATGGTGAGCGCTTGTAAATTTTTGATGCTCTCATTGAAATGAGCGTGAGGGCAGCAGGTACTCATATTGTAATCGCGAAGTGAGAGTGAGTGGGATTTATCGCACTCACGATACGGTAGCACTCGTAAAAAATATATAGAATAATGTCATCTTGCGTTGCGATTATGATTATCTATGCAGCTTTTTGCTTCGATATAAAGTAAAATACCAGCTGAATATTATTATCAGTGTGCATTTAAATTCAGTTCTACGTAGTGTTTCTGTTCGGTATCGGGAATTCCCGAGGTTCCGGTTCGGTTTCGGTTCCGGTACGGTTTCGGGTCAACGTTTTAAAGAACCGTTAAATTTCGGTCCGGTTTCGGGTCATCGGTTTATGAACCGTCAAATTTCGGTCCGGTTTCGGGTACAAAAATCAAAACCGAAAGTTTTTTGGAATGGTTTGTTAAAGCTGCCGTTTTGGATGAAAACGCGAAACTTGCATTTGGCCAGCATTTGTCAACTATCATTTGAAAAGGCGACACAATTTTGGCTTCCATAAAAATGAATCATATACATTTTCTGTCGGTTCGGAAAGGAACCGCAACCGGTTCGGGGACCGCTTTTATTTTCCGGATCGGTTCCGGGAAGCCAAAAATGTCCCGGACTCGAAAATATCGGTTCCGGTTTTGGGAACAGAATTGGGATTTTTTTCGGTTCGGGAAAACGAGTCGGGTCGAGTCCACGTTTTGGTACCGTTCAGAAACACTAGTTCTACGAGTTTCAATCTCCATCTTGCACGTCTTTACAAAAATCAGCTCGCATTACATCCAGAAGATGTACGAATGAGTAATAATGGGCTAGATGTATTTGTAAATTCTGAACGTAATACTGAATGCTGCACAGAAAGTTCATTAATTAACTGGGAGTTAAATTTAAAAAATGAAACACCCAAGAAGCGTCCATTCTTCCAAATCCCAGCCGAAATTCAAAACAATTATCAATATGAAGGATACTTTATGCTATAGTAAAAGAATAGTAAAAGCGAACCAATGCATAATGATGCATACATAATATCGTATTTCTCAATTTTTCAATTAACGTGCACTAAAATCCTCTTTTTCTGTAATAAAAATATTCGACTACAGCAACAATAATATTCAATGTATGCATTTTTCTGTCGGATTGTATGTGCATACGCTGACTGACTGAAATCTAGTATTAAAAGGTGAAATTTATAAACGTAAACGGATAATTTCAAAACAATAATATACAATTGAACTATATAGTAAACGTAAATTAAATGAGCGCACTCATGAGCGCGAGGGTGAGCGCATAAATTATTTTTGGTGCACTCATGAGCGTGAGGGCGATTACAATATGTATACAAAATTGTGAGGCAGCGTGAGGGCGAGCGAGCGGTGCTTCACGGACAATGAGCGTGAGGTGAGGGTGAGCGAAAATAAAATGTGCATCTATGCGCCGTTGCTTCAACGAAAAGTATTCATCTACAATGTAAATGTTAGCACTGATAATATTCAATTTAATATTCATATTTAAGCAGCTGGAGTTCGGATGCAAAACTTTGATCATCTTGAATCACCATCTGTAGGGTGATTGAGAAAGTATTATTAAGTTGAGCCTGAGTAAGGAATAAAAAAATATTTAAGTGCATTTGATTGTAATGTGGCGTTTAAATAATATGTTCATGTTTAACGGCAGTGCTCGGCACGGGAATGGGTAATACTCGGGTAAACGGGTATGGGTACGGGTATGGGTACTACCCGGGTACGGATTTTGTGTACCCGAACAATTCCGGGTACTACCCGGGTACACTTTGGTCGGCTCAAAATTTCGGGTACGGATACGGGTATGGGTACGGGTACAAGGATTTCAAAATGGGTATATACCCACCGGGTACGGGTATAATGCTGTCATTTACCCGTACCCGCGAACATTGTACTCGAGTATTTGGATATGTTGAGATTTGAGACATTTTGATGAATTTTATGAAAATAATGGAACTTCTGTTGGAAAATTCTGTCGGTATTTTTAGTAATTCTGAATGCATATAGCTTATTGTTAATACCCTTTTAACCTTACAACATGCAGTAACTGTATTTCAGACTGTGTTGCTAAAATATATATTTATATCTATAATATATATTTTTATGGAAACAGGTTTTAGGAAGAATAATTAATAAACAGACGAGGAATAATATCAAAATAGAAGTGGAGAATAGGATTCAACGAAATTTTATACAAAACGTCTTCATAATGTAGTAATTTGTTACTAATTGCATAAATAGTCTGATTGGCACGTATGCACATGATACTTCATTAGCCACAATTAATACAATTTAAAAATTAGAGTTCCGATGAGTTGGATGGCAAGATATTTGTAGTAATTGGTAGTTGATTATGAAAAGGCGGATATTTGTAACAAGATATTAATGAGTTACATGTACACAGAGCTACTGAGGTGAGAAAATTAATGTAAAAGGCCGAATAAATCAAGAAGTGAAAAATCGAGTCGCCAAGTCCCAAGCCAAAAATGCATGTACATATGGACTGGGTGCTATAAAATACTTCGCCTATCAGCCCATAAACAATCAAATGGGGATAATTTTACTTCTAATCAAAAACGCTTATAGATTTCTACTCTTCAATAAAAATATACAATGTCAAATACCTCTCTAGCTAGTCAAAATTACCCACTCAGGTGTCATACATTATTACAAATAACGTACTATGTATTACATTAAAACAAATCTGGATAAAGTACCCGGGTACGAGTACGGGTACGACACTGAGATACCCGAGTATGGGTACAATTTGCGAGTATTTTCGGGTACGGGTACAATACGGGTACAGGTACAATACGGGTACAGGTACATGGATTGAGATAACATTGCGGGTACGGGTACGAAAAATTTGTACCCGGATACTCGGGTATGGGTACGGGTATAGATACAAGTTATTGAAATACCCGAACTTCGGGTACGGATACGGGTACGGGTACCGATTTTTCGTACCCGTGCCGAGCACTGTTTAACGGTACTACACCCGTATGAGCCCGCATGAAGTTTACTCGACATAACTCATCTAAAAATGAAGAAATGACAACTCCTTCTACCTTGCTCTTTGTTTTCGTAGTGACCGCCACATGTACCAACGTAAAGACTATGAGTAACAACTGCACGGAAATTTCATAAATTGTTATGAAACCGATCATCAAAACAATTTTTAAGTCAACAAAATTTAGTACGAGAACAGAAATTTGTAATTTAACAACCCTCAACACACCTGGACTTCACATTCGTGGCGTCTGCAACCTCATGTTTTGCCGCAGGTGAATGAAACAAATTTTGAAAAAATTTAGAAAGCTTTTGCTTCAAAATATGGGAAGCATATATATATATAAATATATATGTAACCTATATTGTTTCTATATCCCTTTGACAGACGACTGATAAGGATATGGAACACCTATACATCCATACAAATAGGTGTGCGAATATGTATGTATATATGGCGCAAAACATTTGAGTACATAACTAGTATATTCTACAAGCAGGTCTATTGGATTATTTCTGGTTAACTTGCTTAACGCTTTATGCAAACAAGGCTTTCGTTGTAGCTTGTAGTCCGATTCATCCTATTAAAACAGCACTGTGCAGTGATGCATTTGATATCAATTTTTGAAACTAGAAATGCTGAAGAGTAGAAACATGAATTGTTTTATTTGGGAAATAGTAAACTGAATTAATTCCCGCATTTCAATATAAAACTCTGAATGTTCTTCGTTTAATCGAATACAATGATCACCGTCGGAAAGTTTTTAGTTTAACGTTTCTCATTCTAAAAATGGGCTCAGAAATTCTTTTCAAATCAGAATTCGAAAATTTTAATGTTGAAGATTGTACCTGAAATCCAAATTTTGAATTTAATTTTGTAGATCACAAAAATTTTCTGAAGATACCTATCAAATGTGTTCAAAACAACATTTTCAAAATAAGAAGATTGCGCGTTTCAAGTCCTGTTGTCCCGTTCTGAGTAAAACTCGACCCATAAATAATTATTTTACTGCAGTTTTTACGGATAAAGAAATATAATAATGATGTTTGTATTTTGTTTTGAAACAGAAATGATTTTATTAACAAATAATATTTAATTATGCATATTTGCTGCTTTCAAATTAGTTTCTATATTTGACGCAAAACATACACATAGATTCCAATATTTCACATGTATGAACTCCAAAACCGACAATTTATAAGTAATGTGTCCTGGTTTAATACTTGATTATTAAATACGTGTTTCAATGCAAATGTCTGCTTTTATAAATTCCATCATAACAAAGTGACTCGATATTTGCCTGTATTAATCCCATGGTTCTAATCCGTAAATTGTGCACCTTTCAAAAGTCAATTTTACGCCCGCATTGTATCTGCTCATAAGAGTTTGGCCCTGAATACTAGTTGCTGTACATTCTGCCATGATATCAATAGACCTTGTAAAAATACGTTTTTCTTCTTCAGTAAATTCTTCCAAAATCTCTTGATCCATTTTAGAAAATTTCAGGAAATCATGAAACTCCTTCAGAGCCAAATTATGTTCCTTCAGTCCGCGAGTCACGGCTTGTTCGAATGAACAATTCGTAGCGCCCATGTAATGAAAGATAACATTATCCACCGGCTTTCCGAATTGTTTCATTTGTTGCCATTCTTTCTCCACCCCAATGATATCATTTATGCGGCAAGGCAGAAATCCGGACACTTCAAAATATCTAGCCCAGAAAGCATTGTCTCTCACAGATCTGGGTATGTGAATTCCTTCAAGAAGAAATATTAAATCCATCATTGTGCAAACCCCACCAGTATAAATTCGCAGATGGTATTGTGTGTAGGGGTTGAGGAGATGGAGTTGGTCCTTGACCCCGCACCAAGATTGCATCGAGAAAATGTAGCCCGCGGAGCGCGCATAGTATTCCAACAAATCTTTGGTCACCCCGAACGTTTCCTTTAAATCAATTGCGCAGTCGTTCAAAAGTTCAAGGAAGCTTCCAACAGGTCTGGATATCTCACAAATGCTTTGGTACAATGAATCATGTTTTATATCTTCGTTGGTTTCAAACTGGTATCGAAATATTCTGTTTACAATCTTCCCAACTGATTTTACATATTTGGCGTGGTGGACGCTGCCTTCCTCATCTTCCGTTGTGTCATCGATCTCAAAGAACAAATAGGTAACTTTGATGTGTAAGGCCAGCTTTGCGTACACGCTTTGATCTGCTGTGGAAATACGACGCCAGGAGGCAGGACAGTGGTAGAGTCCAAACAGAACGGCACTCTGAACTCGATCCGATGTAGTAGCAGGAATGCGCCTTTGTACCCACTCTGTGATCGTCTCTGTCAAATGTTTTATTAAATCCCAGTTAATGCTTTCTTCCCATACATACGGCCAGCAAAAAAGTAGCTTTCCTTTTAAATCAACGGATTTACTCCCAAATGTCAGAGTCTTGTCTAACGCGGCATGTAAATATTCTTCTCGGAGACCCATTTTTCTTGATATTTGTTTATGTGTTGTTTATTTGTATTACTATATATGTATATTTGTAGATATTTGCTATAACAGCGATTGGGGAAAAATGTGTACAAATGTGTTGTTTAGCCTAATAGTGGAATACGATAGTTTGAATGACGATAGTTGAAATAATAGGAGAAAACTACTAAGATTATTTGCAACAACTCACCGCAATGGTATGCTTCTAGAGAGACAGGTCCAAATGAAGTATTTATATGTCTCAAGGCGAACATGTAAGCCGCAGTTTATTTCTATTTTCCATTGCTCAATAATAAGTCACCTACAAGTATCTTAATTACGTGTTGTTAAGATTACGTATAAAGTGGGAGTAGTAAAATTTTGGAATTAATTAGCCTTGTCATTATATTGTTAGGTATGTATATAGAAATTACATAAATTAGTTAAGTCTCACATGAATAATTAATTAAGTTGTGAAACACACAACCCTAGGTTAAGTCAGTTCAAAGTTACTTAAAACACTTATTGTAAAGGTGCAAGGTAAGCACTTCCCATCGGCTAAAGCCGACGAGTGTCAACGTCCCGTTACATCCGTTATGATGTAACGTCTAGACTTAAGATTGTAAAAATAGGCTCAAGTAGCCACTTGTTAAGTTTAAGATTCTTCCAGACTCTTCAGTGAATAACTGAGAGTCATTCCAGTAACACCTATTTTTAGTTGTTAATCTTCATTTCTTTTTTCCTTTTGATTTCGATTATAAGTAAAAGTAATTAGTCTTCGGATTAATGTAAAATCACACTCAATCGTTTATTCTTAATCATTCCTTTCATCAGCACGATTTCCAATTATTTACAAATTCTTGACAATTACATAAGTAAATAATCCATGAGTTAGGATTTCATGGTATAACCATAACCTACTCTTACATGGTGGCCTTTGTAAAACATTGCCAAAATATTTTTTCCCTGGCGATGCTCCCGAATTACTCTCAATTATCACTCCCCTTGGGAAACAATCGATTTACTTTAAGAATTGATTTCATTACCAGGCAAGTTTGAATAATGTGTCATATTTCGTGAGAATTTTTGAGATTTACAGTTTTGGCCACGCAGAGATTACATTCCTGCATTTTTGACGTTGCAACACGCACAGCTCATTCGGGACTACCCCCAGAGGAGTCAACCAGTATTGACTGTGACCGGTCGAAGAACCCCTCGTAAGTTTTTTTATTGATAAACGGGGTTATTATTTCTTGTCCACGGAAGGCAGACGGATTTACCTGCGCTTCACCGACCGATGCCCTGAGGATTTGGGTATACTCAACGGACAGCCACGGAGCTCTGTACCGTTCCCACCTCATCCAGGAGGAATTTTATATAGTAAATGCACAGTGTTAAGTTTCATATCCATGAACCACCGTCACGGTACGTACATACTTACGTTATAATTTATGTCCGATAAAAAGAAGCCCTCAGCATCCAAACCTGACCCTAAGCCTTCTACAAGTCGCGTCACTCGTAAAAATTCTGACCCTGATTTAAAGGACGCTTCTGAATTAGCCAAGGTTTTACAACAAGCAAAAGCCAAAGCAAAAGCTACCTCTAGCAGTAGTAAAAAGTCACCTCAATTACCTCCGCCATTACCTACAAACACACCACCTCCACCGCCAGTTCCTCCAGTAGTTCCTCCCGCACAAGCTTCTCCTCCGAGAACTCCCAGTCCACAATATTCTACTCCACCAGGCACTCCACCGCCGATCTCTTTACCTCCACCACTCCCTCCACCGTTACCTGCTCTTCCATTAGTTACTCCAGTTACACGAACCGTTCCCTCTTTTAAGCGACAAATATTAAAAGCCCGTAAAATCCAACATTTTTCACGTCACGGACCCTCTACCAAAACTCGCAAAGTCAAACCCTTCAAAATGGCCGCAGCAGCAGCAGCAGCAGCAACTCCAGTCAATGTCACGGTAAATACCGCTCCCATCCATTCCATTGTTGACTTCCAAAAGATTAAACAATTCCTTCCAGCAACTCATGATGTTCATGATTTTATTATTGATGTTCAACGTGTCGTGGCCCAATACCAATGGGATTGGCCCACTCTCCAAGGACACACTCCCAATTTATTAGCTCGTGACCCCTATCAATGGCTGCAAACACAACTCGCCATTGCTCCACCCATTATTGTTAGTATTGATACATTTTTCACGGCTCTCCGTGAACGCTATGCAAAACCCAGACAGGTTTATCTCAATCAATTAATTTCCCGCAAACAAAAAGATAATGAGACGAGTGCCAAATTTTTGTATGATGTTGATAGTATTTGCACTCGCTATGACCCAACCATGAGTCAACCTGACCGTGTTGCTTGGGGAATGGAAGGCCTCCTCCCCAAGTTCAAATCGGCAGCGGCAGGTTTCCCATTTACGAGCATAGCTGCTCTCGTTCGTTTTTGCGAACAACGAGAATTTGCAGATACAACTGCTGGCCCTTCAGATATGGCTGCAAAAGTTAAGTCTTTGGAAGAAACCATCCAAAAACTTACCTTGTCTGATGCGCCTAATGCCCAAGCTAATTTTGCTTTTGTCCCTGGCCGCGGACGAGGTCGTGGCAATGGCCGCGGCAATTCCCATAATAACAATAATCACCGCGGTAACCAAGGCAACATTCACCAACCGGTTCCCCATCAGCCCAGAGGTAACAATAATAATAACAATAATAATAGAGGACAGGCTCAGAACCCCCATAAGGGTATGCAATGTTATAATTGTAATAAATTCGGTCACATCAGTCGTGACTGCCGTTCGGGAAACCAACAGAGGGGGCCCAACCAGCGTGGTCAGGGTCCCCGCCCGAACTTTCGGAACAACAATTTCCGCGGAAACAACAATGGCTTCCGCAACAATCAACAAAACCACGGCAACAATCGCCGGAACGACCAAAATGCCCACAGATTGGAAATTTCATTCAATCCCAATCCGCCCCAAAACAATCAACCTCCCCAGAATCACTTTGCGAATCTTCAATATCCCTCCATAACTTACCCACAATAAATCTATCACCCGCTTCATCAATGTGCCCATATATTATGTGCTATTTTGATGATGTCTCCATTGATGCATTAATTGATACAGGAGCCTCTCATAATTTAATACAAAAGAATCACATCCCCTCCAGTGCAGTCATCACTCCTTGCCCACAAAGATTTGTTATCACAGCAGATAAAGCTCGCATTCCTACGTCCCATATAGCCTCCTTAACGTTCCAACTTGATAACTACTTTTACACAACCGAAGCCCATGTCCTTGAAACGCTCACTCCTCCACTCATTCTTGGCTGTAAGTTTATTACACAATTTGACTTTCATATACATCTGAACTCTAACACACTATACAACTCTCACGTATGTCATTACTTTCGTAAGCATGCATACTCAGCCACCTGCTCATCTGAGTGTGGCTGTTCCTCTCCCGTCAAAACATTATTTACTATACAACTTCCCCCTCGACACCAAATGTATGTACCTACTACTCCACTACACACGTCTCACACGACATTTTTCAACCCTCATCCACTTATCGAAAAACAATACAAAGTAATCTTTCCTCCCGTCATCAACCCAGCAAAAAAATGTTTTGCTAGCCACAAACATTTCCACCTCTACCCAGGTTATTCCCGCTGATACTCTTTTAGGTCATGCTCAACGCTATGATTTTACCCAAAGCTTAAACACAGCTCCGATAATTCCTCAAAATCCAACCCCTTTTACTCCGGAACAACTTCAATCCTTAAATATTAATCCTAAATTAAGGCCAGCTGAACGCGCCTCGATCATTAATCTCCTTAATAAGTATTCATATTTATTTGCATGGACACTTATGGATCTTCAAGTTTGTACCCTTCCTCCCATGCGAATCACGTTAAATTCTGACACTCCAGTTCAGGCTAAACCCTACCGCTTGAGCACCACGGAGCGTGAGATTTTAAAACAAGAATTAGATAAATTAATTCAAGCAGGTATAATTGTTCCCTGTGAAAACTCCAATTATTCCACCCCTGTATTTTTAGTCCGCCAAAAATTAGGTAAATGGCGACTCGTCTGTGATTTTCAAAAACTAAATAAAATCACCGTAGACGAAATATTCCCTCTCCCAAGAATTGATGACTTGCTTTTTCAGTTACGAAGTGCTGCGTATTTTTCCCCCTTAGATTTATTTAGCGGTTATTACCAAGCCCTCATCCACCCGGATGATCAGCATTTAACTGCTATTGTCACTGAATTCGGACTATATATGTACCTACGTGTATGTTTTGGTCTGAAAAATGCCCCTGCCTACTTTCAAAGGCTAGCTGCTCGTACTCTCGGTACTTTAAGATACACACACGCTGTATCTTATATTGATGACATTATACCCTACAGTAAAGACTTTCCCTCTCACCTGGTCGCCATAGAACTTGTATTTCAACGATTAGCTAAAGTTAATTTTCGCATGAATCCCAAAAAGTGTTTCTTTGGTATGCAAGAACATGTAGTATTTGGATTCTTTTTGTCCCAAAAAGGTTTATCCACTGAATCAGCAAAAGTGGCTGCAATTATGCAACAACCCAAACCTAATAATTTAGAAACTCTACGTAAATTTTTAGGCACTATAGGTTATTATCGCAGATTTATTTGGAACTTTGCTCAAATAGCTGCTCCTCTCCAAGGATTATTGAAGAAACATTCTCTTTATCATTGGAGCCCAGACTGTGATAAGGCATTTTTGACTCTCAAAAATGCGCTATGCACAGCTCCGGTCCTTAGACACTATGATCCCACACTCCCATGTATTTTATATACGGACGCAAGTAATTTAGCCATAGCTGGCATTTTACATCAACAATTTGAAGATGGTGAACACCCAATTTATTTTATTTCCAGAGCTTTGACTCCAGCTGAGAAAAATTGGGGTGCTACCGAAAAAGAATGTTTAGCCGTAGTATTTGCCACAAGAAAGCTTCGAGAATTTTTATATCTCAAACCTTTCATAATTGTTACTGATCATCATGCTTTATGTTATTTAAAATGCCAACGTAATCCCACCGCCCGACTTACTCGTATGGCTGTAATTTTAGAACAATTTCGCTATGTAATTAGGTATAAGAAAGGTACTCTACATAGGAACGTAGATGGTGTCTCTCGTTGCCCCTACGCCCTCTCCACTACAAAAGACACGGAAGATGATCTTACAATCCCAGGTCTTACAGCCCAATCTCCCACATCCAGCCCCAAACCACTCCCAGCAATACCTCTCATTAATCCTGCTGATTTAAAGCATGCTCAAGCTATTGATCATACTTTAATTAAATTATTGCAGAAAAAGCGCTCCAAATTAATTCCCAATGATGATGGTATTTATTTTATTCAATTTAATCCCCGCAATCCTAAACTTTTAGTCATCCCTAAAGCTATGATTCCCCTCGTGTTACAAAATGCTCACAATCATCCCCTTAGTGGTCATTTGAATTTTCAAAGGACTTTGGCACGTCTCCGTCCATTTTATTGGTGGAGATCAATTACATCAGACACATTTAAGCACTGTACTCATTGCCCAGAGTGCCAAAGTCGCCAGCACCTCACCAAATTACGTATGGACAGTTTGAAAAACATTCCCATAAAAATTCCAGCGAGCACATATGCTATGGATTTATTAGGCCCCTTTCGTGAAACTCCAAGAGGCAATAAATATGTACTCGTCCTCACTGACTTATTTACTAAATGGGTACATACTTCCCTCCTTCCCAACAGAGAAGCTGCCCATATAGCCATGCATTTGGAATCTTTTATTTTAACATTTCCAGGCATGTCTATATTAATTTCTGACGGAGCTGCGGAGTTTAAATCTGCGACTCTACAAGAATTATTAAAACGGTTTAATATTACACATCATGTAAGTATGCCCTTTCACCCCCGTTCCCACGGAATTGTAGAGAGATTAAATCAAACTCTCGCAATTATGCTCAGCAAATTTGTCTCGGACAATCAGTTAGATTGGGACATATTTGTTCCATATGTAATTACTGCATATAATACTTCCGAGCATTCAGTTACAAAAATTTCCCCTTTTCAAGCATTTTTCGGTAGAGCTCCTCCAGCCCCTCTACTCAACTCCATTCCCAATACACTTTTACAAATGACTCAGCTCAGCGCTTCTCAGGTCAAAATCATGCATCAAAGAATATCCCAATTAATTAAAAAGGCTCAATTACAAGCCAAAGAACGATTTGATGCTATGTATCAACCCTTAGAGTTTAAAGTTGGTTCCCACGTTAGATTTTATCTCCCTCAGCGAAAAATTGGTTTGTCTGACAAACTTCTTTGTCGTTGGGTTGGACCCTATACCATAACTTATATTGATAAGAACAATAATGCTGACTTAGTTTTAACCTTTCCCTCTACTAAGCTTAGACCTAGTATTAAATGTCACCTCTCCCAACTCAAGCTCATAAAAATTGATTTGGGGGATGGCATTATTCATCCCGAGTATGTATATACTACGGAAGACCAGCACGAATTTGACGCTTGGTTGACACAATTTCCCTCCGACACCCCAGACTCCGGTTCCTCTCTCCCTTCTCCCATCCGTAAAGCTTCTACACGTCCTTCACGCAAAATGAAAATACAACCGTCCACTTCATCTGAAGACAGTCCAGTTAAGCGTTTAACTTCTCCTCCTCCAAACTCCTCGCCACAAACTTCTGGTTATCACTCCACAAAGTTGAAATCAATTCTCAAACCACCCCAATCTATTGATACGAATCATCCCCTTCGACGTTCTGTACGTTTAAGAAATAAAACAAAGAAAGTTACATTTTCCCATGTCTGACCACAATGACCAGCAACAATCCCCAGTCCCCGCCTGTGTACCCTTATGTACCAGGCATTGTCCAATACCCGACAACTCTGGGTATCAATCCTGCTATCCGCCTCTCCGACAACCCATGGACGGAATTGATCAAAGTTTATCTCCCCGGCACCCCGGACACACTCATCTGTTGCCCGGTATCAATCTGCACAGTTCAGATATTTCCATATCAATTTGCCGACGCGTCTGGGAACGAACTACATTGTTACGACTCCTCAACTCCTATTCTCAAGAGGACCTTCCGCCATGTTGCTGTCGGAATTGTATTACCAGACCAAGTTCCTTCTCTTCTGGATCAGTTGAGCGCAACTTACTTTCAAGCAACGGTGAAACAATCACAGATGTGGAACGAATTTCTTCTACAACTACGCGACGCCCCACCGAATTACGTCTCAGCGACGCCCGTTATTTCAATCGAACCGCAAATTCGGTTCGAACAAATATCTCGGGCATGGTTGGAATCAGCCAACACTTGTGCCATCCAAACACGTCGATCCAATTGGGTCAAGAAACACGGGCCGCGTCAAGGCCCGACTCTGACATTGCCTCAACAACTCCTGACAACTGCTCCACCGGACCCCATTCAAAACCCTCTCGCCCAGCCGCCTCAACCAGGCCCTGTACATATACCTTCACTTCCGAAAGTGACTTCAGCGGAAGTGATGACGACAGTTTGCCAAACTCGCCCTCTCCCAACTCTGACGCCCGGCCCCCCGCCAACGACTCATATGATGACTGGTACGACGCCTGTCAAGCCGCCGCAGCAATGGACTCAGACGACTGGGACGGTGATCGACCTCAGACCCCAACCGATAATGGAAACCATACAACTCACTCCTCTCCATCAACCTCACCGAATCTACCCGGAACTCGTTCTCAACGAACAAGGGGAATTTGTGGAAGCCCCGTCAACTTTTCAACCTTAATAATTATGATTTTTCTTTTTATCTTCGCCTGTGAAAGTGCTCCACTAGGTATTTGGGGAAGCCTCCCCAACCTATCCAAAATCACTGGTGCCGGAACCAACCTCAACATGGCCCGGACCAATTCAATGCATAAGATGGTACCTCTACAACGGTCAGTCAGTATCCAATCATTACCTTCCATGGCTCAAAACGGTAACAAAAATTTTGATCTTCCCATGCAGGCTGCACCTGCCAAGAAAAATAATGCAGTCAAAGTTATGGCTGCTGGAGCTGCTCTTATGGTAGCCCCACCAATTATTAGTAAAATCTTAGATTTCATTCCCTCTCGCTCCAACACCTTCCCGGAAATTCCTAAACCTGACCAGGAAAGCCTTCCTTCTCCTCAGCCCACTCCCTCCCCACTCGAAAAACGACTTTTGATAAATTCACCAATTACGATTGACGATTATAACGATGATACTTTAAAACCATTCAAAGATGTTAATACGTATGATGCTAACATAACACAAATGTTAGAAGAATGGAAATCTATTCATAATTCTTTTCTCTCTTTACAGAATAAGAAGGATGAGCCCGGCCAGACAGTTACTCTCACTACTACCCTCTCTCCGCCTGTCCATGCTAAACAAACAGCACCGGAGCCCATTCTTCCCGTTCTTCCGGTTCCAAAGATGGAAATTGGCGTTGGCGAGGGAGATTCCCAAGTTCTTCTCCGTATTTTTACCTTGTCAAGTACTGCCCTTTCAACCATTATTGGTTTTGGTTTAATTGTATATGGTTTATATTGTTATTACCGGTATCGTCAGCGAAACCGCCAGAACTCCCGAATCTCCCATGCCCTGCCCAGCGCCTACTTCATCAATAATCCCCGCCCACACAACCATGACCCGTACCCACCCATCGTGGCCCTCAACAATTTATCCAACCAGCTGTCTGCCCGGACTCCAGCCTAGTGTTAAGCTCACTTTGATTTTCTAACGATAAGATGTACTAATACAATATTGATTTTACACCTGTTATCACCTTCGCCTTAAATGATTACAGTTTGTGTACTAGCTTGTAAAGAAAAACACAAAAATAATTTTTTTTTGACCTATCTCTTCTTTATTCTACCTATCTTTTGTTCAATCATACATACCAATTGTACCAACACAATATGAATTTTAGAAACAAATTATTAAATTTTGGGGACAAAATTTTCCCCGACCGCGCGGGATGTTAGGTATGTATATAGAAATTACATAAATTAGTTAAGTCTCACATGAATAATTAATTAAGTTGTGAAACACACAACCCTAGGTTAAGTCAGTTCAAAGTTACTTAAAACACTTATTGTAAAGGTGCAAGGTAAGCACTTCCCATCGGCTAAAGCCGACGAGTGTCAACGTCCCGTTACATCCGTTATGATGTAACGTCTAGACTTAAGATTGTAAAAATAGGCTCAAGTAGCCACTTGTTAAGTTTAAGATTCTTCCAGACTCTTCAGTGAATAACTGAGAGTCATTCCAGTAACACCTATTTTTAGTTGTTAATCTTCATTTCTTTTTTCCTTTTGATTTCGATTATAAGTAAAAGTAATTAGTCTTCGGATTAATGTAAAATCACACTCAATCGTTTATTCTTAATCATTCCTTTCATCAGCACGATTTCCAATTATTTACAAATTCTTGACAATTACATAAGTAAATAATCCATGAGTTAGGATTTCATGGTATAACCATAACCTACTCTTACAATATAATACATGAGATTATATACACGAGCATTCTCACGCCGAGTTTTGTTGGCAACCCACTGGTTTTTATTTGTAGCGTTATGGATGTGTATCACATATTTTTGTCCAATTATGAAACTGAATATTATTAGATTTCCTGTTAAATTCACGGTCGACGATAGTTGAATTAATTGGAGAAAACTACTCAAATTATTTGTAACATTCACCGCAATGATATGCCGCAGTTAATTTCTATTTTCCATGGCTCAAATATAAGTCACCTACTAGTATCTTAATTACGTGCAGTGCCCCGCATGGGTACAAAAATGTTGTACCTGGACCTGAACCTGAATCATGGGTACATGGATTTTTTGAACCTGTACCCGCACCTGTACCTGGATACCTGCGTTCAATTTTCCTGAACCTGTACCTGTGCTTAAACTAAATCAGGAGTACCTGTACCTGAAAAGTACCTGTACCCAGAAAGTACCCAAAAACGTACCTGTACCCGGGTATATTTTAAAAGTACCTGAACCTACCCGGGTATTTTCGATTGTACTAATTTAAAGGATTTCCAAAGTAACATCACGAATTTTTTCTTTAAATAATACAAATTTTTTTGGATTCAAACTCGACATCTAATTTCTGTCAATCTTTGAGACAAAACCATTTCCTGGTCGTATCTCCACTCATTGATAAGAGTTTATGCATCAGAAAATTTGGGCCAAATGAGAAGGCTCGCTTTATCGGTACTCCATTCCAGAAACGACTAAAAAATCTCTCCCCATTCGAGCTAATGCTGGGTAAATAACCTCGTCTTCGTATATGGTGGAATTAATTTTCATGACTGAGGTCATACATATAAATTTTAATTCAACATGTTTCAAGGTCAAAAATTTTGATTTGTTTTAAACTCGACAACACCTTCGTATCTGTTACTTGGAAATAATTATTGACTAAAAAGTACCTGAATGTTCAGGTATTTTGCATTCAGGTTCAGGTATTTACCCAGCGTGTACCTGTACATGATGGGTTTATACCCAAAAGATTGGTTTTTGTACCTGTACCCATACCCATACCTGAACCTGAATTTGTAGGTATCTAACGACTGAACCTGAACCTGTACCCAAACTCGATGGCTACAAAAGGTTTGTACCTGATACACACCTGTACCTGAACCTGTACCCAAATACCCGGATAAAACCTGTACCCATGAGGGACACTAATTACGTGTTGTTAAGATTACGTATAAAGTGATTGTAGTAAAATTTTGGAATTAATTAGCCTTGTCCTTTTATAAAACATGCGTTTATATACACGAGCATTCTCACGCCGAGTTTTGTTGGCAGCCCACTGGTTTTTATGTACTTATTTGTAGCGTTATGCATGTGTATCACATATTTTTGTCCAATTATGAAACTGAATACTATGTGATTTTCTGTTCAAAATACAGTCCTTAAGTACAAAATCTTGTTGAAGTTTGAAATTGTTTTGTAATAATCCCATCGTTAGCCACTAGGACATAAAAGCAACAGCTGATTGCTCGAGTATTAGATCGAACTTAGAATATTTTTGCTCTCCTCTGCTCTGTACTGATTGTGAGTTTGGTTCCTTATATGTGAGGATTAGAAGGACCATATCAATGAGTCACACAACATTTGAATGCATTCCTACTGACTGGGTATTAAATGCAAACAAATGTATGTAAGGGACATTTAGACACAATTTACAAATTGAAAATAAATACACAGCACACGCCACTAGTGGTCGGACCGATTCAGTCCGGGACCGAAAATTTTCGATTCGATTCAGTCCGATTCAGTTCGATTCACGATTTTTTCGATTCAATCCTCAATTGGACTGAACCGAACGATTCAATCCACAATGTTGGACCGAATTGAATAGTTTTTCCTGGACTGCAGTCCAAACGGTTTGTGCGAGCAAATATTTGTGTGTCCCCACATTTCACAACACTTAAACAGGAAGTGAGTGTACTACAAACATTTATTTGTACAACATCCATGTTAATTAATTTTAGAGGTAATTGTTCAATTTGTGTAAGTTTGGGATTGCTGTCATACTAATTAAAGGGAGACCATTGCTCAAAATTACGTACGTAGATTTTTATGTACCCATTGAAATTTTGTCTGAAGTTGACATTACAGTATATACAGAGTTGGACGAGGACGAGCCTTAGGGATGTCCATTTTTGAAAATTAAAAATGGTTTAGTCTTTTTTGACTTCTGAGTCACGACAATCCAAAATGGTACTGTGCTGATAAAACATAAATAATAATTTATACTCACATACGCTGAAACTGCAGTTC
This sequence comes from Allacma fusca, assembly GCA_947179485.1. Lineage (NCBI taxonomy): Eukaryota > Metazoa > Arthropoda > Collembola > Symphypleona > Sminthuridae > Allacma > Allacma fusca. Next base: position 39,664,728 of record OX359245.1, read on the forward strand.
GCAGGTACCAACTCACTAATGGAGATTGAAATGGCAAAAACTTAAGATTTTAATAACCACGAAAGGCAAACGGTTTTCGATTCGATTCAGTCCATTCGGTGTAACCGAATCGAACTGAACCGTTTTTTACTGGACCGAACCGAAAAACAATTTTCGGTTCAGTCCAGTATCCTAACTGAATCGAATCGAAAAATCCTGGACCGAACTGAATCGTTCCGACCACTACACGCCACAATAACTCTTTAACCTGAGTAAATTTATCTTTACAAACGAAGAGAAGTTGGGCGATTTCAAATACCATATTTTCAAATATTTGGCTTGTTTAACGAATTGAACACTTGAGTTTCTCTCAAAGTTAAAAGGATTTCGGAAACACGTGTAATGTAAAGTTTTTGTTGCAATTACATATTTAATTATCAATGTAATTAAAATTAAATTAACCTAAACAAACTTACTCTAAATACTCTAAAAAATCAAGTCTCTTTTCAAAGCCTGAAATCTACTGCTTTTAATTCATGCTCGTAATAACCTTCAGTTTATCAAAAGGATTTTTGGTGCAATTGTTTCAACGTCGGAAACAGAAGACGTTGTGTCACCGCGGAGAAGGCCACAACAGAGGTCGCGGACAAAGTACAGGGCAAGGGTTGTATAAATGGCATCTTTCTTCAAATAACCTATAGTTAAGCCCCATCGATCGTGACGTGCTGTAACAAGCTCTGTCTTTGGTTTAACTGTTTACAGTATGTTGGAATTCGAAGTGATGGGATGTACGGATCGACAACCAATCCGACTTATTACAACCTTTTGAACGGGTGGGTCTGATTGTGATACCACTCGAACCTGAGCTTGTAATTGAAGTAGTAATTAAAGTGATTTGACTCGCAGTGGGGAATTTTTAGGAGTAGTGAGGCTCCTGAGTCTTCGTTATTGTCCCTGATTTGGGGGTCGCACGATTTTGCGGAGGACTGGACTCACTATCTTATTTTGCAAATCAGGAGAACTCGCTATAGTAAGATTCTTTTACAGCAACAATTCATAAACCTTCCCTTATAGTTCCTCAGACCGGAATAATTACTGACCTGGGAAGGCGATATTACAGTAGACAGATGTATCCCAAACAATGTTTCAAAGTATATTTTAAAGGAGTTAGGATATATTCCCTCCGACACAATCCCTCCGGTTATATTCCCTCCGGATATATTCCCTCCGACCACAACCCCTCCCTGTTTGGAAATAATCCCTCGCACAAATATTTGCCACTCATATATGCAGAAGTGTTCGTCACTATGCCAGCAAAGCAAACGCAATGCGGATCGTATGGTGACTCGGCTCAACAAATAACATATGCGCCAGTTGGGCTAGTAACAATTTGTTGACGAAAACTCGCGTCCAGAACTCATCAAAGAAGATGATTTTTTACGGAAATGTTATTAACAAATGCGAAACCATGCATTACAGCAACTTGATTTTTCTGGTCATTATAGTTTAGTCATTGGTTGGTGCAATCAGTTCAATCTTCATTATTTCATTCAAGAGTAATTATGTAGCTATACTTGTAGATATTGTGAGGCCTGAGATTTAACTTGATGTAGCTTCTTTTTAAAAAGGAATTTGGACAATTCCAACTGTACTTAATTATTTGAGGATTGTTAAATTTGGTTGCCATAGTGAGCGTAAATTTATCGGGTGTTTATACAAATAGTCCGAGGGAATATCTCCTCTCAAGGAGGGAATATGTTCAGAGGGAATGTGTTCGAGGGAATATAACCCGAGGGATTGTGTCGGAGGGAATATATCCGAACACGATTTTAAATGGCAGGCCGCGCGCAAGGCGAATTGTCCCAACCTTTGTCTCTAATCTTCTGCTCCTTCCCACAAATTTTAACGTTGCAACCTTTGTGATAGCGCCAGAGGGATATTCCACGAAACTTCCTACTAAAAATGAATATTTGGAAAGCCATTTCGAGACGGTATAATTAATTATTGACGTTGGAAATTTTGGTTTTTCCGAAAACATCGTGACTTTTGCTACATTGCTTTATACAGAGATTTTGAGGTGAAGGGATAAAGCAAATTTGTTTGAAACTAAAAAATGTAGAGGAATCGAATATTTTGCTCCGTAGTATGTAGATAACGTTGGAAGATAAATTGTTTCTTGGCACCCTGTACAGGTATATCCCCATAAGTCTGTTACAAAAATATACACTTGCAATGTACGGATGATATGGGCTCAGCCCGAAAAGAATCCTGAATAAAGAAATTTAATTTTTAATTTTTTTAATATCCCCATAAGTCCTACAATTGGAAAAGTGATTAATGTCATTTCTATTTATAACATTCACTTGCACTATTGTCCTGCAGTCCGGCACATTGCTCAGAGATTAACTTATTGTTGGTTGTCGTTGACGTCGTTGTATGTGATGCTAATGAAGCGAACTATACGAAATAAAATATATTTTCCTCTCCTTAAGCCCATTATATAATTACTCTATAATATAGAGTCTATATACCAATAAATCTCCAGCATCAGGAAATTCTACATTATGTTACAAAATGTAAGATGAGAAGGAACAGCAAATGCTAATTTCCATGGTGTCCTACAGTAAATGCACATTTATTCATAAACTATGTGCAATAAATGGTACATACATATACAAGTGAATACTCACATATACCATGTGTATCAGCATAAGCATTTCATATTATTCCCACTCTCACAATTTGATTACATACAGATATAAGGATTTTATTGTTTTCAAGTGAAATAGGATAAATAAATAAGTCTTCAATAATATGTCATAATTCAACTCGCAATAGGCTTCAGGCTCTGTATAGCTACTTGAAAGGTTCTTGTAAATCTGCCTTGAAGAATGGCCTCAGCCTTGGTGAACCAACAGGGAAACGTAGTCAGATTATTGATTTATAAAATACCTTTTAAAAAACATAACTATCGAATGTTCTGTTCGGTAAAATCTTCCAATGCAAGCCCTAATATATGCAAGCCCCTAATCCTTGTTGTAAGTGTTGTTGAGCTGACTCATATCAATTAAGAATCTCCAGCGCGGCAAAGCCTGGGAATATTTCTTAAACTGCGGATAAAAGGGGATTTTACGTATTAACATTGAGGCTGCAAATGTTTTTGAACTGATATGAGAGGGAAATGATTATACCGGTACATAATCAGATCCGGAATTCCCCTTCGGATCTGAGCTTTAAATCTAACTTCCACCAAGTTCAATGATGAAAGAGCACTCGACAAATAAACTCCATATGGATGGATTTCCTCTAAAATATCCCTCTAAAATATCCCTTCAATTATGGTTCCTGTCGTTGAGAAGGTCTGGTCGTTAAATGGGTCGTTACAGCTTAGATTATTGTAGATAGGAATCCATAAATTTTATTAATTTCCTTCCACTTTGTGGATTTCCACGTATATCCTATGAGGGTTTATGAACGATTAAAATTTGCTTGGAGAGAATCTAAATAGTTGAGAAAATTGCCAAGGTGGAAGCCCTGACTTTTATTTACGCTCAATGTTAATGTCTTCCGAGGTACGCGGTAATAACTTCATATACTAGGAACAGTGTATGACTACTACCTGGCATGACCTATGGCTTAAGTACAGAGTGATTCTAAAATATCCTGGTGACGAATTTAGAGTCCCTGGAAATCATGTTGACACTCACAGCCCTCTCTCAAACTTGCTGCAATGCTGATCTCCATTTGTTTATTTAACCAATGCCCGGATCCTGACAGGAATCAGTTCGGAGTCAAACACCAGTGAGGAAGTAGCTCTGGAAAAGAAGAAGGAAATCTAATTCAGGATTTTACTATTCAATAAATTTGTGTCGCAGTTGTGTCAAAACATTCTGCCATTCTTGGGATCAATATTTTGGAGTTTTACAAATTCAAGTAAAATTACAGGAAAATCCCAGGAAAATTACAGGAAATATTTGCGGAGACCGTTTTGCTACAGCGGGTTTGAAAAGTGTGTTCTTTTTAATCGGTTCCATTCAGAGCCACACTTGGAAGTCAGTGGGATTTTCCCAACGCTAATCCTATATCTATAGTTTTAAGCTGTAGAAGCAGCAAGGGACAAATTAGCACCTGAGATGCCCCACATCATCACAGTAATGTAAGTTCTTCCTAACATTTTTTAAATTAAGGCATAGAGAGAATACTACGCCTTACAAACTCTAAGGGAGCTCTTTGAACAACAAATTTCTCAAAACAATCTTTAATTTTTCCTGCAATCATTTAATAATTAAATCTTCCCCACCAACCTTAGACTTCCAACCCCCAAATTATACAGAATTTTGCATGAATTTGAAGGAATGGTTTTTTAAAAACTGGGCAGTGTATAGCAAATATCCAGCAATTTCTGGAGTACCTGGCTTCAACGCAGTATATTATTTCTGCTATTTACATAAAAACTGTAGCTAACAAGCTATTATTAGGAATTCGGAATGAGCATTTTTATTTCCTGCACTCAACATGCAACACTTCTTGCATCAATCAAATGTTCTAAAATAATTATAACAATGTACATAAATCCTGTATTTTTCCAACCACTTGATACAGTGAGCTCTCTTTGTCTCTAAAACAGCACTCCTCCAAGGAGTAAAATTTAAATTTCGTGACGGAATGCTCCGAGGAGGAAAACAAATTAAGGGGTAAATGGGAATGTATGTATGCTTGCCCCAAAATCAGGACTAAAAGCTCTTACATATAGGAGTTTCCTAAAGCAAGATATTACACTATTTTCAGTCCCGCAACCTAGGCTAAAAAAAATGTCAGGGATTCCTATACTGCAGTTTCTGATGGCCATTTGTAATGTGTACAGTTCTTATGGGCATGGAGGAAAAATCAAGATATGTGAAGGTTATCAGTGAATGTCATAGTACTAAAAATTTTTAGCAATGGGAAAAAAAATTGCTATAGGACATTCACATTCCAGTACTTGATCGTAAAAAAGCAGCAAGGATGTGATTTCTCCTTTGATTTAAACATTAAGATTGCTGCTGGGTTTGAATGTTTTTAATGACTTATGCTTGGATCGATTGCTGCATATTTCCCTTCATTGAGTTATTACAATCCTTGGGGTATTTAAACATTTAAAGGATAATATCCTGGAAATGTTTAAATACACTTTCCAGAAGGTGCTCTTAATTTTGTCATTTCATGTTTCCAGTGCTTACCCCCGGGACTGTGGGATTTGGAAGATGAGATTAAGTGGTCTCACGGATCACCAGTACTGCTTGCTGAGGAATGTGAATCCGATGCTTAAGAGGAAATCCTACGGAACTTTCCTGACTGCAAAGTGGCGTAGTCAAGGTGCAGGTGGGATTTTTTTAAAATTTAGAATTAAATTTAAATTGCCAGATTTCTTCAAGTTAATTCAAGCTCCATTTTAAATTACTGTGAATCGAGCAGGACATGGCCGATACATTCCGATGCCTTTTATCACCCCAATGCTGAATATCCTGGAAGACTGGGGCTACTCTCTCGTATGTATCAATGATGTGGAGAAACATACGGGATTGGGGAAAATCTGGACATTCCGACTGAACCGATGCAGTCCCTTCTTCGACTCGCTAATGACGTCCCGATGGTACAGTGACCGCTACAATTACTACCACATGCGATATCCCTCTCTGTCATCCTACTACATGCCACCCGCCCTAATGCATTGCTAGAGAACTGTATAGTGTCGGGGTAACCTTAAAAAAACTTTACATCTTTTATATTCCATCGATGAATATAAAAGTTTTGTAAAAAAAACATTTAAATACATTCAAAGGACAATTTGCAAAATAAGTTTGAGGAAACAACTTGGACGCAATTAACTGACGCATGTATGTATATGATATCCCATGTATGTATACTTACACTTCCTAGCTTAAACATTAATAATTACTCAAAAAAAAATACTTTCTATATACTAAGAAAATAAGGAGTAAATAATTATTGTGCTTACACATGTAACATCGCATCAAAATAATTTCTGTATATACTAATCTCTTCACTAAATATTCAATCCAACTTTGCAAAAATGGTGGCTTTGGAGGAGGATGCTCTCACTTGAGGATTTCAACGTATACATATCTCACCAGTTACCTGTAATTGTAATACATTGATACTAGCTTACTTAGTAGAACACAGGATACAGTACACACACATAGTTACTTTATAGGTTGTGTGAGAAGGGTCAATCAAGTATATGGACACGTATATAACTTATTCATCGATATACAATTGATTATCTGTATAACACAAAATGTACAACTAATGGGTCGTGTTAGAATGAGATAATTTGGAAATAAAGTTATTTCAAATTCAAATGGGAATTGTTCGAAAAATTTATGTTCTTCACATGTGTGCTATGTGCTGATTTATTTATTTAGGAAAAAATAATAGCATTCATTTACATTAACAATTTTAATAGTTTACTAAGGCTCAAGTCCATTCATTCTTATGTAGAGTGTTTCAGGTTTAAGTGTTTACTTCGGAATTTGGCCAAGGATTCAATGACCTTAAAAACATAGTTTCATTATGCATTAGGCAATCTAATGTTTTGAGAAGGGAGAGATCTAAAGTTATTACTAGCTTTAGACAATTTTAAACTTGAAATGTGGGTGAATAGCCAGCCTTGTACTGTATGTGCTTATAGTGGGGAACTCGAAACATTTTATATACAATGGGTCTTGTTAGCCAAATACAGATATTTGTTATAGTAAACCTTTATTGCAGAAAAAATCAAAGTATAATCAATCATTGTAATAATTGGATTACGTAGTTAATGCTTATAAAACTACTTTTATTATGCCAAGCTTTCAAACACGAACAGTGCGCTCTTCTTCAGGACCTAAATATGGCTGCCCATAAATGAAAAGAAAATTTATAAGAAATAAGCCTGAACCAAATTTGATTTAAAATTGGGCAGTATAGAATAATTGTAGATTAACTGTTTATATGTATCTATGGCAGATATAAGGTTATTATTATTCAATATAATAGTGACTGCTATTTTACCTGTTCCAGCTCAAAAACAGCCACGTGGAAAATCACACCCTTGAGACCATGTACTAAAAACAATAAATTGGAACTACATATATTACAATTGTTGCTATCTGGGCCCTATTTCATAAATAATACAACCCGACAATGACAATTTTACAAGTACAATTGTATTATTGACAATTTACAAGTACAGGCGTTTCATAAACAATTCTCAAACCAACCGTAATTACTGGTGCATATTTACAAGTTGTCATTGAGGAGTAATATCCAAGATCCGGGAATTGTCATACAGTATATAAGCCAATTCAAGTACTCAGTTTGATAAACCGTGCTGACGCCCAATCCCATGGTACTATGACCCGTTTCTAAACCATGTCATTACAGTCAAGAGCTGTTGCTCCACCAATTTTACTCACAATATATTTAAATGTACATTTGGATATTCTGAATTATTCGATAAAGTATCTAGAATGAATTGTGATTTTCAAAATTGACTCGGGGTTTAAATTTTCTCCTTGCTCTTTCACGAGGATCATTTTGGTCACTTTCACTACTTGTATCGAGTAAAAAATTCATAATTTACTGTTTAAAATCTGTCTAAATCAATATTATTTATATACAATATATCTCTATATCTATATCAAAACAATTTTATAAACTCTATTTACAATTTGACAGTGGTTTAAGGTACTGTCACTTTTGAGCGACAATTGTAAGTCACTTGTAATTACGCTGGTATATGAAACGTAATAATTGTAAATCATTTACAATTTCCTGTCATTGTCAGTCGATTTTTCCTGTCACTGGTCATTGTCACACTACGGTTTATGAAATCATATTTCAGTTGACAATTGACAATTTGTCACTTTTCACCTGTAATTGTCGGATTGTAATGTTTATGAAATAGGGCCCTGGTTGTAAATTCTCCAACTGCTATGTAATTAGTAATTACTAATTACTGACTGTGAGAAAATACTTCAAACATAAATCTCCCATCAGGTTTCAAGTTCAACGAGTTTGTTGAGGATAAAAGTCAGTATAATGTCGTAATTTATTTGCTTCAAATTTTAGTTTTAGGAAATACGGTCATATACATAGATATTAATAGATAGCTTCTACCTTGCAAACCAGGGGAATAAAGTTATATGTACTCAACCCTTCTGAATAACAACCTTCAGATGTGAGCTTAGCCATAAGAGATAAGGTCCACCATTCAGCACTCAGCAAAGCAGAGCATAGTCCACACACGTATGTACATATGCAATTGAATCAGATCCACTCATTGTCAGTTAAACTACAAGACAGTGATTGTAATAATTATTATTGAAACATTAATTGAACAAGGTACAACAATGGAGCCAACCAGTAATGTTACACTGGCTGGGTGATTTCTTTGCAAATAAATTCGTTTTTCTAATAGGTGCCACTGGCTATGTCGTTAGGGCTCTTTTAGAAAAATACTTTGTGGATGTCCTCAAGTTGTCAAAGTTGTTCTGGGCATACGTGGAAAATCTTCAGAAGAGCGAATATATGAGGTCCTTGACACTTCGGTATGCCTAGTAATTTAATTAATCTCGTTGACATGCTTTGGCAACTAGTGGGGTAAAATATTTGTAAAGAGTTGTAGTAAGTAGTGGCATTATTAACAATTGAGAAAGAATGTTTTTTAAATATATAAGTTTTGAATGTAAAATTTTCAGTAAAATTCGCTAAATATTTGGAACCATACGGATAATTCCAAAGAGTCCGTTATATGAAACTGGGTTAACTGAAAAAAGTCATGGCAGTAAATGGGGATAAAGCCAGCAAGAAAGATTAAAAACACTTGAATGTCAGATTTTTGTTCATATAATTATGACAATATAACTTGACAACACCGGTGAAATAAAGTCTCTGAAGGGTCCTGCTATGGACAATGAAAATGATATCCGAGGTTCATTTAAAAAAAAATTAAAGGACTGGTGAAAGCGTTACCGTGACCAAATGTGATCGTGAATTCGTGATCGAACAGAAACTCGTTGGAATTCTGCTTTTCCCGCGTGAACTGAATGGTTCATGGTTCAATTCAGTTCGTAGAGTAAAACCGAACTGAATTGAACTGAAATTTGTCTAACTTAATTGAACCAATCTAATTCAATTCAATTCAGCGTATAAACTGAATTGAATTGATTTTTTTGAACCAAACTGAACCAGTCCGACCACTGCATGGCTGGTTTTGTCATGGTAGCTTCATCCCAAAGAATTATGGTTTCGAAGGTCGGATTAGGACAACCTGTTCATTAGGTAAAATTGAAGATGTACGCTTCCAAGGGAAGCGGAATGACTGAATTTTAATCTTGGAACGAGCTGGTTCGCTACTCGTAAATAATAATACTGCAATCCCAGTCGAAGCTACATCTATTGGCGAAGTTTCTATTGCCTGAACTAAATGTGCTAGAGCTTCAAAAAAACGTTTCCCCACTGCCAGCAATATCATTTCACAAGAAACAAAATTGACTCTGAAATTTTGGGATTCTACACGGATTTCAATATTTGGTGGTACATACGGTATCCTAGCTAAACGCATAAAGAGCTAAACGTATAACAGCTAAACGCATAGAGTTATACGCATAATCAGCTAAACGTATAAGGTATCTAAACGCATAATCATCTATACGTATAAGGTATCTAAACATATAATCGTCTAAACGTATAGGCTTTAAAAACGTATAATCGGCCAAACGTAAGTATAAGGTATCTATTTAAAAGCATTTACATGTACATTTAATACATGTCCTTGCAAGACCATCGTCGCTAAAGAGTAGAAATTGTCTCATGCATATTCAACCAACGTCTACATGTAATTTCAATAAAAGGAAAATAGTCTACGGAAAGGCAATGCGTACAGGTAAAACCCACGCGAATAGTTTGAATCCCACTGTTTATCAGGAGCCGTTGATGACCCCGTAAAAATCAGTATTTACGCCAGTTACTGTTATTTGCCTGACTATATTTCCGGGAGTGGCTTATAATATATTTGATTTTCTTGGACCGATCTTGTCAAGTTTTTCCAAAATTTACGTCAATGAACTGCGTCAACGTTTAGGTAATTTGAGCCACAAAAAGGGTACACGTATGGATTGTTCCAGGGGTGGATAATTAAAATAATTTTTACCCTGGCCCTAACCCCCAAAATGGATTTGTGGACATTTGCATGTATGTAATCTGAGGGCCTTAGTCAACATTTTTGTTACCCTGGCCCTAGATGTTTTACAGGGTGGGCCACCCCGTAAATCCACCCCTGAATTTTTCTAGAACTCAAAATTAACATGTTTGCTGGAAATCTTGTAGGATTTCCGCTGAAATGCTGTAAAGTTTAGTTAGTAAGTAGTAAGTAAAATTGAATATAAAAAATTTAAACCATGCGTTACATTTTTGGCTCCGGTGACCTCATTGAAGCAGGATAATAAATAAATAAGATCATCATTATTAACTTAATTCTTGTAGCTTACAATCAAAATAGGTGTTTTGCAGAGCTTTATATTTGCAAAAGCAGGTGTCAAAAACGTGTTGCAAAGGGAATTCAAAATTATATTTGTTACTATTCTAAAACTGTTTGAAAAAATTAATTTTGGCGTTTGGTTCTAGAAAATTTCAATGACAGTTTGCACATACATTAGACGGTCCCTGTAATAGTATTGTACTTTGAGACGCCAGCAAAAATATGAAACAAAAAAGACAAAAAACTCTATCCGGAGCCAAATTAAAAGAAATGCGGTAAGGGAAAAATTTTGTCCAAAATTAAGGTTGTAGGATCTAAAATGTTTGACAACGTGATAAAGTTGCGGGCATTTTCGGAAAATCTGGAAATTTTTTATTATTCGACCAGTATTTTTTTCCATTATTTAGAATTTTAGTCAATATGTGCTAATACATGTTCTTTCCATAATTATTTATGAAATTATCCATGAAGACGTGTATGCTCAACAAGTGGTACTCTTCTGGACTTAAATGCATACGAAATACATAATGTACTGACTGAGATTTTTGCTAGGACTGAGACTGATAGGGACTAACGCATGGATACTACACGACTGAGTGGACTGACAGAATGTTAGAATGCTACTTACTTGGGACTATTAGAGTTAGAGGACTTGCCTGTACACATTGCCTGTACTTAGATTATTATTATTAAATATTAGTATATCGTTGGCTAAATTCGAAAAAGTACCATTTTCATTTCACAACCTATGCTTTTTAAACGGGTTCGCAAATGAAAATGGTACCTTTTAAAATTTAGCCGACGATATATTCCTTTTATTTAAATTACATGTAGACGTGGGTTTAATATACAATAGACAATTTGATCCCTTTAACGACGATGCTGCTGCAAGGGAATGTGTAGAACGCTAAATATTATTTTGATCCCTGAATTAAAATACTAGCCTTATTCAAACGAATGTCAATATATACATGTACATTATTATACATTTTGCTACCTTATGCGTTTAGATACCCTATACGTATAGGTGATTATGCGTTTAGATACCTTAAACGTTTAGTTGATTATGCGTATTGAGCTTATACGTTTAGCTGTTATACATTTAGCTTTTATGCGTTTAGAGGTGTAACCGTACATACATACGCTGATCGCTGCATACCTTGTAGCCTACCTAAATTCTAATCAGGTGCAATCCTATTTTCATCGGGGCTATATCTTTTTTTAGAGCCTATATGTTAATAGATGATGGCATAGATTAAAGTCAGGGATGATGTTACAGTGTAATTTCAGGATCAGATTAGTTTAAAAGAGTGTTATCAATTATACTATTCTTTTCGTTTCTATTCAAATTTTCAAATGATCTTCGGTCAGAATGGTTTTAAACATTTCCCACAACTGTACGTGATTACTTGGTGACGCAAAGTTCCTATAATGCACGTATTACAAAAGAAGGCGGAGGTAGTGTCTTTCAACTTCTAAAGTCGAAATGGTATACATTCTCGGGTTTAATTTACAACAATGGCTGGTCCGACGCTTCCATTTTTCCCTAATTGTTGGTATACAAAATGGTATGGAATGTTCACGCAACGAAATTCGTTTCCAGACTCATCTTATGTGTGTAAATCAAACCAAGATGTACAGAAGTGGTCTTGTGCATTTGTATAATAGCCACTTGTCCCTCACATCTCCTGAAGGTGATACATTGGTCAAAGTCTGAATCATTAGTCAATCTACCTATTAATCCTAGCTTGAGTCTATCCACAACCCAAGGGCTAAGCTAAGCATTTAAAAAGCTTAGGTGGTATTTTTATACAAGTATTATAAAAATTATCCATGCTCTTTAAAACAATAAAGATTTCTTTCCTTTTCCCTCGGCTCTGCTTCCAATTCGTAATTTCTTTGGCAAATATTTATTTATGAAGAAAATATCGATGAAGACCGCTGCAAACTAAATATATTTTCTGATAATTATTTTTTTGATAAATTTTGAGAAAATGCAGTCATAGTCAAGGCATGAGTCAGACTCGAACACTGACTCTTAAGATTAAGTTATACAAATGCCTAGACACTACACAAAGACCTATACATGTAGGATAGGCGGACACCTTTGGTATGTATTATGACCAATGCATAAATTCATAGAAGCTAAAGGTAGAGTTATTAGAAGGCCCACGAATTCCTTTCCAATTATTGACATTAGAAATGCACATAATTATTATAGCAGCGTATATTCATGACAATAATTTTGCATGAATATAAGCACACACAGCATTTGTAATGCTCAATGATGCAATTCCCAATAGTTGTACAGTATTCCTTTTAAATAGTATTATAATGGAAAGGTAGCCTCCCTGTCCCTACATAATAACATGCACCACATACGATTCCTGACTCCAATTAATCACAATACTTTCGAAAGGGAAATTCAGATCATTTGTGATATTTAAGGTCGCTCGTATCAAGTGGACGGGGAAGTGTATTGCAAAACAAGTTTGTAATTGTGCGTAGAATCGGTATACACAGCTGTAACGATCTTCGTAATTTCAATTCGGTAGCGTGGCCGAGCGGTCTAAGGCGCTGGTTTAAGGCACCAGTCTCTTCGGAGGCGTGGGTTCGAATCCCACCGCTGCCAATAAATTTTGCCCAAATTCCCCCCTTAAATTAATTAAAACCATGAAGATTTATTATTACTCTGTAACCTGCTCATTTACCATTAGTTGTTGTACATCTTCCCAATAGCCCCAAAGCAATATAGAGTGTTGATTGCCATTACAAGAATTTCCATTGAGCTTTTTACGGCATTATTTTCATATGAGCGTCCCATAGTGTTTCATTTTATTTCTGAAGAAAGTTACGTACGCCATTGATTTTTTAGTAAAGTTTTTTTTTATTACTAATAATGACAACCTCCTTTATGGCTATATCCTCACCCACTCACACACACACATGGGAAGGTAAAGCTACCAGAAATTAAATTGCACAAGTCCAGTACATTAAACGTGTACAAGCAAACAATTATACAAAAAGTCGGGACTCCTCTGTCAAACTAACGTCAAATAACCTAAACCTATGTGAAACAATACACAGACGAGATGTCTGCCGTCGGGGTAATGTTAACAAAGCGATGAAATAAGCGAATTGTTTAAAAATAGTACCTAACATGGGGGTACAATTTTACAGGTGTTGGATGGTAACTGGGTGTTTTTTTTAATAGCAGGACCATACGTTACATCTACGGACTATCTCACATGATTATTTCATAATAATAATGATTAACATGTTACTTTTTCCAGGGAAAATATCTTGACTATAATCAATTGACTTTTAGTATTCGATTTCCATATATATTGCCATAAAGCAGTAGTGATCACAAAAAATGTCGCAATTACAACGTAATCTTAGAGCTGTCATAAGCTTCTGTACTTTTTTTCTCGTACTATTAATAATAATTAAAGATACTGTTGTAATTACTACAGATTACACACACACACACATGTTATGACGCCTGTGCAAGCTTTCCTTTAACATCCTTTATAATTTTCTCTGAACGGTTCACTGACAATGAGGCAATTCTATAATAATAATTCATAAATAGCAATAGGCAATGGCACAGGTCAACGTGTTTCAATTTGTTTTCCTACTTTGTTACATATCCTCCTCCTTTTCATCCACGGTACACACAGCATATACAATTTTTTTTTACATTTAATTATTTAATACCTTACACTTTGTTTAGTAACCTTCTCCAGTGAAGCCATGTGACTTGTATATTCTCTTTGGGGTTAGAATCATTTCCCTATATTTCCCTTTATATAACATTTTTAATATCATACCGAAAGTCTTAGGTTAGGTTAAATATCTTTGGGGTGCTTCTTACTTTTTAGACACGAAATGGTAAATGTTCTTAACTCTATCTCATGTTACCGGGCTCTACTGTTAAAATAACATCCTCAACTTCCAGACGCTTCGTGTCATCTCATGTAATTACTTTCCAAAGAAAAACAAACGGAAACAGTACCCAGTTGGCATTGTTTACATTAAGACTCTTCATGTAAAGGGACGCGTCTACAAAGTACCATAACAATTTCAAACACGGGTATATGTAGGTATACTGGATGTAATTATTATAGATAGTAACAACACTTATTTCTCTTTACATATTACCCTTCACATTTGGATGCATTGCTGGATGTTTGTATACCTAAATATTATTCTTTCCTTTAAAACTTTAAGCTTCTCCTTGTGCTTAGAATTTATTTTATTACAGTTATACATACGTCAGTGTAATTACTATGGGCTTTAAACTGCGTCTGCTTACTTAAGTCCTATATGTAGCTAAAATAATTAACTTCAGCATTATAAGTAACATCCTGTTAACTCACACGTGTTTTCCATGCACACATTTATATTTATATATGTATACCTACAAGTTTAGGTATATTTATGTACAGAGTGTATTCATAAGACGGACATTAGTTTTAAACCTACAAGAGAAAAAAGTTCAGGTTGTGTTTTCATTTTGTTTCTTATATAGGAGAGATCACATTACTGGTCGGGATCGGATAGGTGCAAGTGCTACAGTTTGTATGTAGTAATTAACATTACATAATTTGGTATATAATGTGTGCTTTTATATCATTTATACTTTGTAACAGGAAAAGTACCTTAAGTTTTATAAGTTTGTCCTCACGAATTCGATTCATTTTATAGCTTTCGTTCATTTCCATTATAGCACACTATACAGAGCTTCATTTCATATATGCTCAGCATTTAATTTATCAAGTACGGTATTATTTGAGACTGTCTTTGTCATTACAACTTTTAGGAGGAAAACAATTTTATTTTTGGGAGGTCACAATCTCAGCATATGTGTGAAGAGAGATTAGATTCTAAGAATCGAAAAACAAATGTGAAAAAAAAACATTTGCGGAAAGAACTTTGTGTAATAATTGTTATTGTAACAATAATTGCACAAATGCTTAGAGTAAAAATAATTAAATAATAATTAATCGATAGTCACTATACTGTGTCCCTTGGCGGAACTTTTGTTCCCTAGCGTCACGTAACCACTATAACAACAAGAACCTTTGGAAATGTCATATTTTTACAACCTGAGGATGAAATCCCTTTGGAATTGCGAACCCCCGTTCCGAAGATAATAATAACATTATGGTTAGTACGTTTACAGAGATAGGTCGAAACTTAAAATAAATCAAGGGGTATGAATGATGAAAACATGGTAGGGGCGGGGAAGGGGGGGGGGTAAATCAGTACAGATTGGAAGAAGACTGGAATGAAACTCAGTGGAATAAGGACTGTCTACTGGAATGCCTGGATCGGGTCCTTGTCGGCGTTGAAGATGTGGAAGAATGTCGAGTGGAGTTGATTACTGGAGGTGCTGTGGAGGGTCGATTGGATGTATTTGAGACGACACCAAAAGAACCTCTCCTTTGAACTGAATTCTTCTTAGCTCTGCAGGGATCATTCCGTACCAGGAACTCTTCTAAAGTTTCCCAACCACCCCCGATCCGAACCATGACATGAACTCCTTTCAGGAGCTACACAACAAGCAAAAAAAAAAGAAGAAATATGAGGTAATTACTTTTATATCCATACAAAAGTATCCTATTTTTATAAACGTACATATCCCATATATACATTCTAACAGAGACATATATTATATTACACACATCCTGAGATGAGTTTTCGATATATAAACATAGGAACTATATTCTACAGATCAAAAGTATAATAATTACCCGCACAAACACTGTCCGGCCATTAATTAAATACTTCCCTTCAGAAAGTTTCCGAAGATTGAAATTCTTCCTTGTTTCTTCCACGCAACAGCAACTTTTCCCGGAGATTCGGGCAACTTCGTTCACCTGTACAGACATAAATGATAATTTATCATCTCACTTCTGGGAAACTATAATAATTACTGTTGTTCTCAATGTAATCCCTCAAAATGAATAAAGTTACTTTTAAAGCTCAACCCCTGGAAATATAAACTACTACAGGGAATTCATTTGTTTGGACATTATATACAGTAACAAATTTATATATCTATCTATATCTACAGTAACAGATTGGAACTCTACATTCATATAATTATGTACATAAGTGGTTGCTCTGGATTTTATTTTAAGTGGGATTTAATTAGTAGTTAGAGTTAATTAGTAATTAGGAGGTAATTAAACATGAGCAAACCCAAACCTTGAGGTCCAGATCAGTGGTTCCTTTAAAATCTTCCACGGAGGGTTGCTCTTCCTCAACTGGAAGGCCGGAGTCGAGACTGTCAGAGAGGTTCTGGCCAGGTGTGGTGAGGGTGATTGGTTGGTTCTCTTTGGCCTCGTCCTCTTCCTCATGATGACTGGAGTCAGTTTGGTCTGTGTCCGTACGACTGGCATCATTGTCAATTTGATGCTCCATGGCCACTAATGCTGGAGGGTCTATCCCATACTTGACGGACAGCCGTCCAACTTCCATCAAGCAAATTAGCACACTTCGAATCTCCCCATGGCTTACTATAAATGAATTAAAATCACATTTGTTAAATTAAATAATAATATTATACTTCCTATAATTATTTCAGAACGAAAATTATTATATTTTCTAAAAACATTTCTCTACAAAAAAAAACATCAGTCTCACACAAGACAATCAATGTATACGCTGAAATTAAAATTTCACAAGTTTTATGGTAAATTACGAAAATTAAAGGGTAAATAATTTGTGACTATAAGACCCTCACCTAAATCTTCCGTCTCAAATAGTAAATTATTATGAACGCCTAGTTCCTTGCAGAAGCTTAGAAAAATAGCAACGTTGTCTCTCGCAAAGAAAGAGCCTCTAGACGCATTGGCACGAACCCTTCCCTTCAACTTGGGCTTGGGGACCTTCGGATTGTCACTCACACTTGCTTTCTCCTCTATTAATTTTGCAAGCTGATGTAGAATCACGCCAGTCTCCAGCCTTTCCATAAGATTTTCTGGGCACAGGTCCACTCCTGTCATAATACCAATAATTATTACAGCCACCTCATCATATGTAATTACATTACATACAAAAACACGTAAAAGATTATTCCCAATCCCACCAATCCTCCATCAAGCGTTACAATAATATTCCAAAATTTCCTCCTCTTTTGCAACAGCTCCTCAAAAGAATCCCGACCATAATTACTCATGTTTCTCAAGTAGTACACTCGCAGAAAAGGAAAACATGTCACTCACATTTATTAATAAAAAAACAAAACATGGGAAGATCAATAAACAACAAACGAAAATAAAAAACAAGCCAAACACTGACAGCTACAGGGAAAAAATCTAGTAAGTTTTTTTTACATACATACAACCAAAAACCCACAAGCTGAAAATAAGACGCTGAATAAAAACTTGGGATAGTTCTTATATACAACAAAAAAAGTACGAAGGCATACGAAAATTTACAAAAGGAATGATATTCGAAGGTAAAAAAAGGATAGTCAAATAAAAACAGATATAACCATCAGTACTAAAAATAACGCCAGAGCTGGGGGGAAAAAATGCTCCAAAAATATAGAACATTTTTGTATAAACTATATTTATAGAGTAACGTCCACAAGGAAATGAAATCCCGTGAGGGAAAAAAAACAAACCTAAAATAGAGTTCATCCAATCAGCCAGATCATGAGCAAGTGGTAGGAGAGATTTTTCCTGACTCCACATTATCCTCTCCTGAAAGAGATGCAACTGTTCATCGTCCGTCTGAGGGAAACTGGCTTCCTGCCTATTCCTATGAAGTAGCTGTGGCGTGATTGACCCCGTTGCTGGAGACATCAAAGGACTTGCACTCCTTCTCCTGGACAAGCTCGGACTGGGGACATTGAGGGATAAAGCACTGTATCCATAGTCTCTTCCATAAGTCCCAGAAACCCTTCCGTGATGAAGGAAATCCATTTTCTACAATAACAAAAATAACAAGAATAAATAAAATAAATAAATTTCAAATTAAATAGATACTTCCTTCCCAATAAACTTGTTTCCTTCCCGTAAGAACTTATAATTACTTTCTATAATAAAAATAATTATTATTCTGTAGATAAATAATCGTTCAAAGTAAGACCTCTTCAGTGTAACAAACCATCTCGTCCCAGAACTCCTCTCAGCTCCAAGTCTACCCAGGAACTAAGACTTAAACCAGGAGATTGGAGGGTTCAAGTATGCAGGATGATTTCTAAAGAGAAATATATCTACTATGGCTTTGTAATATGTAACAATCCCACACAGAAAGTAAACCTGATTTTCCAATTTTTTCCCTCTCTGCCAACTTTTCATCTCCCAAAGAGTTATTATATATAAACAAAGGCCAGAGGACGGGCGAAGGGGTTGGAAATATCTATAGGTACAGATAGATATATTCTATGTATTTATGTACATATGTACGGAGTCTATAAGAGTTGAAACCCAAGACACTAAATTCCCACTCTCATGTCATCTCCCATAAGCAGATATGTATCTACCTTACATGTAGTAGTAGGTACTCCAGTCATTACGTAACTTACTGCCCAGAGAAATCCTATCTCTCTGTGTGTTTATAGGGAAGTTTGTAACTCCCAAGGGTTTTATGTAATATTTGAGGAATAAATGTGACTTATTCCCCTTCTATTTTTAGGGAATCCGATACTTTTACTTCTCTCTCCATTCCCTGGGACCCACACTCTCAATTTCCACCTGAATGCACTTTTTCCCACGGAGCAATTTAATTTTGTGACCTAGAGTATCATCATTGCACTTTTTTGATTGACGATTTCCTCACGTCAATTCGTAATAAATTATATAATTTAAAGTACTGTCTATCTAGGATATGTGTAGGTAGGTGGGTATGCAGAAGCAAGCCATTTTATTAATTGCCAAAACATTCCTTCTCATTCCGTCATTATGACAATTCCGAGGGGTAATATTTCAAAAGGAGGAAAAAAATAAGGAAAAACATCAACAAATTTGCTCTTGACTTGAGTATTTGTTTTTGAAATTGTGACTATAAAAACAGGAAATAATCTTCACTCAACTTGACAGTTATTACCTGCATTTCGGAATCCAATGATTCATGATATGTGAATTGAATAAATCCTGCATTTTCAGTCTTTTGCGTGCAGTTAAATTTTGTTTTCATCCTGATACAATTTACAACTGATTGGTTCTTTTCCAAGAACAGGAGCCATTTCTGTCTTTGAACCCTGAACCTCAAGCCCGAGAGTTGAGGATAATTACTACATTTGTACGGAATTGCTATAAAGATATAGATAATTGTAGTGCGGATTCCTCTACATAATAATTATAGAGACTATCGAGAGTCGAGTCAAACGCTATAAAGGAGCATAACAAGCTATTTATCTCTCTACAAGTATGTACTCCATGCAGAATCTCCTTCAATTAAACTTTCGTACACACACACACACGATAGTAATAGCATTGCAAAAAAAGGAAAGAAGTTGTATCAGTTTTTAGCCCTCTTCCTAAATAGCCCCAATGGAGAAGGAAGCATGCAAAAGGAGCCCAATTGATTGAATTAAAAAATGTCAAACCGGTTCTTATAATTCACAGTAAGAGCTCGGATCTCTTAAAAAACAGCCTTATGTTGATAATTACCCCTGCAGTCTACTCCCCCTATAAAAACCTCTCCCGAAAAATCAAAATTAAACTCCTTATAAAAGTACATACACTCTTTGAAAGGAGAGGGACATTGTGGTAGCTGGGAATATACATAAATTTCCTCTCCATGCCTCTTGTATTTAAAAAATCCTTCTACATATACTAAGAGACGCTCCTGCCTGAGCAAGAATCCACTGTAAAATTATTTGCTCAAACTGATGTAATATGCCAGTAGGATCAATTACAATAAACATTCAAGTGCTACTACTACATACAGCTCTCGTACCTGTGATCCTGCCAGGATCAATTAACAACCATATTATCCTGTAATGATGAGGACATGCCTAAAAAACTTGCCACTACTGTATACTTGCCCATTACACATGACACTTGAGCTGTCCGTACCTTGAACGTATGGGGAATGGAAAGCCATTGACTACAACAAACTTCAGATTAGTAAAAAATCCCAATCAAAATATAAAAATACATGTAGTGTTATATGTAGATAGCTGTGTGTATAGAATACAAGTTAGTTTAAAAAAAATATACTGATACAGTTCAAGTCAATATTCAAATAGTTGGATATAAAATACAGCTGTTGTTGTTTTAACTGTGTAGAGATAGAGTTTCATATCAAAGGAAAATATGGGAACAAGTTCAGAGTGCATATGGGAAGGTTATAGGGAAAAGTGTGAATTGAAGGACTCCTTCCTGACAACATGTCTCTCTCATATGTGTGAACACTTGTCGGACATTTCTCAGGAGAGGAACACTCCTCTCACTCTCCTGATCTTTCTCAAGATTTACTTTTATTCAGAGGTAGACACACTCGTCTCCTGGTTTGAGTACCCTTTGTGGGATTGATTTAGATCATATTGCATTAAACTATATCTATAATAATTATATATCTCTACTGTACAGAGAGCTTATTATATCTACAGATATTTAAACAGGACAGGCACACAGGAGGCCAGTCAACCCAGTCCTGTATAGGACGGACTGACATTGATGTGATTAATTAACATTTTGCATTAATTGTCTTCCCCTGTAGAATAAAAAAAAGACAATGAGGAGGAAAGCTCAAGTCAAGGGAAGAACCACAACCTTTACTCCTTCGCAAAAGCAAAGGCTCAAACGCTTGATATCCATAGTCTTAATTACTAATTCAATTGTTCAGAGTTGTCTCAAGGGGTGGGGGGGGGATAAAAAGTCGGGCGAGGGAGATTTCCCTGCCCATATTCCGTCGAGAGACTGGAATTCCGTCAACTCCCTTCGTTTTACAATGGTACATATCCAGAATGTAATTTTTTAGGTGACATGTTGTGGGATAGGTATAGATACACAAAAAAAAAACTTGGAAAAATCTGCAATCATTACTATAAACTGGACAATAGTAAAGTCTACATGTTACGTTCTTATATCTACTTATTTCGTTATAGATTTTAAACTTTATGGGTTAGAGCGTACATACGTATGTACCTTCATGCTAAGCGTCCCTGGAGTAATGGCTTTTGGGACACTGCTCGTAATAATACAGGATTTGGAATATAAATTGTTGGGGTAATCATGGAGCTAATGCATATATTCTGTACAGTGAGCTCCAGCTCTAAAGGGATCACTTTATAAGAGTATCCTCTTCTGGGCTAAGAAGTTTTAGAGACAGTTCCCTGGTTCTTATTGATATAGCACAATGGTAAAAATTGTTGTTTTGTTACGGGAGCAAAAGTCACTTATGTAGAGATCGGATTTGTCCCTTATGTAGAAGACTGGTCTGTGTGGACTCCACTGTATGGGAATGCTATGGAGAAAGAGGCGCGTCGTCGTTCCACTGTCAATTTTAGTTATAGAGGAACCAACCCGGAAAAAAAATTGACAATCTTGAATGATGATATAAATCAATGAAGATCAAGCAAGGATGAAGGATCAACTCCAACAACTTTGTTCCTCTGACGTTTGATGTCTTTACACACACGATGAGCGTACGTTTTGGATGGAAATATATATCTACACGTAGGATTTTACAACGTACTCAACACTCTTTCAATTTTTTCTCTGGGTAATTTTTTCTGTGTGTGTGTAGATATATCTATGTATATATGTATATGTGAAGGGAACACTTTTTTTTTGTTTTAAAGGCTGAGCATGTAAAATACAGTGGAGCACATAAATGGGAATGGAATGAACATTGTCAAATTACATTAGTGTCTGTATCGACGGAATTGGTTGTGGGCGAGGGAGACTTTTGTTCTCATGTGGAGCTTTATCTCTCTCTCTCTCTCTCTCTCTCTTGTAATATTGACTTGAACCTCATCGCATGTTTTCTGCTCTGGAACAACCTCATCACAGGCAAAACATTAATTAACGATTATCTCCTTTTCGGGAACATCTCTCTCTCCCTCTATTTCATTTTTGCTCACGCTCTGACTGACTGAGTGAGAGAGAGAGAGATCTCCTTCTACAAACTCATATACAAATAATAACGTCCATAGCGCATGTATGTATTCTATGCTAATCTGACGATGTGTTCAAAAAACATAAGCTCTAAGCTCCCTCAGCCCAGATATGTATAAGCTCCAAGAGGGGAAAGAAGCAGCAAGCGCTATCCGCTTATTTTAAAGGATTATTTCTCTAAATCTTTCCCTTAATCCTACATTCTTTGATCTTTTTCGCGGAGAATTTATGAAGCCTCTCATTACACTTTGGAAGAGTCCGAGCCTCAAGTATAACTGTTTCTAATTGGTGGGACGAGTCACAGGATTTATGACCCAGCTTGTGTATCTACATAAACATCGAACTCCTCCGTAGACTTCCAATTGAGAAACTTAATAATAAGTGTAATTTAATTTGTAGCATAATCTGGGAATTGATTTGACCTCACGTTCTGCATAATTACGTAAGAACTCTGCACTTTCCTCCCTTCCACCCAAAACTTCAACACTAAGTATCAATTTCCTAAATTCCTAAAAAAAAAATCTGAATGTTCTTTTTATGTATCTATGTATGTATGTAAGATCTGAGGACTTAATATTTTGACACGTGGTTCTCAACACGGGTGAGAGTAAATTGAGGATAATCCTAGGATATTACGTAAACTGTACTTTAAATTTATTATTACCGGACAAATTGATCCAAAAACAGGGATTTTTGAAGGAGTCACAATCTCTGAGGAGGATTTTGAGAAGATTTTTTCTTTGAGTGATAAATGCTCTTTTGCAAACACACACTTCCACACACACACATATACACACACAAACACACAGAGATGCTGTCTCTAGTATGAGCAATAGTATACCTAGAAGTATCTAAGCTCAAAAACTGAACCTATTGACACATGGAAGATAATTTAGTGGGTCAGTTGTTGAAGGAAAAAAAAAGGTTTTGGAGTGATTGCACGTACACATTAGAGTAGGTGAGCGGACATGCTCTTGTTGTTGTTGTTACTGTTACGGCTGTTGGGATGAGAGTCCCGATGTCGGTTTCAATTTAACAGTTGATCAGCATTATGAGGTGTTGTAGACCCACAAAAAAAATATAAACGTTTTTTTTGTCCTACACTCATTAGCTTCCACTCTATGAGAGCTCCTAATCTATACCTATAGATGTAGATATAGTAGAACTGTGGAACCAGGACTATATGGGTACGACTGAGTCGGAAGGAGTCCCTTTGCAAAATATTAACTTGAGTGTGAGCACAAGGTTTTGGAAAACCTACAGAATTCCATAGTAAATTATGGATTGTGCTAATAAATGTAAAAGGGAGAGAGAAGCATTTGCTATTCTTCCCATTCTCTCTGTGTGTGTGTCTCTCTCTCTCTCCTGCCTTTCGTCTTCTTGTGTCTACAGATTTGTACAACGGCTCATATTTTTTTCAAATATGCAATGCGTTGAGGTTGACTTGACTTGACACTGACTTTTCACAGCTCTCTGTGTCTACAGAGAATACATACAGTCCTTAGCCGCAAATTAGGCAGCTGATGGTTTCAGTTGGGTTTTCACCTTCTCTCTCTCTCTCTCTCTCTCTCTCTCTCTCTCTCTCTCCCTCTCTTAAAGTGTACATGAGAGAGAAGGCTTTAGTTTAAAATCGATCGATTTTTTTTTCACCCGTCATTAAAACCACAGTATATATGGAGAGATACAGACAGAGGCAGGTTCATGTATAAGAGCACAACAAGGATCCAGTGGGGATAATGTGCCTACATATTTATTTGAGAGCTATATACATACATTCCATGTAGTTAAATATGAAGGAAAAACTTGATCGAAGCTGTCAACGAATGTAAAAGTTTTTGCTCGATTTTATTACTCTCTTGTATATTCTATGTATCGGATACAGGGAGGTAAGGGAAGGCTCTTGATCAGAACTATTGTTATATGTAAATATATCCCCCTGGTATAGACACAGATCCAGCTGCCTGTCACTTGACTTGTATTATCAATTTTTATTACACATGTTCACAGCTTTTTTCCTATTTACTCTTCCACCAGAAATTTTTAGGACGTCAAAGTTGCCGAGACACTTGTATCAATTCTAGATAAATTGCTCTCTATATAGCTAAGAAGCAACATTGAGCCTTCACAAATGTGCATTTAGATTCATACACCAGAAGAGATTAGACGTTATCAATGAATTTATTATTCACAGGCCAAAATTAGCATTTGCAATGCCCTGGACCCTGCCCTATCAGAAGGTCCCCATTGCATTGCTCTGGAAAAATTGCACATTTGCATTTCCCTTACAAATTATAAATTTGCAATCTGTACAAATTGAACATGTCCCTTCCCCTGACAAATCGTTCCGTTTTGTTCCAAAAAAGCAAAAATTCTTATTTGTACACACCATAGTAGAATGATGTCACAAATTATTTTGTGTAAGGTGAGGACAAATCTCATAGACTCAGCTCTGCTTCTTAGCTTTATTCCTCCCAGGGATTTGTCTTCCAAATTATTTAATTCCAAGTACTGTATTTCATATGCACAGCAGGAACAAGTCTCAGTATGATGAGGGAGAGAGAGACAAGTGATGTGAACGTGAACCGGCAATTGAAGTATCTCGTCCTTTGCCCTGCACCTCCATGCATGTTATATACATATGGATTATATATCTATGCACTGCTCGTTACTGTCATTACAGTCATTTCTGGTTCACAGAGCCCAAGTGTCGGTTCATTGATGACAATTGATGGCATTCGTAGTAGTTCTGTCTCAGTTTGCTGTATGTACATATGTATGTACATAGCTCTATGTAACTACGGATATGTACATTATGGTTTTAGCCATTATAACAAATATCGAGCAATTGACAGTGCAACTTAATAAATGATCCTACGGTTGCAGAGTCTGCCTTCAGTCTGAGAAAAGGGCTTAGACATACATTTCCGTACACACACACACAGTAGACTATACGGGTATGATGAGATTTTAGGCTTTTTGCTATATATGGGAACGGGTGATGTTCCGAAGGGAATCGGTTAATGGTAGTGAGAAAAAAAAAGTGTGGATAGTGAGGACATTATAGGAATAATGTAATGTGATGGGTTGAGGGCTATAACACCTGAGAGATACTGTTATAGAGTGATTATGTATTACCACCAGGGTCGTGGAGTGGTAAATGATTTTTCCCCATATATTTATATATGTTCAAAGCTATAGGCAATTAGGGCAGGAATGAAAATGTCATTCTTATATGGAATTCCACATCAAAAACCAAAGGTTTTACTTTTCCTTGACACACACTCCACTTCCAAATCAATTATCAAGTCTTTACCTCTACAGAGCTAATTACTGTACATACTTCCATAAATAATTATATGCTCGTAATTATATGCAGGGGATTTGAGGAGATATCCCTAACACTCACATTTTCTGCTATACAAGACCTAATAATAAGATACATCCCAAATGATACTCTGAAGGAAATATTAAAAGCCCATGAGCTTTTATATCTATGACTCTTTAGAGTTGGACCCAGCTATGAAGGGAATGTCCAAATTGAATTTTGTCATGAATTATTTAAATGTGAAAATTATGAGGATCCTCCTTATAGTTTTGAGCTAATGAATGAACCATATTATTCATACGGAGCACACGCTGAGTATATTTAAATATAGTCCAAGACAAGGCACACTGACAACCTGTCACTTGAGTCCACACAAAGCCCTCTCCTAATTCCATCTTCCTCTCGTCAATGCTAATGAGCCTCATAAATAATGGGAGGACTGGAGTAGAGCATTCGGAAAATATGCAAACAATTCCTGACAGGAGAAATGACTCCAAGAGACAAATTCAAAATTGAAAGTCATCCTGTGAAGTTATTTTTTCTCTCCTCCCCCCCCCCTCTTTTTGTCAATCATTTCCCATTTATAGCCAGAAATAAGATAAGCATATTTCATGTGCAATTTTTATGATAGGGACGAATAGACCTGCCTGTCCTAGACCTTGAGATCTGATTGGAATCCATCTGTCAATTTTACATATTGCACTATGCCTATACTATATTATATCCTATTTGTTTTCCATTTTTGCAAGCATCATTACACACAGGTGGATTATTTTTTTTACACACGAGGTATACCTACTTAGTTATAAAAACTTGACTTTTTTAAAACAACTGAGCAAATAGCTCCTCTTCAGTTTGCAGGAACAATAATAATAATAATTGATGATTGCCAAGGAGAAGACAGACATTGTATAGGAGCAGTTGTAAATAAAAACTTGCTGACAAATTATTTCTTAACCGCATCACCGCAAAGGCGAATCAAATGAATTGGAAGGGAAACAAACTTAATGTGAAATCAAATTACGTCTTGGGCATGTACTCTTATCTATGTATATATGTACTCTCTCCGGGAAGCCCTACCTTTCAGTCCCAGTCAAGAGTTTTTTCTCTCTCTTAATTTTAATTTTCTAAAATAATAAAAACGAAACGCTTGAGCTTCCACGGAATCTCTGAAGTCACTGTACAAGTCCCAATAGTCCCAATAGCATTGGAATTACATATGCGTCAAATATGCTCAAGTCGTAGCCTTACTAACCCAAATACTTGTCAATTATGTCTACTTGGTCACCCTTATTTTTTAATGCTCCGCACATACTTACTGGGTCTTGTGTGTGTCTCAGTATGTTGATGGATGTTTGGGGATGAAATATTGGAAAAACTAGTTTCATTAGGAAAATTGTTTCAGTTTTTTCTTCCATTTATTTATTAGCCCTGTGTATATAGGAATTAGATCACACAGAGGGGATTTTTTTAGGTATGGATTTTTGTTTTAAAAAATTTGAGAAGTAGATGTAATTTAAAATAGAATTTTATATGATTTTTTAAATTTTAATGAGAAAAATCAAAGGGGAATTGTTAGCTTACCTTATTTCCCTTTTGAAGATTCCTCACTGTCGTCCTTGAATTGAACTGATTGGGAGTTTGAGATCATATTATTTTTGAGGGCACATAAATCTCTCATGAGTTTTTTGAGGTAATTTATATCTTTGTTAATCTCATGTTTATTTTGTATTTGAGATTAGATTAGGACTCAAAAATAGTATATTTTTTGTTTGCTGAGTAAAAGATAGATAGATATAGATATTTGTACGGAATTTAATATTTCCTGAGAGGAACTCTCTGTTGACACAACTTTCACGTGAGATCAGGTTTTATTTTTTGAGTATTGCATATTACTTATTTTGTATGAGTGAGATAGATTTTTCTTAGAAGGATTTTTACTCCTGGTTTAAAGTTTCTATGTAATTAAGTCATTGGGGTGATGAGGCTTTTCTTTTTTGAAACGTTTGGACATGTAATTTCCTTGGGCTGTGTGCAAAATCAATAGGGGGGCTAACTGTGGCAAAATTATGCGTTGGGACAATAACAATTCCCAGGAAATGAGATTATGGAGAGGAAATAGACTTCTAGATAGTCCAGAGAAGAACTGCGTGTGGGTTGTACTTTATGG
Organism: Allacma fusca; assembly: GCA_947179485.1. Classification (NCBI taxonomy): domain Eukaryota; kingdom Metazoa; phylum Arthropoda; class Collembola; order Symphypleona; family Sminthuridae; genus Allacma; species Allacma fusca. The sequence goes on from OX359245.1 coordinate 39,692,810, forward strand.
AGGAGGAGAACAAGGACAGCCGTTGAATGTTTCCAGGTTCTCAGCTGATGTTCCGACGGAAAGGAAATCTAAAGGGGGGAAAGTATATGTTAATGTCCTGCATCTTATGCTGGACAAATACTGGCTTACTGTAATTTGGTCTTTGCTCCCGAGCTTACGCGTTTCGTTCATATAGGGTTTGAATACAATGTATTCCAGTCATCCAGTAATTAGCACGCTTTGTCTTTCATGTTCTACCTTACGATGATTGTGAGTTCGATCTGTAACCTACTAAATAGCAAGGCTATAGATAGTAACAGGTTCGGCCAAAGCGTATGCTGAAACAACCCCCTCGCTGTGACGTCATCAAAAGTGATTCCATGGTACACATACTATACAAGTATGTAACAACAAACTAGTTTGAATGAGATTTTTCAATCTTTTAAAGTATTACAATTAAATTCACAGTTAACTCACGACAACAGACTTTTAACAAATTGGCTCATTTTTACAAAATTAACTCGAGACTTCTGCTTTCTAATATAATACGTGTTAGGAGCAACTTAACCACCTCGTGATAAAATATCTACCCACGATACATACTTTGTAGCTCTTGGAGCACTAGATCCATTTTCGAGAATATTTTTACCATAAATTAAATCACATTTGTCAATTGGCTTTAATACTAAATAATCATCTAAATACCTGAGGGAAAGGGATTTCAATTCAGCTTTCGTGAACTTAGTGACGTTTGACGATTTTACCTTAAACAAAATAGTATTACGGTTTTGAAAAATCTGGATGATTCTTTGGTCACATCATATGCATTATTACTTACACTCTTGATTGTCAATGCCTTTGAAATATCCTCGGTGCTTCAGTTGAATCTTTTCCGACCATTAATTAATTTGGTTTGGGCGGCCGAAAGAGATAACTTAAGAGTTTACTATTTACCGTTTTTAAACTCCCTCCTCTGTTATGAAATAATTGGTTTCACTTTCCTTATAAGCTCCTTTTGATCGATTACCTTGTCGAGATATTCAGAGCATCCCAGAACTTTGATACACAAGGAGAGAAACATAATTATGAGCTATGTAATGCTGCAATTTATATACTTTGCTTCAATAAAATAAAATATGCAATTATTATAATGTTGAAAATCTGCTTCGGCAATTGAATTTCCGCAACTGTGCTCATTGTCACTTGCCAAGTTCTTCTAGGAGCCCCAAACAAATTATTAATATTCAATAATTATTTATGGGATTTTTCAACTATTTCACTTCTGTTTTGCAATAAAAAGCTTGCTATCCGTCAAATTTACCTTTATCAGAATTTTGAGTTATTGTCCTTTGCTATAAGTTCGTAATCTCCAAGTTTTTTTGGAGACAGTGGCTCGGATTTAATTTAAAGGATACTTGAGTTCTGAATGGAAACACATTTGGAACGGCCGTACTTTATAATATATTTTAAGGTGTCAAACCCAAAAGTTCATTTTTCAAATATCGAACATAATCACTTTCACTGAAATGATCTTAACAAGTTCTGGCTATTACACAATACAAACTCTCTTTCCTCTTACACTGAACAACCCAAACCATTGCCAATTGAGGGTTTTTAGGGAACGTGTGAACTATTAAATCTGATCCTCCTCTACCTTGTTAACGTTTTCGTATTTTTACTAAAAGGCTATTGCACAAATAAAGATCATATTAGATATTTTTATTTACTGCAATACAGATTCTCAATTAATGAGTAGCAGAGCGCGCGCTGAGATCACTTTTACTGACGTCACAGTCCCCTAAGATTTTCCACCTCTCCGCCCTATTCACTCTTACGTGCGATTTGGCCGAACCTGTTACTATCTATAGCCTTGACTAAATAGTCAGTCCCAGCAGAAATTTGTTTGTCTGTGTAACAGAAATATTACAATCACACTTGATAGAAAATTTTTAATTAAGTCGGAGGCATCTCCAAATAATTGGAAAAACCTTGGAGGAATCATAGAAGAGGTCTGGAAGAACTTCATTGTTACCCTCAGGCCTGGCCTCAAGTTCGGTTCAACTCATGATTCGCACTTGAACTTGACCCGAACTTGATTATATCACCATAATTAAGATCCGAACTTGAACTTGATTTTTTAAAAGTAGGTACGAACCGGAGTAATCAAGTTCACACAATCAAGTTAATTTCGGCGAACTTGACCATGAATGGAACTTGACCATGAACTTGACCATGAACTTGAATTTCTAGTTATAGTGTTGTATGTATACTTATAATTAGAAAGGCTAACAAATTACCTGAGATTTAATTTCCATTTATTTTTAAAAATTGAATATCAAAATTTAGAAGTAATGATTGATAAAACTTATAATAAGAGAATATAAAAATAACTAGATTTCCCGTAGAATTTTTTGAATGATGCACGGATTTCATCAAAATCGGTTTGATATTTGAATTTCAACCATCCCTTCAAGCACAGACAAACACAAATGATGTCTTCTAACATTCTTTTAGGAGTTAGTAGGTCTGTGTTAGGACAACTGAAACAGGTATATATATATGAATACACTTACGAGCAGTGTTTGCAGCTGTATTTTTTTGTAGAATCGCAAAATGTGAAATGCTTGTGGACCTTAGGTCATTTTTTCCGGCTACTTGATGCAGTTAGACTTCCAGGATCAGCATCTTCTTCGCACTGTTGAGACTTTTCAGATGTGCTCATTTTCCAGTTGTTTATAAAATAATATGATTATTCAAACATTTAAACCAAGTTAAAATTAAAAAGATGTTGTGAAAAAGAAAATACAACAGGATTTAGCTTGTAATATTTGAGCCCGGAGAACGTTGCTCGTTGAAAACACAGAAATACCGGTCTATCATTTGCACGCGAAAACGCTGTTTTAAATTAGCGTTTACAGCTTCAGCAAGGACATCTGCATAAGAACGATTCTCTATAGCGTATTATATGAGTATAAGAACTTGACCATGAAAAGTCAAGTTCATGTTCACGGTTTTGGGGTTATGTGATCCGAACTTGATCATGGTATTGATGTCAAGTCTATAATGAAGACCTGACCATGAACTTGATTCGAGCCTTAAAATCAAGTTCAAATTTCATGTTGACCCGAACTTGAGATTTCAGTGTCAAGTTCAAATTAACTTGTAACCCGAACTTGACTTCAACTTGACCTTGACCCGAACTTGTCAAGTTTTACTTGAACTTGAATGCCAGGCCTGGTTACCCTCCATTGGTCCATTGGAATTGGTCCATTGGAATTGGTCTGCAACTCGCCTTATTGTTGGACATAGAAGCATTGTATACATTTTTCGTGTAGTTTTTCCACAACAAAGTGACGCCTGTTGAAAACTACATTTCGATAAATGCATGTATGTAAAAACGCTAAAAACGGGTGTCAAATCGTTCATGTGGAAAATGGATGACCTACATGTAGAGTTTCCAACAATACTACAGTGCAGTCTGCTATAAATACAGTTTTTGTGTAAAAACAACAATAGTAGGACATTTTGAGCCGTGTTATGAAATGACGCATTAGAAGAAAAATGTGGGTTGTAAATTGTACAAAATCCGGAGTAACTAAATGTTTCGTTGTAGAGGAGGTGCATAGCTGTAGGTAGAGTCACTATAGAGGGAATCTTTTGCAGACTGATATTGTTATCATCCTCATGGTCAGCCTCCACAGATATTGCTATTTGATGTGTATTTTCATACTCGATCGTTAATCCTACACTCACCCTCAATGGATCCAACGTTACCCCAGTCAGTCCTTGGCCTTAGTCAAGCACTCCGCCTCACTGAACTCGTTATAGCTTAACCTAGAAAAAGACATTTGCTATTTACAGGACTTTTCATTAGCCTTCGAATTTTCTGGGACTATAGATTCACAGATTTGATATGCATGTTATTCACAGGACCTTCCAGCCCTTGTCCCAAAACAGGATGTATCTGTATACACTGTAAATTTAAATTCTTTATTGGACTGAAGCAATCGGAGAAAAGTCAGTTGTCTCTAAGATTAAACTTTCCGGTACGAAAAGAAATAAGAAAAATACTTGGGATAGTTCAACTTTGAGAAGGCTCCGCGAGAGAAAGCATTGGCAATAAAAGTACCGTAAATTCCTCAAGTAATCTTGTTATTTATTTAAATAGCTTTATTGGAAAAGTTGCTGATTGTGAGAAAGTATGAGGAACAATTTTACAATTTTCCCATCTCAAATTCCTTCCCGTCCTGAGGAGACTCGCATCCATCTGGCTTTGATTCCTCAATGTCCAGCTCATTTTTAGTGTAATGGTCGACTACCGCAGCTGCATAGCAATCCCCGAGGACGTTGTTTGTGGTTCTCAAGCGGTCCCTAATTTTTAGAATTAGTATTTATAATTAATGATTTCCTGGGAAAAAATATCTTCAGGAGGGAAATTTGGCCAGGTTTTGGAAACTTACACAAACCAATCAATGGCAAATAGCAAACCAATATCCTTCAGAGGAGCATTGATGGCGTTCAGGACGATGAAAATCATTGTTAAGGAACCACTTGGGGCTGAGACTGCGGCAATGCTAACTGTTGTTGCAGTAATTCTATACGACGGAAAATAAAAAACCAAGTGGGTACTCGTCTTAATTTTTATCGGATATAGGTATAGAACACATTTTTTAACTCAATCATACATAATGGTACCGTAGTCCCCGAAGCCCAGATAGATGGAGTTCATTTGAGCAATGAAAATGGCCGCCACGGTCACGAACAGAACTGTACCGTCCTTGTTGACGATGACACCGATGGGAACTACAAAATGAGAGACTCTTGGGCTAACTTTGACATTCTCGTCCAGGCAACGTAGAGTCACAGGTAGGGCGGCGGCTCTGCTTGTACAATACGGTGAAAAATCCATAAGAAAACATGATCTTCCAAATTAGCAAATTCAGTACAAGAAACGCTACCGCATAAATTAAATATATACAGTCCCCTCAATAATCAAGCATCTTTAGAGGGAGATGTTCTCAAGGAGATAAAAACCTCTTATAAAGTCTCTTGTAGTGAGAGATCACTCTCTAATGAGACTACAATAATAATAGGAAAAAACAAAGACTTGGGCCTTGTATCTCAACGTACGACGAGTCTGTTGAGAAACCTGTTAGGGCTGCTGGAAACACTCCCATTAGGAATTTAAATGGATTTTTTCGTATAATTGCAAAGTAGATAAGTTGCATGAAGATCCATTGGTAGGTAAAAAGTCCCACGGCTACTGTTACCACAAACAGTGCTAACTGGCTCATGATGGACCACATGTCAGTTATTTCCAGGATTTTGGCACAAATGATACTCGCCACTCCCACTGGGGTTGTCCTGTTGGAGATATTGATAGGAGTTGATTTCGTATCTCAACATTAAAATGCATCAAAAATTTCTCTCACCAAATAACTCCTTTAACAGTTTTGTTAATTAGTGTTTCCAAGGCCTTCGCCGCTCTTAATATAGGCGCTGCCTCCTCGCGCATCGTGCCCATAATTGATCCGAAAACAATTGATATGACGATTATTCCAAGGGAATTGGTTCCAGGTCTATGGTTAAATATTTTAATTGAGAATCATACACTACAGTCTACTCCCATTCTGAATATAGGCATGTACATTGTTATTAATTTTGAATAAATTATTTATTATGATGCTACATTTAAGGCTCATTGACAGTCCTACCTGGTACCAACGGTGCGCACGAGTGTACCTTCCACGTCGTTGACCGTCGTTAAAGCCTGCATTTTTAAGGAATGTCTTACAATCAGACAATCATGGAAAATTTCGACATTTTACAATAGAAGCAATATTTTGACGTCAAGAATTTCAACGTTAGAAGACCTGTTCGAAAAAGGCAGTGAATAAATTATTCGGGACGATATTCCTTCCCAAGTCCAGGAAGTTGTCCAGTAGAGTGCTTTTCTTCGCAGGGGTAAAAGTACTTGCGAGTAGTAGAGTTTCATTGGAAGTATTTTTCAGAACAGATGGATCTCCAGGTTGGAAGAGCAAGGCAAGGATAACCCCGAAGAAAGCATTGCATAGGGTGGTTAAAATGAAGTAAACGAATGTAATTGCAACGATCTTCCCGTTAGATTTTATGTTCACACTTGCAGCCCCTATAATAATTCATACAGGGTGTCATATTACACATTTACATATTTGCACTTGACTTTCCTTACAACGACTTTTTATCGGTTTGAATTCAACACTTGTGTATAAGGAAGTTGACGTTATATAATTGGGGGTACAATTTTGCGTATACACAGTCAGACTTCAATTTAAGTTTGTAGTTACAGGGTGGGGGGGTTCACTATAGTGGGAGAGTCCTTAATGTTGCATTGTGGATTCATAATTTTGTTGTAACTTACAAACATGCTTGTGGAGACTGTTACAGAGAAGTATACTCACCTACAAATAAACTAAAAATGATACAAGGTAGTATCATCAGAGACAAGGCCCGTATAAAGAGTTCTCCCGGGTAGGCTATCAGGTTCTGAACTTCCACACTGGGCTGTAGAGGTTTGATGGAGAATCCTATTAAATGATATAGGTACAGACACGGTTAAGATTCTTGCTTCATGTGACCTAAATATACCACTCCCCTCCCCCATAATTAGTGGTGGGGATTAATTGGCGTACCTAAAATAATCCCTGCCAATACCCCACTAAGTGTTCCAAGAAGGAGTAAATGTTCCTTCGCCCACGCTCTCACTCTGTCCGTAAAGGCGGACATTGTCAATGCTAATTAGCGGGAGTAACTTTGGATTTTAATAATTAAAAATAATTTTCCTACTCTCGGAGATTTGCACAGTATGCAGTAAATGTGCGGGGCTTGAAAAAGAAAGCAGTAAATAAAACTGAAGACATTCCGCGCTTCCCATTATAGCCACGAAATACGTAAGTTTATATAAGGGAGTGTGCACATATTACGTTTCACTTTTGAGGGAGGGAGGGGGTCTTGAAGCTGATGATTTTGTGTATACCAAGGGGAGGGTGGGGGTAACTTGCTGATGATGTTTCACCTATTCTCAGAAAAATATGAGGAATAAATAGGGATAATTGTTAGACAAAGTGTTTTTGTAGCAACCTTTTATTGTTGAAAGACCACTGATACATTTTATATACACACGTAAGTCATACATTATTTCAAATCTCTGTCAGCCATGAGCATTCCGAAAAATCTTATCTTATATAGGAATGGTTACAAAATCACGTTAGTCAATCTCAGTATGTTTTTCAAATATTCCATTCTCACGATTCCAGTTACTGCCGCCCTTAGTGTTAACAATACTACAGGTGCTGACAGTGTCAACTGTGAACATGCTGGCAATATTACAGGAAGTGTTGAAATAAAAGAGGCCAGCATGTGTCACGTATTTTAGAATTATTCCTGTAAGCACGACAACTAGTGAGGCCAATGGTCTGATCTGATCCAGATTTTATGAAACTGGTGTGGTCCAAAGCCCAGACCAGACCATTTTTGGTCCAGTTTTTCGGACCAGACCAAAGGGCTGATCCAGTCATTTGGACCAGACTAGACCAAAGACCATGGTCCAGAAAACCATTGAGAGCAATTAAATAATCACATTTTATCGAGTGAAATTCTTCTTGTATCCCCAGAAATTACATTTTTAATATGTTCCATAGGATTTCGTTAACTCATAATTTTTTTTTTTGCGTACTTTTGGGACCACGGTCCTGTGGTCTGGTCTGGTCCTGAAGCTGGACCAATAATTGTATCTGGTCTGGTCCAAAAGTTGGATCAGACCGGTCCAGACCATACAAATCTGGGACCAGATCAATAACGAACCATTAATAATGGTCCGGCCAAGACCATTGGCATCCCTAACCACAACCATACCAAACTTGTGATCCTGGAAATCCTCAAAGCATTAGTCAAGAATGGCGTCAAAATATATTTTATACAAACTGTTGGCCAAAATTAATTTGGTGTGCCTAAAGTACAAAATCTCAGTATGATTTGCAAATAAATCATTGTCATCCCAGTTAGTCCCTCGCGGAGCAACTTGGTCAAAATTGTAATACCGAACTTTGACCAGGCTGCTGTGCTCATTTGTAACCATTGATTCACCTGATAAATTTGGCGGTTTGTTATGCTAAATGTCTGAAAACTATCCCCTGTCTACTACTGCCCGAACATTCAATACAACCTTGAAAGCCAAACCTACCATATATGCAATTACTATTTTGTTGAAAATGAATCCCACAAAAGAGCTGCTCATAAAAGCTCGTTAGAAAACATCTCGAGAAGCATTGAATATGTTGCTCAAAGTTGTAAAATGCAGTTTTAGACAGCGTGTATAGCGGAGTATTCGTTGGATTTACCGATGGAAATTATGGGAAATATGGCTGACTGGAATCAGCGAATTTGACCATACTACTGATGTTAAAAGTTTATTTTTGAATAATATTAGGCTCTTTGCAAAAACACCAATTGTTGTTGTGCGTTTGTCCGCAAACGGGAAACCAAAATAATATGGCCACGATCTTTAGTTTCCCCACAGGTAATCATTTGTTGGTCTTTTTTAGTATTTCTCTTTTCTTCCTCCAAAATTTATGCTTTTCGCACGAACACGTCAACCGATTTTAATCAATAACTAACTCTGAGGAGTTTTCGACACAAACAATGATAAACAAATTTGACCGAAATCGGTCAAGTAGTTTTTGTCTGCGTTTTTGCTTTGATGACGTTTACAGGGGAGGGGGGGGGTCACGAAAAAATGACTTTAGGATGACGATAGGGAGGGTAGGGTCCGAAAATCGTGAAAAAATGAAACGTAATATGTGCATACTCCCTAACCAAATAAATCCGTCAATAGATTCAATTTAGGCCATTGATAAAAACTGGTATAATTATGTGCTGCTTATTATAAACGTTGTTGCTTATATTGTTTACATACTTATTACAGAATCATACCTAACATAGAGATGCATAAAGGAGCCTTGGAAAGTGGAAGATATGATAGAATCGTGGAGTAAGAAAAATTCTTTGCGGTGACACTTTGCATGTTTACGTTGTATATTTTGAACACATGGGCGACACTGATTTCGTATACGCATAGCTTAGTCTCACAAATTAGGTTAATCTGTTATCAGCTTTAATTACTTGCCGCTTGGAATTAAATCAAATGAATGAGAGCAATGATGGTAAGGTACTTTGGGTAACATAGCTAATAAAAATGGGTCTGGTGCTTATCAAAGCTGTAATCAAAGTAATACAAATCCTTGGGATGATGCTGGATTTATAGAATTGTAACTCTGCGTAGCGTCTTATAGATCATCACGGATAGTTAATGCGGTGTGGATAGAGTAATGCAGACCCGATATTGTGCACTCGAAATGGATTTGTGACCAACCAGCCATAAGAACAGCATATACGGATATAACGTATTGAGTGTGCTGTCTGTGAGTTTTTATTTACGGAAGTACCAAACCGCCATTTCGACGCACCATTAGACGTGTGCTTGCCCTACATATATCTGATTGAACATATGTGCATATTCATTATATTAATTCGCTGGGAATTTTGCACAATATATCAGCTTGACCCAGGCTTAGTAGGATTGGTTCCTCATTCCGTGACTACTGTTGCTGACCCCCAGACTTTGTCCCTGTTAATAACTGGTTCTGGTTCGTAGTTTCTCTCCTTCGGAAGAATCCCTCCCCGATATCTGGATGAAATCGTGTGCCCACTGGACTTGTCTCATATGTCTGGGTCGGGTATGCTCCGATCTATGGAATATCCTTTTCCAATCGTTCTCTTCAATCAAGCTTAGTTGAGACAGAGTAATACAAATCCATTTGTGATATACTGAAGCGGTTGTTTTTGATTATTCCATGCAAGCAATATTTACGCCTGACTGCAACCGAATTTGAGAATATCTGGAAATTTCCAGACTGCATTGGAGCAATTGATCGTGAACATGTTGCAATTCCAGCACCACCTAATTCAGGAAGTTGATACCATAGCTAAAAGGTACTACAAGAGTATTCATACATTAACTATTTTTTACTATTAACTGTATTTTTTATGTGCTCTCAAAAGAAATCCGCTCTTCTAATTCGAGTGAGTGGATAATGTCCTCGTCCAAATTGTAAAAATCAAATATTCGCGCGCTCTATCTGTATTGACGACCATAGATATGTGCAGCTAGCTATGACCTTGCCTATTTACATTTGTTTTTCTGCAAATGCTGGTTGTGCAGTGCTCGTATTAACTACAATTTAAAAAGTTGAAATTGAAAACTCAAAACATTTTTTCTGAAATATTTCTCTAGTACTTCTTGTCGCTTGTGATGCCAACTTAATTTTATCCTGATCAATAATGGAGGTTATGGTTTGGATAGTGATGGTGGAATATTTCGAGGTTGTAAATTCGCCAAGCGGGTAAAAGAGACTAACCAATAATTAATGAATAAACATTATAAAAGAATTACTAACATCCAACTGAATCATGCGCTTGTGCGAAATTCAAATTTCCAGATTTTTAATGATACAATAGCTGCTTTCCATTCTTTTGTAGGCAAAGAGGCTATCCTGTTGCTACGGAACAGGATGCAACCATTTCCGGATGACAAACTTGTATAGAAAAGGTATTTAACTGCCTGTAATTTTACTATTTCAACGCTATAACTGCATGCAATTAGCATTGTGCATATCTTTACTTTCTCCTTCCAGGTTGAGCAGAGCTAGGAGCATAATAGAGAACACATTCAGGATTTTAGTAGGTCACCGACAACTAATGCGCGACACAATTCACATGCTCCCTGATAATGTAATTCATACAATAAATGGGTGCATTGTTCTTCATAATTTTGTGTAAAACCATCGAAACTAAATGTTAAAATTTAATAATGTAAAAGAATTACATATTCACATGAAAGATTAATCTGATTACATTAGACTACATTACCTTATTAATTTCGTCGATTACGAGGATCCACTGACTGGTAAGGCCATTGATGGTGCATGGCGTTCTCAAGTTACAACCAGATTGGAGCTGCAGTAGCAAAGATATAATAATTATCGGACACCGGCTTCAGCAGTAAGGCAAACATTGTCGGAGTACTTGTGGCATTGTTACAATTCCATGGCAATACGAGCGGATTGTAGACTACTTCATTAAAAGACTAAGGTGATAATAAAGGGAAACCTTAATAATGGGGCTAATGAGAGAATTTGATTCATTTTATTTGGCGTTCGTATTCCGTGGGCTTATTCCATAGTACGCATCCATTTCTTCGTTGATAAATTCGTCTTCATCTTGTTTAATTTTCACAGCGTGACTTTATTTCTGTTTCCACATAATGAAGGAACGTACCAATTTTAATAGCAGCAACCGTCTGATTTGACTGGGAGTCAATCAGCTTTGTCAAACTGCTCATCATAGCGTCAGTAAAGCTTAGTTTACATGGCTGCGAATCTACATGCGTTTTCACTGCTGCGCGCGATCTGAACTTGCGTTAAATGTAAACTGAAATACGTTTGTATAGACGCGTTTTGAACGTACATTGCTGAAGGCGCGTTTGTAGGCGCGTTTTCCAAGTTGAATTAATTCAACGTGTGTTCATGCGTTTGGTTTCCTTTTTAATGAAAATGGAAGGTAAGAAAGTGACTAAAAATTCGAATAAAAAGTCAAAACGCTCCGTCAAAGAGCATAGATAACTCTTAAACATGAACAGGAAGTTGAGGGGCTTCAGAGGGAACTTCGAAATTTTAATGAAAAGTTGATTATATCAGTTCAGCCTCGCAGCTTCAAAACACAATAGGAATAAACTAATATAACGTATTACCGCGAAGTAGAAATCTGACGTTTATGAAGGTGCAAGAAAGGTCGAACCCACACTCGGCTTTTACGTGAGGTTTCGGTAAAGTTATTTAAAATCAATGCTGCCGCTGCTAAAATTGTGATTTTCTTTAATTTTGGTCTTCTTCGAAATTATGATGCTCAAGAACATTTTCCTTTCTTTCTCAGTGTTCCTTATTTCGTTAAAGATACATACTAGCGATTGGGTGTATAAAACACTGCATATTTTGTGCTTATGATTTTCTGAAATGTTTAGCTAGGTTTACATGTGCCTTTAAAGTTTTGTCCAATTATTTGCAATTATTTCTTCTTATTGTGATTATTATCCAGCTTGCCATAAATGAAGATTTCAGATGGAAATGATATAGTTAACTTTTCATTAAAGTTTCGACGTTCCTTTGAAGCTCTTTAAATTTCTTTTGATGTTGAAGAGTTCCTGGTGCTCTTTTACCGGGAAGTTTTGTTTTTTCCATCAGTCACTTTCTTACCTTCCGTTTTCACAAGAAAGTAAACCGAACGCATGAACACAAGAACAAACTTGAATTTATTCAACTCGGGAAACACGCCGTCGACCGCGTCATCAGCTACGCACGTTCAAAACGCAACTATACAAACGTATTTTAATGAAAAGTTATTGCAAGTTTAGATCACGCGAAGCAGTGGAAATGCATGTAGAATCGCATCCGCGTAAACTAACAATAAGCTTTAGTCAAAGACTCCGCCCCACTGAATTTGGTAAAGCTTAACCTAGAAAAAAACATTTCTTATTCAAGCGACTTTCTATCAAGGCTGGTCATTCGAATCGGAATTGGAATTAGAATCTGTATTTCATTCTTAGTGTTTGATATTTTTATCGGAATTGGTATTTTAAAATATATTTTTATATGAATATTAAAGTATTTAAATCCGAATTGATATGAAAAGGATTATTTGTATTCGAATTAGTATTCAAAATATATTTGAATTAGGGCTCCTCACAACTTCAAGTAGTAGTTGCAACTTACAATTTCAATTACAACTTCAAGTCAACTTCAATTTATTTAAAACATTAAATTGTAAATTGAAGTCAACTTCAATTTGAAACAAAATATTAGTTGACCATTCAATTTCAACTTCAATTCAACTACCAAATATAGATTTGTATTTGCGAAGCATAGCCAATTCAACTTCAAGTTGCTGAAGTACGAACAGTTGACAGTTGAAGTTGATTAGTTGACAATAACAATTAAATTTGCGCGTTGTAGCAAATTGCGTGAATCCACCGGTATTTTTGGTTAACAAAAGATAGTACGCCACAGCTCTTGACAACTCAAAGCTCCAGAAATCTCGTTCATACATAATCTATAATGATGTTGAAATAATTGATGGGTTTAATCAACGTTATTAATATGAGTGAGGAAAGGGAGAAAATCGTTGATTTAGTGGGTAATGGAGATTCAGAACATGGTTCAATCAGTCGACTAAAAACGAAAACGAAATCCTTTGACATATATAAGCATTATGTACTCACCGACGTTGGGCACAGGAGTAGCCCAGCACTGAATGTACTCAACTACCATCGTTGAGGAATGGCTTCGAAGCCCAGTGCCCCTGTGTCGCGGAGGTGAGAGAAAGAGAGAGATAGACGTTGGGTTCTGTAGGATGTACTGCTAGTTAGCATGCACCCAACGCTCACTTCAACGTGAGTGGACTTACTGAGCGATCGGGATCTCTGTGATAGCTAGACAGTGCACCCTCAGTTCGTCGTGGGATATTATCTCCTTCTATGTTACCTTGCTCTCTCTCCTCCTTACATTAAGCAAATTAGGTTAAGATTAAACGGGCTGCGTCCCAACCCATATTACCATGCAATGTAAAACTGGATGTAAGATTGTTATAGTCTGTGTACTGAAAGACAATAAAGGTTGCTACTCACCGACGTTTAGAGTTGTCTGAAATTTGAAAACCATTTTGGAATTTTTGAAGGAAAACTCAATTGCTGTATCTAAGAATTTCCTGGGGTAAACTTAGATTTACTTTAATGGTATTAAAGTGCATCTTCTTGTAATTTTATGTGTTAAAGGACTAAACCAGAATGCTGGAGTTCATGTAATTAATATGAATATTTTGCGTTTGCTTGTTTCCAAGCGCCTGGACCTTTGTCTCTGTTCCAGAGTGAAGCTCTTATACTATTGATAAGAGTTCATTCATCCTAATATGAATTTCTGCTTGCCTGCTTACCTGTTCCAATTTTAAGACCACAATCTTCACTTCTCTCTGGATCGTGAAGACTTCCACACCTCACTTTAAAATCCAAAATTTTTTTAGTTCTGCGTTCGTGCAGTTATTTATTTGACTTTAAATTAAATAGCCCTTGATTGTTGCTGAAATCAAATGCTTTACGTCGTCCGCCTATTTAGCTCTGTGATGTGTATATTTGCTTGTTAGCTAGTTGTTATTTCATCACTAGCTTTTGCTGAACGTCAACGAAGCATGAGATCGGTTCGGTTTAACGTGGTTATCCGACCTTCGGTTAACCGAAACCGATGGTTCGGAGCGAAAATTCGTAACCGAATTGAAATAACCGACGGTTCGTATACGTCAATGCCTAACCGGATATCGGTTTCGGATCGGTTTGGTTTTAAGTATGAATTTATCCGTTCGGTTCGGATCAAGTGAATGTATCCGCTCGCTTAAACCAACGGATAACCGATTTTGAATTTATTTCTAAAATTGTTAGCACATCTTAATCAAGAACGACTGTAGCATGAATTTCTGGAGACAAACGATTGTTTCATTATGTATCTGCAATATATTTAGAAAGCACATCGCATGGACCACGGGAAGGCATACATTTGTTCATCACATCGCAATTATTTTTCACACCACTGTTTAATTTGTAGCTTAGATTAATTAAGTGCCTTATTACTATAACTAATATGTCATCATTGGAAACCTCCGACTCCATAATAAAAGCAGAAACTACAGGGAACAATGAGCCTTCAAAACACGATGAGAAGCGAGTTTTGGGAACATTTTGGTCTTACTGGAGGTTTAGTCCTTAGATTTTTAGTTGTCAATTGAAGTCAAATAATAGGCAGTATTTGATAAAAATTAGTTTAATACATAATTGCTTTAACATAAAGCTCGGCGCATACCCTACATGTATGGCTACAAGTAGACAAAATTGTAGGCTATGCTCAAATTTTCACATATTTTGTAGGCATTTGTATGTAGGCTGTGTATTTCGAGAGAAAAAAATATGCAATGTATATATGCTGGGAATAATCAGTACGTACCTACATATAAAAAATGTAGGTACTTAAGCACGAAAATGTACGTATGTTTGTTCAAACCATTCGTATTCCAAAGCGCTGAATAAAAGCCCCATCTAAATCTTCTTTCACATATATACATGTTTTATTACTTTTGTTTACGTGCTGGAGTGCAAAATTCGTTTGCAGTAATTACTATGAATGATTGTATAATTTCATTTTAGTTATGCAGGTATGAATCAATTACTACAAGGAGGTATGTTGGTTATAGGTAGGGACAAATCTCGGGAGGGATGTATGTGGGTTGTAGGTAGGGTGAAGCCTCGGTAGTGATTTATGTAGGCTAAAATGTAGGTTGTACGTAAGAACCTAAAAATATGTAGGATTTAAGGTATGCGAATACTTTGCCCAGCTTTGGCTTCAAGCTTAAACAACATTTTTATTAGAACAGAGATTTTCAAAAAAAAATTATTAAATATGTATCTGTTTCGAATGAAGTTTTCAATGGTAAAATGTGCAACATGTTTCGGTTATTCGGAAAACCGACAAATGGTTCGGTTATAAAAATCATCCGAACCGATGTTTGGCGGTTCGGTTTCGGATACGAGTATTTTTTTTATCCGAACAGAACGGCTCGGTTCGGATTTGAATAAAAAATTAGCCGAAAACTTCGGTTCGGTTACGGTTCGGATTTATGTTTTCTCCGAACCGATCTCATGCTTAACGTCAACCTTAACCTCATCAAGCTCCTCACGGCATCACAGCTGAATTGTAGGCAGTTTCATCCATTTTCCCTACACAGAATGTGATAAACCATTATAATTTTATTTTGGTATTAAGTAGAAGTATTTAATGATACGTTAAATTGTTCGACTCAATCAAAATCAACTTCAAGTCAATTTCAATTCAACTTCAACTTGTATAAATATTACTACTTGTAATTGTCAATTTCAAATATTGAAGCTATAAGTTGGTTTCCGGTAATTGACTGTCAATTAAAAAATTGATTTACAAATGGTCAAATACAACTACTAGGCCGAAAATGAGTTGAAAATTAAGTTACCCACTTCTCAAACAATTGATAGTTATTTTGACTACTAGAGTATTCCTGAAGGTAAGTCAACAAGTCATATACGGTTATGTTACTTGTGTAGATTAAGCAGTAATGTCTTTGTAAAATGGTCTGGCATAGCACCTGGCTTCGTAGCATTCATAATTGCCACATTGAGACACTTTCTGGCTTCAATTTATTTATAAAGTTATGGCATTGTTCGTGGCTGTAGTACCTCCAGGTATTAATTTTTATTACCTAAATCATTTGAATTATATTGAAACTTATAGAAAAAATTTGAACACATTGTATTGGAATTTTCATTTTATGAACATGTAGATTTGAATTGTGTTTGGAATCTGCTAGGATTAATCTTAATGTCAATTTCATCCATATTTTTTGAATACTCCAGCCCTGCTTTTCAGTAGCCTTCGAATTTCCTTCGAAAATGTTATTCAAAGGACCTTCCAGCCCTTGTCCCAAAAGATGATGTATCTGTATACACCGTCAATTTAATTTTTTTTATTGAACCAATCGCAGTTAAGTTAGTTGTCTCTTTCCGGTACGAAAAGAAATAAGAAAAATACTTGGGATAGTTCAACTTTGAAAAGGCTCCGCGAGAGAAAGCATTGGCAATAAAAGTACCGTAAATTCCTCAAGTAATCTTGTTATTTATTTAAATAGCTTTATTTGAAAAGTTGCCGATTGTGAGAAAGTATGAGGAACAATTTTACAATTTTCCCATCTCAAATTCCTTCCCGTCCTGAGGAGACTCGCATCCATCTGGCTTTGATTCCTCAATGTCCAGCTCATTTTTAGTGTAATGGTCGACTACCGCAGCTGCATAGCAATCCCCGAGGACGTTGTTTGTGGTTCTCAAGCGGTCCCTAATTTTTAGAATTAGTGTTTATAATTAATGATTTGCTGGGAAAAAATTTCTTCTGGAGGGAAACTTACACAAACCAGTCAATGGCAAACAGCAAACCAATATCCTTCACAGGAGCATTGATGGCGTTCAGGACGATGAACATCATTGTTAAAGAAGCACTTGGGGCTGAGGCTGTGGCAATGCTAACTGTTGTTGCAGTAATTCTATACGATAGAAAATAAAACATCCAAGTGGGTACTCGTCTTTTGTTTTGTCCGATATATATGAAACGGATTTTTTAACTCAATCATACATAATTGTAGCGTAGTCCCCGAAGCCCAGATATATGGAGTTCATTTGAGCAATGAAAATGGACGCCACGGTCACGAACAGAGCTGTACCGTCCATGTTGACGATGATACCGATAGGAACCACAAAATGAGAGACTCTTGGGTTAATTTTGACATTCTCGTCCAGGCAACGTAGGGTTACAGGTAGGGCGGCGGCTCTGCTTGTACAATACGTTGAGAAATACATAAAAAAATGATCTTCTTAACTAGCAAATTCAGTACAAGAAATGCTACCGCATAAATTAAATATATACAATCCCCTCCCTCTATTCAAGCATCTTTAGCAGGAGATCCTCTCAAGGAGATAAAAACCTCTTATAAAGTCTCTTGTAGTGAGATTTCACTCCGCAATGAGACTACAATAATAATAGGCAAAAACAAAGACTTGAGTCTTGTATCTCAACGTACGACGAGTCTGTTGAGAAACCTGTTAAGGCTGCTGGAAACACTCCCATTAGGAATTTAAATGGATTTTTTCGTATAATTGCAAAGTAGATAAGTTGCATGAAGATCCATTGGTAGGTAAAAAGTCCCACGGCCACTGTTACCACAAACAGTGCTAATTGGCTCATGATGGTCCACATGTCAGTTACTTCCAGGATTTTAGCACAAATGATACTCGCCACTCCCACTGGGGTTGCCCTGTTGGAGATATTGATAGGAGTTGATTTTCAATCCCGTCACCATTAAAACAAATGATAAAATTCTCTCACCAAATAATCCCCTTAACAGTTTTGTTAATTAGTGTTTCCAAGGCTTGCGCCGCTTTTATTATTGGCGCTCCCTCCTCGCGCATCGTGCCCATAATTGATCCGAAAACAATTGATATGGCGATTATTCCAAGAGTATTGGTTCCAGGTCTATAGTTAAATATTTTAATTCAGATTCATACACTTCTGTCTATATACTCCCAGTCAATGTATGGAGATGCGTATGGATTTAATTTAAAATAAATTATTTATTATAATGCTGCATATTAGCCTCATTGGCAGCCCCACCTGGTACCGATGGTGCGCACGAGTGTACCTTCCACGACGTTGACCGTCGTTGAAGCCTACATTTTGAAGGAGTGTCTCACATTTAGACTAGCATGGAAGAATTCTAAATTTTATAATAGTAGCAATACTTTTACGTGTAGCATTTCAACGTTAGAGGACCTGTTCGAAAAAAGCAGTGAATAAATTATTCGGGACGATATTCCTTCCCAAGTCCAGGAAGTTGTCCAGTAGAGTACTTTTCCTCGCAGGGGCAAAAGTACTTGCGAGTAGTAGAGTTTCATTGGAAGTATTTTTTAGAACAGATGGATCTCCAGGTTGGAAGACCAAGGCAAGGATAACCCCGTAGAAGGCATTGAAAAGTGAGGTTAAAATGAAGTAACCGAATGTAATTGCAACGATTTTCCCGTTAGATTTTATGTTCAAACTTCCAGCCCCTATAGTAATTAATATAGGGTGTCATTCAGTCCCCGAATAATTATATTTGACACTCCGTATAACTACTCCCCGTCGGTTTGAATTAAATTCTTAGTGTTACATTGTGGTTTCATAATTTTGTTGCAACATGCAAACATTCTTGTGGAATGTCACAGAGAAGTATACTCACCTACAAATAAACTAAAAATGACACAAGGTAGTATCATCAGAGACAAGGCCCGTATAAAGAGTTCTCCCGGGTAGGCTAACAAACTCTGAACTTCCACACTGGGCTGTAAAGGCTTGATGGAGAATCCTATTAAATGATATAAGTACAGACACGGTTAAGATCCTTGCTCCATATGACCTAAATATACCGCTCCCCTCCCCCATAATTAGTGGTGGGGATTAATTGGCGTACCTAAAATAATCCCTACCAATACCCCACTAAGTGTTCCAAGAAGGAGTAAATGTTCCTTCGCCCACGCTCTCACTCTGTCCGTAAAGGCGGACATTGTCAATGCTAATTAGCGGGAGTAACTTTGGATTTTAATAATTAAAAATAATTTTCCTACTCTCGGAGATTTACACAGTATGCAGTAAATGTGCTGGGCTTTAAAAAGGAAGCAGCAAATAAAACTAAAGACGCTCCGCACTACCCATTACAGCCACAAAATACGTAAGGTTACATAACCAAATAAATCCGTCAATAGATTCAATTTAGGTCATTAATGAAAACTAGTATAATTATATGTTGCATATTGAATACGTTGTTGCTTATATTGTTTACATGTATACTTATTACGGAATCATACCTAACATAGTGATGCATGAAGAAGCCTTGGAATGTGGAAGATATGATAGAATCGTGGAGTAAGAAAAATTCTTGGTGGTGACAGTCTGCATGCATATATACAGTGTACAAGTTGAACACATGGGCGACACTGATTTTGTATACGCATAGCTTAGTCTCACAAATTAGGTTAATCTGTTATCAGCTTTAATTACTTGCCGCTTGGAATTAAATCAAATGAATGGGAGCTGTGATGGTAAGGTGCCTTGGGTAGCGGGGCTAATAAAAAAGGGTCTGATGCTTATCAAAGCTGTAATCAAAGTAATCAAAATCCTTGGGATGATGCTGGATCTATAGAATTGTAACTTTGCGTAGAGTCTCATAGATCATCACGGATCGTTAAGGAGGTGTGGATAGAGTTATGCAAACCCGATATGGTGCAGTAAATATGGATTTGTGACCATCCAGCCCTGAGAGTAGCATACATATATTGTATATTGTGTGTTGTCTCGGAGTTTGTATTTACGGAAGTAGGCGAAATCACCATGTCTAACGCACCATATGACGTGAGCTTGCCCTACATATAATTGCTTAAGCATATTCATTGTATTAATTCGCTAGGAATTATGTACAGTATATCAGCTTGACCCAGGCTGAGTATAACTGGTTCCTCAGTCCGTGACGACTGTCGCTGACCCCCAGACTTTGTCCCTGGTGTCTGGTTCTGGTTCGCAGTTTCTCTCCTTCGAAAGAATCCCTCTCCGATATCTGGAAGAAAACGTGTGCCCACTGGACTTGTCTCATAAGTCGGGGTCGGGTGTGCTCCAATCTGTGGAATATCCTTATCCAGTCTTTCTATATATAGATACCTTACTACGAGAAGAGTCATAACGTAAGGAAACTGTGGCGTTAAAAATAGTTACAAATGAATGAACAAAAATCATGGCTTGGAAACTGATGGATATTGTATAGCTAATGGTTGCATGGAATATCTGTAGGTTTGTATGAAATTACACAATAATATCTATGCAATTTACGTCCATAATGGTACTGTACATAACGGTTGGTCTCCGACTTTCCCTATATATACCTACAAATGAAGTAAAAATGTAAACAAATGAATAGTAACAACAATGAAGTTAAAACATAAACATAGTTAAAGTAGCAAATTATTACCAAGTGTTTACTAGGATGCAGCAGGGGTTGGGATTTTTGTAAATCTCCCTGAAAAATCATTTCTGATTTTCCCTGCTGAATCAAATGTCCCTGCAGGTACGTATTCAATGATTTTCAAAATCCCTGTTGGAAAAAACAATTTCCCTACAAGACGTCAAATTTCCGCCAAATAAGGTCAACCAATCTAAGAATCCAGAGCTGCGCACAAGTACAAGTAGACCACGATTATTTCAAGTCAAGTTCGCGTTCGGGTCGTGGTCAAGTAAATAATTTTAAAACCATGAACGGTTCGGGTCGTGTTCAGGTATTTCATGGACTTGACCATGATTTCACCTCAAGTCAAGTTCGTGGTCAAGTATAATTATTTTACTTGAACCATAGTACTTGGTCATGTTCAAGTAAATATTAAGAAGTACTTGACCACGAGCTTGAGTTTTTGGTGTACAAGTTCAAGTAATTTTGTTTGCGCAAGTCTTCATGGCTGAGAGAATTTTCAATTCACTTACGATTCACTATACTACAGTGAATTTCCCATATAGTGGTTTCCTCTTAGATGGCATTCCCTCTTTAGTGGCATCAAAAAACCCTCCCTAGAGGTTTGCAATGTTAAAGGTATACAGTATAGTGGCACCCGCTATAATGGTATTCCCTCTATAATGGCACTATTAGGTGTTACGGTGGCTCAGACAATGCAAAATTATAATGGCAGTTGGCATAAAATTACCTAGATAATGGCTACAAAAGTATAACATGATGTTATAAAACGTGCGGGCGGTTAATAATGCTTATGTCGGTTGGTTCAATTTTAATTTCAAATGTTAATACAGTTTGATTATTATTGTGGTTTACTGACGCCCTGGTATGATTAGCTGGATTTACGGCATATGATCCGTGACTTAAGTTAAAACGAACAGTTATCACAAAAATCATTGGCTCACTTCTAATAAGTTTCAATTCGTGCTGGTTTTTTTAAATAAATTGAA
Organism: Allacma fusca; assembly: GCA_947179485.1. Taxonomy (NCBI): domain Eukaryota; kingdom Metazoa; phylum Arthropoda; class Collembola; order Symphypleona; family Sminthuridae; genus Allacma; species Allacma fusca. The sequence continues at coordinate 39,714,535 of OX359245.1, forward strand.
TTATTATATTGAAGATTTAAAATGACATTAAACAGACAGTCAAGAAAACCCTCATTGTGAAAACGAGTACTCAGTGGAAGTAATTCCCATTGCCATAATTCCAGGATTTTGGTTTCTGGAATGGTGACATTGCAGTCGAAAAGTTTGTTACGACTAATATTATTAATAGTATGAGGAAACCTAAAGTTACTGAACATCTTAAACTCAATGAAGCTTAGCATACCTCATAATTTTGAGTATTCTGTAAAGATAAATAAATTTATAAATGCATTTAGTTACAGTTATAGTCTAAAAACATTAATAGTATATAGTTAACCATTAGTAACATATAGTGGCATCCCTATATAGTGGCAGGAATTTGTCACTCCCTTGGAAACCACTATATAGGAAATTCACTGTAAATAATACTTAAAGCGGCATTTTAGTGCACCACTTTGTTAACTTGTTCCGTGTACGCAAATACAAAAGTACGCTCAACACTCATATGACTCCTTAGAAATTGATTTAAATAGGTTTGCACGTATTTTTACAATAGTGTCAAGAACCTAAAAGAGTTCTGTCTCACCGATTACGTCAACTGCGACACCAGACCCACCAGGTACACGAAATCAGAGTAGATCTTCAGTGTACCATCATTCAATATTCAGTGAAAAGGACCAAAAATACAATTATTATTTTTACAGGCGGTTTCTCGCAAAGTGCTGGGTGAAACCTAGTGTGTTAGATACCTATATTCTTTCGTTACAAATATAAATTTTTCTCCAGTAAAATTTAAGATTTTGGTGTCCTACAAATTAAGTTTCTTGTACATGAAAGTTCATGGTCATGTTCGGGTCAAGGTCAAGTTGAAGTTGGACCCGAAACATGAGTATAAAATCATGGTCAAGTAATCTGAGACGTACTTGAAAACCCGAACTTGTTTCATTCAAGTATTACTTGAACTGAAAATGTCAAGTTCGGGTAATCTTGAAATACGTACTTTAAAAGTCGGGGTCAAGTCAAGTTCGTGGTCGGATCTTTATAAATACTTGACCCGAGCGCAGCACTATAAGAATACCTGCTTGCTGAACGAATTTTCATGAAACACGCAACAAATTTAAAAATCCCTGTTTGCAAAAAGTTCCCTTCTCTTGGAGATTTTCCCTGCCAGAAATATGTTTTCCTTGGGAAATATCTAGTCTTCCCACAAAAATTCTGGGATGCAGCAAATTCAATCACAAATATTCACCTTGTAGGTTGTAACACAATGTGAACAAATTTGCGTTTACGAAAAGTAGGCGAAAATTGATTCTATTTAGACGAAGCAAATATTCGCATAATAATTCGTTTGTGTCTCGTTGTCATTGTCACCAACTCTAACAATAATTGGCATTGTTCGTGGTAGAATGAGTAAGTGTGAATGAGATTTAGTTGGAAGCTTCGTGTTTAATTTAAAACTCAACAAGAATCTAAGAATTTTATTTCTACTAAAAATGGCAGAGTGACGGCAGAAATGAATTGGAGAAAATGCTCTGCGATTCTAAAGATACACAACCTTTTATAGCTGAGCTCTTTGAATAAGCTGACTAATTTGGATACAATAATGTTACAGCAATACTTTAAGTTATATTCATACAGCAAGGGAACAAAATGACCTAAAATTAAAACATTACAATATTTAAGTTAAAGTGAGACAGGGAAAAGGTACCCATCAAAGGGCCGTTAAACCTGTCCTTCTTTATGATAAATAGCTGGCATTAAAAAATACAAATTAAGCGATAAGCGGACATTGAGCCAACTTACTAACAATAAGTACGCTCTCATTTCCTTAGTTAAGCACAAAATACAAGCAACTCAATTCCACTATTACCTTGACTGACAATGGGAAATTCTGCTTTACATTTATCAACCAAGTAGAGGATTTGATATTAATTATTTACGTAAAATAATATTCAATATATTCATTGATATTTCCCAAAAACATTACAAGGAGGATTTTTGGAAACGCATAAAGTTGCATGCTAATATATATCTACATAAAGCGTTGGGAACAACTCAATAAGCATCCTAACAATTCAAGCTAGCGTAAACATCCCGCCCACCATTTTGGACGTAAGTGCAAAATACAATACAGATATACAGGGACTTATGATTTTTCATCTGAAAGCTCTTGAGTGTCCAGAGGTAATAGAGCCAACTTCACTACTGGCCTCTTGATTTCTCCTTGAGCGGTCTTGATCGTTGCAACTCTTACCAAATTGTTAGAGTCAGGATGGACTTCTGCAACTCTTCCCATCTTCCATTTGAGGGGTGGTAAGTTGTCATCCTTGATCAGAACGATGGCACCCTTCTTCAGGTTAGGTTGGGCAATCCACCATTTCGGCCGCTGCTGTAGACGAGAGAGAAATTCCAGGCTCCAACGTTTCCAAAAGTGCTGGACTGTTCGCTGAATGAGCTGCCACCGGTCGAGTCTGTTCACAGCTACATCCATGACCTCTTGACTTGGTATGGCAGTAAGGACTGTCCCCGTTAAAAAATGACCTGGTGTAAGCACCTCCAGATCTGTGGGATCTGTAGATAGAGGACATAAAGGTCGGGAATTAAGGCATGCCTCGATCTGGGTTAACGCCGTATACATTTCTTCAAATGTGAAGATCACATTCCCCATGACTCTTCGAAGATGGTACTTCACACTCTTAACGCCTGCTTCCCACATTCCGCCAAAATGTGGGGCTCCGGGAGGGTTGAAAATCCATTGGATTCCTTCTGAGGCAAGCTGATTTGTCACAGCTTCCTGGGCTATCTTACTATGTAAAAACTGGCTGAGATCCCGAAGCTCTCGATTTGCCCCTACGAAATTGGAACCACAATCACTCCAGATCTCCTCAGGTTTGGCTCTTCTGGAAACAAATCGTCTCAAAGTGGCAATAAAAGAATCTGATGTTAGGTCACTTACAAGATCAACGTGGATTGCTCGGGTTGACATGCAGACAAAAATGCATACATAGGACTTAAATCTTTTTTGGCCTCGACCCTTCATTACTCTTAGCGAGAATGGACCTGCAAAATCCACTCCAGTTTTCATAAAGGCTCTCTGTGAGTTTACCCTTGCTAATGGAAGAGCCCCCATCATTTGCTGCATGGTCTTCCCACGTTGTCGTACGCAAATTACGCATTTGCTGTAGATTTTTCGCACCACCGACCTAGCATTTAAAATCCAGAATCTACGGCGAAGGCTTCCCATAATCAGCTCTGGCCCCGCATGTAATAAGCGCTGATGTTCTTGTTCAACAATTTTCTCAGTCAGTGTGGTCTTGGAAGGTAAAAGTATCGGGTGTTTTGCATCATAGGATATACTTGAGCGTTGTAGTCTCCCTCCTACACGTAGAACTCCGTCCTTATCTAAAAAGGGTGATAGAGGTAATACCTTACTCTTAACGGACAATGTCCTTCCGTACTTCAGTTGGGTAACCTCTTCTTCAAAATACTTCTTCTGAATCCTTCTGACCAAGATGACCTCTGCTTCTCGGAGTTCAACTACCGTCAGGGGTGTAAGTGTTCGGTCAACAGCTGGTGTCCTAAGATTTCTTACAAATCGGATCACCCATGCAGTTATTCTCAAAAGCTGTTGGTATGATGAGTATCTATCAACTAGATTAAGACCATCCTGGTAGGTAGTGAAATGTATCTTTCTCTCTTCTAGGGTTGTAATAGGGATTTCTGGTTGGATTGGAAGTATTGATTCCGATAACCATTTTGGCCCCGCCCACCATAACGGATGGCTTACAAGTTCTGTTGGGTAAATTCCGCGGGAACAGCAATCGGCTGGATTCTCTTCGCTGGGAACGTGTCTCCATTGACTGTAAGGGATGAGAGACTGGATTTCGCCAACACGGTTTGCGATGAAAGTTTTCCATCGCGTGGGTTGACAACGTAGCCAATGTAGCACTATTGTCGAATCTGTATATGCATAACATACTAGAGGAATTTTCAAAGAATTCTTTACCATTTCCATTAGATTTGCGAGTAAAAGTGCTCCACAGAGCTCAAGCTTAGGGATCGACTGTGGTGGAGATAGTGGAGCCACTCTTGTTTTAGCTGTGATCAGTCGAATGAGACTTTCTCTTGCGCGTGTGGACTTCAAGTAGACGACTGCTCCATACGCCGCTTCAGACGCATCTGAAAACCCGTGTAGTTCCAGCGCCTCAAAATCTTGAAGAATCATACATCTTGGAATGCTGACCTGTTTTAGCTGAGAAAAATCTGAACATAAAGAAATCCACTCCTCCTTATATTTCTCAGGAATGTGCTCATCCCACTCAAGCCTTTCGGACCATAAATATTGGATTAATATTTTAGATTTAATAATTACAGGTGCAAGCCACCCGAGTGGGTCAAAGATTTTGGAGGTCTCGGATAGGATAAATCGTTTTGTAGGGAAAGTCATAGGTTTGGATGGGCACACGGTGAAAGTGAATTGGTCGGATGTAGGACTCCATTGAATGCCCAGAGGTTTGACCGTTTTGTCTTCACTAATCTCAAGGAAATTAAATGACCCCCTTAAACCTTCAGGAGTACTTGACATTACCGTCTCATTTGTAGACACCCACTTTCTCATAGTAAACCCGCCAGATTGCATCATATCCTGGACTTGTTGTCGGAGCTCGACTACTTTCTCTGGTGTTGATCCTCCACTGATAAGGTCATCCACATAGAGATCCTCTTGAATGATCTTGCTTGCTTTAGGGTAGGATATCTTCTCTCTCTGTGCTAACTCATACGTTGTACGCGTAGCTAGCCACGGTGCAGGCTTCAAACCGAACATTAGAACGCGCATCTCATAGTCATCGATGGGCTCTGCGGGCGACTTTCTCCATAAAAGGCGTTGATAGTGAAAGTCATCGGGACTTACTTTCACCATCCGGTACATTTTCTCTGCGTCTCCTATTATAGGTATTAGGTGAGTTCGGAACCGCAGAAGAATGGACACGAGGCCGTCTTGGATCTTCGGTCCGTTCTTTAAAACATCATTAAGGGATTTGCCATTTGATGTTTTGGTTGAAGCATCAAAGACAACGCGTAGCTTAGTTGTCTCGCTGGCTTCCTTCAGAACTCCATGATGAGGTACATAATAGCAGTGTGATTCCAGCCTAGTAAGATTCTCCTTGCTCACAAGTGCCATATGACCAAGGTCTACATATTCCTGCATTACATTAGAATACTGTTGATAGAGTAGAGGATTAGAGATTAGTTTCCTCTCCAAAGATATCAAGCGTCGCTCGGCAATAGCTCTTGAATATCCTAGCTTATTGTCTGCATGGAATGGGAAGCGCACTGAAAATCTCCCATCGTCAAGTCTTGTAGTAGAGTCCTTGTAGTAACTCTCGCACTCTTGTTCTTCGGTGGTAAGCATGGATGCTTGGTTAACCTGTTCCATTTCCCAAAATTTTTCAACCAAATTTTGAAGAGAGCATGTTACATGACTTACCACCAAGGTTTCCTGACTACATGATATCCCACCTGAGAGAACCCATCCGTACTCAGTTTCTTGGGCGATTGGTGTACCTCTGGGCCCCTTCTTGATTCCTTTCCGTAGAATAAGAGCCACGGCATCTGCATTCAATAGTACATCAATCTTGGCTTTGCGGTTGTACTCTGGATCTGCTAACTTGAGTAGTTTCGTATGCGGCCAGCGTTCACTGGAGAAAGTAACCCTGGGTAACTGCTGCGTGACATGTGTAAGTACATATGCATGAATTTGAGCCTTAAAGGATGAATTGCCAGAAACCAAACTCAACTGAACGGACTTCTTCGCTTGAGCAATATCGGAAGAGCCCACTCCATTGAATGTGACATTGGTCTTATTTGTTTGTAATCCCAGTCTTCGAATGCAATCTTCAGTAACCAAAGTGGCTTCAGACCCATTATCCAGTAAAGCTCGGCAAGGTTGAGGGTCCCCATTTACATCTTTGATAAGGATGATTGCAGTTCCTAGTAAAACCTCTTGGTTGGTGGTTGTTGTGTGAGCTACAGTCTCACTCTTCTCGTCTGATTTCCCATCCTCCTTCTTACTTGGCTCAGACCTTTTCTCATTATGAATAAACGTATGATGTGGTTTTGAACACTTACGGCAACGAGACTCCGACTTACACTCCGTAACGCGGTGATTTCCACGGAGGCAGTTAAAACAAAGCCTTTTGCCCTTGACCACCTCCAGTCTCTCTTGTACATCCATTTTCTGGAATGATGGACAAGCGTGTAGCACATGCTCCTTCTGACAGAGAACGCAAGTTCCCTTGGCTCCATGATGAACCGATTTACTCCCTGAGTTGGATGGCTTCGACTGTGAGCCATTTCTGGATGGCCTCGTACTGCTTGTCATTACTGCCAGTGACCTACTACGGGTTTCAAGAAATTGGATAAACTCTTCAAATTTTGGTACCTGAGATGAATTGAGTGACAGTTCCCACTGTTTCCTGCTTTCTCCATCCAGCTTCTCAAAAACCAAATGAATGAGAATGGAGTCCCAGGTATCCACCTTCTGCTTGAGTCCCTTTAAGGACCGGACACATTGACCTGTTACATCTATTAGCTTACGTAATGCTGTTGCATCTTCCTCTTTGGTTATTGGCTGAGCAAACAGCCTCTTGAGAATTGCTGATACGATTTCCCTCTCACTTTGGTAACGACAATTTAGAGCATTCCATGCCTCTGTGTAATAGAGCATCACCCCGTGGGATATTTTAGGCCCGTGCCCGCCCGTGGCTCGTAACGTTTTACCCGTACCCGCCCGGCCCAAAATTAATGTTTATAGAAAAAGCCCGGCCCGGCCCGCTAAATTAAAAAAAGCCCGTAGCCCGCCCGCAAATACCATACATCTTAAATACAGAAAAACTGTATTTTAAAATATTGGTGTTCTTGACCATTACATACAGTCGTTTAACTACCTTGTTTATTCAGAAGGCAATACAAAAGCTTATGCTGCTATTTCGGCTTTGGTAAGCACTTCTGGTGGCGTTCTTGAATTTATTACAATGTTAACTTCTGGATTCTTATTACAAATACTTGAACTACAAGCAGGATTCATCTTCTAGACTAAATCGAATTTTCCACAGTAATGAAGAGCGAAATGAAACTTACTAAATAAAAGGCAGGTATGCAAGAAAACATTTCTTGCATATCTGCTTTTGTTATTTAGGAACAGTCGTACAGACGGGCAAAATATCCCACGGGGTGATGCTCTATCGTACACCAAGCGTTAGTTTGTTTGAAAGCTAAAATTGCAAACGTCTGAAATTCGTTCAAGTCATTCAAGTCTATGTGCATTCACAACCGCTGCTCCTGCATTCACAACTAATGGAATTTCTCACGGGCTTTTACGGGCTTTCACGGTCTTTTTTAACCGCGATGAAAAGACCGTACCCGCCCGTAACCCGTCAAACGTAATAATTTTTACCCGTACCCGCTCGAAGCCCGTGCGGGCCGGGCTTTTTGCGGGCTTACCCGTAAATTTTAACCACCCGAGATGCTCTAATATGCATAATTACTTGCAATTACATTTTTTTAAATCATTAGTTTAGTATCCAAGTATTTTTATGTAAGATGTGGACCTTATGTTGACAACAAATACCTATTGATGACAAAAAAATTTGCGTAAGATGACAGTAGATACATACTCGTGCTTAATTACCTAATGAGTCTGATTAGGATTTCCCTCGGGGTCAACAGGAACGACAGGAAGCCTTCTATGGAGTTTATGTATTCCATAAATGCTGTTTGCATTTCCTTCCCTTGATTTGACGCGGATGGATTTGTATGCACGTTTTTTGGACAACACCCTATTGATTGACATTTTGCCAGGACTTGTGGCAATTATGTATAATGTACCAGCGAAACCTAGTTATGATCAGCGCATTTATAAACATTGCTGGCTAAATAAAATATTCTCCTGTTAGTGGTTTTTCACCCTTAGAATCCTTCTACTATAACTTGAGAGCTTATTTTGTTGGAAACTTGACAAAATTCCTTGAATGCTCTTTTGGCGGAATATTTCCCCATTAGGTTACAGCAGCTTTACAGAATTTAAAAAAAACATTTTAATATCAGCTGACCAATTTCCGGGGGTTAAATAAAAATATTAATAGTTTAGAAATATTGTAAAAATAGTATCAACTGGAAACTTAATTGTAAGGTTTTCAGTCATTTTTCTATTTATAATATGCTAAAGTTCGCACCCATGTCCAGGTATTTCATCCAAATGTTCTTGAATCAGTTAACACGCTATAATTAACTAAATATTCAAAAAACTTGAAAAAAAATCTACTTGCGACCAGGCCTTGAATGTCAACGGACCCCCATGAATCTGAAATGAGTTATAAAGTGGATTCTAGTTAATGAACATAAACGATTGGGAGAATTATTGCTCGTAACGAGAATATAAATTACAATTGTAAATGGACGTCCGACTAGGTTTGTAATGCCACTCAAGTCGCTCCCTGTCTCCACGTATCACGTTTGAATATATATAATTATGTTTTTACTTATTCTAAGTACCGTAAAAACATTGCGTTGAAAAAAGAACAAATTTTGAAATAAAAATGCTACCTAGGGCATTCTTGCCGTTTGTCATCATCTACTTTCAAATGTTGTTAATATCTGCCTCGGACAATCAAATAGCAGAAACTATACTCGAAGCCATAACTCACTGCTCCCCGGTTATAATCTTTGAAGATGAAAACACTCTCAAGTATTTCCAAGACCAGACTAAAAATTTACCAGCAATCTCGGCCCAACAACCAGTCAAGGTAAATTTGGCTGCTGTCCTTAAAAGTCCCGAGAAAGCTTCGAAAGTAATTCCTGTTGAAATCATTAAAAAACATAAATGTAACTGTGAGACTGTGTTTGTCCTTCTGCCCCAAAATAATTCCTTCTTAGAAACCAAGAATTTCAAGAAGTTTATCTTCAACGCTCAGAAGCCAAAAAGAGACTTTATATTTTTTCTATCCCTAAATTTCAAAACGGTTTCTAACAAATTTGTTCCGAAATGGACGACTTTGCTTCGATTCTTCTACCTCATACAATTTGAAGACAAATTCCTGGATGATTTAACTCTGAAAGCCACATCAATGGAAAATAGTCTTTTAGCACATAATCCAAGAGAATATACCTCTGTGGAAGCCGTGAAAAAGTTTTTAAATGGGAGGGTCTTTAAAGTTACCACATTACTCCTTGACCCTTATATTACGTTGAAGGACGGAGTGCCTATTGGCGGCTGCTTTTATACCATGATTGTACATGGGAGTCAGAAATTCAACTTCACATTTTCCATTGAAGTTCCCGCTTGGGCCGGAGCGTCCCAGTTTCCAAATGGGACATGGAGAGGTCCAATGAGAGAGGTGATTGATGGGGAGAAGGATTTTATTTTAGGGACGGGGCATACTTACGAGAGAGATCCCTATTTGGACTATCCCTGCTTTTTTGAACTGACGGGAATCGACTACGTCACTGCGAATCCCAAAAAACACGTTGATTGGAGGGCAATTGTTTACATTTTCGAACCAATCACCTGGATTTGTTTGGCTCTAACGATGTTATTTATATTGGGAGTGACGTCCATCGCCATGAAGATGTCCACCAAAGAATTTAAAGGAACTTATATTTTTACCATTTTAGGAATCACATTTAGTCCCCTTCTGGAACATAGTGCGGCCGTACCCAGGATTGCTGTCATAAGGTTGATTTATAGTATCAATATCCTCATGTCCTTAGTGATCATAACTTATTTCAAGAGCGATTTTATTGCTTTCGTGACTTATCCTTCGCATGAGAAAATACCACTGTACTTTAGGGAGCTGGGGGAGCGAACTGATTTTAATGTGGTGCTTATGAATTTGAATGCTGCTGAGTCGGTATTTTTTAACAAAACAACCAATCCCCTGTATGCTGGTATTCGTCAAAGGATGATATTTGAGAGTGATTGGGTCAAGTGTATGACCGCAGCTGCATTTGAGCCTAACACTGTTTGCATTGGCTTGGAAAATATGGTGAAGGCTATTTGGGCCTCAAATTTAACTTTGAACAGACTTTACTCTCCGGTTGCATTTTCTAAGGAAAGTGCGTATTACTTCATTTGGGGTGTGGGCTTCACGAGGCATTCCAAGTACGTGGATAGCTTTGCAAGCATAATTCGTTTGTTAAGAGACACGGGGAATATTCGGAGATGGATGGATGACCATTATGAATTTAAGAGTGTGAATAGCATTAAATGGTTGCAGCAAGATAGGGGACCACTGTATAGTAAAATTATGGGGGCTCTGAAACCTCAAATGGGTCTTAGTGTGGCTCCGTTTCGTTTGAGCAATATCCTTTTAAGTTTGATGATTTGGGGGATCGGAATCCTAATTGCAGGGATTTCACTCCTTGCGGAATTTGTGGTGCTACTTTCTCAAAAAGCTGTCAATCATGTAATAATACTGGAAATTGGACTATGAGAAGTGGCTGTCTGGAATGAAGATAAGACTCTGGCTGGACAAATTATAAGAGAGCTATTGTATTTTCAAGTGACTGTATTGTCTAGACGGAGCTGCAAAAGCTTTTGGTAATTATTTAGCAGGACTACATCAGGAAATGGGGAATACTGGGATGTTTAAGAGATACGTCTTTGTTTTGATTTTGATGTTGGACTATAGAAAATTTTAGGAATAATTATTATTAAATGAGTTAAGTTAAAAAGTTAAAAGTTAATGTATTTGACTCCGGTAAAACTGATACTGTGAATTAATAAAATAGAATTATTCACTGTCACTGACTGTCTACCGACGTGAACAAAAGTTTTCCGCCCACATGGTTGCATGGAACTGGGTTGTCCAATGGTCGTCAGTCTATCGATATGATGAATGAAGATAATGATGAAGAGCAGGATGCACTGAAGGGGTTCGAAGCCAATGAAATGATCTAGTCAAACGACTCAAATTCAAAAATCGGGGTAAACTCCACATATTCAAGAGGATGTTCCTCACGTCTGAAAGGTACACTCACATCCGTGAATATGATGATTTGACAAAAAAATATCATGATAAATACATTCCCCTAGGAGCCGAGGCCTCACTTCACGCCAGTGCTTCTGTTGGGGACAAAATTCTTGTCCCGTCCCCGTCCCGTCCCGTCCCGATATTTTTTAAAAACCTTTGTCCCCAGTCCCGTCCCGACAACCGGGACACGGGGACAAAAACCATGTCCCCGTCCCGTCCCCAAAAATTTATAAAAACGTTGTCCCCGGTCCCGTCCCGAAAGTCGGGACATGGGGACAAAAATCTTGTCCCCGTCCCGTCACCAAAATTTTTAAAAAGCGTTGTCCCCGGTCCCGTCCCGAAAGTCGGGACATGGGGACAACAACCTTGTCCCCGTCCCGTCCCCAAAATTAAAAAAAATATTGTACCCGGTCCCGAAAATCGTGGAATGTGAACAAAATTCCTGTACCGTCCCGATAATTACTGAAAACAGTTGTCGACATTCCCATACTGAAAATCGGAACATGAGGAAAATTTCGTACAAAAAATATTTGTATCAAACACATAAAAAACGCATTTATAGAATCGTGGCTCCAAGATTCTTCCTGAACTTTTTGAGCAACAAGCCTCATTTTCTACAAAGGTGAAATAGTGTTCACAGAATAGTTTACTGATGAGCATTAAAGCTGAAACGTTATCCTTGTTCTGCTATGCTTGCTCGTCCCGTCCCGTTATATACACGACCAAAAAGCATGTCCCGTCCCAAATATAGTGGGGACAATTTGTTTTGTCCCCGTCCCGTCCCTGATATAATGGGGACAATTTTTTTTGTCCCCGTCCCGTCCCCGATATAATGGGGACAATTTTTTTTGTCCCCGTCCCGTCCCGAATATAATGGGGACATTTTTTTTGTCCCCGTCCCGTCCCGAATACGACATGGGGACAATTATTTTGTCCCCGGGGACGTCCCGTCCCGGTCCGTCCAGTGTCCCGACGGGACGTCCCTGTCCCCGGCAGAAGCTCTGCTTCACGCCCCGTTCGACCTCCATTCTAACTCACGCATTGAGCCTATAAGGGACCCAACAAATGTATGCCCAAAAGTACTAGAAATTATAACCTGCACCCGACAGTGAGAAAAATTCTTTATATTACTTTGATCCGAATGAAATACACGTCCTTTACTTTTAATAAAGTTAATCTGACATGTTACTGCTTAAGTAATCTCTTAAAAGCATGTTCTCTTTCGACATCATTCGCACTGGGTAGCAAAAAAGGCTACCAAACGTGAAACAGATACGGATAGGGTTGTAATTGTAATACGAGGAAAAAGTAATTGTGAGTGCAGCAGTCCCTGGAAATATTTTCTCCAGCAATTAACTGTCCAGGAAAAGTACATTCACCTTTATCCGTTCAAGTTGAGACAGTATATATAATTATGTATATGTATGTATGCACACCAGCTTATATGAACATGACGTGAAGACGCTTATCTATATGTTACACCATACACCTTACATCCTGTCTGTACTTATATACATAGAACGATGGAAAATAAAAATTAAGGTACCTCGGAGTGTATGTATTTTTGAAATACAAGACATGGGGATAATGAGTGCTTCAAAATACCCATGAGCAAAACTTTATTGTAAAAATTCCTACTTTTCACTTTGTACTCACTTTACAGTTTTTAAAAGGCTGTTGCTATACTGAAGTCGAACGCATATTACATATACGATTATGCTTCCGCTTTCACTGGTTCTTTCGAATACCGGAAACAATTGACGGTTTAAAGCTACAGCTAGACCTGACTTGTCAGTCATTTTGACAGTTTCTGGAAACTGGACTGGAAACTTTCCTTCATTAACTATTCAATATATTTTCTAATGCACTGGTGGAGTCTAAAATTCATTCATTTGAGCTGATATATAAACTATCGTTCCTCCAAAACTGTTTGATGCGGTCATAAGTGTTCATTTTAACAAATATTGTTCTGTTTCTGAAACAACCATGTGCGCTTACAGTGTAGAGAAAGGAAAATGCGTATGACAGTCGTACATAAATGTACGACTGCCATACATATATGTAAGCATTTACGCTTAATGCTAATTACTGATTAGCAGTGACCATTGTTTCTCCCCGTAAAGAGACAATGACCACTGCAGGCTATTTTTATTATTTAAAATTTGTTGATTTGAGTAAACGGGAGACCCAACTGAAGTAATATTGACATCTTCAGTTGAGCCTCCAAAATAATGTAAATTAGGTTCGGGACAATTTCCTATATAAGGAAATGTCCAGAACCAAAGATTATCCACTCACTTACAAACATTTGTTGGAGCAACTTCTCCATATATTTTTAGATAAAGTTGTATCACTTTATCATTGCCTGAAAACTTGTTGAATTTTCATGAAATTATTTAAATAAAAGTAGTAGTCACTATTAGTCTGAGCGTTGGAACAACATTGCTTTTTACCATTGTACTCAAGAGTAGATAGTAAGCATATACCGGCCCGGCTTACCAGCCTTGCTCTTGCCTGCTTTTGCTGCCATACCCCTTGCTATACGCTTTACTCCCGTGGACAATTTGGCCTGACAATAACTAGGTGCGGGGTACCTGCTGATTCTACCCTACCCAAAGAGGTCCCCTGGAGAAACGAGATTGGCGTGTAAGATCTGGATACAAGGTAAGAGTAGTTTTTTTTATTGTTCTCCCGCTTGGCTATAATTTTTTTCAGTTTTCGAAATTTTAGAATTTCAGAACATAGGTACGTATAGGGCATATATTCACATATATATATAGAGCATATATTCATATACATATATAGGGTGTGGAATTTGTTTTTTAAGTAAAGTTAATATACTGAGTAGCAATTCTCAGTACAGGGTGTCCTGTTTTATTTTATTGGAGTTGTCTCCAATTTAATATATTTTGAAAGTTTTATTTTTATTGGAGTTGTCTCCAATTTAATATATTTTGAAAGTTGTATTTTTATTGGAGTTGTCTCCAATTTAATATATTTTTGAAAGTATCTATTTGTATTTGGAGTTGTCTCCAATTTAATGAATTTTTGAATTGTTTTTTTGAAATTCTGAGTATTTATTAGTGTTGTCACTAATAATAACTTGTATGGAGTAGAACTGAGAGTATATAAATATTCCACGGCGTTGCTTACTATTTTAAGATTATTTTTCTGAAATACATGTATGTACGTTAGTACGTTACCTATACCTACCTGCTACCATTATAAACTGAGTAGACTGGAAGCTAGGCTATTGGTCACGGAAAGTTACAGCACGACCTTCTTGTGTAGTAAGCCGCTCTCTTGACTATTTGCGACGGTGACATTACGCGAACCTAGCTGGAGTCAGAGGTGCTCTCACCGGACGCGCTAAACTAGTACGAGCCATTATTAGCACGATTATCCTCTAGGACTAGCGCCTTGAGGAGAGCTATAGTATTGCTCAGTTACGTTTCCTACTGTTCCTAATAAATTTCAGAAGTACACATAATTGGTAACTAATAATTTAAAGGCTTCGCATCTAAAAATCTAGCTGCATAGATTTATATCTGCTTGAATACTTGTTTATTAGAATTGTAGTGTAATTAGAAGGGTGTCATCTAAGCTATTTTAGTAGAGTATATGTCATTCTAGAGTGGTGAACCGTCATTACTTTATCACAGATTTTGATTTTTTTGATTTTTGTACCATTCCAGTTAATTCAATACTTTCTTTATCTTTGAGGAGTCTCGAAGCTTGGTATTCGCCATTTCCAAACGTAAGGTGAAAGAGTATCTTAATATTAAATTAATTTAACCAAGATAGCCATTGACATTCAAACGTTAGGAATACTATTAGTTTTGGTGGTAATTGCGGAAGTTTTACGTTACCTCTCACGAATAGTGAGTAATTCACTCCCTTTAGTTACTGTAATTCCAAATATGGATCAGGATCAGATTAACATAGCAGTAGCTGCTGCGCTACTGCATTTAGTAAATAATCCTGTCGCTGGGTTAGGAAATAACCCATCCCAAGAGTATCACTTAATCCAGAATTTTAGAAGCTACGATGGTACTGTGCCAGCTACAACGTGGCTAGCTGAGTTTAATAGAGAGCGTTTGCTCTATGGCATGACATCCATATGGGCTGTTAGAAATTTAGATAGATTTCTTAATGGAACTCCTGCAGTATGGTGGCGGTCACAACGGGGTATTTACCTCAATGTTGTGGAAGCTGATCCCACTGTTGCTGACGCGCAATGGGACTTAGCCCAGATTGCGATGCAGAATTTCTTTTCTAACCAGAATATTAAAGAGCGAGCAAAGGCTGAGATTCATACAATTAGGTTCAAACCAGGTGATGATAGTATGTTGTATCTAACGAAGAAGGTTGATTGCATGATGAGAATTAATCCTGTCATGCCCCTAGATGATCAAGTCTCCTATTTAATTAAAGGATTAGCTGATGATATTAGGCCTCACCTTTCAAGTCCTTACCGCTCTATTGAAGAATTTTACCAGCATTTGAATCATTATTTAGTTATGAACCCTTTTAAGACTAAACCTACGGTGGAGTTAGTCGCCCAGTCTCCACAGCTGAGAAAGCTGGAGTCAAAGGGCGGATCTCCCAAAGGAGGAATTAAAGGCTTAGCTATTCCAGAATATTCCGAAGAACAGATAAAGTCGTGTGTCGACAGTGAGGGCAAACGATTGTGTTTGCATTGTAGAGGTGCTAATCATATGGTTAGGAATTGTTTCAAGTTAGCCAAATCTCAGGGTTTAGAGATTCCTGACTGGAAGAAGAAAACTGAGGCTTCAAAAAACTAGTTTCGCCTTGTATGCGGGTACAAGGTAATAGTGTACGTAGAGTTTCTAGTATTAGCAATAATAGTGTAAGTAAGGTTTCAAGTAATGATAGTGTTAGTGTCATAAAGTTCCCTGGTCCAAACAAGGTTCATACTTGGATTGAGGAACATACACATAAGAATAGGTTTAATGTTTTGCAGATTGAGGACTCACCTGATTCAAGTAGTAGTGAGTCAAATAATGCTAATGATAGTTTAGCAGGTAATGTTTCCATAGGTTGTGCACGCAGATTAAGGAATCTATCAGTAAATGATGATGTTCTTTGGCCAGTGACGCTGAAGGGCAATCCCGATGTAAAGTTACAGGGGTTTATTGATACAGGTGCTGATATTTGCGTAGTACATCCAAATGTTCTTAAGAAGTTGGGAAATTGTCATAGGAGAATAGCATGCACTCCTATGTATGCAACTTTATCCGTAACTGGGGAAAGAGTCCCAGTTATCTATGAATATGTTGAATTAGAATTAGTTGCTGATCGCTTCGGGCATTGTCGTTGGCGATTTTATGTTGTTGAAAATGCGACCTCAGCTCTCACTATAGGTAAAGATTTATTGAAGAAATTTAAAGGTCTTGTAGATGTGGCGGCAAGGAAAGTTTATTTTATGTCTTGCCCACAGAATGAAGATAATTTTGAATTTATTAAGGTTAGTAAACTAGAGGCTAATGATAGCCGAGGTAATTTAGTACATCCTGTCGAAGTAAGACCTATCAAGACAAGGTCCGAAAAGACGAAGCTGTATTTTGAACGAGCAAGTTCTCACAGTTTTAGTGAAGAGTCAGTTCAAGATTTGAATTTCCTAGAGGGAAGCGAGACAGCTGATAAATTTTATTCCCAGTTTAAGGACGTTGCTCCGATTGCTGATGTATTTCCGAAGTTAGCTCAAACAAAGGCTAGCTTAGTTAGCGTTAAAAGACCTTTTCGAATTCAGCCTAATACATTGCATCGGATAGTAGTTCATGTGCCAGATAGTTATAATGGGGATGTAATAGTGAATCGGAATGAGGAACTTATGCATCGTGAAGGCATTATCACTATCTCTTGTGTCACTAGCGCTAGTAATGGACAAGCATATGTGTGGGTTCTGAATACTAATAACTGTCCTGTCTTAATTAAGCCTAGATCTGATTTTTCTACTTTCGAATATTGTCTCGAGAATGATAAAGTAATCTCTTTATCAAGTCTCTCGGTAGCTAAGGATGATACGCGGGAAACTGAGGTAGTTCTCGGTAATTCTTTTACTACAGAGGAATTAGATGAATTTAATTTTGGCCCCACTATGACAGAGGATCAAAGGTCTCTGTTAATTTCAGTTTTAAATAAAAGCAAAGGTGTCTTTGCATTTACGGATGAGAATATCTCATGCATTATTGATAGAGATGGAAACCCCTTTAAAGCCCAATTTAAGTTAAAAGATGATATACCAGTTTCTCGATTACCCTTTAGACACTCTACAGAAGCTGAGAGGATCATTGAGGACCAATTCGACAGAGAAGTTCGATTAGGTTGGGCAGAAGAATCTTCAAGTCCATACTCAGCTCCATGTCTACTAGTAATGCGCGGTGACAAGAAACGTGCTGTCATTGATTACCGTGAAGTTAATAAGAAAATTATTCCTTTTAGTTTCCCAGTTCCGAATTTACATACAGTCCTCGATAGCTTTTCTGGTTCATGTTGGTTTTCCAAGGTTGATGCGCCTGATGCATTTAAACAGGTCATGCTACACGAAGACAGTCGTGATGCTCTAGCTTTTGTTACCAGCAAACGAAAGCTTCGTCCTACACGGGTACCTTTTGGTTCTGTAAATAGTTTAGCTATTTTTCAGTCAGTTTTAAATAAGATTCTGAGTGGTTATAAAGTCTCAGGATTAGCTAACTACGTAGATGATAATGCTATTCATGGACCAACTTTTGAAGAACATTGTACTCGCCTGGATTTATTTTTGTCTATCTTAGCTCGTCATTCAGTAAAACTAAGGCCAAAGAAATGTTCATTTGGGTTTGAAGAGCTTGAATATTTAGGTCACATTATAAACAAGGACGGAATAAGTATTGCGCCAGAACGCATACAGGTCATAAGAGACTGGCCTACTCCAAGAAACGTCAGTGATGTTAGGTCATTTATAGGTTTCTGCGGTTTCTTTAGGAGATGCATATGGGATTTCTCAAAAATGTCGTCAGCATTACATTACTTGACTAGGGATAATGTGCGGTTTGACTGGGGTGCTGATCAACAGCAATCCTTCAGCGACTTAAAGACTGCACTTACAACAGCTCCCGTAATCGCTTACCCAACTGATGAAGGGAAGTTAGAAATGTACTGCGACGCATCCCAGAAACGCATAGCCTCAGTACTTATTTTGAATCTGAATGGTGTTCGTAGACCTATAGCCTTCTACTCTAAGGGTTTGACTAAACATGCCCTCAATTGGCCTATAATTGAGAAAGAGTGCTACTCGATTATAGCTAGCGCAGAGAAGTATAGACCTTACATCTGGGGTAGGAGAGTAGATGTGTACACTGATAATAGTTCTCTACAATGGTTAATTAATTTAAAAGACACTTCTGGTCGTTTAGCACGTTGGGCTGTTAAGCTTAGCCCTTTTTGCTTTAACGTTTATCATATAGCTGGAAAGTCAAATGTAGCTGCTGATGCGTTGAGTCGCATCAATTTGAACAAATTTGCTTTATCGTATTCTTTTAAGTCATCTACTCCGGTTTTCCAATTAAAGTCAATCAAGTTAGAAGACAAAGAAATAAATAATGAAGATGAATTATTTAATTATTGCAAGAAGATAGAACGCGAGAAGTTCGCTACAGTCCAGCGTAAGGATCCTAGACTGAGGAAAATTATAGAGAGCCTCAAATATAAGGAGGTTGATAAGTCTAACATTCCCGGTAAATATTCTGCAGATTATTCTTTAATTAATGAGATTTTGTACAAAGCTAATTATGACCCAGATGGTGTGCTATGGTTACTGGTAATACCAGAACCACTTAAATTAATGATTTTTAATGAGTACCATTGTAAGGAATTATCTCATCTCGGTGTCGAGAAGACTTATTTAGCTCTAAAGATGCGTTATTTCTGGTCCGGAATGTACCGCGATGTTAGGAAATGGATTAGTGCATGTAAGACGTGCAAATATTTCAATGTATCTCATGTCAAACGATCAGGTCCCATGATTTCCATGTTAACTCCAACTGACCCTTTTATTGCAGTCTCGATCGATTACATAGGTCCTCTAGTTCAAACTAAGCGTAAAAATCTTCACGCCTTAGTAATAATTGATCAGGCTACTAGATGGGCGGACGTTATACCTACTCGAGATACTACTGCTGAAACTTTAGTTGAAGCATACGAGGAGTATGCTATGAGTCATGGTAATGTTAAAACTCTTGTCATGGACAATGGTCCGAATTTTACTTCGAGTCGATTCCAGGAGTATTGTAGGTCTAGAGGGATTATGCAGAAGTTTATTAGTCCACATCATCCTGCCTCTAATGCTTTTGTTGAGAGACAGAATGGTACTTTTAAGAACATATTAGCTAAGTTAGTAAACGAGTCTCATGATAATTGGGATGAAGTTCTTCCTCAAGCTGTCCGTAGCTATAATCTGGCTGTCCATTCCATTACTGGATTTTCTCCCCATTATTTATTATATGGAGTTCATCCAAGATTTAACATTGATAATCATCTCCCCGTCGATGAAGAGTTATTGCAAGACAAAACGCCTGAGGAACGGCGCTTTCAACTCTTCAAAGACAGGTTTAGAGCAAATGAAAATACTTGCCGTAATCAGTTAATGGAGAAAATTAAATTTGATGGTGATCATCCAGTAGTAGAATTTAGTGCAGGAGACTTAGTACTGCATAAAAACTACATCCGGAAGCCAGGTACAACTGCTAAGTTCATGATCAAATGGAAAGGTCCTTATTACATTATAGATAGGCCTAAAACTTTAACATACTTCATCAGGTTAGCAGAGTCTGATCCAGATGACGATACTGTATTAATGGCTCATGTTCATAATTTAAAGAAATACGTTCCCGATAATACTGAACCTTCATCAGAGGAGGATTTTGATTTCAGTTGGTTAGATGCTGATCGCTCTGAACCATTATATTCAGAAGAATTTTTAGATTTCTATGTAAATGGTGCTGAGCCACCTAATTTTAGAGAAAATCAAGAAAAAGTTATGTCTCAATTAGCTGCAGAAGTCGAAGACGACTTATTGAAAGATTTACTAAATGTAAATATTCCCGATATTGATGCTACTCAGAATTCAGGAAATGTTAACGAAGTAGTTAATAATGAAATTCCAGTTGCTAACGCTAATAATGACCCTGTACCCATTATTGACGATGTTAATAATGGAGGGAATGAAGATATTCCAGTCCCTGTACTTCCTGTCAATGAAAGATATTTTAGTCCCGATATAATCACAGGTAGATCTAATGTTCCTGTAACTTCCAGAGCTACAAGTAGAGTAAGTAGAGTCCCCTCAAGAGTTTCTGATGTAGCTAGTACCACTACCACCAGGTCTGGTAGAATTAGTCGTCCGGTAAAAGGTTTGAATGTTGATCCTAAATTGGTGTCATATAAAGCTTTCAGTGCTTTTAATAATATGGTCGATTATTTGGCTCAAATATAATGATGTAGATGGACTCCCCGCCATATATTGAAGAAATTACCCTTAGCTCTGATGATGATAGTAGCCTTGATTCAGATATGGTGAGGGAGATTGAGCAGCAGTTGGGTTCACCAAGCTCAGCTACTACCGAAATAATTACGGAAGCTGACCTCCAAGAAGTGACTGATATGGATACCAATAACAATGAAACTACAGAGGCAGGAGAACCAGAATGGAAACGTCAAGGTTTCAAAGGCTCTCCGAAGCTTGGTTTCGTACGAGCACGGTATCGTGTACCAGGAAACTCGGAGTACCAGTCAAAGGAGGAACGTGGGCTGAGTCCGACCTGGTCTACAACTAGTGAGGAATCCATAGACGTCTTCATACCGATATCTGATGCGACTCCTGAACAACTCGCTCGGGATAGTATTAGCGTGTTAGCCTCTCAGTTCCCTAAGCTTACTGTAAATGCTACTGCTAATAGTGAGGATAGTCTCGCTAGCTCCAGTGCAATTATAAATCCTTTGTTCGCTCCTACTGTGAATAATTCCGACGCTATTATTGTTCGTACTCCTGATCCAAGACCCCAAGTTAAGGTTACTTATAGATACTGTAAGCCACGAAATCCGCCAAGCGCAGGAACTCGAGTAATTACTCCTGTTCCCCTACTTCCATTCGGTCGCCCGCACGCTATATCGAAACCTCAGTGGCGCCGGCCGAATAAGTTGTACAAATGCCGAATTTGTTTAGCCGCCGGTAGGACTGAGAACCTGCGTCATTTGATTGATCTTTGTCCATTTGTGGCAAAATAATTAAGTATTCCAACAGAGTAATTCTCATTTAGTATACGTGTATTAACCTTTGGTATACATGATAAGTACGATGAATAAATGTTGCTAAATTTTCTGAAATTAACACCAACATTTTGATTACAGTATCTCATCTTCAAAGATACTATAACAAGGTATCGATTCGTGATATACTCATGTTTTGACATTATGTACACTACCCGGATATTTAAGGTTTAAATTTCGGAACATAGCATATATGTATTCACATGTAACCTAAGGCATTATGCTTATTTTCCAAATTTTTCTGAAATTAACACCAACATTTTGATTACAGTATCTCACCTTCAAAGATACTATAACAAGGTATCGATTCGTGATATACTCATGTTTTGACATTATGTACACTACCCGGATAGTTAAGGTTTAAATTTCGGAACATAGCATATATGTATTCCCATGTAACCTAGGGCTTTATGCTTATTTTTCCAAAATTTTTGAAATGAACACCAACATTTTTATTAGAGTATCTCAGCTTCAAAGATACTATAACAAGGTATCGATTCGTGATATACCCATGTGTTGACATTATGTCCACTACCCGGATATTTAATGTTGAAATTTCGGAACATAGTATATATGTATTCCCATGTAACCTAAGGCATTATGCTTATTTTCCAAATTTTTCTGAAATTAACACTAACATTTTGATTAGAGTATCTCATCTTCAAAGATACTATAACAGGGTATCGATTCGTGATATACCCATGTTTTGACATTATGTACACCACCCGGATATTTAATGTTGAAATCTCGGAACATAGTATATATGTATTCCCATGTAACCTAAGGCATTATGCTTATTTTTCAAATTATTCTGAAATTAACACCAACATTTTGATTAGAGTATCTCATCTTCAAAGATACTATAACAGGGTATCGATTCGTGGTATACTCATGTTTTGACATTATGTACACCACCTGAATACTTAAAGTTGAAATTTTCGGATTTACACCGAATATGTATTTACATGTAACTTTATTTTATAAAATGCGATGTGATGTGTTTTTGAGTAAATTGGAGTAAAGTAGTAGAATTGCTTGCATACGTTTGAATGTCAAAGAATGTGATTGTTGCTTGGCTTAACTGATTATTAATTGTTGCTTTGAATGCGTAGATGCCTAATAATATACGACTAGGAAATAATGCTGCTGTAGGGCGGATCGTCATAGAGCACGGTCTTCGAACGGTCCGATATGCCTTGCCACAGGGTACTACTTTTCGACTCTTAGCAAGGAATGACGTTCAGTACACTCCTTACCGTTTTTGCACCGCCCCGGAGTATGTCGCAGCGTTACAGGAAATTGTGAACCGAGAACCTGATAGAGTAGATATGGGATTCGTACAGGCTCGTCTCTTCCTCCGGCAATTGTCTAGCAATCAATTACCGGAACGCTACTATACTCCGGCTTCACCATCAACATCTTCCGCAGAGGAAGATGATGAAGATTTCGCTGATCGTTTCATGAGACCAGCATCTCCAGGAATGGCTGAAACTGAATCTTCTTCTGAAGAAGAAGAACGCGAAGAATAGTGTTTAGTATGAATCATGATGCGCAAGAATAATATTTTAAATGAATGTATGATAGATTATCATAATCTCTGTGTGAATGTGCTTGCTATATGGTTGTACACAGTTTAGTATAAATAGATATGTCTGTATAATATTACCGATTATTAGTTGCTAAAATGTCTTAAAATGCTTAAATGTTTAATAGAATGGAATTTGTACGATGAAAGTGATCGTAGTTATAAATGCCGAAAGGGTTTTGGTAAACAATATATTTGATCGTAAATCAAATTTATGAAATTGTATGCTTTATTTCTGTATCATAGCGCATCTATGGGGTCATAGACGCTACAGCCGGGGATAGTGTAGAGAAAGGAAAATGCGTATGACAGTCGTACATAAATGTACGACTGCCATACATATATGTAAGCATTTACGCTTAATGCTAATTACTGATTAGCAGTGACCATTGTTTCTCCCCGTAAAGAGACAATGACCACTGCAGGCTATTTTTATTATTTAAAATTTGTTGATTTGAGTAAACGGGAGACCCAACTGAAGTAATATTGACATCTTCAGTTGAGCCTCCAAAATAATGTAAATTAGGTTCGGGACAATTTCCTATATAAGGAAATGTCCAGAACCAAAGATTATCCACTCACTTACAAACATTTGTTGGAGCAACTTCTCCATATATTTTTAGATAAAGTTGTATCACTTTATCATTGCCTGAAAACTTGTTGAATTTTCATGAAATTATTTAAATAAAAGTAGTAGTCACTATTAGTCTGAGCGTTGGAACAACATTGCTTTTTACCATTGTACTCAAGAGTAGATAGTAAGCATATACCGGCCCGGCTTACCAGCCTTGCTCTTGCCTGCTTTTGCTGCCATACCCCTTGCTATACGCTTTACTCCCGTGGACAATTTGGCCTGACAATAACTCACTAATTGTAAGTTTTAACCAAACGGATAATTAAAAATAATTATTTGAAGTTAAAATACTTCAAGTATGTAATTTGTATGGCATTGGAAGTAGATACAAATTACTTATAAAGCAAAATTGGAAGAAAGTTTAGACAGGACGGAGTTCAAATTGATTTTGGACTTATATTTGCGAATACAGAGTGTTTAAAATTTGTGTCAGAACCATGTACTCAGTTTTAAGTTTACATGCGAATTTATCTTGGTTATTTTTTTGCGTTGGAATTTTTACCATCTGTGTTAACGTGACAGTATTTAGTTCAGTTTCACTAGTTTTCTGAACTTGGGACTTGATCAATACTTATAACATTGATAGTTTTCCATATGCAAGTGATGTGATGAATTATTATTATAGGATCGTTATCAGTGTATTAACTTGAACTAAAAATTCTTGTTCGCAAGCAGAAAAAACAATTGTGAAAAAAGTTGAACAACATTTATAAATACCAGTCGTCAAATCGCCTCCCTAAATCTTCTAGTTTTTTATCGTTTTCTATAGTAAAAAAACCAAATACTAAATAACAATTTAGATTTCAAACAAAATGCTACTAAATATATTCCTGTCCTTAGCCATCATCCCCTCACAAATAATGTTAGCATCTTCTTCGGGCAATGAAATGGAAGCAACTGTTCTCGAAGCAATTACACACTGCTCTCCAGTTATCATCTTTGAAGATAAGAATTCCCTCGAGGATTTCCAAGATCAGACTAAAAGTTTCAGGACAATCTCAGCCCAACAACCTTTCAAGGTCAATTATGTTTATGCCCTTAAAAGTCCGGAGAAAGCGTCCAAATCTACTCCTGTCAACTTTGTCAAAAAATATAAAGACAACTGTGAGGCTGTGTTTGTACTTCTGCCCCAAAGTAATCCC